>CM074721.1:70645037-71245037 GCA_037306005.1 Rhinophrynus dorsalis | reverse complement strand
TTTGTGTTGTTTAGTGCTTCATCCCCCTGGCCACTGCTATCAAAATCACAGCCCTGTGGCGATTTGCTGGGTATGTGAGCTCTCTGCCCCATTCCAGCCCAGGGAGGGGCGGACAGTGAACCAGAAACAGATTATATTATATATAAAGACTCCAAAGGGGAGTTGAAATGTTGTGGTCTGTTCTTTTTTCCATTACATTGCACCACCTTCACTAAAGAACATGTGAGTGCCTAGCTTTGTTATCTTTATATTGTGTATAATGTGAAATGTTATTTGACTTACAATAAACCTGTAATACAGCAGAGGGTTGGGGGACAGGCACAGCCCGACATACCAAGATTTCAGCCTGTCGTAGCATTTTCTAAAGCACTGAACTTCTTTGCAGCCGTATTATCTTTTTAAGAGAACTATATCATTCACTTGAATCCATTGCTTCCCATCTAGTATTAATATTCAAGTGTTTTGTTATTTTGCTACTAGTGACATGTCGTTCCTTTCATACAGGATAAGTATGGTCGTGGAACAAGACTCCAGCGCCAAAGACCAGGGGCTCCAATCACTGCCCTTGCAGGGCTGACGTAAGTTGGGGCACAAATGGTAGGGAAATGTTGGTTAAGAGAAATTAACTCTTTAAGTGCCAGAGAGGTTTGGAACACCTTGCTAACCCCAGTGGCCCTTAAAAGGTTACTATGAGTGAGATAAGTGGTGTAAAACTGAACCTGAGTTTCATTTGTATTTGATTTTTATAGAGTGCAGAATTTTCTCCGTTTTGTTGGTGTTTGATTTGCTTAGTTTATAATTCTTTTAAATCAAAGCACTCCTGGTAAATCAATTGTGATTGCATACCTGCTTAACCCCTTAAGGACCAGGAAAATTTTGGGTGGTTTGCACTTAAGGACCACAGCAATTTTGACCTTTTTGACTATGTCTTTGTTCAATGGTATTTTCCCTTTAAGTCTTTTATCCTAGCCACATAAATTATACACCATTTTTTCACAAGTAGGGCTTTCTTTTGATACCACGTTTGTATGGATAACACACCACTTATTTTAAAAAAAAAAAATAAAACCATAAAAAAGTGAAAAAAACCCACAATTTTTATTGATTTTTCTTGTGATCTTTTGTGCCCAAAGGGTATCGTCATTCATACCTACAAAATGTGCAGTTTTAGGGGGGACACTGTCCCTCTGGGGTGAAAAACCCCATGTCCCTCTTTCCCTCCTGGATTTTCAATTTTTTGTATATTATTGTGTGGCTTGTATATAAGTGTAGTATTGTGCTCCACGTGAAAAAATCTCACTTTAACCTTTACTTTTAACTTCAGTATTTGTGTTTTTAAATTATATTGTGTAAATACAATCCTCTGATCTTGCTCAAAATAATTGTGTAACCCCTTAAGGACCAGCGGTCCCGTGGTGTGTGGTCCTTTAAGGACCACATAGGAAAGTTAGACGTGCTGTCTCACGTGACTGATCATGTGTGGCGGCACACCGAACGCTGTGAGTAAAAAGTACTTGACATGCCAGGACTGTCTTGTAGTAAGGAAGAGAGAGGCAGAGAGCAGTCACAAAGGCAATGTGTTAAACATACTGCCTTTGTGAATGAAAAAGCCGGTACATGTGATCGCTGTAGGAGCGATCGCAGGTACCAGCACAAAAGTGAATGAATGAAACTGAGTGCTCCGTTTCATTCTCCCCAGCATGATAGCAGCGCACATCGAGCCTTGCTACTATTATTTAACCCATGACGTGCCAGGACCATCATGGGTCCTTAAGGGATGTTTACCCCTGACAATCCTGGCACATCATGGGTCCTTAACCCCTTACCGCCCGAGGACATACATGTACGTCCCGGAAGTCATTTAAAAAAATGAAAAAAAAAAAAATGTTCGGCGGGAGTTAAGTGCCGGACGCACGCTAAGGGGTTAAAGTGGATCTGTCATTTTATAATTTACAGATTATTTTGAAATCTTTCAAAATTACGTGATAGTAATTTTTTATTTATAAATATATAGCTTTTGAGATTATTTAGATTTAAACTACATGGTTTGTTTATACTAATGTCATGCTGAAACTATATCCTCTAGTCTCTGTGTATCTCTCTGTACTCTTCTCTTTCTCCCACTTACATTTTTGTTCTGTCAATTCTAAAACTCTGTGGATCTTATGTGTGAAGTTAAATAGGTGTAATTCTGGAACAAGTCAGCTTCACTCTAGGATGGAAATAAAGTCAAATTTAAGTCAAAATTTCCAATGACTTAAACAGGGTTTTCAGTCCCTTGAATACTAGAGGCCTCCGACACAGGTCTCTCTAGCATTCAAGGAATTAAAAGCCCATTTTAAATTAATAACAAAACACAAAGGGTGCACATACTCTAAGTACAGACTGCTTGGATATAATGTCCACCACCATTGAAAAAACACCTTCTTTTGTGCTAGTTTGCATTACTCCCATTTCCCAGAGGCATAGGCCAGCCTTGTAGTTGAAAAGCATCCACTGCATAACCTCCAGTGCAGGTATCTCCACCAGTCTCTCCCAGCAACTCATTCTTCTCTACTCTAAGTTTCTTCAGTCCACTGACACCAACATCTAGCTTCATACCTACCCTTCAGAAATCTCTATACCCCTCAGGGTTCTCCTTTTAGTTGGTAGGTTATTCTTGCCAATATCCATATAACTTTCTATACATAGGGGACAATTTGGGCCCAATGGGATGTGGAGAATATTGAATATGAGAGGTATAGTATCTTGCAATGGTGTATATAAAGACAAAAATACTTTTATGGAGGAAAAAGTATCTTTAATATAAAAAATAAATATAAACATTATATGCACATGTAATGCAATACAGGTTTAAAAAGCTGCTCTATACTTTAGCCTACAGCACCTGGTGTTCCCAGGCGGTCTCCAGTCCAGGTACTTTCTGGGGGTTAACTTTAAAAATGTTGCAGAGAAAACAGCGTGCACCTACATGCAGAAATAACCATGTCACTGTAATTGATTAAAAGGGGCGACATGAAAATCTCTCCCTGCATAAAAAGCGTGTGATTGTCATATAGTGGCATTAAACGTAGCAAAACTCAAGCTTTTTTTGCAGCAATTTAGGGATCAGGTGTAGCATACCAAAGTAGTGCCCCTGTTAATTCTCTGCAAACTGTTTTTAGGTGTTATAATAGCCGACGTCTCCATTTGCTGTCTCTTCATCGGTTGACTGGCCCATTACTCCGCTCATCCCTACGGCCGACTCAGCCTCTCTGGCAGTGGTCACCAGTATTTGTACATTACATAGAAACATAATTTGACTGCCAATTATCCAAACAATGCATCACTTGAGTAGCACTGGGATTTTTATTTTGTTAGTGTTTTATGACCTGTATTATAGCAATTTATTTTTTATTAGTATGTTTGCTTAACTGATTTATGAGTAACATAATCCCTGGGCAAAAACTAAGCCCTTCAATAGATAAGTACGTGACAATAAGAGAGTTTTATATTGTTGTCATAGTGGCGCTGATGTACTGCTTCCCAGCTCTGGTACTCAGGGAACACCAACAGGTCATTTTAAGAGTATCCCTAATTAACACCTTAACACCACATTATGTGCCAAGACATTAACACGATTTTGTCCTTTTAAGGACTGATAACAGTCCTGGCTCGTCATGGGTTAACCCCTTAACGACTGGCCGCGCAGAGCGTTGCGGTCACTAAAGGGCCACAGAGCTCTGAGATGACAATGGAGAGGCTGTAACTGACTGCTACATATCAGAGAATTCTGTTCAAGCCATTTCCTGTGGTTCCACAAATGTGGGCACTTGTGCAAATGGAGCCACATGTTAAAGGCAGTGTATGTAAACATTGCCTTTGTCACTGTTCTCTGCCTCTCTATGCTCATGAGGCAAAGACTTCAAATAGACTTAGAGGGGGGCTCTTTTGCTTTAGGTGTTGTTGCTTGGGGCATAACTGGTGGATAGAGCATTTTTAGGTTACTTAATGATCTGTTGATACCTCTTTGTGTAGCTGAATACATTATTTAGAGCAAGATCAATTTAGTTTATTTACACAGACAAATTTATAAATCTATACTGAAGTTTAAACAAACAATGTGAGTTTTATTGTTGTTGGAGCAGTGTGATACACCTATATACCATACCTGGGAACTTTCAAAATGAGCTGACCCTGAGATTGTGTAAACATTAACCTTTAAATTTCCCATAATATAGATTATCCATGATATATCCCTCATCACTGTAACAGAGAGTCACTCCAATCAGCATTCAGGAATCCATTAATGCACAACAACTTAGAAAATATCACTGCATGAACACATACAAATCAAGCAGGACTTCTCCCTCTTCCTTCCTGGTACAAGTGGCACCAATTTAGAGATTAAAGAAGCCTTTAACTGGAGCAGAATATATAACAGGCAGCAGTGGACTGTCTCATCCTGAGATTTTGGCTCTTCATCCTGAGATCTGGGCCTAAACCCTGAGTCTCAGGTTCAAACCCTGAAGTTCCCAGGTATGCCTATATACACACACCACACAGTCTGATCTCATAAAAAGGGGATACTGGTGTAGGAAAGAAGGACATAGGGATTTGCATCTCAGAGGGACAGTACCCCCTAGAAATTAACACTTGGGAGGTATAAACGAATGTTCGTACTTGTATCCAGTCCCTGTTAAAAAAAAAAAAAAAAATGCACTAATTGGGTACACCTCATCAGATCATACTTAATAGAAAGGAGGGCAACACCAGTGGGACTTTTTTCTTGTTTTCAGCAAAATGTATTGGAGAATAAGGTAACACAAACCTTTATCAAATCAAACAATGCAAATGCAAGATGGCTTTTTATAGACGGTAAGCAGGGCACCAAGATAGGGGGGTAACGACCTCACCCCCAGAGTAACTGAAAATTAATAAAAAATAACTTATCCATATAAGACATGGATCCCAGGGGGCCTCTTGGGCTGCAAGGAAAGATCAGACTGTATGGCTGCTATAAATGTTTGAATTTGTAGCACTGCACAAACATTTCTACATACAATTTCTCACTTTGCATTGTAAGGTTATCTGTGTCTTTGACCACAGAGGAGGTGGCTTCTGGTGTCACAGTGCAACGAAACACACACATGAGCTCCCTGCTCAGACACCATTCGAAACACCATGCAAAGAGGTTTAGAACATTCTACAACATTAAACGTGGATAGCGGCCATACAGCCTGTACATCATCTTTCCTTTCTTTCAGTAATATTGTTTAAAGTTATTATTTATTATTTTTTTTTTACTAGCTACCTGACATTCATGGCAATAGACGAGCAACAGCCCCAGGGCACAGACATACAGCTCTGGGTGAATGTAAAATACCAGGGCAATGTAGACTCTAAAGACGCAGGAAGGGGCCGTCACTTAAGGACCAAGGGGCTTTTTTTTTTTTTTTTTTTTTTTTTTTAATGACCCGATCCAGGGCTCCCCGTGTGGCGTGCAGCCGTGCGGGGAGCTCTGAATTCCATGACATGCCAGGACTGTCATTGGTCCTTAAGTGCCAGACAGCTGTGACGGTCCTGGCACGGCAGTGGACGTTAAGGGGTTAAAGGCGTTGCACAAGTTGGACGGTGCCATGTTATTAACCCCCTTTGCCATTACTCCATCATTGCTGCTGAATCTAGGGGATTCATAATGATACAGGGGAACAAATGAAGGAGGGGTGGTGGAGGGATGGGAGGGGGATACTTTATCATTCAATTACACTTGAACTACAACTCTGTCAGTACTGAAATAACATTCTCTATGGCCCAAATGCTATGATGATGAATTGGATTGTATCAAACATTGAATAGAACAACTCTGTGAAAAACAGATACATGTATTGACGATCCAATGTCTGACATTGTATATAACTACCAAATAGAATTAGTAATACTATATAGCCTCTCTCTGGTTTTGTGAGATCACACCTAGTGCCATAACTCATTCATATCAGTTGTCTCAAGAATACAAATGTTTTGGATTAAAAACAAAGTCCAATCGGCTACAAACACCTCCATTCCTGTACTAATCCCAGTATAAGTGGGCCTAGAAACCCACCTTTTTAAACGTCCTAGCAGTACTATTGCATCATTTAAAGGGACACACACATACAATTGTTTTTAACTATTTACTAATAAAGTTTATTTGTTTTAAACGGTCAACAGCAATTTAAGAACCGAACTGATCTCTTTTCAGTTACACAGGCACCCCAAATACTACTGGGGTACCCTGAGATAACTGAATGTTGTGCTTTTTGATTGTTTCTCATTTCTCTCAAGATCTGCGGTTCCCATACAATTATTCACTTAATTTTTGTAATATCCCTTTAATCTAGCCAGGTCCCTCACATGGAGAGGCATTTCTAATGAGTGCGTGGTATGTTTGACAGAACTAATTTGCAACATGCTGGGAGTTTGCATAAAATATCAAACTATGCTACCGAAACATAATGGTTTTATATAAAAAAACAGCTTGTACAACATATAGGCACATTTTAATTCTGTAGAGGAAAACAAAATAACCTTATGATGACTGTAGCACCGTATTCAGGGACTGTCAGGGGTTAAAGGGATAGTAATACTTAAGTATTACTAATCCCTATAGTAAAGTCCTATTAAACAAACGTATTGCCCCCAGTGTCATCTCTCAAACCTTTATGGTTTGAGAGATGATCGATCCTAAAGTTGCCCTCTCCCTCCCCTGGTCTTAGATCATCAGGCGGCTCTGCAGCTGAGCCGCGATCGCGTTGATAAAAAAAAAAAAAAAAAAAAAAAATCTTTCACTGAACCGGTCTTCTTCGTGTGCTTGCAAGCACACCTAGAAGACCATTTCAGTGAAAGTTTTCTTTTTTTATTAATGGGATCGCGGCTCAGCTGCAGAGCCGCCTGAAAGTCATACGACTGGCTTCCCTGCAGTCAGCTAGAACGCTGACTACGGGGAAGGGGGAAGGAGAGGGCAACTTTAGCAGCGATCATCTCTCAAACCATAAAGGTTTGAGAGATGACACTGGGGGCAATACATTTATTTTTAACTAGTTGAACAGCCCGTTACACGGGCCACAGTGCCACTGCCACCCGGTTGCGGGGCAGTCACACGCAGTGGAGACTGCCCGCGCCATGGCTGATACAGAGCTGGACGCTCCTTCGGAGCACCCAGCTCTGAATCAGCTGTGGCGCAGGCAGTCTCAACTGCGCATGACTGCAGCACGCGCAGCAGTGTGTACTGCGCATATTGCGGCGTTACACACAATTTAGCGAATTATTGTATAGGATAGGACTTTAATATAGGGATTAGTAATACTTAAGTATTACTATCCCTTTAACTCTGAGAATCAAGGTAGCGGATGTCCTAAGAATGACTAGAATTGTTCTGAATAAATTCAGTTGCACCATGGAGGAGGGGGAAAAATAATGTTTTGCTGTTGAAACTTCACTAGTATACATGTATTTATACTTTGAGTGCCAGAGGGGTATCCAATGCATTGCAAAGCAATCGATTGGATACCCATCTGGCACTCAAAGGGTTAAAAGCTCAATTTAAATCCAGAGATAATTTTGTATTTGTCAGGAACGGTGTATTTGGTTTATTCTGCAATTACTCCTTTTCGACTTTAGAATATTACACTCATGGTTTTGTCACAAATATCAAGGTCTCAGGATGAAGGGCCACATTCTCAGGGTGACACAGACCAGTGTTACCTACTATGGCATCTGCACCAATTAACTCCGAGGTACCCATATTTTAGTGATATGGGATCTATTTTGTTGATTGTCATCCTAACACCATATACTACCTTACCAACACGTGCCATCACATCCAAAATGTTACACAACATATGTAGGCTGCTTCTCTGTATAGAATAAAATTGCGCCAAAACAATTTTTACAATATAGTAAAAAAAAAAAAAAAAAATGTCAAGAACAAGTAATTCTGGAGCAAACCAACTGTACCACAGGGAGGAAATACCTTCTGGGGAACTTGGGTTAATTTTTCAATGATCTCCAGTTTTAAAGTTCCAGCATATGGTAAAGACCATTCCATTGGTAAGGCAGCGTAACAAAAGCTTGTGTTTTCAGTCTCAAGGAAGGAGAAGATCAGAAGGAGGTGAAGATTGAACCAGCTCAAGCAGTAGAGGAAGTTGAACCATTACCAGAAGACTATTACACCAGGCCTATTAATCTAACTGAGGGTAAGAAGTCCTTTATCATGCATAGGTACTACATTTTTAAGCTCCTGTTAATTCCATTGAGTACCAATGCATTGCACATGACTTTGACTCTCAAAGGCATATATGTGACCATTCTGCTCAGATGTGTTATGCAGTAAAATAGGTTGTTATAGATTTGATGAACCTGAAAAGGAAAAATAAATCTGTAAAGGACAACCTTTTCTGATGCAGAGTAATTTAAACAAAATCTCCCAATAGCCATTTCAATTTTGCTTCAAGAGAGTAAAACAAATTTCCTTCCTTTGGATCGATATCTTTACTTGCATTCGAACCACTTGTGATAATTCTTTATGTTGTTAAAAATGAATAAAATACTTTTTAACACATTTACTGTAGCTGTAAAAATGACCTCCTGAGGCAAGAAAGTCTACATTTTACAACCCTTATTTAAAATATTTTTCTTTGCTTTAATTAAAAACTCATTTCCCATTTTTTTTTTTGCTAATTTGAACAAGGAGTTCAAGAGAAAGGTCTTGGATTTAACTTGTTCTGCATCAAAGTGTGTTCTAAGCAATAAATGTTCTTGTCTGATTACAGTTACTACTCTGGACCAACGCCTGCTTCAATCGGACTTCCAGCCCATATGCGCTTCTCAGCTGCAACCTCGTCATAAACATCTCTTAATTAAGCGCTCTCTTAGATGCCGGGTAGCTATGTCATAAATGTTACCTTTAAAGTAGAACAAACACTTCTGAATAATACCTCCCACACACACTTTATTATAGCCAGAAAATCCTAATGCTCCCTATGAATTTTGCCTTTGTTCAAGAGAATGATGTTATCCAGGACTGACTTGAAGACATGTCCTTGGAGGTGGCCGTAACATTTTCTAGCAGGACCACAGTACCTAAAACACTACGCTCTTAACTTTTTAAAGGGATAGTAATACTTCATTTTATCTTTATTTTATTTTGTAGGCATTAAAAACACATGAAGAATGATATAAGTCTTATCTCTCAAACCTTTATGGTTTATGAGATATTCACAAGCAAATTTTCCCCCTCCTGCCCCTTTTACCTTGTGTAAGCCATCTCTTCTCAGATGTGGAATGCAGTCCATAGACCAGACAGATAACAGAAGGGGACACTCTTATTCCTATGAAAACAATGAAAGCCCTGTCCCCCTTGACAAGTTTTTCAGGTTTTTCCATTATCTTAATTGAAGATTGTCCCTCTCTGCAATCTACCTGGGCACCTCCCTTCTGCTCTGGCTGAGCAGTGTTACATCAGTAAAAGGGGCGGGAGGGGGATACTTTGTCATTGAATTACTCTTGAACTACAACTCTGACAGAATTGAAATAACACTCTCCAAAGTCCAAATACTATGATGATTAATCAGAGCTGCTTTTATTATGAAACATTAATATCCCTTTAAGGGCCAGAGGAACGTTCAAAGCATTTCTTTGTGATGTTTTGCACATAATTGTGGTCCTTCTTCAGTTTCAAAAAACTGCTAGCAAATGTCATGTCTGCTTCATGGACAAATCATCTCTTCTTCAAAGGCAAAGGGACCATTAGCATTCCCTGGTCACAGTAAGATGCATGGGTGGTTTTATTAGGTCTTCATTAATTATGACTGCAATCTAAGCATTGAAGTAAGTGTTGTTTTCTTTTGTTTTTCTAAACTGGCAGAAATGTGAACATAATCTGAGCAAGCCTGAATTCAACCCGACTTCCATAAAGTTTAAAATCCAGCTGGTTGCCCTGTGAGTTTGTTTACTTTATAAATAAATGTATTAATCATATTCAAAGTGTCAATAGATTCCTCAGCTTTTTTTACAATAGTTTTTTCTTTTTATTCATGCCTTGTGTGTGTAGCCCTTTCATTGATAATGGGCAATATGCTTTTCTAAATATATTCAACTGTTTATCTTCTTCCATTGTGATGAAAAGCTGTTTCTTGTTAGAAATCGTGTTAATGTTTGTATTACGTTTTACAAAGCTTGAAATGTTAAGGATTACCTTAATGTAGGGGTTTTTTTTGTTTTTTTTTTTTTAAAGGGATAGTAATACTTAAAATGTAAAAAAAAAAAAATATATATATATATATTGTAGGGTTTATCCCCCTGAGTAAAACAAGAGTACTTCCACTGCTGAAAGGTGTTTTATTCAAAAGTTATTACAGCTCAAAGTTGAATTGTTTAGGTTCAATATCACCGTGTCCTGAAATTGTACAGTGGCGCTGTTGCTACACCATCCTATGGAGATTTATGGTCTACAGACCAGTGCAGTCCATAGGGTGGTGTAGCAACAGCACCACTGTACAATTTCAGGACACGGTGATATTGAACCTAAACAATTCAACTTTGAGCTTTAATAACTTTTGAATAAAACACCTTTCAGCAGTGGCAGTAACCTTGTTTTACTCAGGGGGATAAACCCTACAACATTTTTCTTTTTTACATTTTAAGTATTACTATCCCTTTAAGGTATCCTAACACTGTAGTATGCCACAGTAATTAAATTCCAGGGCATCAGTTGGGTATGTAGCTCTAGGCTCAAGATAGAAGGAATCATGGAGGAGCTTTATAAAAACCAAGAAGAATTAAGAATTGTCTTTAAGTCAGAGCAACTTGCGAAAACTCCGGTTCTTATTTATAAATGAGTGAGTGCACCGTTATAAATACGGCATTAACAATCTGATGTTAACGCCTGGAACGGTTAAGAACACCTAATACCTGTCATTAACACTCTGGCAAAAAGTATATCAATAAATTGTCACAGTTAGCACCATTTCTTTATAAATTCGCTGCACACGAATTTTTCCCAGCTTTACCTTTTTCTAAAACACAACTACGTGGCATTAAGGTTTCCCTAACTGCCATAGGCTTATTTTTAAATTCCAGTTTAGGCAACCTTTACTCCATATTTTTTTTTTTTTTTTTAATAACGCCAGGTCTATAAATCTCTCTCCATGTTTCTCCTTCCCTTCTATCACTGATGCAGTGTGAGTGAACATTGAGTGTGCATTGTATTTTATGTCCAATTTCCTCCTCAGTTCTGTTTTTATTTTTTTGCCCTGTTTAAGTACATACTAGCATACACCTGCTCTGTTCTTGCTCATACCGCATCGTAGGAGACATATTGACCTATCTACCTTGCTCTAAGCCCATGCCAGTTTGTGGCTTGGCTGCCTTGAGAAGGAGCTTTCTATATTATTCTGCAATATTGTTTGAGGGCATCTTGGAACATAAGTGTTGCAATGCACTGGTAACATTTCTAAAAACTAAAATGCTAATAATAGGATTATGTTTAAAGGAGCAGTAACACCTCCTACTAATAGTCCCTTCTCCTTACCTTACTTTACTATGACCCGAAAATCCTATTTGCCTCCACGAGTTTTGCCCTTGTGCCTTTGTTCAAGAGATAACATCTCCAATCAGTCCTGGATGGCGTGTCAATGGAGGTGGACATGATGGTTAGGGACTTTTTTTTTTTTTAAACTGGAGCAGATAAAGTACATGAGCCTACTTAAAGGAATGCAAACTCATTATTTTGACTGCAGGTGTATATGTACAGTCAGATTGCATATAATGTTTTTTCTACCATGGGGTTGAATCCCTCCTCCTGGAGGGCAGGTCACATCACAAAAGACAGGGTCTTTGGGGTGGAGACTCCCTTCTCATCCTCCAGATCAACCCCCCGCCTACTTCCAGAATTCACGTGTATACCGAAGCAGAAATGTAGTGCAGTAGCAATCCTCTTAATTTTCTTCAGGTTTTTATTACTTTATCTTTAAATATGTGGCAGTATAGTCCCCCATTAGCCAGGCTCCTATCACTGGCTTGTCTGTAGTTGGATTGCCCAGTACATCGGTGTCTTGTGGACCCTTTGCCCTGTGGAGGTTGACTTTATGGCAAATCTATTCCTCATGGCTGAGTCTCTTAGAGATTCTGCCCTTTCTCTATTATGAACATGAAGAGAAAATTGGTGAGTAACCGTATGAGTTACTTTATGTCCCATGTTGAGCTATTTTACACACTGTGTGTGTGTGTGTCCTTGTCATACTATGCAGTCACTTATGAAGAGACAGTACAGATGGCTGCAGTACATGTCAGTAGTGTAAACCTTTATCATTATGGGTGTAATACTGGGTTAGGATGTTCTGGGGGCTTATTTCTACTACCCCCCCGCTATTGTAGCATGTCTTTTTTTCACTCCTGCAGGTTTCCCATGAGATTTGGGTATTTTTTTCTTAAGTAGTATTTTTAGTCCAATTTTAATGCAGCAGCTCCTTTAAGAACTTGAGCCCACCCTCCACCATCTTTGCTCCATTGACTTCTATGGGAGGAACGTGTTTGGGATACATCTCTGCAACTGTTTGAGCTACAACAGTCAGAGAGGGCTTTTCTTGTCTCTTCATGCTATATCGCATGGTCCACTTTGAGTGTCCACAGAGCAAGCTACAGCCGTGGATGGAGAGCCACACATTGCTAGGCAACGTGTAAGGGAGAAGACTACAGATCTCGTAATCCTTTGGTTCCCGGCAGGGGCGGGCTGGGCAGGGGGGGCAATTTCCCCCTGGGCCGGTCATATATCTGGGCTAGTTGGCTGGCCGCATTGACATAGGCTTCTGGCTTCTGCCAGCCTGTCCCCAAGCCTCCTATGCGGTTGTGCCCCAGTGCCTGTGTCTTATCTTGAGTTCTATTTCTATAGGTAGTGGTTATGCTGGGTTCCGCTCAGTCTTCCGTTTCATCGTGGAGCTGATGGCTCCGCACTGCCTCCACATGTATTTCCGGGAGTACTGAGCTTACCTCCGTGAACCTGGAAGTATATGTGGAGGCAGTGCGGAGCCAGCCATCAGCTCCACAATGAAACTGAAGACTGCACAGGACCCAGCATAACCACTACCTACAGAAATAGAACTCAAGATAAGACACAGGCACTGGGACATGTATACGAGTCTGTAGCTACCAGTGGAACAATACTAGGGCATCATACAGTGCATGTGTGGTTCAGTGGCTACCAGTGGGTAGAGTAGATTATCAGACAGTGAACGTGTGGTTCATCTGTCTAAAATCTGTCATGTTCTGCCCACCTCATGTCCTTATTGTAAAACAGTGGTGTCTGGGGCTAGGTGTTGGAACTAATATTAAGGAGCACTGTGGAATTGGACATGCTGCATCAGACAGTGACATGCAGCATGCTGTTTTTTCAGGACATAACATAAGTAAAAACAATAATATCACATTGATTTCAGTGTTGTAACTGTCTGTGCATCTGTGGGAAAAATATAAAATAAGTGAAAATGTGTGTGTTTGCGTGTATGTGTAGTGCCCCTGGGGTGTTCATACTATACACACATGACTCTAGGCAAAGCAGGGGTTAGCAACTTGAGGCCCTACTGTTAATGAACTACACCTCTTATTATCTTATTATGCCTGTTCGAGGACCACTCTTTTCATTTCTCTACTGCCAGTTTGTTGTTCGGTATTTTGAGCCCCGTTTGCTCTTGTTTGGTGTGATGTGCTTGTTAGGTGTCTGTTCACACCTGTGGTTGTACAGATCCAGTTTGGTCCAAGGCAACACTGATATCATGGGGGGGGGGGGAGTTTGAGGTTTTTTTTTTTTTTGTTTGTTTGTTTTTTTCTCCTTTCCCTACCCGGAATCTATAGAATGCTTTGGTATATTCCCGTGTTCCATGTTGGATGTAAGAGAAAATAGTTTTTCGTGTTCCGTTTCTTTTTAGTCCATAAATACTTTTCTTTCACTGTCGTCCAATACAGGTCACTGGTACTCTGGGAGGCGTAAGTCCCCTTTAATAGGCAGGAACAATTATGCAAATAATTTTCAAGGGGCGGAGCCTCCCCTCTTACTTAAGCCACCTTCTGGCCAGAGCCACTCATATTGATTTGTTCCTGGTGTGCTTCCACACCAGGTAGAGAACATCTATGCATCTTAGTATTTTATTATTTTTTATTCAAATATGGAATACCACCATTAGGAGGGTGACCATGGCTGTGAATTGCCCTCTTTAAAGTGGCTGGTGCAGCTTCCAGGGATTTTCTGTGGACCTATACCCTGAAGAGGGGACAGCTTGTGTTAAGCAGCTCCCCTGTTGGGGAATTTACCTCTGGTTCTTTCCCTCCCTATCATGGTCACCTGAAGACAGAAGTCAGCAAGGAAGGTGAGTCACCCATTGAGTGCTGAAGGTCCACTTGTCCCCACAGTGTCCCTTTGATGGGCTTGTATTTGGGAGTTTTAATACACTCCAGCACTCATAGGGTGTTTTTATTGCATTATTACTGTTTATGCAATTTCTGTGTTATTCTCTGAGTTTTGGAGCATTGGGTATTCATTTATTTATGTTTCTCATGTGTTTCATGCTTGTTTGGGCATTTTTTAATGTTTTACTAAACTTTATTAAAAATGGTGTTCCGCGCCTTTAAGCGCGGCTTTTTCCCGCTCAGACGCAAGGGCTCCTTTACTCTCTATGGGAATTCACAGTATGGGACATATCTCTGGAACCGCTTGTCACAGCAACTTCAGAGAGGGCTCATTTTAATTCTAGGCTCCTGCTCTATCATCCGGAATGTGTTTTATTTAGGTGGGGTGTTCAGGGGGGCTTCGGGCACTGTTTGGGGTACTTGTAAGGAAAAACTACATTTCCCATGAGCGCTTGGTTCGCGCTCGTTTCTGATTGGCTGTCACGACGGCCGCCATTTTGTGGTACTTTTCCTAGGCGAGTACACTACGCAGGGACCGAGCCTTCTCTCTCCTCAACAGATTAACCCTTCGCTGGCCAGATAAGTCCGTTTTTAGAACATTTCTGGGGTGAAACTTTAATCTTAACACTTTTTCTGGGTGATAGTGTTATTAGTGGGGTATATTGACGCTGTGAGCATGTCTACTTCACTGGAGCTAGGGGCTAGACCCAAGTCTAAGGAGGATGGGGGGTCCGCTACCCCCATGGCGTTTTGCTCCTCTTGCCACATTGGGCTGGATGGCGATAATGTGGGGGATCTATGCCCTAATTGTACTGGTCAAGATAGCAACCCTGGGCTTCCCAGCCACGCTATTGAGCCATCTTGGGTGAAGGAGTTTAAAGCTGCCACTAGGGATCTCAGATCCACGCTTCAACTCTTTCCCTCTCAGGTACAGGGGGCTCTCCAGGTCTGGCAGACCCCCTCTACTATCAGGACCTCCCTGCCTAAGCCACAGGGAGCTCCTGATATCACTGATTCTTCTGAAGAAGAACTTTTACAGGATTCTGATGCTGAGGAACGTACTGTTATTGAATCTAACAGGTCCATTGGGGACCCCTATGAGTGTGACCCTGAAGTTTCGGCTGAGGGTCTGATCAGAGCGGTTCTGAATACGCTCAACCTTCCTCTGACTCAGGAATCCACTTATGATCCTACTGATGTTTTTCAGAAAAAGCCATCTAAGTCTGTTGTTTGTTTTCCAACTAACCCTACTCTTGCCCGTCTGGTCTCTGAGGCATGGAAGAATCCTGATAGATCTTCCTCTGTCTCCAAAAAGTTTGCCAAACTTTACCCTTTTCCTGAGGCGGAGCTGGCAAAATGGGTTCATCCTCCCAAAGTGGATGCTCCTGTGTCTAGACTATCCAAATCCACTGCTTTGGCTGTCTCAGATGCCTCTGCCTTGCAGGACTGGACGGATAAGAAACTAGAGCTCTCTCTTAAGTCTATTTTTGCCTCCATTGGCACAGCCATGCGCCCCACTTTTGCTGTGGCATGGGTTAATAGAGCTATTGCGGCCTGGACTGAACGACTGACTGAAGCGGTTCGCCAGGATGCGCCTGTATCTGAACAGTTGCAGCTTCTTGCTAATATCACTGAAGCTCAGAACTATGTTGCTGATGCTGCTTTTGATGCTGTGCGCATGATGGCGAGGGCCTCCACTTCTTCTGTGGTGGCTAGACGCGCTCTTTGGCTGAAAATTTGGTCTGCTGATACAGCCTCTAAGAAGGCTTTGCTTTCCTTGCCCTTTCAGGGGAATTTGCTTTTTGGGTCTGAACTCAAAGAAATGATCAGTGAGGCTACTGGCGGTAAAAGTACTCTTCTACCCTCAGTCTTTAAGAAAAAGTTTCCAGCCAAACGCAATCGGTCCTTTCGTTCCTTTCAGACTGAGACACGCTCCTCGGCCCAAACGGGTCCTCCCACTACGCGCTCCTCCTCCAAGCCCAAACAGTCCTGGAGGCCCAAAGTTGCCTCCAAGGCCAAGACCTCCAAGACTGCTTCGGCATGACTCGCCGAACCCGGGTCCGCATCCGGCTGTAGGCGGTCGTCTCCGCATCTTTCGCCGGACTTGGGAGGAGTCAGTGGCGGACCCATGGGTTCTTCAGGTGGTGTCAGAGGGATACAGGATCCCTTTCTCTTCCCTTCCTCCTTTTCGGTTCCATTTTACTCGTCCTTCTCAGGAACCCACAAAAAGGCGTCTGTTCGACGACGCTATTCAGGATCTCTTGGACAAAGAGGTCCTGGAGGCGGTTCCTCAGGGGGACACAGGTTCAGGATTTTATTCCAACCTGTTTGTGGTAGCCAAAAAGGACGGAGGAGCCCGTCCCATCTTGGATCTCAAAGATCTCAATGCCTATGTGGTGACTTCCCACTTCCGCCAGGAGTCCCTGCGCTCTGTGATTGCAGCAATGTCTCCAGGGGAGTTTCTTGCCTCCCTGGACCTTCAGGATGCTTATCTTCACATCCCTATTCATCCAGAGAGCAGGCGGTATCTCAGGATTGCCTGCCACAGGGGACACTTTCAGTTTGCAGCGCTCCCCTTTGGGCTGACTTCAGCCCCTCAGGTCTTCCAGAGGGTATTGGGCTCCTTGATAGCGGTGCTCCATCAGGATGGGATCAGAGTGACCCCCTACATGGACGATCTCCTACTGAAGGCCTCCTCAGCGGAGCTTCTCCACCAGCAATTACAGATGTGCATGCACACCCTGAACCGTCATGGCTGGATCCTGAATCTGGACAAGTCGGACTTGATTCCTTCTCAGAGGCTTCTGTTCCTGGGTCTCCTGTTCGACACTCGCCAATGCATGGTGTTTCTTCCAGAGGACGTGGCTCACCAGATAGCTGTCAGGGTGGCTGGAATTCTGGACCTGGACGTGATTCCAGTTCCGAAGTTGTCGTCCTTAGTGGGGAAGTTCATTTCCACAATCGAAGCAGTACCATTTGCCATGGCCCACTCCAGGGATCTTCAGAGATTCGTGATCCAGACGTGCAAGAATCATCCAGATCATCAACATCTGTCTGTTTCTCTTCCTCCTCATGTCGAGTCGAGTCTGCACTGGTGGTTAGATCTCTCTCATCTCCTGAAAGGGAAATCCTTTCTAGTTCCTCCTTGGACCACAGTCACTACGGATGCCAGCCTTCGGGGCTGGGGTGCAGTCTGGGGTCGCTTCAGTGCTCAGGGGAAATGGGGTCTGGAGGAATCCATGCTCTCCATCAATGTTCTGGAACTTCGAGCTGTCCGGCTAGCCCTGAGGCACTGGGAGTCTCAATTGACCGGTCTTCCAGTCAGAGTGGAGTCCGACAACGCCACGGCGGTGGCTTACATCAACAGGCAAGGCGGCACAAGAAGCGGTTCCGCCTGGTGGGAGGTCAAGGATATTTTGTCTTGGGCAGAAGATCACGTGCCTGTCATCTCTGCGGTTCATATTCCAGGCGTGGACAACGTCATGGCAGACTTCCTCAGTCGTCATACCGTCGACAGCGGAGAATGGGCTCTGCACCCAGAGGTGTTTCACATGCTCACTCAACGGTGGGGGATGCCTGTGGTGGATCTGATGGCTACCAGACACAACAGGAAGGTTCCGGTGTTTTGCTCCCGGTTGAGGGACTCCCTTGCTCTAGCAGTGGATGCCTTGTCGATCCCTTGGGACTTCTCCCTGGCTTACATCTTCCCTCCTCTTCCTCTATTGGTCAGAGTTATCCAGAAGTTGAAGAGGGAACGTTGTCCTGTCATCCTGATTGCTCCAAACTGGCCTCGCCAGTCCTGGTTTCCGGAATTGATGGCCATGTCAGTGAAGGATCCAATCCCACTTCCAGCCCGTCCGGACCTGCTTCTTCAGGGGTATCTGTGGAAAGAGGATGTTCACTCTCTCCATTTGATGGCATGGCGGTTGAATCCTCGATTCTAGCTAAGAAAGGCTTTTCTCCTTCTGTGGTATCGACGATGCTCAGTGCTCGTAAGCCTGTGTCTTCCAAGATCTATCATCGCATATGGTCAACTTTCGTGACATGGTGCTCTGACAAGAAGTTGTCTCTTGACTTCCATCTTCCCACTGTCCTGGCCTTCTTGCAGGACCTCTGCCTTGTCTGTGTTTTTCCAGGAACGGATTGCTGTCCTTCCTGATGTGAAAGTCTTTTTCCAGGGTGTGACTCATGTTCGACCTGCCTTTAAAAGTCCTGCTCCCCAGTGGGATCTCAATTTGGTGCTGGGAGTTCTACAGCGACCACCGTTTGAATCCTTGGCTTCCATTCCATTACGTCTTGTGACTTGGAAGATGGCCTTCCTCTTGGCTGTGGTGTCAGTGCGCCGGGTAGCAGAGTTACAGGCCTTGTCTTGTAAACCTCCTTACCTGGTGTTCCACAAGGATAAGGCTGTGCTTCGCACTACCAAGGAATTCTTACCCAAGGTTGTGTCTGAGTTTCACATCAATCAGGAGATTGTGGTTCCCTCTTTCTGCCCTAATCCTTCATCTGACAAGGAAAGAGATCTCCATCTGTTGGATGTGGTGCGTTGCCTTAAATTTTATGTTCATCGCACCGAGTCTATCAGGAAGTCTGACGCTCTATTCGTCATTCCTGAGGGGCCTAGGGCAGGAAGACCGGCTTCCAAAGTTACCATTGCCTCTTGGATTAAGGCTACCATCCGTGAAGCCTATAAGTTGAGGAATAAGCATGTTCCCTTCCGGGTGACTGCCCATTCCACCAGATCTATTGGGGCCTCTTGGGCCTACAAGAATCAAGCTTCTGCTGATCAACTGTGCAGAGCGGCCACTTGGTCCTCTGTGCACACCTTTTCTAAGCACTATCGAGTTGATGTACTGGCTTCGGCTGATGCCAGTTTTGGAAGGAAGGTCCTGGAGGCAGTCTTGCCTGTGTAGGTCTTCCGCTCTGTGATCCTTAGTGCTTCTTTACTGTTGAGCCCGGTTGGCTCTGGTTCTGTGTGCTGTGTTAGTTCAGGGATTGTTCCCTTGGTTGGTGTCCGTTGACACTTACAGTTTGGGCTATGTTATCAACTGGTCATAACAGTTCTAGTGACTTGGGCCTTGCGCCTGGTCCTTGCCTTACTTCCCGCCTCTGGATCAGCTCAATGTTTGTACATCCCAGAGTACCAGTGACCTGTATTGGACGACAGTGAAAATAGGATTTTAGTCTTACCTGTTAAATCCTTTTCACTTAGTCCATACAGGTCACTGGTCTCCCACCCTGTCAAGGGACCAGTCTTGGCTCTCCTGTGGCATTCAGTGGGAGACCGTTCGGGCATGCTCACAGGAGTCTTTCTTTTTGCTTACCTGAGGTCAGTTCTTGGGGTCTCAAATCAATATGAGTGGCTCTGGCCAGAAGGTGGCTTAAGTAAGAGGGGAGGCTCCGCCCCTTGAAAATTATTTGCATAATTGTTCCTGCCTATTAAAGGGGACTTACGCCTCCCAGAGTACCAGTGACCTGTATGGACTAAGTGAAAATGATTTAACAGGTAAGACTAAAATCCTATTTTTTAGTCCATATGTAACACAAGACTCCCATCCGGAGAAACATACTTGCATTCCTTTACCGGGCAGAGGAGTCCTCTTAGGGTCTTAGTCTTTGGAGCTTTCTTTTCTTCTTACCTACTTAGTTCTTTTGCTTTGGCTGTTGTCACCTGAATTCTGTAAGTAGACGAGGGGTTGAGGTGGAGGAGGATGCAGTCTTCCCCCTCGCCCCAAAGAACCTGTATTTTGTGATGTGCCCTGCCCTCCTGGAGGAGGGACTCAACCTCATGGTTCCTTTGTTCCATATGGACTAAAGAGAAAAGGATTTAACAGGTAAGAACATTAAAATACTATTTTTTTTTTCCTGTCTTCACTTGTTTCTATTTTACAATGTTTATTTTTAACATTGCATCTTTAAGCCTGCTTTCATGTTCCCTGACAGAAGACTCTGTGCAAACAGATTGAGGTAGCTCGCTGTCAAGAACATGTGTATTAGAAATGTAAAGATGATAAAAAAAAAAACAATAATAGGCAATTTGTGTACATATTATGTACTTATAGAATCTGTAAAGTTAAAATAAAGCATTACTATTCATTTAACCTTTTAAGGACCAGAGCTGTGAGCAGCTCATACCGGTGAATGTGTTACTTAAAGGTTTAAGATTACCATGTGATGTAGAATGAGTTTGTATCCTGTGGTCCCGCTGCAACTGCAGCATCCAGGACTGATTGAAAAGCCACATTCATCTGTATAAAAGCATTAACATTAGATAGCTGGGCAAATATGATTTTTTTTTGTTTGTTTTTTTTTTTTTTTGTTGTTGTTTTCATTATTACTAATGTATAACAATATACCAGCCTTATATGCATTCTGTTATTTATTGTACAGAAGCTACATACCAGAGGTGCGGATTATGTCTATTCCGAATTTGCGTCATATGAAGGTGAGTGACATCTGGGGTGGGGGATCCAAAACAAGTAATTTCAAAGGAGAAAAAATAGAAAAATGAAAGTAAAACATGGGAGGGTATATAGTCCATGAAAATAACTGGGTAGTGCAGACTGAAATAGGAACAGCCCATATGTATACAAGCAAAGCAATTCTGGTGCAAGTCATCTGCACAATAGTGGACAAGTGAAAGGTTCATTTGATTTAAATGGGGCTTATAAGTAAGAGGTGGTCTCCAGTGCATTGATTAGCAGTGAGTTGGAGACCTTTCTGGTATTCAAGAGGATAAAAATCCCCATTTTAAATAATTAGAAATGTCAGTGATGTCTATATATCGTTCATGGAGCACTGTGTTGCTTTCACACATATATTATAATATAAGCCAGACTGTTTTTCTCAACTTGTTTTTCTGAGTTGAAACACTTTTGTTGCATACTGTGCTGTCATCTCAATGGGTGAATTGGTGTTTACTTATATTTTATGTTTATTTTAAAAAGAGGCTTACTTGAGTAGTTATATAGGATTTACTCAGATTAATAGTTATAGAAAAAAGTAAGAACTAAATCTTAACCATTTGGCTGCTGCAAATGTTATAGGCAACATCCTTGCTGTAAGAAATTCTATCTAGCCCCTCTTACCAAGGGTACAATTGTTCTTTGGGGGTGGGTTGTAACTTAAGAATCACACAGATAAGGGATAATAATAAAAGATGATTGTATTATGTACAGAATCAAAATACTGTTACAGTTTGGATGGTAGATACATGAATAAAATAATATTATAGATTACAGGTATGAAATAGATGGAATTGAATTGGATACCAGTAAATTATATGATGAAAATCTCCACACCCTCCAGCACAAATCTTGGTTTCTGGTCTCTTATCTGCTGGGCTCACATCTGGACAGGAATCAGGACTGCTGTGCTCAGGCTGCTCATACTCTCCAAGTTTTGATTCAACCCCAAAAAATACTGCTCCTTTATACCATTTTTCATATCACTTAGGTCTGGGGTAAGCTGGTTAGCTTAACTGACCTTTCCCTACCACACCCACTTGCCATTCATGGTGACATCAAAGAGATATTATGGATAGGGAAGACTTCAGGAACCGGTTTATCAGAAGCATTTGGTGTCTTATCTGAACTCTTTGTTTAGTTGACAAGATAGTTTGGCTTGTCCTTATTCCTTTCACATTTAACTAGAAGAGACCTTCATTTGAGTTTTCAAACACCTAACGCAGGTTATACCTCCTGTAAAATCCCTTTGAAGCAACCCCCTGCGGTTTGGGACAGCTGAAATTGTCTTGAATTCTTAATTAAGCGAATAGAATTCCCACTGTTCTAAGCCATAAAACAGATCTATACCCATGCATTTTATAGCTATAAATATATATACATACACACACACACATAATAAATTGCATATAATGTCCATATCCATATAGATAAAGGCATGTATACATACATAAACACACACATATATATCTCCACAGACAAACCCCTGTTATAAGTCATATTTGATCCATTCTGACTTTCTTACATTGGCATACCCTTCAGAACTGCTAAGGAATTTGCCCATGATGTGCTCAGCACTAAGAGGTGTCTGTGGAGGCTGGAGGGCACGTAGATGTACTGTCCAGGTCCACAGGTGGGGGATCACTTCAACCCCAATGGTGGGTCCGTCATTTCGTGCATGAGTGATGTCACAAAATGTTATTTTTCCCTCAAGATATCAAAGTCCTACTCCTATCAATTCAGGAGTACCCTGCTGTATGTCAACCCACACTGATGCATTACAGTTTTTCTCATTATTCTGCACCTGAAATTCTGAATGGTAAAAAATGGAAAATCGTTTTTTCTTGTATGTCTCACTCTACTGCAAGAAAGAGAGTGGTTGTTGTATCAGCCTCATAGATGGGTAGGACCAATGAAAGCAAATAAGGAAGTTTCCAGCAGAGTAACTACGGTTCTTTCAGTCCAGTCCTATCTAGCTTCAGGATGGATGTAGTCACCCTCTTGCTGTGGGAGTTTATATTTGTTTATCTAATTGTGTTTTCCAACTCCAGTCTTTTGGACATACTGGATATTATGTTCAGCTACATTCATGCCTCCTTGGCCAGGAGAAGAATGCCCCTGAAGCCCCTGGATCAGTGCAAATAGCACGTGCCAGGGGATGGGACTGAGAATCCCTCTCGATGACCCCTTCACCCCACTAACTGTCACGTATCAGGGGAGATTCCACAGCCTTTGTCTTGAAGCAAGGTCTTGTTAGCCCATCCTGGTTTACCTTTAAGCCGGTCCTGGGTTGTGGCCTTGGTTTCCACTTTGGAACACATGGGAAGCTTGATCAATTTTGGGGCATGGATGAGCAGCAGGATGCCATGGGTTTGTGAATGATTCTCTTTCCCTCCTCATACAGTCAAGGGTTCTCGAGGGAATTCCGGGTACCTTATACCCTTCCTTTTTCTAAAAGCCAGAATAAGCAGGAGCCCTGTGCATTCCACCTGTTTGATATTATGGTATGGTTCAAGTGGTTTTATTTTAAATTTATGTGAGATTCATAACAATTAAAGCTTTTCTTGTCCTACAGCACCTAAGGCTACTATACCCAAAGAGAAAGCAAAACGAACCTCTGTGAAAGAAGGCAAAGCTCAAAAAAAATAAATAAATAAAAAAAAAAAAAGTATTGCACAGGTTGTAATAGAAAGTTATGTTCTTCAGAAACCACCAAGCTATGCCTTGACTGTCTGAACGAAGCAGCTAGAATTTATTGACCTGAATGGGAAAAAATCAATGCAAAAAAAACTTTTTTGCTATGCAGGAAGTGGCAAATCCTAAAAAGAGACAAAGGCTGGAACCTCTGGAAGAGAATCTTTTATACAGACAAGAAGACGATGAGGACGTCCTGATTCTGCAGGATTTAGAAACAGTATGTTCATTAGGGAGAGTGGGGAGAAATTGTGGGTGAAATAGGATCTTGTAACATAGAAAAGATGGAGCAGTTTCTTCAGTGTATGAGGAAGACTTGTGCCCGACAAATACACAAAACAAACTGGATGGCATGGTTGCAGCCTTCTTTGGGAACAGGTAGAAATCTAATTTATTCTGTGGTCTTCATGCTCTTTCTGACCATATCAAGTCCGAATGGGAAAAAGGTAACAAAAGAACAACTGTTTCTATCCTTTTTATTAAGATAAAGTTAAACAATGGGTTACCCCCCTGAAGACTGATGCAGCCGTAGCCCATTTAACAAGAACTACTACTACTGTCCCCATGAAAGATGGGACTTCCATAAGACACAAGATATAATGGAAAATGTAAACTGCATTAAAGAAGCAATACTCTTAAGACTGAATTTGAAGTTGGCCACAGTATTAGCCTGTTCAGCAAGAATTATGCTTAATTGTTTAAAGGGTCTAGAAAAAGGATAAACCATTCACTATCAGGATCCAGTTTCATAAATTATGTTGCAGCAGTCAAAGAAGCCACCTGTTTCTCATGTGATGCATCCTTAGATATAATCAGGCTAATAGCCGGATCTTCATTTTTGCCTGTTACCGCAAAGTGAGCCCACTGGTTAAAATCCTGGGGAGTGGATACCTCTTCCAAGAGTAAACTATTTGCTTTACACTTTTTAGGGTCTATGCGCTTAGTTGAGCATTTGGAAGAATTCATAAAGAATGGCGTACCTTTCAGATGACAAGGTACCAAGGCAACAAGGAAGGTACAAATTTTCAGGGAACAGTCTTTTCACACAGCACAAGACTTCATGGAACTGGTAGGTGGTTTGTCATTCACAGTCCATGGGTCAGGCTTCATCTGAGGACAATACAGAGCACTTTTCTGGAATAGAGACACAAAGAATACCTCCTAAATATTTCCTTTCTGAAAAGCAGTCAGGAGGGAACTAAGATGGTGGATGACCAGGCAGAATCTTGTAAAAGGAAATCCATTGTAAGATCTTCAATGGGAAGTAGTCACCACAGATGCCAATCTGAAAGGTTGGGGAGGTGTCTGGAACATTACCACAGCCCAGGGGGCATTGTCTACATCAGAAGCCTCTCTCCACAATTACAAGCATCTAAAAAAATTAAAAGCATAATAACAGCAAAACCATTCCATATCAGGTCAGACAGTATGTCAGTAGTCAAATATCTGAGGAACCTTGGGGGTGGGAGGACAGGGACAGAAAGCAAGCACCTAAACAGAGAAGCAGAGGATGTTTTGAGATGGACAGAGAGAAATCTGCAACACTTACCTGTTATCCACTGTCTGTCATCTTTAATATTCTCTTCCTGTTTCTAAAATGTTCCTTCTTCTAATCTTAGATTCTTCTTCCCAAATCTGTAATTTAAAATAAAAACAAATCCAATGAAAGATGTTTTAAAAAAAAAAAAAAAAAAAAAAAAAGTCCCACAGATACGCCTGACTTAACCCTTTGAGTGCTGGAGGGGTAACCCTCCGGTACTCTACAGGTTAATTGTATGTTAGCATATTGTGTATAAATAATATGCAGCCATTCCTTTAAAAAAAAACAAAAAAACTTCAAAGGCATCCAGATTGTTAAGATTCCTCCACTGCCACCAGTGACAGTCTCTGTTAAAAATGGATTCCAGCCTACAATTGGCAGAGATGTGTGTTTACGCACCTCCCAGCCAATCAGCTTCTAGGGGTTTCGTATCCCCCTCTAGAAGCTGATTGGCTGGGAGGTGCATAAGCACACATCTCTGCCAATTGTAGGCTGGAATCCATTTTGAAAAGCGACTGGTGATATAATTAATTTATTTAAAGGAATGGCTGCATCTTATTTATGCATGCTATGCTAGCATGTATTTAACCCTTAGAGAGCAGGAGATGTACCCCTCAGGCAGTCATAGGGTTAAGTCAGGTATATCTTTGGGACATTTAAAAAAAAAAAAAACTATTTCATTGGATTCGTTTTTATTTTAAAGTACTGATTTGGAAAGGAGGAGGAAGATTACAGAAACCAGGAGAGAGAAGGTTAAAGAAGACTGTCTGTAGCTGACCAGGGTGCTGAGGACCCCGCTGGACATCAGGATTACAGGTAAGTGTTTTTTTTTTTTTTTTAATCAGGGGATGTGTTAACGTTAGGGAGATTAACCCTGTGAGTGCCAGTGGGGTATGCAACGCTGTGCAATGCATTGCATACCCCTCTGGCACAATGGGGTTAATATTGTCTTGTTTTTAATCATGTGTGTGTATTGGAAACCATTGTTGTAACATACGTTGGTGGGTTTCAACGCACGTTAAGGGACTCGGGGCCTACTTTTTATGGTGCAATTTTTTGTGATATAAATTGCGTCCCTTAACATGAATTTTAGCCACCGCATGTAATAGAATGCCAAATTCAACAATTTTTTTTTTTCTTTATATTGTGTCCAGTAGGTGCAAATTTTGCACCAGTTGGGCGTTTTTACACATCAGTGCTTTTTTGACAGCACAATTAATAGATTGCCAAACTGCTTTCACAATCACTTTCGCCAGTTTTAAAGTGGGTCCGGATCCAGATCTAGAAGCACTGGGGAAGGATGCACTGAACCTGGAACTTTCCTCTAGCATGCATTTTTTTTCCATTCATCCCGATCTTGATAGAAGTATTGAAGAGGATCAAGGAGGTCAGGGCCAAAGTTATATTAATAGCCATAAACTGGCCCAGGATGGTTTGGTTTTCAGATTTGATCCGGTTATCGGTTGCAGAACCTTGGTCTCTCCCTTTCATAATGGGCGCCAGACTCAAGGACCAATTCTACATCACAACCTGGCCTTTTTGAAGATGACGATCTTTAGTCTGAGTGGCAGTCTTTGCACTTAAGGGGATTATTAGAAGCAGGAGACAAGACAATCTCTTCAGAAAGAAAACAATCTACATCTCAGATAGTCCAGACTCTGCAGTATATCTTCAGAAAATGGTGTCAAGAGGACGGAGTTACCACAACATCTGTCAGCATGTCAAAGGTTCTGGATTTCTTACAAAAGTGTTTTGCCACAGGTCTCCAGCCAGCATCTGTTAAAGCTGAACTATGACCCTGTATAAAGTTGCCCCCCCCCCAATAATTAGGCATGTGGCGATTAGCTTCTTAACAGACGGCTCTAAAGCAAGAAGCCTGACCATCGGTCTCAGAGATAGGATTGCTTCAGATCGTGGTACCGGCTTCCGATAATAGCATTGTTAAGAAGCTAATTGCCCTATGCCTAATTATTGGGGGTGGACTTTATATAGGGT
The DNA here is from genome assembly GCA_037306005.1 of Rhinophrynus dorsalis. Lineage (NCBI taxonomy): Eukaryota > Metazoa > Chordata > Amphibia > Anura > Rhinophrynidae > Rhinophrynus > Rhinophrynus dorsalis. The sequence continues at coordinate 71,217,923 of CM074721.1, read as the reverse complement.
GATGGTTCCACTTTAAGGTCCAGCTGTCGGCACTAATGGCAATCTTGGCAACATGGTTTGCCGCCGAAGATCTAGTTAAGCGTTTCCAAAGAGGAACTAATAAAGCTATAGACCTAGGATTAGAGGCAGTGTTCCCCCTTGGGATCTGAACTTAGTCTTGGATCAGATATCTTGATCCCCACATTTTGATATTTTTCATAATGGTCATTACCATGGCAAGAAGATAAGCAAGTTTTATGCCCTTACATGCAATTCTCCATATCTGATTATCCACCAAGACAAGGTAGTCCTCTGGACGAAACCTTCCTTTAGAAGTAAAGTGGTTTCAGACTTCAATTTAAGTCAAGAGATTGTGCTGCCCTGCTTTTGCCCAAATCCAAAGGGAGAAACAATTCCTTAACCTAGACATGGCGAGGTGCATCTCCCACTACTTGAGAAGGACTAAGGATCTCAGGATATTGAACTTGCTGTTTGACTATTTTCAGTGTAAATATAAAGGTGTGGCAGCCTCAAAGGCTTTATTGACCAGATGGATCACGAAATGCATTGCTAGCCTATCGGGGACCAACCCAGAGCTCCCCTTAAGAGGCACACTACGCAAGATCTGTCTGTACGTCCTGGCAAAGAAAATCTAAAGCTTGTCCGGAAAAAATTTTCAAAGCTGCCACTTGGACATCAATTTCATCCTTTGTAAAGCTCCATTAGATAGATGTTCAGGCTTCAGATGAGGCCAAGTTTGGAAGATTCTAGTTTAGCCTGTAGTATAAGCCCTTTATTTTACTTATGCTATTTTTTTCACTCTGTTCTCAAACACACTTTATATATTTTTTTCCCCCTCCTTTATAGAGCACTGCTAAAGCATACCCCACTCTTCCTTGCCATAGTCTGGAACACAGAAGAAAGGGGTGAATTTTCTTACCGATATTCCCTTTTCTTCTGTGTTTCTCCTCAGCACTCCTGACCCTTGATCTTGTTTCTGCTCTTTTACAGCTCACATAAAGTGTAACTGGGGTTACTCTGCAGTGAGCTACCTTATATACTTTCTTTAGTCCTACCCAGCTAGGAGACGGAGACAATACCTAATCTTTCTTGTTGTTCAGGGACACGGAAGAAAAAGGAATATAAGTAAGTAAACACCACCCCTTTTTTTCCTAATTGCTATTGGTATAGAAAGACCTATACATAAATAAACAAATGTTTTAGACAGGCGAGTTAATAGTAAACATTTTATTTATTTATTTTGGAGGGAATTCAGGGTAAAAATATCTAGTCATGTTAGGGGATATCCACAAATGAATTAAGTATTCTAAAAGTGCAGGGTCTGCTTAAGAAAAAAAAAAAGAGAATTGTGTAATTGTAAACCGTAAAATCACCATCAATTGTCATTTGACTGTAAACTGCAAGAAAAATGTAATGACATGGTTAAAACTGCGGGGTGAAAAGACTTACCAGTGAAGTGGTTAAAAGGCAATTCTCATAGGAGCAGAGCTACAGTGCAGCACCTTAAAGGGATAGTAATACTTACAAATTATTAATCCCAGTATTATAGTGCTAAAAATACATTAATTGCCCCCAGTGACATCTCTCAAACCTTTTTGTTCTGAGAGATATTCACTCACAAAGTTCCCCCCTCCCTCCCCTTTCCCTGAAGTCAGCGTTGTAGCTGACTGCAGTGGAAGCCTGTCCTATGATCACGCATAGAAGACCTTTTAAGTGAATGATTTCTTTTTGATTAAAGCGATCTCGGCTCTGCTGCAGAGCCGCCAATGGTCGTACGACAGGCTTCCCCTGCAGTCAGCTACAATGCTGACTTCAGGGAAAAGGAGAGGGGGGAACTTTGCAAGTGAATATCTCTCAAACCATAAAGGTTTGAGAGATGTCACTGGGGGCAATTTATTTTTTTTAGTACTATAATACTGGGATTAGTAATTTGTAAATATTGCTATCCCTTTAACAGCTCCTGTCAGCTGTTTGGGGAAGGTCAGATAACTGCCCACCACAGCTGGAACACAACTTGTAAGTATGTATCTCTCCACTGCAAGCTCCTGGGTTGAGTATGTAGCCACCATATTACCATGGTGTAAGGCTTTTATGCCCAATACAACAGGTTTATGGTGGGCCTGCATCACTCAGGCCAGGAAACTCTCCTGTGCTACACAGCATTAGTACACTGGGGGAGCATTGCGGGTCTCTCTTCATACCCCCCTATTCTGCTCCTCTTGTTGCTCTGTCTCGGCAGAGAATGCAGCCCTGGCCTCAAATGCATGAGCAGATCTGTGATGGGACCCTAACCAAGTGATGGTTGCTCTTTTAGGGACCCTGACCTGATGCTGTGAGTACTTGTATTAACCCTTTGAGGACCAGAGGGATATGCATCACAATGTGTTGTGCACCTCACTAGTCCTCAAAGGGATCCAGTGCAGGTATGTATGTACACTACCGGTCAAAAGTTACAGAACTCCCCCATTTTTCCATTTTTATTGAAATTTACGCAGTTCAAGTCCAGTGAATAACCTGAAATGGTACAAAGGTACGAGGTAAACTGCCAGAGGGGGGGGGGGGAGTTTAGGTTAACAAGAACTGAAAAATAATGTACATTAGCGTTATACAAATAAGGCCTTTTCAGGGAAGACGTAATGGGTTAACAACTCAGTTGTTGTTCAGCAATGTAAGTAATCCTTGAAAGTTCATGCTAACAATGCCTACAGGTGTCCCAACCTTTGTTGATTACTTACAATCCCTCTGTCCGCTTAAAAGCAGTGTTGAAACAGACCGTGTTACTACACTCTCTTAAGCAATATTTGGACAGTATTGTACTGCAGGAAGCAGTATATGGATCTCTAAATGGCGAAAAGGCAATTAACAAAGGAAGACAGACAGAACATTATAACCCTTAAAAGTGTAGGTCTTTCCTTTAGAGCAGTTGCAAAGAAAGCCAAGGTGTCAGTGAGTACAGTTTCCTACTCCATCAAAAGACACTTGGAAACTGGAGGAAACTCTGACAGGAAGAGGTCTGGGAGACCCAAAGCCACAACAGAACCAGATGACAAGTTTCTGAGAGTCAACCGCTTGTGTGACAGGCGGCTCACAGCACAACAGCTTCAAGCACAGCTTAACACTGATCGAAGAAAGCAAGTGTCAGTTTCAGCTGTGAAGAGAAGACTTCGAGCTGCAGGTTTGAATGGTCGAGTGGCAGTAAGAAAGCCATTGCTAAGATAGCATAATAAGAAAAAGAGGCTTGCCTGGCCATGAAGCACTGCCAGTGGACTACTGAAGACTGGAAGAAGGCCTTATGGACCAATGAATCAAAATTTGAGATTTTCGTTTCATCACTCAGGGTTTAAACCCCATTTAGCTGGTTTGGGATGAACTGGACAGAAGGGTGAAAGCAAAGCAACCTACAAGTGCAACACATTTGTGGGAACTTCTGAAACAGTGTTGGAAAGAACTTTCAGAACAATATTTGATTTCTGTTGTGGAAAGAATTCCACAAGTATGTTCGGCTGTTATATCTGCAAAAGGTGGCTACTTTGAGTCAAAAATGTACAATTTGTTAAGGAAAACAATTCCATGGTTATTTTTTAATGTCCAATTGTTTATTTGTTCTATGCTTTATTTTCAGGGTACATTGAGACATTAAACTGTGTAAATTTCAATAAAAAAATGGAAAAATGGGGGTGTTCTAAAACTTTTGACCTGTAGTATATATCGACATCCAGGCTTGTCAAATTCAGTGTCTCCAGCTGTTGGACTTTGGCCGGATGATATTAATGGGCATTCTAGTCCAACAGCTGCTTAGGAGCTGCAGGCTCCCTACCATCCTATGTACACCCAGTCGAATGACTTACAGTAAGCTATTTTTTGGTGTCCTGTTTTAGGAAAGCCAAGTGCTGCTGACACTGACTAACCCAGTTGAGAACCTAACTCGCGTGACATTGATCCCTTGTGAAGAAGGAGATCAAGATGATATCAACAGCAATGCCAAGGTAACAGCTCATAAATGTTACCCAGCTGTATGCACACTGTAAACTGTTGTGACATCCCAGGTCTTGTGTAGTGTAAAAATAGTCAAAGATAATGTAAAATCTCTTGCTCTGAAAAGGTATCTATTGCTATTAAATAACCTTCCCTTTGTTAAATCTACTTCCTGTCTGATGTAAACCTCTAGATATTTTTCAGTGAGTTACTCAAGGAACCTGCATTTTTTAATTTTTTTTTTTATAACCATCATAGATCTTTTTTATAGATCATGTAACAATGCATTCATACTTTCTGATTCCAAGAGAATGTGCAGTACTGAGTGTGATACATTATACAGTAACTCCCTGATGTCACCTTTGCAGGTGATTGTACCAACCAAGGAGCTGGTCCTCGCTGGTAAAGATGCTGCAGCCGAATATGATGAATTAGCCGAACCCCAAGATTTTCAGGATGATCCAGAGTAAGTTGCGAGACCCTCACTCTCCTGTTCTCGCTCACTTAAGTGACCTACTCTTAGCTAATGATTTTTGGGGGCAAAGGGTCTGAGAGTTTTTTCCCATTTATCTCACTATAGTGCATACTCCCCACTGAACTAACTTAAAGGGATAGTAATACTTCGTTTTATCTTTATTTTATTTTGTAGGCATTAAAAAACCATGAACGATATGTCTTATCTCTCAAACCTTAATAGTTTGAGACATATTCACAAGCAAAGTTTCCCCTCCCGCTCCTTTTACCTAGTGTAAGCCATCTTTTCTCAGATGTGGAATGCAGTCCATACACCAGACAGATAACAGCAGAGGACAATCTTCTTCCTATGAGAACAATGAAAGCCCTGTCCCCCTTGACAAGTTTTTCAGGTTTTTCCCTTATCTTAATTGAAGATTGTCCCTCTCTGCAGTCTACCTGGGCACCTCCCTTCTGACCTGGCTGAGCAGTGTTACATCAGTAAATGGGGCGGGAGGGGGATACTTTGTCATTCAATTACTCTTGAACTACAACTCTGACAGAATTGAAATAACACTCTCCACAGTCCAAATACTATGATGATTAATTAGAGCTGTTTTAATTATGAAACATTACTATCCCTTTAAGTAACCCTGTGAGCAAATTCCGCAGAATGTTCATGGTTATTTATACTAAATAAATGTAGCCAATTCAGCCTGTAACAGCGACAGTTAGGGGAGTGTATATGAGTTTTGGGGCTTGCCATTTCTCTTTCTACCATATTTTATTCCATGTGCGAACAAGGAACAGAAAATCAGTGCAAAATGTTTCCTTTTTCTTAAGCAGTCTCTGAAGGTTGTGGTATGGTTCACCAGCACAAGTCTCTAATGCTAGCAGAGTTGTATGGCTGTACATACTAATGGCATTTGTACATCAGCATGGTAACAATTGCTAGATTTTTCAAGCGTATGTATTAAAATAGAAAGTGAGCTGTACTAGTGGATATATACAGTCCTAAAACTTCAACTTCTAAAAGTTCATTACCTGTGTTGCGATTCTCCAATACTTGAAGGCAATTGATATAAGCCAGGCAATGTATTTACCAAGCTGAAAAATCAGTCTAGTGCCTGATTTCATTGTGCTACATGAAAAAGCAGCGTAGAAATCTGTTCTTAAAGAACATTTTATATGTTTATCAACATACCTGGGAACTTGATAGGCAGGGCTACCCGGAGGACAGCCCTGCCAGCGCCGACCGGGGAGTGAAATGACGCGATTTGCGTCATAAAAGGGACGGGGCTTAGTCGTGAGGGGGGCGGGACAAAAAATTTAAAAAAAGCGTAAAATATATGTGGAATGCGGGTGAGAGGGTGGGCAGTGGGAGGAACCTGGGCGGGATGGAGAACAAGTGGGCAGAGTTTTGCCCACCCGGAGATTGAGAGACTGCCCCGGAGACCCTGTAATTACCTGTGAAATCCGGAGTCTCCAGGGCAAAACAGGAGAGTTCCCAGGTATGTTTATCAGCACATATAAAAATGCTTGTAATACCCTGTAAGAACAGGCAAATTACATATACACACATTTGGGGCTTATGTATATAGGCCCAAATTGAGCAGCTACAGTTCTCCATAGAATGTGATAGTCACAACTCATCTTAGTATTGAAAGAGCTTTAATACATGTTTTCACAATAAAACTTTTATTCTCTTTTAAACACTGTCTAGCCATGGCACTTGGATTGTTTTAACAATTATTTCCATTTCTTTTTCTCTTCAGTGTTGTTGCTTTCAGGAAGGCCAATAAAGTAGGGGTTTTCATCAAGGTCACGCCACTCCAACAGAAAGGAAAAGTGATAGCGAGTTTTAAACTTAGACATGACTTCAGAAACCTGGCAGCTCCCATTCGGCCTGTAGAAGACAACGAGTCCAGCTCGGAGGCAGTGTGGCTAACTCATCACTTGGAGCTTGACTTGGGTCCTGTAGTCACACCTGCTTAATAAAGGGCTAATGTGCTGGTTAGTGTTTAGGAGCAACATGCAGGGGAAAAAGTTATTCTCTAGCACAAAATAGGGTGCAAAACTTGCGTTGCAATACAGCAGATTTATGCAGTAACGTATTAAGGCTGCAGATGACCTTTGTTTATGGAGAACAAAATAAATTGGACGGAAAGAATGCCATAGATTGTCAGCTCCGTGACCTATTTAACGCTGTTAAGTGACAATCTGGCTATTAAACTTTTCAAACACAAAGCAGACGCTAAATGACCCATGCTGGTTCTAACCCCTCCCCCAGTAGAAACCAAACCTGTAAAGATATTTTATTTAAATATACAAATTGTGTATACTGAGTTTGAATAGCAGCAGTCATTTCATAGAAGACTCCTAACAAGATGGGAGTTTTAATGTCCAGTGTTATTTTGTTCACATAAAATAACTGTTGTGATATGATGTACTCCTAATTAATGTTTTTATGTGGCATAACAAACACAGAAAATACTGTGCTCTCTCTCCTTTTAATTTGCTTTACATGGTGAGCAACTTGCAACCCTTCAGCTGCTGTTGGACTTCAATTCCAAACATTCTCAGTGGGCTGTTGGTCTGAGGTTGATTGGAGTTGTAGTTCAACAACAGCTAAAGGCTTCTTGACGCCCACCCCTGGCTATAGCAGAAGATTACACTCAAATATTATGATTTTGCTGAAGTTGAAAATGTGTTCCATAAAATATCTGCTAGAGGGGTGTCTCACTCCAGTATTCAAGGGCACATAACGGGTCAGGATTTAAGGATATCCCTGCTTGAACATGTTTGAATTAATCAGTAGCTCAGCCAATATGACTGGCCCACTTGTGTTCCATCAGGGTTCAATAAAGTTTTATTTAGGAAAAAACATTGACTTCTCCTGCATAGTAGAACAAGGTTACTCCCACTGTTTGCAGTACTTTTATTCAAAATATGTAAGTTCAAACTGTCACAGAATGGTGAAGTTGTATCCATTATAGTATATGAAGAATTATAGCCAGTGGCTCATCTCTCCCATAGATTAACTGTCTGAACACCAAGTGGCACTGTTGAGAACTCTTTATTGTAAAAACTGTTTGCATTTCCATAATTTTGAAACACATCCCCCAGCAGTGGGAGTATTATTGAGTAAGAAATAAACTGAAGGAAGAAGAGATCCATTGCACTGTGTACCCCCCCCCCCGCCCCCAATGAAGGTTTATTTCTGCTTTAAATCCTAATCTCTTAGGTGCCCTCATTCACTGGAGCTCGACACTCCTAATCTAAACATAGAGCAACTGAATTGGTCACAGTCTATTTCTCATAACTTGCAAATTGCCCTACGGCTAGAACACTGTAACATATATATAATATATATCTGCTTTGTAGACGTAAGCAGAACCAGTTCACATAATAGAATTCTGTTTGTATCCTTTTTCACAAATATATCAAACTATATGGAAAATTTGCAGCAAATTTTGAGCAATTGCTGCCTTTTCCATTTGTGACAAATACTAGATTCCTAAAGAATTTTTCTAATGTAAATACATGTGATATTCTTTGTTGAATCTTATAAATTCTGTCAGTAACTTTTCGATTCTAGCATTCCGAAAATGCGCGCAAACGCACTGCAAAAATTAGCACTTGTAATTAACCATTTGAGTGCTAGAGGGGCACATAATGCATTGCATACCCTACTGCATTCAAGGGGTTAAATAATTATTTTTTGTTTATACATCTACGGTATTTTTCCCTGTGACTCAAATATTGGGATAAAGTAAAACATAATTTCACAATTTATTCTAGCTGATTTTGTGAATAAAATAACTGCATTTAACAGGCAGACTAAATCACTGCTGATATCCGTAAGTTATAAGTAAGTTATTATTCTTTATTTATGTTATTTTATGTTATCTACTTGGAGAGAAGCATTCAACACTTTTCTTTACACTTTGCAATGTGTTGGAGACCCCAAATAGTCAAAGGGATAATAAAATTTTATTATGAAAGTATGTTATAGGGCTTTTCCTGCTGAATAAAACAAAGATCTCCTAGCAGTGGGAGTATCCTTTGTTCAAAAGTTATAACTGCTCAAAACATTTTGTTTTCTGAAGTCAGAATGATAGTAACTGTGCCAGTTGTCCAGAAGACAATTTTTATATTGCACACTAATGGAGAGCTCAGGTTTTAGACTACAGAGGGGAAATGCACAATAAAGATCTTCATAAAGTGGAGATAACTTCTCTAGTGATATCACGTTTCCAATATCTATGTTATTCTATGGAATCTATGCATTAAGATTTCTCAAGTGGCAGAGATCTTTGTGCATAGGCACCACAGAACAACATAGAAACTGCAGAATGAAGCCCTCTCCACTTTATCACACCTAGTGCATAACACACACACCCCAGGGCCTCCAGACTAGTCTTTAGCTATATTACAATAGATAATTGCCACTTAAAGGCAATTTGACAAAACTATACAAATATGTGTTTAACACTATAACGTGTAGGAAATGTATATTATGTTACAGGGAAATAATTTAGTATTAACCATATAAGGACCCTTCTTGTCCTTAAAGGGTAACGGGGCTCTGAGACTTTCTAGCCTTCCAGTAGGTGATATGTTTGCTCACAATTTTAACTACCTGTACTCTTCCATTACAACATACATGTCAGGTGGGCGATAAAGAGTAGCAACAGGGCAAATTTACTTGCTGGGGGCTTGGGTATATGAGAGGTGTACAGAGAAATGTGTTGACTACACCTCTGATTCCCTAATATGATAAACGATTAGGGCAACAATTTATTATCCATGACCACAAATGTACTACTGGACCAAGATGAAAGTGATTAGTTATATGATACAATTTTGGTTTCAGTTACAAAAATACCTTTATTACGCTAAATAGGTATTGATAATCTTGTGTTTAAAGGATCACTATCACCTTAAATTAATCTGAGTTTATATACACTGAAATACTCTGCACTCCATGCTCGCCTCTGTAAAAATTCTGTTTGCTTTCTAAGGCCTAAAACCTAGTCCAACATATCCTGCATATGGACAGCTACTCTTGCCTTGCTCTCATTACTATATTTGTCTTGCTAGGGTGCCTCAGAAGTGATGATGCATTATTGCATGTAAATGGCCTGTAATAATGTAACAACCTTTCTGAATACAAGAGCAGTGGGAACTAACCTCCGTACATGAACTTCATTAGTGCGTCTTAATATAAGCAGCATAAACCAAACTGTAACTGAAATGCGCAATATGCATATGTATTAAAAAGCAAGCTTAGAATTTTATTTTAGGTATCTAATATAAATGCTTTTGAAAATGTTGGCTGTAAAGTACACGATATATAGATGTGTATTATCCAATTTCATTTTTAGGTGTTAGTGTTCCTTTAAATACCTCAGTTCAGTTTTATCTGTACTTTGCATAGGGCCCAGTTTCCGTATGGACCAATGTTAACCCTTTGAGTGCCAGAATGTGTTGTGTACCCCTCTGGCACTCAAAGGGTTAAAACTCTAAGGGCCATATGTCCAAAAGAAAAGTGGAAGAATCCTGGGGCAAACCATTTTCACTGTAGGTGAATACTAAAATTTCTCGCTGATTTTAAATTGGGATTTTAACCGCTTGAATGCTAGAGACCTCTCTAGCATTCAAGGGGTTAAAATCCCCATTAAAGTCACTGAGGTTTTTGGAATTTTTAGTTCTCCACTATTGTGCAAGTGGTTTATCCCTGAATGCCTCTACTTTTCTTTTGAACGTCCGGCCTGTATTAGTCATATGCACAAAGATAGTGGAGAACTGTTGCTAACAAGCAGCATCATAAAGGTCCAATATAAATACCCATTCATTTAAATGGGGCTTTTAAGCCCTTGAATAAGAGAGAGAGGTTTTCAGTGCCTTGTATCGCACTGGATACCTTTCTTGCTTTCATTGGGTTAAAGGGGTAGTAATGTCTTAATTATATAAAAAAATAATATTGTAGACCATAAAATAAGAAATCCATCAATGCACTTCCTATCTCGCAAACCTTTATGGTTTGAGAGATAGAGCGTTCTAAGGTTCCCCTCTACTCCTGACATCGGCTGTAAGCTGACAGCAGGAGTTCCTGATCCAGGGTTTGCAAGCACACTTTATAGACTGTTCCAAAGAAGTATTTCTTTTTAAATCCTGCTGTTGCGGCTCTGCTGAAGAGCCTCCTCGTGTCGGCCAACACGGATCTCCCTGTGTCAGCTTTACAGATGACTTCAGGGAAGGGAAAATTTAGAACGCTCTGTCTCTCAAACCATAAAAGTTTGAGAGATAGGAATTGCATCGGCGGATTTCTTATTTTATGGTCTGCGACAGAGGTTCTCAACCCATGCCCTCAGTGGCCACTAACAGGCCAGGACTTAGGAATTTCCCTGCTAGAACACAAGTGTGCTGATCAGATGCTCAGTCATATTGATTAACTCACCTGTGCTCTTACAAGGAAATTCTCAAATCCTGGCCTGTTAGTAGCCACTGAGGGCATAGGTTGAGAACCACTGCTCTACAATATTACTTTTTATATAATTAAGACATTACTATCCCTTTAATGGCCTCTATTTAAATCGGTTAGGAAAAATGGGAGGAAGTTTATTTTTCCCGTATGAATCAGTTGGTTTGTCCCAGATTTGCTTCTTCTGTCTCTTTGGTTTATGGCTCTGCATGTAGGTTACTGATATTTAGCTTAGAAACACTTAGAATAACTTCTGTTACATGAACCCTTGAGGCCCGGAGGTTTGTGCAAAGCATTCCTTAGCAATGCATTGTGCATCCCTCTGGTCCCCAAGAGGTTAATACCGAAGTCAATGACCTTCTCCAGAGGTTACTGGATGAATACTCCCATCATCCCCATGAGTGAGAATGATGGGAGATTTCATCCAATATCCTCTGAAGAGAGACGGCTCACTAGCCACCAATTTACTTCCCTGATAAATTGGTTATCAACAGATTACATACAAAGAGGGAGTGATGGGATTGTATTTTTAATGAAAAATGTATATTTTAGGGCTTTTCTCTGCTGACAGATGCTTCATTCGCAAGTTTTTTTATAACTCAAACCAGACCACAAAATACATTGTTTTTGTTGTCTTTAATGGGCTTCCTTTAACCCCTTAAAGACCGACATGCGCGGCCGGCACTTGAGGACCATGGGGAATTTTTTGTAGATCCGATTCAGGGCGGGGAGCCCTGAATTCAATTACATGCCAGGACCTTCATTGGTTCTTAAGTGCCGGGCAGCCGTGATGGTCCTGGCACAGCATTGGACATTAAGGGGTTGCTTTACCTTTGCAATCAATATAAAGCAGTGGCAACAGAGCCTTCTAGTGGTGATTATTCATAGCATGAATTTCTATTTCCTTTCATCAGTGGGCATACCCTTATTTTACTTGACAGAAAACATGCACTGCAGTAAATGTTTTTTTCCCCACCCATCACAAAACATTATTTTGTTACTGTATCTACTACATTTGCCCATCCACAAATTAAATGCTGTACTTTTTTGTTGGCCCCATATGACATGTTTATGTATTGCAGACAGCCACTCACAAGACTCCTATCACTGCCTCAGTGGTTTCTATGACTGCACTGGCATTGTATCAGAATGGTGGAAATTAGGGCAACAAGTCCCAGATTCCCCGGGACAGTGCCAGATTACCAGAACAATGTGTCCTGCATGTCAGGCAGCCCTCTTTCTGGACAATAAAAAGACCAGAAATGAGGCGCAGAATTCTATACAGAAAAGAAGAGAAAACTGAACCCCTTTTTCCTAATACCAAGCAGGGGGCAATAGAGCCATTTTGTCGCATATGGCTACACTGCAGCTTAGGATTTGATGTTGATTTTTCTGTAGCCAAGCACAGGCCTCACTTTGTCACATCAGACAGTGGGTAGTTCTGTCTCTAATATTTAGAACTCCTCGGTGCTCCAGAGAAAGCAAAGGTTGTGTAGTGATGTCAAGTGGTGTCACATGACTTCACATACAGAGCCATATTGGCACTGATGAGAGGTATTCTGCTGCTTTTGTGTTGGCAGTGTCCCTGAATGGCACAAATTAAATGTGGCCACTCTAGTGAGAATTTATTTGCTCCTATATCTATACTTAATGGCTGTCTAAACTATAGCAGCATTTCCGTGTTTACACTGTCACATATAGTACATCCAGCATGAGTTAAAGGCTTAACCTATATTTATTAAATAACTCTATAGTATTAATACATTGTGCTTTTTTATTCCTACTAAAAAAATTGTGCTAAGCTCTTGGTTTAATGTGTTTTCTTATTTGCTGAAGCTACAGCTTTTGAGCCAAAATTGTGGGGCAAACCAGCAGTTCACCATAGGGTACAAATAAAAGTACTCATTGATTTAAATTGGGCTTTTAACCCCTTACGTTATAGACACAAAGCAGTGAGTTGGAGGCCTCTGTAGCATTCATTGGGGTTAAAAGGTCCATATAATATGTTTTATTAGTCCCCTACTGTAGAGTTAACTTGCCCCATAATCGCACCACTTTTGAATATGAATCGTAGCTTTGGGTGTTGATATCTCTATCAGTATGGAATGAAAAAGATTGGTTGTAGATAAAATCTTCTAGTGGATCAGCAACTGAAGTCTTCAGATATGAAAATACAGAGTTGAGGACATAGGGCTTTCCTATAGTACGTCTGTATAGAACTATTTATTATGTTGGCCGACTCAAGGGTTGCATCTGGATGAACATTAGGCATGACTAATGCATTTTTATTTTGAATCTTCACAGGCCCAGAGTGAAAGTTTAGTGATTTCCCTTAATGGATTATGGGAATTGAATGACGGAATTCTAAACACTAGAGTGAAAACTGCTCATTGGCTGCTGTGACAGAAAGTAATTCCCATGGCAGGCTACATGATCTAAGCTGCCAAACCCCAAAAAGCCAATCATGCCCATGCCCACCAATACATTTAAACACAATCTCATTAGGGTACTTCATGAAAATGTAGGGTGCAGCTCCTGTTTTGGTGTCAGGATGTAGGGCTAAGTTCTCCCTTCAGTGTTTAGAATTCAGTGATTGGCATTGCCACTTCATATACCGCAAGCCTTTGCGTTGATATGGATCACAAGTAACTGGGGCCTTTCAGTCCATTAAAATCTGTCAAGAACTACAACGAATTTGCAAAAGTATAAGCAGCTTACTTTCTAGGGCCCTGCACGATAACGAGTTTCACAGCAAAATAATAAGCACTGCAGTAGTTATGGTTCCAGTGCAGTGAACTTGTCTGTCTTTATAAAAAAAAGTTATAGGGCCTTTTCTGCTGAGTAAATCAAGTTTACTCTCACTACAGCTAGTCTGAGCTGAAAGTAATTTTGAATGAAGAATCCCCCAGTAGTGAGTGCCTTTGCTTTTTACATCAGGAAAGACCCTATAATGTTTATTGGGGTTGTTTGTTTTTGTTTTTTTGTTGTTTTATTTTCCTCCTTCTTAATGTATACTGTTCTTTAACCCTATAAGAACCAGAGGGGTGTGCAGCACATTGTTTTCCATGCATTGCTTTCTCCTCTGGTGCTTAACCCTTTGCATGTCAGAGAGGTGCCCGGCAGCACTGTAATGTGTTGGATACCTTTCTGGCATTCAGAGTATTAAAGGGTTTACAACATCAGCCAGATATGTAAGTGCTCTCTCTCTCTCTCTCTCTCTGAGAGGATTATTGGCTGTTCATAGTAAACACTCAGCTCTTGTGGACATTCTTTTGCAGATTAATAAGCAATACTTTACTTAACGCTGCACACTTATTTTTCATTACGTGGTTACATCACCTTTTTGCTTGACTGTAATGTAGTGACCGTACAATAATGTTAATAAATCAAGCTAAACATTTATATCTGTGTGTGTTTTATTTCCCTTGGGTTGGATTGTTAATTCATAAGTATGGTTGGGTGAAACTTTTTGTGATTGGGAAGACGCAGGCAGCAGTCATCCAAATTCTTTCCTGAGGTAGCTGTTCTGTAGGTTAGGGCAGTTTGGAGAAGGAAGCAATTGAACAGATGAACAGGGAGTGTTTTTATTTATTTATTTATTTATTTTTTTGACAGTGATGGCTACATAAAAAAAACACTCCCTGTTCATCTGTTCAATTGCTTCCTTCTTAACACCTTAATGACCCAAGACGTACATGTATGTCATGGGTGGTTGTCCCTAAAGGACCCATGACATATATATATACATCATTGATTTCAGGGCTCCCTGCACGGCTACATGCCATTCGGGGAGCCCTGAATCAAGATAAAAAAAAAAGCTCAGTGGTCCGCCGGCCACGTGCGTAAATGATAGGTGACAGACCATGCCCCTGACATGAGCTGCGGCTGATGCAGGCTGATAATAGAAGAGAGAGGTTATTTTGTAAAGGGCAAGACAATCTTACGCACACAATCAGTTCTATTGTGTACTTCACTGTAAAAATACATAGACTAGTTGAATAAACACTCAAGGGGAGGGTTAAATGAGAAGGAGCAGTGCAGGGACTTGTGAGTGAAGTGGTAGTGCAACAACTGACTGCATCCATGGTGACTGCATTGTGCAATAAATAATGGTTATCCCTCTCGTGCTGAAGAGGCAGTATGTCAAAGTCCCACAAAAAGTTCCACCAGCACCACCACTACTATTAGTAAACCAACTAAAAACACTGAAGTCAACAGCAAGCCACATTCTAGTTTTGATGGCGTAGTGGGCGAAGGTGTAACAGCTCAAGCAATTGCTGCATCTAACAGTGAGACAAGCACAACACCCCTCTTGGAAGTGGTAGCAAAACCTGTGAAAATCATCCCTCTTTAGGTGAAAAGTAAAAACAAATTGTTTAAGACCTCTAAAAGCCTACAGGAATATAAAATTAGTGGAGAACAAGCGACGGGCAATACCAGAGTATTGTATTCTACATTATGTCTGATGTAGAAATATATCATTGCATCCTTCTCTTCTTCAGATACAGATGAAGTTGAGAATGAGAGAGATGACGACATGGCTAGGAAGTTAGCTGAAAGATAAAGGTCCAGCTTTCCACCACTGAAAAGGTGCACTGTGCACATCTATAAACTGTATGAGAAACTATTTGTAAAGTCTGACCCTGGACAAGCAAAGATGCCCAAAAAATAGTCATCATCAGCCTCTTCACTTCTTCCAAGTCCAAGCCACAAACTAGTGTTGAGTAACCAGCAGCCAGCAACACAGGTTATCAACATCCACACCCGTAGCTGTAATGAGTGCCTCGGCTGATGTTGGAAGTGCAGCACCTTTGACACCTAGTAGTGGTAGTAGTACATGTGCAGTAACATCTAGCCCGAGTAGTAGTAGCAACACCTCAGGATCCCCACAGTCAATGAAGTCCAAACTATGGAGATACTTCACTCTGGTATCATCTGTTGTCTGTGTAAGAAGCATGCGAGTAGGGGATAAGCAGGCTCACACCTAGGCACCACCTCAGTGAGATCCCATCTGAAGTACAACCACAGGTCTGACTGGACACACACCGTCAGCTTGTCAGGGTGGTGCCACAACTAGTAGAAGCACTCCTAAAAGTTCCTGGGGCTCTGGAGCACATAATAGAAGTAGTGATGTTGTGTGTCTGAGTATGCTAAGAGTTTGTTTGTTTCAAATAACCCCTATGGCTCCTGCAGAGGAGAATGACTGAGTTTGCTATAGGAGATGACAAGAGTCCTAGACCTCGTACACGTGTTGCCACCATCTCCAACACTTCCTCTAGTCATGTTAAAGCAAAAGTTACACTGTACTGCCAATCCACATTTACTGAGTTCTTGGGAAGTGGTTAAAAACTTCACAAAAACAATCCCAAAGTACACATCTGGAATGGCAGTTGTTGGGATTTGACATGCTGCATATGATGTCATGTGTAGCTCAATGATGTCATATGTAGTTCCTCTCTGGCTTATCTGAAGCTGCATTTATAATTCAATGACAGTTGTTCCAGAATTGTACAATCAGGTGGTTAGTGTGGTGGGCAAAGGGATGGAAACCTCATAGGCAAGAAAATCCACTTCATATGTGGACAAGTGGGGGCACAGTACAGACTATATGACTATCAGTGCTCACTGGTTTTCCCTCCCACCACCAGTGGGACACACTAGTTTGCAGCATCAGGTGACAGCCAGTAATCTTGCTTCTAGTTCTGGCAGTATTTTTAAGACATCAGGGGCTCGATTCTATTACCCGCGCTAAAACCATCATTACAAGAAAAACAAGTAGCGTGAATTTTGCAAACATGTTACATCTGTATTCTATTGCTGAACCACAGTAAAACAAAACTTGCGTAGACAGCACATTTCAGAGTAGTAACAAAACTGGCGCTGTCTGCTTTTTTTCTGACTACCGCCTACAAAAAATCCGCAAATTGTTGAAGTTCAAGGAAATAGGCATACATCTGACAACAGAATGATCGAGTTCAGTGTTAGATGTGTTCTCCACATAAAATCCGACAGAGTGCCCCCCCTCGACATATTAACCCCCCCTTTTAAAAGTCGACTTGCCGTGCTTCCTTTTACCTTTTAAATTCGACATTTTTCTTCTTCTATTTTTTTCGACATGCCCTTGTTTTTTTTTTTTGTTTTTTTTCAAGATTAACCCTAGGAGTACCAGAGAGGTAGCAACGCATTGCAATGCGTTTCATACCCCTCTGGTACACGCAGGGTTAAGACTGATTGCATTTCTTTTTTCTTGCCTCCAGCAGGGATACAGTAATGTATACA
Organism: Rhinophrynus dorsalis; assembly: GCA_037306005.1. NCBI lineage: Eukaryota > Metazoa > Chordata > Amphibia > Anura > Rhinophrynidae > Rhinophrynus > Rhinophrynus dorsalis. The sequence continues at coordinate 71,200,729 of CM074721.1, read as the reverse complement.
TCTATATTAAATGTATTTCTGTGCTAAGTCAAAAATAGTTTATTAATAAGAATAAGCCTGAGCCGAGAGAGAGCCGTGTGGGCCCATGTGGTTACAGAGTTCTATGAACAAAGCCTTGCGGAACTCCTTGGCACAGAAAGGGTTAATGTACTGAAAGAATGAATGGTGTATGTGAAATATCAGTGAAGATAAAAACAAATGTTTATATTGTGAGATGTATAAAAAAAATGTGAGGTCTGACTCCGGCAACATTCCAGTGCTTGACTAGATCATTACAGTATACAAATGTACCATATTTACTGCCACAGGACTCAATCAGCTTGAACACAAAAGAATAAGAATGATTTGGGCATTCAGCGGTCTGATGCTGTTTGTGGGTTATTCAGGACAATTCATGACCCTTACATGTGTGTGTGTATAGATCCAGTAAAGTGGGCACTCAAAACTAGATGAACGCTATGTGTGCTCTTATGGGGCTTTCACAGCGCTAGTTGAAATAAAATATTGCCACTCCTAGTGGCAATCAGTGGGAACTCCCATTTAATAGCGAGGGCATGTCGAAAAAAAAATAGGAGAAGAAAAATGTTGAATTTAAATGGTGATAGAAAGCACTAAGTCGGATTTGGAAGGGTTAATTGTTGACTGAACAATATTTGTCGAATTAAAGTGGTGAAAGAATTGCAGGTCGACTTTTAAAAGGGGGGAGGGGTTAATATGTAGAAGAGGGCACTTTATGTCGGATTTCCATGCTGTATACTGTATTATACACTGCTTTTGTTCGAACAACGTTTGTTTTGAAACTGTCGTTATGGCTTCTAAGCCTCAACCTCCGAGGAGCAGAATTTCAGACTTAAATGTAACCACAAAACAGGCGATAATACTGAGTGTGGGTAATAGGATACTAATTGCACGTTGATTTTAGTTTTTTCCTAAGGGCTTTTTTTCAGACTGGCAGTAAGTATAATTACAGCTGGTTTTGTTTTCACAAGTCAGATAATAGGATAGCAAAAACTGACTTAACCCCTTAACGACCAGCGGTCGCGGGGTGTGTGGTCCTTTAAGGACCCGATAGAGAATTTCGGCGTGCCACCCCACGTGACTGATCACGTGGGGCAGCACGCCGAACTGAGGGACTGAAAGAGATTGCTCCGGTCTTGGAGCGATCAAATTCAGTCCCCGGTATTACTCACCGCGCTCCTGCAGGAGCGCGGTGAGTAATAGTACGTGACGTACCAGGACCGTCACTGGTCCTTAAGTGCCGGACCAGCGTGACGGTCCGGGTACATCACCGGACGCTAAGGGGTTAAAAAAAAATGCCTGTTTTATTTTTAGTGTTGGTAATAGAATTGAGCCCCAAGTGTTCTGATGTTACTAATCAGAGACTTGATTTGAGCACATTTCTCCTTATTGTTTTATGGAACCTGATTTGATAAGTTGTCCCCTCATCACACTCTTGTGCGCTTCCCAAGTAATCGTATCCAAAATATCAGGAGTAACATTATGTGTAAAATACTCTCTAAGTTGATTGTGCAAATAATTAGAAATGTTGGGGTCGTTTAATAGGGTCTTGTTTAGCCGCCAATGTGAGAATTGAGAATGACTGTCAGGAAGACTGAAGGATGTTAAGACAGGGGAGTGGTCCGACAAGAAACTATGCCTGTGTCTGAGGTCTTGATGTTTTGTAACAGAAATTGGTATTTATGTATATTCTAATACTACTCTTTGTGGTCCCTCCCCTTTCTTGTTTTACCAAGAAGTTGTACAGAGGCAAGATTACACATTTTCCCTGTGAATTTATAAACTGTTATACATACTGATATATTAAATGTAGCTTTTGAAGCAGGAATGACATTGTTCATTATTGCAAAGTCTATATCTACAATTGCTCCAAAATAATTCTTCATCGTGGTTTCAGTGTATAACTGTAATGCCTCTTTTTATTTCCAAAATGCAATATATTGTATTCATGCAATCTTTCCAACATATAAGTTTAAAGGCATAGTAAACCCCAAGAAAAACTGTAAGCCAAATGATAGGAATAATAAAAACATACTTAACGCCCTCATTCCCATCTCTCAAACCGTTATGGTTTGAGAGATGTAATAAAATAAAGACCTCCGCTCCCTCCCCCTTCTCTTGTGTCCACTGTACAGCGGACATCATGAAATCCTGCTTCCGGGACCAGACGGCGGCGTTTCAGGAGCACTGTCATCGAGATATCTAACTATAATTACTTCATTGGAATGGTCTACAACGTGTGCTTGCAAACCAGGCACACGTTGTAGACCATTCCGATGAAGTAATTATACCTAGATATCTAAATGACAGCGCTCCTGAAGAGCCGTCTACAGTCGGTCAACCGGATTCTGCCTCTGACAGCTTTACAGCTCGTCAGGCAGAAAGGAGAGGGAATGGAGGGCTTTATTTTATTATATCTCTCTAACCATAATGGTTTGAGAGATGGGAATGAGGGCAGCAAGTATGTTTTTATTATTCCTATCATTTGGCTTAGTTTTTTGGGGGGTTTACTATCCCTTTAAACAATAATAGACACAATGGGGCAGAATTATAAAAATGGAGTTAAGCAAAAACTAGCCTTTAACATCTATTGGGAAGTTATAAAAGTGGTAACGCCATTTTAAGAGAGCATTTACGTCATTTTCACCAAAATGTTAACGACATGTCTGACCTGATCTTATTTCTGGCGTTTCTGCCACAATTATAAAAGATCCTAAACATTGTTATAAATATCAACACTCCCAATAAGGCATAATGACATTTTTAGAATCCATTTGCAATAAAGAACAAGAACTCTTTTTATAAATTCCCCCATTGTTCCTATAGCTATAGTTTCCACTTGAGAGGATGTTGCTTCTATGCGCTGATAATAAGAAATTCAAAACATTCCACTTTGTCATAAGACAGGACTACTGCGTATAGTGTTGCTTCTGCGTCCATCCTTAGAAGAACTCGAACACCTCCTGCTACTAAATCCCCGCAATAGTAATCTGACCGCCATGAATAAATTGTGTGTGTGTGTGGATTAGTTCTCTGTAATTAATCTTTAACTAGTAAGGGATATCATGACTACTGATGCAGACATAACTCTTTTTTGATGGACTCTAGGTCCCCCAAACTACCCCTTCTAAACTATTCTTAGGTACCTTCAGTGGGAGGAGTTTGGAATCCTAGAGTCCTGCAAGAAATAACCATGATTACCTCTGGAGACATGATATCCACTACTAAGTAAAGCTTCATCTTAAAGAACCAATCAACACAAAACTGCTTAACAGTGGGCATTTGATTTGCTGCCCATATTAAGATAAGTGAGAATTTTCATTAGGAGGTGTTTGTGTTCCTATAAGATATTTAAAATATTAGCCTTTAGATGGTGTGCCCACACATGCTCCTTGTTAATAGCACCTTCACCATTTCTGTGGTTCTTTTGGGCAAATTGTTTCCAAAATCCCATTTTTAGTTCTCAAGAGTTGATACATTTTGTATCAAATTTAAAAAAAAATTACACTTTAACATGTTAGTAGCATTTTAGGGCCCTATGCTCAGAGGAAAACAAGTAATTGTGGTGCAACTGGCTCATAATGCTGTATACTAAGTGGAGGCATTTTGGGGCAAACCATTTGCACTGTAAGGGAGAACTTAAGATTCCCATTGATAGGAGATTTTAACCCCTTTAATGCTAGAGAGGTCTCCAGTGCATTGCTTTGGAGACCTCTCTAGCATTCAAGAGGTTAAATACCCTTTTAAATCAAAGGGAATTTTATGAATTTTTTTGTTTTTCCCTATAGTGCAAATGGTTTGCCCCAGAATTACACTTCTTTTGAACATATGGCTCTTAGGTGAGGAATAATTATTCACATTTCTGTAAATGGGGCTTTTCACTCGTCGAATGCTACAGAAGTTGTCAACGCTTTGCTTCTCAATGCGTTGAATACCTCTGTAGCATGTAAGGAGTTAAAAAAGCTCATTTACATCATTAGAAATGGTGAGAATATTTATTTGACTCCAAAGTCCAGATGCCCCAGTCTTGCTCCAGTTTTAAGATCCTAAGTCAGAATAGGTACCTACTCGTGCTTCTCAGTCATCATGTATCTGGAATGAATGTCCAGGGGCCAAGCCAAGATTTTCAGTGAGGGGTTTCCAAAAGACTAAAGTACATATATAATAACACCTTGAATTTTTTTTGTCTTTCTGCATCTAGAACCTGAGGTTATCCACAGCTGTTATTGGACTACAATTCCCATGAGCATCAGCTGATCACTGATAAGAATTGTAGTCCAAAACAGATTGAGGATGGCCAAAGATGAGGAGCTTTGTATTCCTTAAAGGAGCAGTAAACTTTTTTATGAAAAATTATATATTGTAGGGATTTTCCTATTGAGTAAAATAAGGGTACTCCCACTGCCGAGAGAGTTATATTTCCAGAGTTATTACAGTTTAAACCCATGTTTTTTTACATTAGCAGTGCCCTCTAGTGGTCAAATTCTAATTAGATTTCCTGTTAGATTCTAATGGAGAGAAAAGTCACAGACATACAGTTCTCCATAGAATGTGATAGAAACTGCCTGTCACTTCCTGTCAGTTAGAACTATCAGGAAGTAAACACAGTAAATTCACTTCCTGATTATTTAAACTGCTATATATTTTGAATAAAAGATCTGACAGCGATGGGAGTGACCTTGTTTTATTCAGCAGTAAATGCTCTATAAAATGTGTTTTAATAAAAAAAAGTTTACTGCTCCTTTAAACAGCTGGAAGTGGTCAGCAGTTAGGAAATTCTTGCCCGGATATACACACAACAGCAGCAAGCATATCTTATTACAGGGGTTCTAAATCTCTAGGACAGCTATGCAGGAGGGGTCATTATACATCACTGGACATCAGCGCACAACCTGCTCTTTCTCTACACACCCCAGAGCACTACATTTTAGAGGGAGAACTGCTTACTGACTGCTGGGCCTGTAGTGGGCTACAAGAAAATGTACATCATGCCCGAAGACTTAGACTAGCAATACAATTGTGCAGCTCCTGTTTGAAGCCAGGATTGAGGCTCAGCTCACTCTTTCTTGTATTTATAGTTCTGTTCAGAAGCCATGTTCAGAAGCCATTTTCTTGTAGTCCAGCAGAGATATCGCTTTCTGTCACAGTAGGCAATGGGAAGTTCTCCTAGTATTTAGAACTTTGTGTTCTGGAGTCTTCATTCCAGGCTGTCCAGGGCATTGAACTTACATTTAAAATTCTGGACTAATGAAAGGCAAGTTATAAAAGATAGGGGTGGTTCTGAACTAGATAGTGATCACTGTGAAGTGCAGTATATATTACCAATGTTTCATTAATTCCAGCCATATATTATAAGGGCAGTTCCACTTTATTTTGACTTTACATATTCTATTATTTCATCATCACCCATTTAAAAAAATACTTTGGTACTTATGTCATACATGTCAATGCATATATTTTTTTTTTTTATGGAAAAACTGTATCTGCCCCAAAAATAATATGTTACTATATTCCCCTGGATATCCAGATATGCAAACACAGCTGCTATAATCAATGCTAATTTCTTCCCTGTAAGACGAGCCTGGAAAGTACTGCAAAAGGTTCCAAGAAACTCTTAAATATTTATAACATGACTGAAATAGGCAGAACCATGACTGAGCTGCAACTTAAATCAATTTTATTGAGCTGTGAAGTGCCTATATTTAACATTAGGGAAGACAGCATAGTAAGCATTTGAAATCACATATGTGAATCAAGCACATGAAATGAAGAACCAGTTTACTGTTCCATTGGTTGGTGATATATTGTAGTGGACCACAGTGTAACTCATTGGTTCTCAAAATCTTTCTAAAGGACCCCTGTAAATGGGGAGATTTTAAAGAACTATAAAGATATGGTAGATGGAAGAGTAAAGTATTATAAAAGAAATGATTATATTTACTAAAGTAAAGGTACTCGCACTACGGGCAGATGCTTTATTCAAACATTATGATAATTCAAACTGTCATGAAGATATGTTATTATCACATTCTGCTCAGCTCTCTAAAAGAGACCAATAGAAAAAAAGGGAAACTGGACACCAGGTGCTGCTGTTATTAACAATTCAGTAAAAGAAATTTGATCTGAATAACTTTTGAATGAAGCAACAGAGGGAGATCCCATGTTTTACTCTACATATAAGTCATTCAGGCAGTCAGGTAAATCTATAACGTTTTGCATTTTTTTTTATGTTGGAATCTGTCGGTGTCTGAAGCTAGTACTTCCAGTTTCCAATCAGATACAGACTATGCAGAGAATGTACAAATGCATTAGATCACACTTTTGTGGCTTTCGATGAACCAATCACTTCTGTGATTGCTTTGTATTGTACGATGTAAATACAATTATCAAATTATAACATCTGCATCTTTTTTGCTAAATATTTATCCAAAAGGTGGGATATGTGGTTGTGTTGTTTATCTGCAATGAGTATTTGGGCCATGGAGAGCATTATTTTAATACTGCCAGAGTTGTAGTTCAAGAGTAATAGAATGATAAAGTGTCCCCCTCCCGCCCCTTTTACTGATGTAACACTACTCACCTCAGAGCAGCAAGACTGTCCATAGGGATCAAAGAGAGGGACAATCTTCAGTGAGCATAAGGAAAAACCTGTCGAGAGGGGCAGGGAATTCCTTATACTCAAGTAAGAAGATTGTCCCTTGCTGCGAATTGTCTGTTCAAGAGACCAGATTCCACATCTGAGGCAAGGCGGCATACGCTAGGTAAAAGGGGCGGGAGGGGGATACTTTATCATTCAATTACTGTTAAACTACAACTCTGACAGTACTTAAGTAACACTCTTCATTATTTGGAGCTGCTGTTTTTGTGAAACATTACTATCCCTTTAAAACACCCATTTAAATAAATGTCGGGCATTATTTGTTCTCTATGGTGCAGATGATTTGCCCTAGATCAGCTTCAATAAGTCTTATCTAGATATGTAAACATTTAGATATAAATCTGTGGAAACATTTAGATTTAAATCTGTGGAAACATTTAGATATAAATCTGTGACTGTTATATTTTACCTCAATATGTAAACATTTAAATATAAATCTGCGGAAACATTAACATATAAATCTGCGACTGTTATATCAGTCTTCGATATTAGAGCAATCTATTTTTCCAGCATTAGAGTTTCCTTTAACTTTGCGTGCTATAGTGGGTGCCCAGCACATACGTTACACAATGCACTGCATGCTCTTCTACCACCCAAACATTTGGAATGTCCTGAAGATTGCTGTTGTGAATCTCTGATGATGTTGGGAGCCTTCAAAATCCCATAGAGGTAAATATTTTCATGAAAAAATACATGTGTTATGGCTTTTCCTGGTTAGTAAGACAAGGGTGGTGAAAAAAATTTGAATTCAAAATTTAATTAAAACCTTTTTAATTACGGTGAACCAAAACACAAAGCAGGTGTAAGTTGACCTAATTATGTTGATCACTGCTATTAATCGGTTCAATGCTATTAGGGAGTAGCAATTCTTTTTGGAGTTAGGTTAAAACGTAACCTTTACTAGTATGCAATTAAAAACAGTAGGTCTTGATAAGATTAAAAGCAAATGTGAAGATTCTATAAATGCACCCTGTATTTCACACTATTAAAACCATTTCAGTTCAGAGGGTACAGACACACTGCTCCTACACGCTTAGTATATTGACATTTGGTGGATATAATATATATGAATCTATTACAGTGGTTCTCATCTCCTGTCCTCAGGACCCACTAACAGGCCAGGATTTAGGGATTACTCTGATAGAGCACAGGTGTGGTGATCAGAGGCTCATTCACATTGATTAACTCACCTGTGCTCTAACATGGAAATCATCAAATCCTGGCCTGTTAGTGGGTCCTGAGGACAGGAGTTGAGAACCATTGATCTATTAGATTGTCAGATCTTCACCTTTAAGTGTTTCAGTAAACTACCCAATCAATAGTAGAATAAGTCATTATGGAATGAATAACAACCCCTAGAGCTTGTTTATGAAGGACAAACACTAAGATTCCTCCAGGGTTCAGATAACCTCACCCAGTAAACCTTCCCTGAGTCACATCGGAAGAAAATAGAAAAAAAGACTCGTTATTTCCAGTTCAGAAAAGTGAAAAGATAATATTAGTTATAGATGAAATTGTTACATCAGAATGTCTACAACAGGTAATGATCTGTTGAGGCTCTGAAGTTAACTCTTACATTTCCCTACGTTTCACTGCTCTAACTGCGGCTTTTTTAGCATAGTATAGTGATGTTGTTATCACTTACTATGGACACCCATAATCAATAACACAGGGGAGGGATGAACAACTCTACCAGTGCAGCTCCTCTGGAGTTGGCCTCCATTCACTTCACCCACACACCGGGGAATGCACTAGCGCATTTTATCACTTTAATGTATACCAGTGCAAACACTCAACCATGTTAAGATGTTAATGCCAGCAAAGCCCTGAATGCCTCCCAAACAAGAAGTGCAAGATAAAAGAGTACACTTATGCCATTTCCTCTGCGCTTTGTTTAATATAAAAGAAAACAGTGCCCTAAATTGTCCATATGGTCTCACGCAACCCTCCCCTTTGAGCAAGCAACGTTCAGGGGAACATTTTCAGTTTAAAATGTAGTAATTTGTCTATAAGCATGTGCAGCACTAAGAAATTGGTTCCAGAGCCTGGTTTAGTGGAAATAGTATTACTGCATCCCCCTAATGGCATTGGACGGCTATGGTACAAACATTTTTGGGTCCCCTAACATGAAAATTTTTTCACAGAGGCATAACTGGTGTGCAGATGGGGGCCCCCTTGGATGTTGGACTGCAGCAAAACTGCACCCTCTTCACCCCCACTTTAAGGCCTGGTACACACTTGTGATGTTAGAGCAGTAGTTTTAATCACTATGCTATTACTATAGTAATATGAGTCTGTTCACAATGGTAACTATGTCAGTGTGAACACAGCCAAAATTGGCATGCTGCAGTTCATGCAATTAAGTTGAGCAGACTGATCTTTAATGTTGGCTATGGGCTGTGGTGCAGGCTGTTCACCCAGATGCTGCATTGTGCATTCATTGAATGTCTAAGCCACATGAGCATCACCCAGTGTTAAAGTGATAGTAATAGTTCAAAAAAATGTTATTTTATATTGTAGCCATTAAAAAATTATTAAGAACGATATCAGTCTTATCTTATCTTATGGTTTGAGAGATATTCACAAGCAAAGTTTCCCCCTGAGTGATGTTGGCGCTCTAGCTGTCAGATTTGGAATCTGGTCTGCAGACCGGCCGTAGCTCTTCAGCAGAGCAGAGATCACAAGATATAAGAAGAACTACTTAATTTAAATGGTATACAAAGTGTGCCTGGTTTGTAAGCATACTCTGTAGATCATTCCAATGAAGTAGTTATTTTTATATCTTGCGATCTCAGCTGTGCTGAAGAGCCACCGGCTGATCTGTGGACTGGATTCCAAATCTGACAGCTAGATGGCAGACTCGACCGTTTCAGTCAGTGAGGGGAAACTTTGCTTGTGAATATCTCTCAAACCATAAAGGTTTGAGAGATAAGACTGATATCATTCTTAATGATTTTTTAATGGCTACAATATAAAATACATGTTTTTTTAAGTATTACTATCACTTTAAGTGGCTGATACTGATATAGGCTGCCCATCAGCCATGTCCCCCTGCAATGGGATCTCATGGGGAATGAGGGCAAATCGGAATAAAAATGGGCAGCTTGAATGAAGCTGTATCACAGTTAAATCTTGGTTTAGTTGAAGCCCCAAATGTGAAATTATTCTTAGACAACCTCAATCCTTTTGAACTCAAGACATACAGATATGCTGAATGAAATCCAGTCTTCAGGATCCCTTCAACCAAAATTCCACTTCAAAGCTAATATTTTGGTATTTTCACAGTTTTTAGAGCCGGTATGGGTGCACATTGCATAATGTGCCTCTCCTGCTTGGATCTGGTTAGGACGCCTGCTTACACTTTTTATGTTATAGATCTCCCAGGTATTGCTTTACAATGGATTGGAGACTCTAGCACCCATGGGGTTAAATAACACAACATATGTTGTAGGGCAGTGAGACTAATGTAACTATGAAAAACTGGAATCCTTCTGGAGAACTCCATTTGCATTATAAGAAGACATGCAATGTGTTGGGTACCTCCTTGGCACTCAATGGGTTAAAGCAGGACAAAACCTTTGTAATATCAATGTACACTTACCTTACTATGGCCAGAAAATCCTACTGATTTCAAGGAATGTTTTGAAGATGTTATCTCTTGAACATAGGCCACTGGGATTGCAAGGTAAGCAGGAAGTTATTATTATGAGAAAGGGAGATGGAGAAAGAGGCTGGGGGAGAAGACAAAGACACTGATAGGATGAAAAAGATGGAGAAACCAATAAGGTACTGTGATCTGTACAATCATGTTGGAGTAGGAGCTATATGTTTATGACAGTAAAGCAGAATGTCAGGGGAGGAAAGACTGGTCAGTATGGGATAACTCTTTGAATTCCATTGAGGTATCAACATGTTGCAATGCTTTGGATACCCATCTGGCACTTAAAAGGATAGTATTACTTCAAAATTACTATCCCTCATATTGTAGCCCTTAATAAACTGAGTTAAATGACACCAGCGGCATCTCTCAAACCTTTATGGTTTAAGAGATAGCCGCTTTCAAAGTTTCCTCTCCCTGATGTCAGTGTTCTGCTGCCAGCAGGGGAATCCGGTCCCGGGACAGGCGGAGGCTCTTAAACAGAGCCGATATCTCATTATGGAAGGAAAAATGATTAATTGAAACAGTCTTCTACGTGTGCTTGGTTACCAAGCACACGTAGAAGACTGTTTCAATTAATCATTTTTCCTTCCATAATGAGTTATCGGCTCTGCTGAAGAGCCTCCTCTTGATTCAGAGACCAGATTCTCCTTCTGGCAGCAGAACGCTGACAGCAGGGGAGAGGAAACATTGAAAGCGGCTATCTCTTAAACCATAAAGGTTTGAGAGATGCCGCTGGTGTCATTTAACTCAGTTTATTAAGGGCTACAATATGAGGGATAGTAATTTTGAAGTAATACTATCTCTTTAAAGGATTAAATGTCTGTTTGTGGATAAAGTAGGAAGGAAGGAATTGGTTTATTGGTGTGGAGGTGGGGGAGGTAGCAATAAAAATAAATAAGACAACACTAAATATCTGTACCTGGTTCTTAAAACAATTGCGTGAAAACAGTGCTCACGTACACAGACTTGCCTCCATGTTGTAACAAAACTGCTGCCATACAGCTTTATTAAGAGCTTGGAACAAATATTTAATTGTATTTTTATTTATCGATGCTTCCTTCTCAATATTTCAGTCCTCAGCCATGTCTGTCCAATACACACATCATCACCAGCCACTTCTCTCAACCTCTGCCAGTGTAGAAGTAATATTCATGCGCATCCAGCCTCATTACCACCCCTAGGCACTGTGCTCCTGTTACAGGATTTATGGTATTGCCATTTACTGTTACCTAGAAGGCCGCTTCAGGGTCAGGTCAAGGTGGAATGAAGAAGAGCTCAGTTTTTGACATGTTGAGTTTGAGATGTCTGTGAGCCATCCACCCTGAGATAGCCAAGAGGCAATCTGTGACTTTAGACTGAACACCAGGAGTAATTTGATGTGCAGATAAGTATGCTGGGTATTATCTGCATAGAGGTGATATTTGAGTCTGAATGAGTTAATATGTTCACCAAGTGTTATTATATACAGAGAACAGAAGCAGTCCTAGAACAGAGCACTGGGGAACACCAACAGAGAGGTGGCAATGGAGACACTGAAGGATCATTTATTCAGATAAGAAGACAGCCAGATCAGGGCCGAGTTATAAATTCCTACTAAGTAAAGAATTTGGAGGGGGAGCGCATGATTGACAGTGTCAAAAGCAGCTGAGAGATCAAGCAGGATGAGTATTAAATAGTGACTTTGATTTGGCAAGGTGTAGATCATTGACAAATTTTGTGAGAGCAGTTTCTGTGGAGTGAGCTCTGTGAAAGCCAGATTGTAATAGGTCAAGCAGGTTATGTGCATTAAGGAAGTCAAGCAGCTGGGTGTAGGTCAAGCATTCTAAAAGCTTAGAGGCAAAAGGCAGAAGAGAAGCTGGTCGATAGCTAGAGGGTTTGATGCTGTCAGGGGAATTGTTCTTGAGAATAGGTTTCACTATGGCATGTTTGAAGTTATTAGGAAAAGTAGCAGAGGCAAGGCAGGAGTCAAATATCTGTAACTAGTTGAACAGCCCGGTCACACACAGTGGAGACTGCCCGCGCCACGGCTGATACAGAGCTGGACGCTCCTTCGGAGCACGCACCTCTGTATCAGCCGCGGCGCGGGCAGTCTCTACTGCGCATGACTGCAGCACGCGCAGTAGTGTCTACTGCGCATGTTGCGGCGTTACACACGAATTAGCAAATTATTATATAGGATAGTACTGGGATTAGTGATGGGGAGAGGGACTGAATGAGGTGAGAGGGTAGTGAATCAAGTGTGCATGTAGAGGAATGAGAGAAGGATAGCAGGTTAGTCAATACCTCTTCCGTGACTGGTGAGAAAGAATCCAGCATGACAGGAGGGGAATGGGATAGGAGGATGTTTACAAGGATTTTCCTGGATAGAATCTACCTTGTCTTTGAAGAAGTCAGCAAAGACTTGTGGTTGTATGGAGTTTGGGAAGGAGACAGATGGAGTGTGGAGGAGGGAGTCAGAAGCAGAGGGGGTAGGATTTATGAGTATGAACTAGTTGTAAAAACTATTGTTTTTTTAGCCAGGGACAGAGCAGAGTTAAAGGAGGAAAGTAGGAATTTGTAGTGGAGAAAATCTGCCAGTAAGCGTGACTTTTTCCAGAGCCATTCAACTGAAAAGGTAGAGGAATGGAGAAAGCTGGTGTCCTTACTAAGCCACAGCAGTGGATAAGATTTGCAGGAGTGACAGAGAAAGAGAGAGGTGCATGCTGGTTCACAGAGGAAGAGAAGACAGAGTTGTATGTTTTGACAAGGCTGTTAATGTCAGCATTAGTGGGAATGGATGAAAGTCCTTTAGTCTGGGAGGATTGGAGAGCAGTGAGATTGAGTGACTTTAGGTTGTGTGGGAAGCAGGGAGAGGAGGTGGGAATTACAGAAGAAGTAAGAGCAGTGCTGAAGATTACAAGGTGGTGATCGGATAGTGGAAAAGGAGAGATATTATAAGGGGGTCATTTGAAATGTTAGGAGATATAAATTGATGAGCAGAAAGAGGGAGGGGAAAATTGCAGGGTTAGCCTAAATAGTGCTCACGAATTCTTGGGGAAACAGGGGGAACAGCTATAAGTGGGTGAGCCTACACAAAGTACCTGGAAAGTCCAAAACATTCTGGAATTGGCCATTGACATGAGGACTTTGCCATATATGGACTATGAGTGGTGTAAAGGGCTGCCTCAAACCCTAGAGAAGTACAGCTGGATGATATGGCTCACAAAGGTGCAGCAGACGGAATGTGGTGTGCAAAATTGCAGCGGACCAAATTTGGCCTATGAAAGGTGTTTACCCACTAAGGTGAGGTGGGCCAAAACTGGACTGGTTAAGGTGCGGTGGGCCAGATTCAGTCAGTGAGAGGTCTGACAGGCCAGACTTGGCCAGTGTCGTGTGGAAGATGGTATCCTGCTGGATTTTGTATCCGTCCTGCCCACAAGGCTGTCTATCTGGCTCAGCTCTGGCTAAACTGCTGCAAGCCAAAATTGCATATTGAAAGATGCAATGGACTAGATTTTACCTGTGTGAGGTCCGGTGGACCGATTTCGGCCCAACGATGTCCGGCAGGACAAAATTACAGGCCTGTAGTCTTGCAAAGTTTTGGATGGCCACAAATTGCCAGCAAAACTGGCTTGCAATAAAAATCTATCTCAAGAGGCTCAGGTGAGGGAGGACTAGAAATGACTAAGAAGAAATATACCTACAACACAACTCCCAGGCCAGAACAGTACAGCCGATCCTTAATTTGTATAAAAATAAATCTGATCTTAAGTGGCCAGTTGGAGAAGATGGGAGTTGTAGTCTCCAGACCCCAACAGCTGGCGGTCCAGCAACTGGCTACTCATAGGGTCAGTGGGTATGTTTTGGGCCCATAACATAAAAAATATTCCAAGGCCATAACTACAACCTGGTACTGACGGGTCCTTCTGGATGTTGGGTCTGTCACAACTGCACCCCACTTAGTGAAGCCCTTGCATTCCCCTAGTACAATATCACAAACATTTGCCTTGTGGATATCAGTTAGCACTGTTGATAGTGCTATAATTTAAAGGGAATCTGTTGTGCTGAATAAGCTTTATTTCATGGAAAATACATTATGCATATACTTTGTATTAGTTTTTCACTTCAATGTGTAATTAAGGGATATTTAAGTAGTTTGTTAATTACCATCCCTCTTCCTTTTGATATCAGCCCTTCAGTTCAATGTTATGCCTTTGGCATAGGACCAAAATATTCCTAGCTGTCACTGCTGGGTGTTATGCTGGGTGTTATACCTACCTATTCCTCTACCATACTTCCTAGATCAGCCCAGTTTTGTTATCTCCAACAATTTATTGGGTTGCTCCCAGAGGGACCTGGAAAAACTTTTGGAAGTCTACCTCTCACACATCTTAATTCGAGCCCTTCAGGTGATACAGTGTTTTGGGGGTTTTGTTGCTTTTCGTTACAATACACACATTCATATTTCTGTGGAGGGGAGAGAGATACATTTGGAATAATGGGAATATATAAAGTAAGAAAATATATTTTTAGCTTGCATTTCTTAACAAAGTGGTTTGGAGGGGGACACCAGTCGTGGAACATTGATTAACTTCCTGCAAGTCAGGGATGAGCTCACTCATGACAGTAATGCTGCAGAATATGGTATAGCCCTTAGCTTCCTAAATCTTGGCTGGTCAAGAAAGGAATAATCCTGGGTGTGGTGTCAAGGAATGGTAAGAGATAATGTCAGCTCCCACAAACAGGAGAAGAGGAGAAGGAAATAAGATATTTACATTCTTTGGTTTTATTTATTGCAGCAAAAATAGCCCATCTCATGTTTAATAGGCTCACCTGAAAAATGTGGTATTGTGTTAGACATGGCAGATTCACTTTAACCCCTTAGTGACACACTACATGCAAGGACCATCACACCAGTTCTAGCACTTTAAGTACCAATGACGGTCCTGGCACGTCATGGAATTCTGGGATGGCAACATGGCTACACTCCGCAAAAAGCACTGTGGTCATTAACAGTCATCCACGCTCCAGATCAGGTGGTCACTAACCCTTTGAGTGCCAGAGGGGTACGGAATGCATTGTAAAGCAATGCATTCCTTACCCCTCTGGCACGCAAAGGATTAAGGGGTTAAAAAAATAATAAAAATAATATTGTAGTATGAAGAACTAGAGTAATTCTGTAGTAAACAACATTCATCACTGGGAGGAAATACAAATTCAGTGAAATACCCAAAATTCTCACTGATGTAAAATATCCATGGAAATCTGTAACAAAGCATTACTGTTATATCAAAGAAAATAAACTTACATGGGTTGCAGGCCAGTAAGCACCTCAGTACAAACTGGCAGAGAGCAACATGGGATGTATCCCACTCTTGTTCAGCTGACTCCAGTATTGACTCAAGCGGGGGTCAAGCACTAAGGTGTAATAAAGCGATGATAACGTGGAGATAACTTCTCCAGTAACTATGTTATTCTATAGAGCCTATACACTAAGATGTCCAAAGTTGGAGAAATCTTAGTGCATTGGCTCCATAGGATAACATAGGAACTGGAGAAGTGATATCACTGGAGAAGTCATCTCCACTTTATCACTTCTTTAGCCTGCCTAAGAGCATAATCCTCAAGTATTCTTACAGAGTGTAAAAAACACTTTAGGACACTAGATGGCATTGTCGGTTTGATTAAATTTGAATTCTAATAAACTGTGAATGAAAAATATCTCAACAGTGGCAGTACCCTTGTTTTTCTCAGAAGGAAACATCTCTATAACATAGGGCTTTTTTCATAAAGCATGACAAACAGAACAATGCAAGGCTGGACTAACTGAAGCCGCTATGCAAGGCAGGGCCCAGAAGACTAAAGAATTCTATTCTAAATCTGTGGTCCTCAGACTGTGGTGAAACCCTTTGGTTGCATATGGAATCCCAATAAAACCATATGAATGAAACTCATTATCCCCTTGAATGCTAGACAGTTCAACAGTGTACTGAGTCACAGTGCTTTGGAAATCTCTCCAACATCCAAGGGCTTAAAATGAAACTTACACTGTATGATGACTTGGGTGATTTTGAAGGCGCTTCAAAATCACCTATATTTATGCTAGCCATTCTTTATTTTAAACTGTACTTTAACCATTGACTGTAGGGTTGCCACCTTTTAAAAAAAAAAAAAAAAATACCGGCCATGGCATTCCCTCCATAGACTTAACATTGGACAGAAACCAATTTTTTACCGGCCTGGTGGCAACCCTAATTGACTGCCAGATTGGTTTGCAATTCATTGCACACCCCTCTGGCACCCAAAGGATTAAGATAAATTTAGCTTTAGTTGTCAGTTTATGCAACTTAGGTAGTACTGGCCAGCACTCTCTCCCTCCCTGCTGCCATTTCCTACCAGGATGTACTGTCTACTTTGCCTAAAATAAATAAACAAATAAATTCAAGCCAAATATCTATTAAACCACAGTTTTAAATAATGAATGGCTAATAAAAGATTTGTAGTGGGTTAGTTCCACTTTAACATACTATCAAATGTATTTGAATACAGGCGGGTACCAATAATTTAAATTTAATCTTAATAATTTAATCCCATGACGGCTGGAGAGGGGGTCAACTCTTTCTAAGCAATGCGTTGGAGACCTCTCTAGCATACAATGGGTTAATCTCATCTTGTAATTGGATGTGATAATGACCTCAGCACAGAACCACACATACACTGATGGTCACCCCATTCAAGTCCCACTGTCACTAACATTTGCCCTATGGGACCACTCGTATTTCTTCAGGCAGTCCTAGGGTTCCACAGAACACAGTCTGAGAAACACTGTTCTAAATACAATCATGATGATGCTAGATATCATACATTAAAATGAATTCATTCTAGAGGTCTGCTGTCTCTGGTATGTATTTCATTGCCCATCCTCGTGGTGCCCTGTTGAAGCTGGGCCTTTGGCACATTAGTTCCAGTCCACTGACAGACTCCTCTATTTGAGCCTGAAGTTCTTCAAATATAGTAGGAGCTGCTGTACTATCCAGCACAGATAAACTTCCAAACGGGATTGGAGCTCTAGAAAAGATAAAGTGTACATTAATAAAATATTTTTCTTCAGACAAATCCCCTTCCCCCTCCAGATTCATTAGCGAACTATTAAGGTTACTGGCTTAAATTTACATGTGTTTGCCTGGATAATAGGTAAAATTCACAGTGTTCTTGTCACCTCCTTAACTTCTTCCGTATTTTGTTGTGCCTCCTCCCCTCGCTATATATAAAAATTTTATTTGTGTCTGCCATTGCTTGTATTATGTTATTGACAGGAGCAAGGAACCAGTGTGTGAACCTCCACAGCGACACAGGGTAAATGTTGGGGGTGTCCTTTAGCTGTCAGAGTGACAGGTTCAAACTTTTAGTGTCATCAGAGCAAGATTAAACTAGCCATCCAACAGCTTAAAGGGATAGTAATACTTCGTTTTAACTTTATTTTATTTTGTAGGCATAAAAAAAACATGAAGAATGATATAAGTCTTATCTCTCAAACCTTTATGGTTTAAGAGATATTCACAAACAAAGTATCCCCCCCCCTGTTCAACCAGATCAGAAGGGAGGTGCCCAGGTAGACTGCAGAGAGGGACAATCTTCAATTACGACAAGGGAAAACCCTGAAAAGCTTGTCAAGGGGGGCAGGGCTTTCATTGTTTTCATTGTAAGAAGAGTGTCCCCTGCTGTTATCTGTCTGGTCTTACAACCAGATTCACATATGAGAAGAGATGGCTTACACTAGGTAAAAGGGGCGGGAGGGGAAACTTTGCTTGTGAATATCTCTTAAACCATAAAGGTTTGAGGGATAAGACTTATATCATTCTTCATGTTTTTTTAATGCCTACAAAATAAAATAAAGTTAAAACGAAGTATTACTATCCCTTTAAGAAAGTAACCTAGCACGCACAGAGCATCACTGAGGAGATTCACATTCCAGTCACCTTCTTCCATTACTGGCTTAATGTGAGCACAGTACAACTCTCCCCAGGAAGCCAGCATTATTAGAAATAATCATAGAGCCCAGAGGACCTGTGTTAGGCTCAGAGGGTGTTCTTTTTGGTTAGTGTTGGACAGACACTGAAAAGCTGTCTGCTACCTCCCTACAACAATCAGCCTACTTAACCCCTTAAGAACCAGAGGGGTGTGCAACGCATTCAGAAGTAATGCACTATATACCACCGAGGACACAGCAGCTCATATTTTAAAATTAAAATGGCAAACAAGCTGCACCATAGGGGACAAATAAAAATTCATGTTAAATGAAATTGGGCTTCTTAACCCCCTGAATGCAAATCAATGCATTGGAGACCTCTCTAGCATTCAAGGGGTTAAAAAGCTGTTTTTAAGTACATGGGAATTTAGGAATTTTTATTTTTCCCCTATGGTGCTTGGTTTACTCCAGAATAACTCCAGTTTGCTGTAACAATTATGGGCCAGTATGCTCTCTAACACAATGTTCTAGCATCCAAAAAGTTAATTGAAACTGCATGAAGGTCTAGACTGACCATTGGCTGTGGGAGCAGGGCCTTAGTTTGGAAGATCCTGGTTACATACCTCCCAAGTGTCCCTCTTTAGGAGGGACAGTCCCTCTTTTAGACCCAAATCCCTCTGTCCCTCTTTCCCACCCTGATGTCCCTCTTCTTTAGGAGATCAGAGTGTGTGGTGTGTATATAAGTGTATTACATTGCTTCAGAGTAATAACAGTCACATTATTGTTTATTTAAAGGTCAGTATATGTGTTTATAAACTGTGTAAATAAAATTATTTGGTCTTGTTATAAGTCAATTATTAGGTTACACTAGAAGGTCTCAATAGGTCATGAAATAGCCCAAACATTCTAATAATGCCCCACCCACCAGCCCCGCCCCCAGCAATACCACCTAAAACACAAGTGTCCCTCTTTGTAAATTTTAAATGTTGGGAGGTATGTGGTTATCTCTCTTCTCTCTCTCTCTCTTTATGGCTAAGCAGCAAAAGAAGCACAGAATGCTCCATGTGAGAACAGGCACAGTAATGGAGACCCCCTCCACCATTCAGGGGATTAAAAGCCCAGTTTAACCCTATGAGCGACAGAGAGGTATCCAACATATTGAAATGCAATGCATTGGATACCTCTCTGGTACACAAAGAATTAAATCAATGGGAATGGACATTTCCCCTCTATGGTACAGTGGGTTTGGACCAGACTTGCACCTCTTTATCTTATTGAATATGGCTCCACAATGAGGATTAACAAACACAGGCAACTGAAGATACAGTGCTGAATGGATATAAAAGTATTTAACCAGATATAAGGAACTGCTGTATGCAGGACTAGGTAATAAGTCATTTTGTTGTTAAACCCTTTAAAATTATCTTATTCTACAGGTAGTTAGGTAAACATCCAAGAATGACAAAATCAATACCGCTATTTTCCAAAAATTGCAAGAAATATAAGTAGGCAGTCATTTATCTGCCCCAAAATAAAAATCAAATCTAATGTTCTTCTGAGCACTGGAATTGCACCAGAATGTGCACTGGGAATTGTCCAGGGTGTGCACTAGAATTTCACCAGGATGTGCACTGGAAATTGCTCAGGATGTGCACTGGAATTGCACCAGGATGTGCACTGGAAATTGCCCAGGATGCAGTGCCGCCCTTCGCCAGCCCTCACCATAGTTCGCGACTGCATATGTGTTGACATCACATGACGGTCATGTGAGGTCAGTTCCACCCGGCTGAAACACAGCAGGGAAAGGGAGATGCAGCTGGGGACTGGGGATCAGGTGTGCCAGCAACTAAGACTGTGAGTCAGAGGGGGGCAGGCTGGGCAGCACAAGCAGGATGGAGGCACCAGGCTAAGGCACTGGCAGAGACAGTTTACAAAGGGCGGTGTCCTTTGTACCGCACCAGCTCAGCTATGCCTGTTAAAAAAAAAGGAAGTAGGAGTGACTTGGCCATTGCCAGGCTCCCCAGAAAATTGGGTGCCCTATGCCAGTGCCCAGTTGCCTCTTGGTAAATCTGGCCCTGCCAGGATGTGTGGAAAGTTAGTCATGATTAAGACCTGAGCTAAGAACAAGAGGTCACCCATTAAGACTAGAAGAAAGGCACTGTCGACTAAAACAAAGGCAGGGATTTTTTTTTCAGAAAGGGCAGCAAAGTTATGGAATCCTTTGTCCCAAGATATTGTGTTTGCAGATACTGTAGTTGCTTTAAAAAAATTAATGGATACTTATCTAGCGCAGAATTATGCTAGTAGCACATAATTATGACAGTTGGCTTCAAAATAAATAGGATGTTGATCCAGGGAAATATCTGACTGCCATTTGGAGTCAGGAAGTAATCTTTTTACCCACTTGGGGCTTAACTGGAAATGGCTTAATTTTTTTTTTTTTTGCCTTCCTCTGTATTAATAGTGATGATACAGTATGGCATGGGCTCAACTTGATGGGCACATGTCTTTGTTACTCTATATGATTAGGGCAAGCTGAGATTCTTCATGTGAAGAAATACAAAGACTTGTAATTTCTCCTTATAATAATCCCCCATTAAGTTTACGATAGTCAGGAAATACTAATGGCCCATTTAAATTTTGCTCTTGTGCCTTGCTTCAAGAGATGACATTTTAAACCAGCCCTGGACTTCATGCTGGGAAACACTCAAAGGGTTCATTTAGAGATATAATTTATGCTTAACATATCTATGGAGTGGAACATCATGAAGATAAAGACATTTTTTTCTTACTTTATCCAGGTACTCTTGGCTGCTTTGCATATGATCCAGATAATATGCACAAGTCAGTGTTAGATTTAGCCATAATATAATTGCTCATTGAACTATCAACTATTTATACACTGTATTTCTGGAATGCTATGTGAACAAACATAACCCACAGAGAGACTGCAATTAGTGAGCTAACTATGTGGGTTAGCAAAAACCAGGGTTTCAGGGGCTCAAACGAGGCTGGGATAACGTAGAGTCTGCCTGTGGTCCAAAAATCGGGTTTGTCCTGCTGGAAATGGAACTGTTGGGAAGTATGGACTTGCTTATACATAGACTTTAAAAAGGTTTGTTCTGCCATTGAACCATAGTATTATAGTCTTTGAATCTATTTTCAGACTTCATATCTGTTAAAATGTGCTATTAGACTAATGAGCAAAGCTTCTGGTTCAGTTATTACTGGTGTGAATCTCTATGTGACATTTTTGCAGTATATGCAGTGTTAATGATACTTGACAAGAACTTTTACAGCTAATGTCACAAGTGTGTAGAACAATGTGGATGCTGCTGTACTCTGATGATACAGAGCAGTTCCAGGGCAAACACACTGTCCCATAGAGGCCTATTGATTTAAGTGGGGGTTTATCCCCTTGAATACCAGAGAGGTCTTTAATGCATTTTAGGGATTAAAAACCCCATTTAACTCAAAGGGGATTGGGGAAATTTTTATTTGCCCCCTTAGGTGCAGTTGGATTGCTTCAGGTCTCAATACATCAGTCTTATAGGCATATAGCTAAACGTGAAGTTCTGAAGCAAACCATCTGCACCATTTAAGGTGGGGAGGATAAAAATTCCCATGTATTAAAATGAGTCTTTTAACCTCTTGAATGCATTCAAACATTAGGGGCCCATTAAATTACACGGGACTTCATGGGATTTTCATTTATTCCCTATGGCACAGGTGATTTGCTCCAGAATTCCTCTTCTTTAGCACATTAAATATGGCAGTTGGTGTGCTCCAGAACTGCATCTCTTTAGCTTCCTGATTATGGCACCCAGATCGTGTCCTGTTGTTGGTGCAGCTATATGTATTTTGCTTTCTGAATTTCTGATGACCACTGACTTTCCTTGATATGAGTGGTGTCTGTAGAAATTTTTCGGAGGGGGTATCCTTTAAAAATGTTGCACACTATGGTCCCTGAAACTAGACATGAGAATCTCACCCACATCAAAAGGGCGAGATTCTCATGTTGCGGGCTTAAACGTTGCATCAACATAAGCATGTCTCCTTCCACTCAGTGTCCGCACTATATTTAACCCATCCTCACATGCGCAAGTGTTTTTTTTTTTTTTATGCCTGATCCTCTATAAGGCTATGGAATGGTCAATGGCAATATAAGCATATTTTGTTGATATTTGTCCACGATATATTTAACTCCTGCTTCTGTATGCGCGCCTGTGTCACAACAGTTCTGTGTGTACTCCCGTTTTCCTTTCCCTCAGAGCTAGAAGTTAAATAAAGTGTGGACACTGAGGAGAAGGAGACAAAGGATGCCATGAATTTGTATGTGAAAAACCGTGACTAAACCAAATGATATTTCTACTAAGTTGGAAGTCAACTCAGTGCAGTGCATACAGGGTGAGAGGCTCCCAGCCAGTCACAGGCATGCATACAGAAGCAGGAGTTAAATATACACCAACAAATATCAGCAAGGTATGCTTATATTGCCATTCACCATTCCATGGACCTTATAGAGAATCAGGCCATGCACTGATATTGTGTAAAGTAAATTAGCCATAAATCAAACGCTTGCACATGTGAGGATGGTTTAAATATAGTGCTGATACTGAGGGGAAGGAGACATGCTTATGTTGATGTGACGTTTAAGCCTGCGACATGAGAATCTTACCCTTTTGATATGGGCGAGATTCTCATATTGCCTTTTTTATTCCAGCAACATGGTTAATGCATCGTTTAGTTGCGTGCACATGCAACATTTTTAAAGGATACCACATAGGAGTTGGGCAAGCTATGTTAGTCCAGCTCTGGGAAAGGTGGACAAGTGCAAAAGGGGGAAAGTTACCTTGTTGCCCTCCCTCCATGGACTCCCATGGCTGTGATACACATTACATGCCAGTTCTAAACATAGACTGAGTGACATCTGCTCAAAGAGAGAGATATCAGTTCATCAAAATGAAGTCAGGCATTACTGAATCCCTTATAAATAGATCAGTGGGGAAGATTAAATTGTGGCTTTCCAGGTCTTGATAGGCTATATCTCCAATCTTCCTCATCCAGCCAATGATGAGCATTGTAGTTTTTTAATAGGTGGAGGGCCACCAGGGACCCACATCTGACTCGCAGTCAGATAAACATATTCAATTTAGGAATCACAGACCTGTTATGGCTGCGAAAAGTGACAGTGAGGGGTGTCTGGGTTATTGGTGGGAGCTCTTCTTGGACAGATACAGTTGTCTCAACGTTCTCCTCTTCCAGCCATGGGGATCTGTATGACTTAGGGATGGCTGTGCTGTTAAACCTCTCGTATGGAATCTCTTTCAGGGGGCCGGTGTAACCTTTTAATGACAGAGAGAAAAACGAAAATACAGAGGGTTTTATACAAGTAGAATGACTAGGACAATGGCTACATTATACCCGTCTACAAACAGAGCCATTAACTGATAACTGTTTGATGGTTATTCTTCTGTATTTTACTTAAGAAATCACAAAGCTGAAGTTTGATACCTGGAGCTATAGCCCCTGGATTTAGGGCCATTTTCATCTGCAAGACTTTGGCAGATTTTTCGGGTACATTAGGGGCATTTTTGCTGCCTCCTTGGGATATGTGTATCTCTGTGTGGTAGTTCTCTTTCCCATCTACCATTCCGGTGGAAGAAGTGCCGCCCGCAGCAGAAGTAGCAGAAGCAGCAGCATTCTGGTCAGAGTGTACGGCATTCACAGTACTACCTGCCTAGAAGAGAACAGATATTGAGTCATCAGTATGTGAATTCTGTGTGGAATACTAAAGAAAATTAGAAATAACGATAATATTTTTTCTGAATCACGTATCAAAATTGACACTAAGAAGTAGGTATTAGTTAACGGCGCTCACAGGGATGATATTAAATATACCTGTAATAATTTATAGAAATATGTATAAGACAACCCTTCTATGTAGTGAAGGAGGGGAGACGTTGGCGTTTTCCCAGTACTAATCGTTGATAATGATTTCTTATCAATCAAATCTAATTTTTCAAAATAATATTCGCCTTATTCAACATAACATCAACAATGAAATGATTATTCAATATTCTCAATTGCTGTACTTTGTCTAATACAACTCTCTCAGAATTCAATGTCAATGTATATTAAAGATACTTTTCAATGATATCATAAACATAAAGAGGGTATATTTTTAGCAAACCTGAGAATAAATGAAAATGTATCCAATCCTTGCAACAAATGTTCAAAAGGAGAATACGCTGGTTCAATCTGTGACTCTTCTTAACAAGTGTAGAGATTCGTCGTCTCCGCTTATGCCGTATATTCAATATGTACATACAAAAGAAATTCACAACATAGCATAATCCGTTTCTAAATCATATTGTAACAGTTCACAAAATAAGCAACTATATCGATATATGCTGTCTGTTGGTGTCCAGTTAGTATCTTGAAAATTATAAACTTAAGGAGACACCACTCACTTAATGATCGATCCGCTTGATTGACACACAGTCAAACAAGCTTAACGCATGTGCAGGAATTTAAATCGGTTGCCCACACTCAGCCTCAAACGATCCAAATATATCGTAATCTTGCACTCAGTAATGAATGTCTGTGTACTCACCGATTCTTTCTGCCCGGGCAGCCCGGTTGGCTCTCCCAGGACTTAAATAGTAGTTGAGGGATTTAAACCGCCCTCACTCGGTCAGCTCCCGGTTCCGATATAGGTTGTCTCTCATAAGCTGGATTTCCAGTTATTGGAGGAAAAGATCTTCTACTCAGTAGTTGATCATAAATTATCCAGAAACTTTTGAATAAAATATAATTAAGTTATTAACAAATAAATTAAATCAAGTACACTTCCAATGTAAATACACAGCTGCAAGGAATCCCCAGTAGTGTTATTGACGACCAGCGTCCGTTATATAGTTAGAAGGCTTTCACGTGTTAAGTCTTCAACTTAAACACAAGGGGAACTAAACAATACTGTAAACTACACAGGAAAGTGACTTATCTCTAATAAAATCTGTCCCAACGCGTTTCGTGCTGTCTGCACTTCCTCAGGGGTATAGAGGAAGTGCAGACTTTTTAGGAAGTGCAGACAGCACGAAACGCGTTGGGACAGATTTTATTAGAGATGAGTCACTTTCCTGTGTAGTTTACAGTATTGTTTAGTTCCCCTTGTGTTTAAGTTGAAGACTTAACACGTGAAAGCCTTCTAACTATATAACGGACGCTGGTCGTCAATAACACTACTGGGGATTCCTTGCAGCTGTGTATTTACATTGGAAGTGTACTTGATTTCATTTATTTGTTAATAACTTAATTATATTTTATTCAAAATTTCTGGATAATTTATGATCAACTACTGAGTAGAAGATCTTTTCCTCCAATAACTGGAAATCCAGCTTATGAGAGACAACCTATATCGGAACCGGGAGCTGACCGAGTGAGGGCGGTTTAAATCCCTCAACTACTATTTAAGTCCTGGGAGAGCCAACCGGGCTGCCCGGGCAGAAAGAATCGGTGAGTACACAGACATTCATTACTGAGCTCAAGATTACGATATATTTGGATCGTTTGAGGCTGAGTGTGGGCAACCAATTTAAATTCCTGCACATGCGTTAAGCTTGTTTGACTGTGTGTCAATCAAGCGGATCGATCATTAAGTGAGTGGTGTCTCCTTAAGTTTATAATTTTCAAGATACTAACTGGACACCAACAGACAGCATATATCGATATAGTTGCTTATTTTGTGAACTGTTACAATATGATTTAGAAACGGATTATGCTATGCTGTGAATTTCTTTTGTATGTACATATTGAATATACGGCATAAGCGGAGACGACGAATCTCTACACTTGTTAAGAAGAGTCACAGATTGAACCAGCGTATTCTCCTTTTGAACATTTGTTGCAAGGATTGGATACATTTTCATTTATTCTCAGGTTTGCTAAAAATATACCCTCTTTATGTTTATGATATCATTGAAAAGTATCTTTAATATACATTGACATTGAATTCTGAGAGAGTTGTATTAGACAAAGTACAGCAATTGAGAATATTGAATAATCATTTCATTGTTGATGTTATGTTGAATAAGGCGAATATTATTTTGAAAAATTAGATTTGATTGATAAGAAATCATTATCAACGATTAGTACTGGGAAAACGCCAACGTCTCCCCTCCTTCACTACATAGAAGGGTTGTCTTATACATATTTCTATAAATTATTACAGGTATATTTAATATCATCCCTGTGAGCGCCGTTAACTAATACCTACTTCTTTCTGTAATTTCTCTGTGATAGCAGAGTAGTAAACGGCGGCACATAGGGATATAGATATAAGTGTGCAACTAATATAGCGCTGGAATATCCTAAAATTGACACTAAAATGGTTCTTGTATTTCAGCTTGGACACTATGGGAAGGGGTTTTAATGTGAGGTCACTGTGGGCTCCACAAGACCCCTGAAACCTGCATGCTTAGGAGCTCTTCAGATTTTTATCTTGCACTTCGGTATTTAACATTAAAGGGTAATCATCCCGTTTTATAGTCTGCTGAATGGTAGCAGTCTTAGTCTAAAAGCACATAGCTCTCTATCTAGGACACACAGACACAGGGGGAGCATTGGGGTTTCCTTTCAGAACTCTGTTCTGTTCCCTTGCTTGTGCACCAGAGCTCCTAATGCAGCCCTAGCTTATTCCAAGGGTCAGATATTAGGTAAGCAGATATTCTAACAGTCCAATGATAGTGTTCCTGTAACAACCCAGACTCTACTGACTGAGCCTCAGGCTGCATTCTCAGAAACTTCCTTGTTTCTCTGTCCACTTTTTAGGTAACTGCACCTTAATGAGGAATAAAAATTTCCCACCCAAATTCTCATTGACTTAAAGGGATAGTAATACTTTGTTTTAACTTTATTTTATTTTGTAGGCATTAAAAAACATGAAGAACAATATAAGTCTTATCTCTCAAACCTTTATGGTTTGAGAGATATTCACAAGCAAAGTTTCCCCTCCTGCCCCTTTTACCTAGTGTAAGCCATCTCTTCTCAGATGTGGAATCCAGTCCATAGACCAGACAGATAACAGCAGGGGACAATCTTCTTCTGATGAGAACAATGAAAGCCCTGCCCCCCTTGACAAGCTTTTCAGGTTTTTCCCTTATCTTAATTGAAGATTATCCCTCTCTGCAGTCTACCTGGGCACCTCCCTTCTGCTCTGGTTGAGCAGTGTTACATCAGTAAAAGCGGCCGGAGGGGGACACTTTGTCATTGAATTACTCTTGAACTACAACTCTGACAGAATTGAAATAACACTCTCCAAAGTCCAAATACTATGATGATTAATTAGAGCTGCTTTTATTATGAAAAATTACTATCCCTTTAAATTGAGCTCATAATTAAACCCATGAATGCTAGAGTAGACAGGTCTCCAGTGTGCTGTTTTGCTAAATGCTGATAATCCCCAGTTAAATCACTGGGAATGTTTTATTTGTTTTCTATGAAGCAGTTGTTTTGCTCCAGAATTGCTCCAGTTCTTCTGAGTACATGAGCCTCAGTATTGACATTCAGGTTCATTGTGGGATCAGATAGGCAGCAGTGGAGGTCAGTTCTCTAGCGGATTGGAGAGAGAGGGTGCACTGTGCAGACCCAGCTGGACTGTCATGCCGTCTCACACAGTAACAGTCCTGCCAAGTATGAACTTACTCAGTGACACTTCCACTTCAACCCCTGAAATGGTAGAGACATGTCCAACGCATTGTAAAGTAATACACTGGAGACATCTCTGGAAAATAAAGTGTTACACTAGTCTCCAGTAATACATTCCCATGAAAGCGGAACTTTCACCCCCCAATAAACTTTTACTGCAGTAGATCTATCTACTAAAACTAACTTTAATATGTGTAAAAAAAGTTAAAAATCGCACTAATTTTTTTTTTAAAAAAAAGGATAATGAAAACTGGGCTGGTGACGCTCGGTACATACAGGCTGTACCACACCACTCTATGGAACTGCCCTCTGGGTGCTAATTTCCCCACACACTGCCTGGCCCAGTTCTCCCCATGGTCCTTGATGTCTATGCATATCCTCCTGCCTCCAAGCAAAGGGGCGGGGCTTTAGGAGCAAGAGTGACAGCTGCTCATGACAGAGAGTGCTGCAAATCATTGGAAATGTCATAAAGATGGCACCGCGCTCCCTCACACTAGCGAACAACAAATAGGTTGTTTTTTTAGTTTTTTGGAAATTGTTGAATATGATTAATACATTTTCTCAATATGTTTTGGAGTGAGCAACGCATGGGACTAGGGATATAACAGCATGGCAGTTCCATTTTAAAGGGGAAGTAACATCTCCATTTAACCCCCACTTATCTTATTATGGCCACAAAATCTTATCCCTTTGAGTGCCAGAGGAGTACACAAAGCTTTGCAGAGCAAGGTGTTGCGTACCCTTCTGGCACTCCAGGGGTTAATGGTCCCTTTGAATTTTGTCCTTGTGCCTTAGTTCAACATCGTCATCAGTGCTGGATGTGACATGGAGGCAGAAATGACAGTTGCTGGAAGCTTTTTCACACTGAAGCAGGCAGAGTGCATTAGCCTATTTAGCACTTTAAGGACCAGTGGGGTGTGCAGCTCAATAGGAAGCAATGTGTTGGACATCCTTACGGTGCTTGAAAGGTAAAGATTATCATGTGCAGAAGACAGAATTTGGTTCCTGTGGTCCTGATTGTAACTGTCATGTCTTCATCCAGGGACTTGACATCCGGGACTGATTGAAAATGCTATCTTATGAATCAAGGGAAAATATCAAAGGGGACATTAGGGTTATCTGATCATAGTGCGATAAGTGGGGTGTTGTTATTAATGTTACTTCCCCTTTACTTGCTTTACTTATTTTTTAATTTTACTTGTTTATGGTCCTTTAAAAAAAAAGAAAAAAAAAAACATCTCAACATCTTTTTACATGATCATTAACACCTCCTAATAAAAAGCTCTCCACTTACCTTAATCTGGCCAGAAAATCCTTATGGCCACTATGAAACAATTCTGTGTTTATTTGTTCTCCAAAATTAGATTTTTAATTAGTACTGCATATCAGTCCCACATAAGAAGACATTATTCATTGTTGCAGGTCTCCAGGACCCCAAACCTCTCCCACTAAAATCTTTGAGGGAAGAAGACAACAGTAGGACTAGTTTGGGGTCCTGGGGTCCAGCAACAAGAAATCAGCTCCACCCTTATGGATATAATATCTAGTACTAGTTAACGATCAATGTTGTAGAACAAATTCATTAATTCATAGTGACCATTAGAATTTTCTGCCCAGATTAAGGTCACTGGGGGGATTATTATTAGAAGGTGTAGCGTAGTCAATATTGAGACCCACTGCTGTTGGGGACTGTTGGATTGGAGATGATGGGAATTGTAGTCCCCAAGAGCGGGAGGTACTTAGACTGACTACCACTGCTTTATCCTTTTGTAGTCCTTTAAATATAATTCCCCCATTGTCCATAAGTCTTGATGTAAAATCAATGTATGAAATATGCAACCATGTACAGATATACTCACATTTACCAGGCTTGACGGGTATTCAAAGGTAAATCTCTGCACTCGCTTCTGCCTCTCAAGGTACATGCAAGAGCCACGGTTGCGATGCAGAGAAAGCTCCTCAATCATTAAATCTTGTGGGGTGCTCACCTTCTTGCCCAAGTCTAAGAGTGGGGCTGATACAAAATAAATGATGAGATTATTGAAGTAGCATCTTCTTGCTTTCTTCTAAAACCTCTTATTTCTTCTTGCAATTCCAAGATATTGCCACTAGGAAGCACTATTTCTTTCTATTTCTAGGTATCATACATTTTCATTTCCAGGCATATGACATATTAATTCCTGTATGACCCAGCAGTACTTTTCTAACCACACAAACTTTAGCATTTATCTCTGATCTTCCAACTTTTTTCCCAATCTTTTTCCATTTCCTTCTTTCACTCCATTCAGCTACCTGTTTTATCTAATCTCTACCATTCTCTCTCTCTTGCATGTAATGACCTGGATCTGTACATTTAACTTATATTATAGAGAGTCGTTCAGTTCATTGATAGGGAATGGGATAACTCTCTTAATATTTGTGTGTGTTTGTACTGTACTATATGGGACCAATAAAATGCATCACTGATGTAAATAGTGCTTTAATCCCTTGAGTGGTAGTGGGGTCTCCAATACATTGCATCACAATATGTTGGAAACCTCTTTAGAACTATAGATGTTAAAAGTTCCATTCAAATCAATGCGAAATTGGGGATTTTTTATATGGTGCAGATCTTACTGCACCAACCTCGATTTCTCTTGTGAGTAAAGACCTGACTCCACAGGTTTAACTCTTTGAGTAGAGTTTTCCAACAATGCCTAGATCAGGGATGTCCAAGTTCAATCATCAAGGGCCACCAACAGTCCAGGATTTAAGGATTTCTCTGATTAAGCAGGGCGAGTTAATCAGTGGTTCATTCATTTTGATTGACCCACCAATGCTCAAATAGTGATATCCTTACCCTCTTAAGTACCGCGCAGTCCGGGGGTGGGGCACTGTAGAAGACCACAGCATTTTTTTTCACTTACATGTTCTGTGATCACAACATGGAGTGCAGACACACTGCAATCACAACCTTCTGTTCCAGGGCCATCACCAGTCCTCAATGGTTCTGGCACATCATGGGTCATTAAGGGGTTAAATCGTGGACTGTTGACAGAACTTGGACACCCCTCTCATATATAGATAGATAGATAGAGAGATAGATAGAGAGATAGATTAGTATACGCACTGCAGTTTAAAAATCCACTTTACTAGGTCCAAGAACAATTACATGTATAGTTTTGAATGGAATCAATAATTGAACCTGGTTTTAAAGCATGTCCATTAGTGACAAAGAGAGTAAAACAATCAAGGACAGTACTGGACTGGGATATAGGGCCCACCAGAAAAATGAAATGCAAGTACTCAATGAGGTTTATGTTTATGAACGTGCGTGTATGCATGCACATACAAATGTTATCTTTGTGTATATAATATATGTTTAAAGAAAATCGTGTGTACAGTCACTCCTCAAAATTAAATAGTAAATGTATTTTTTCATTGTTTGGAGTCCTAGACAATCCTTTGCCATTGTCACAAGGCTTTCCTTGGAGTCAGGCCCACTGAGCAAATAGGTTTTCTTCACTGTGAGGAGAGCGTCTAGTTTACACTCCGTTTTCTTCTACCTGTTTTATTAAATACTAGATAATAAAAGGCCAGAAAGTTTGTCACGATGCAGTCATGCCCAGTGGTTCAACCAGTCTGTATTGCACAAGATTGCATCACGTGAGTGAGGCGACGCAATCGCTTGGAGCATTGAGGTAACGGCAGTACGTAGAGCAGGTCCGGGTAATTTTAACCCTTTGAGTGCCAGAGGGGTACGCAACGCATTGCTTTGCAAGTGTTGCATATCCCTCTGGCACTCAAAGGATTAAGAGGCCGGTCCCACTCTGCGTATTTCCTTCGCCTCTCTGCTCCACAGCCCGTGCACACGGCATTTACACTAGTATGAAATAAATTACTACAGTGTCTAAGCTCCCTTTGCATATCCTATATTATAATTCGCAAAGGATGTTTTTCAGAAATTGTCATGTGCAGTAGGGAGGGCTGCGAGGTCTGCAGTCATACGCAGTACAGACTGCCCACTCCGCGGCTGATACAGAGTGGCTTGCTCCGAATTCAGACCAGAGTCCTCTCTGCGCACCTTCCTGGGATATAGGCTGCTTGTAATGCATCCAAAACGTTGAATTAAGTAAACACATTTTTCATCACATATCTTCTTACATCCTGTGAGTGCTTGCAATACACCGCTACATTTGCAAGAGTGGTATTGTGTTAACTATAGAAAAAGCAAGAGGCTGGTAGAGTAAAAATGATACCTTTATTGGCTAACTGAGTGGGTTTAGTATACAAACATTCAAGACAACTTAGGTCTCTTCTTCAGGCATAATAAGAATGAAAACTTTCATTGTGTCTGAAGAAGGGACCCAAGTAGTCTTGAAAGCTTGTATCCTAAACCCACTCAGCCAATAAATGTATAATTTTTACTCTGCCAGTCTCATGCTTTAACATATACACACACATTTGAGAAAGATCCCTAGAAGAATGAAATGTTGATCTTTAGTTAACATATTTGTTTTCTGTATTTTTCCCAGAGGCCCTTGTATGCCTGTTTCCTACTCTCTCCCTCTCTCTAACTGACCTAGTGGATAAGTGGTGATAGATTTAGCAGACACCATGTAGGAGACCAGATGATAACTAGGCTAGTGGACAACTGAAAATCATACCGCTAAATATTTTTAGCATATAAGTCCATAATCATGTTACCTGATGATCAAATGTTTCTTCTGTTCAAAAAGCGTATCTCAGTCCATTTAAAGACAATGCACAAACAATCACTTGATAGCTACTTATCAATATTACTATGGTAATGCAAGCCCTGGAAAAGCAGAAATGGGAGCTCCCATAGAGCATATGTAAGTGTAGATTTTAGGTCTCAGAAAACAAACAGAGAATATTTACAAAGGCTGTGTTTGAGTACAGGGTATTTAAAGTGATAGTAATGTTTCACAAAAAAAACAGCTCTGATTAATCTTCATAGTATTTGGGCCATGGAGAGTGTTATTTCAATACCGTCAGAGTTGTAGTTCAAGAGTAATTGAATGATAAAGTATCTCCCTCCTGCGCATTTTACCTAGTCTAAGCCGCCTCCCCTCAGATGTGGAATCTGGTCTCCTGACCAGACAGCTCACAGCAAGGTACAGTCTTCTTACTGTGATCATAAAGAAAACCCTGCTCCCCTTGACAGGTTTTTCAGGTTTTTCCTTATAATCACTGAAGATTGTCCCTCTCTGCGATCCATCCGGACAGTCTTGCTGCTCTGAGGTGAGCGGTGTTACATCAGTAAAAGGGGCGGGAGGGGGATACTTTATCATTCAATTACTCTTGAACTACAACTCTGACAGTATTGAAATAACACTCTCCACGGCCCAAATACTATGAAGATTAATTGTAGCTGCTTTTTTTGTGAAATATTACTTTCCCATTAAGTTTGTACAACCCCAGATAACTTTTATTTGTTAGTGTTTCTTTATCTTGGCTAAAGAACAGGCTAATAAAAGCTATGTGTGAGTAAATAAATATAAAGAGAGAGACAGAGAGAGAGTGAGAGAGAGATGGAATGATGGAACACTTGCAAGTCTTTTAATATGTGATGCGTCTTTTGATGTGTAACACAATTGATGTTCTGGCTACATTAAGTAGTCTTTATTATGTATCTTGATAGACAATATGAAGTGCAGTGGAAACATCAATGTTATTACTCACCTCATAAAGTGTAATAATGTTTTAATCTAAAAAACCTGTGAGTGCTCCATTACACTGTTCATTTTATATATTTCCAGCCCTGTATATTATATATACAATGCATTGATGACCTCTTTAACCTCTTTAAGTTAAAAGTATAATTTGATGCAAATGGAATTTTATATGTGCCCTAAAGTGAAGTTGGTTTGCCCCATAATTGCACTACTCCACTTTTATATACCAGGTCCAGTGTCAGTGTGATAGATGAGATCCCAATGCTGCAATGCTGAGACAGTGAGCTCTTACAGACCCAAGCTCCACAGGCTCTATTAAAGGGATAGTAATGTTTCACAAAAACAGCAGCTCCAATTAATCTTCATAGCAATTGAGCCATATAGAGAGTTATTTCAATTCTGCAAGAGTTGTAATTCAAGAGTAATTGAACGATAAAGGGGGCGGGAGGGGGAAACTTTATCTAGTGCAGTGGCGTAACAATAGGGGTCGCAGCGGTCGCACCTGCGACCGGGCCCGTCACTCCAGAGGCCCGGCCGCCCCCTCGCCCACATCAGCAGCTCAGCAGATCTCCCATTCGGCGCGCCGATCTAGTAATACAGAGCGCTGGGAGATTACATCATCTCCCAGCCTCTGCATTACTAGAGTGGCGCGTGGAAGCTTCAGTAGTAGAGATCTGTGCCGAAGGAGGGACAGATCTGTTAAGCCACGCCGCTAGACCACCAGGACTGGAGGTAGGGGCAATGTAGAGATAAAGGGGAAATGTGGAGATGAAGGGGCAATGTGAAGATGGGGGCATTGTGGAAGGGGCAATGTGGAGATGATGGGGGCATTGTGGACATGAAGGGGGCATAATGGAAGGGGCATTGTGGAGATGAAGGGGGGCATTGTGGAAGGGGCAATGTGGAGATGAAGGGGGCATTGTGGAGATGAAGGGGGCATAATGGAAGGGGCATTGTGGAGATGAAGGGGGGGCATTGTGGAAGGGGCAATGTGGAGATGAAGGGCGGGCATTGTGGAGATGAAGGGGGCATTGTGGAAGGGGCAATGTGGAGATGAAGGGGGCATTGTGTAGACGAAGGGGGCATTGTGGAAGGGGCAATGTGGAGATGAAGGGGGCCAATGTGGTCGGGGGGGGCCCATGGCAATTCTTGCACCAGGGCCCGGTGGCTTCTAGTTACACCTCTGATCTAGTGTAAACCCCCACTCCTCAGATGTGGAATGCAGCCCATAGAACAGACAGCTCATATCAAGGGTCAATATTCTGCTGTGAGAACAATGAAAACCCTGCCCCCCTTGACAGGTTTTTCCCTTATCTTGATTGAAGATTGTCCCTCTCTGCAGGCTACCTGGACACTCCCTGCTGCCCTGAGCTGAGCAGTGTTATATCAGTAAAAGGGGTGGGAGGGGGATAATTTACCATTCAATTACTCTTGAGCTACAACTCTGACAGAATTGAAATAACACTCTCCAAGGCCCAAATACTATGATGATTAATTAGAGCTGCTTTTATTATGAAGTATTACTATCCCTTTAACACCTGACTCACCTGGAGATTGCCAGTATTCTGGTGGGACAGTCTGACTCATTAATTTTAAATACCTTTCTATCTAATCTTCAGCATCATTCAAGTGGTTAAAAGCACCATTGAAATCAACAGGAATTTTTACTTATATCTGAGATTGCAGTTGGTTTACACAAGAACTTCTCCACTCAAAGACTGAGCCAGTTATTATCTACCTGTGATCAAGCACTGCTGGCATGCCCCATGGATTAATATTTCAGTAACCAAGACCAGTGTTTCTCAGATACTATCAAGCCAGGAACCAGCTGGCTGCCTCCCTAAAGTGGCAATTTAGACATTTAGGTCTGTTGAAGCACAGGGCCGCATAAAGCATTCCACTGACCAGTACAAGTCCATTGACTAGAAGTTAAAGGGATAGTAATGTTTCACAAAAACAGCAGCTCCAATTAATCTTTATTGTATTTGAGCCATAGAGAGTGCTATTTCAATACTGTCAGAGATGTGGTTCAAGAGGAATTGAAGGATAAAGTTTCCCCCTCCCGCCCCTTTTACCTAGTGTAAGCCACCTCCCCCCAGATGTGGAATCTGGTTGCTAGACCAGACAGATAACAGCAGGGGACAGTCTTCTTCCTATGAGAACAATGAAAACCCTGTCCCCCTTGACAAGTTTTTCAGCTTTTTTCCCTTATCTTACTTGAAGATTGTCCTTCTCTGGAATCTACCTGGACACTCCCTGCTTCTCTAAGCTGAGCAGTGTTACATCAGTAAAAGGGGAGGGAGGGGGATACTTTATCATTGAATTACTCCTGTATTACAACTCTGACATAATTGAAATAACACTCTCCAAGGTCCAAATACTATGATGATTAAATAGAGCTGCTTTTATTATGAAACATTACTATCCCTTTAAGAAACTCTGACCTATGCAATATACAACTCCTTAAGCAGTTACCTTTTTTAACCACTGATCAGCTCTCCTAACTGTAAGCCTTCTGTTCTCAGTATGCTCTTCATAACTCACCTTCTCCTCTGATTTCTCTTGCAATTGCATAAGCTTTTCCTTTGTGCTCCTTCACCAGCTCTGCCTGGGTGGGAAACATTTTTTCACCTGCAAAGAGTAAGAAAAAGATTTAAAGCAGGAGTGGACAACCACTGGCTCTCCAGCTGATGGAGTCTACAACTCCCGTCATTCCTAACTAGGCAAGAGCTGGTTGGGGATTATGGGATATGTAGTCCCCAATAGCTGTAGGTCCAACTACTGACTACAACAAATGATCAAATTTAGCCCACAAATGTCACTGACTGCAGATGTTAATGATGAGCTCACATGACCACAACTGGATCTATCATCTGATTAGTCATTTTGACATTACCTCCCTGTTCTAGGATATGCTGAAAATTCAAATTGTTGGTGAAGCTTGAAGGCTGACTTTAAACACCTATGACTGTGATTGTCAGAACCAGTCCGCAGGGCACAGAAGGTTTTCAGGATATAACTACTTAATAAAATGTGGTTCAGTCTCAAAGGCTGAGCATGTTATTATCCACCTGTGATCAAGCACTGCTGGTATGCCCCATGGACTAACATTTAGTAGCGGTAACCAAGGCCAATGTTTCTCGGATAATTTCAAGTCAGGGACCGTCTGTCTGCCTTTCTAAACTGACAAGAACCATTCTTAATGTTAAGCCATTTATCTCTATTGAATCACAGGGCTGGATACTACAACTCCCATCATTCCTAACCAGGCAACAGCTGCTGGGGGATGATGGAAGTCATAAACCACAACAGTTGGAAACCCAGGGCTGCTTATCCGTAATTCAGTGATTCTCAATTCTAGTCCTTAGAGAACACCAAAAGGTAAGGTTTTGTGGATACCCCTGTTTAAGCACAGGTAGGTCAATCATGATGACTCAGCCACTGATTACCAACCAATGATCAAGCAGGGATATCCCTAAAAACTAACCTGTTGGGGTGTCCCAGGGTCTAATGTTTAAAATCCCTGCCCAAATTTAAAGTGGACAAGTTTAGTTTGCTGTATAGAGAATTAAAATCTGCCTATATGTTGGAATAGCCATGGTTCTGTAAGATGAATAGTTCTGAAGAAATTAAACTTGATGTTGTTGTTGCATAGTATGGTAATTTATGCTAATCAGTATACTAATTAGGCCTGTTAGAGGCCAAACGTCTTGCTATTAGAAATGATTACACTGTGTGAGCTCTTCCTCATGGGTAGAACTACAGGGAGTGAAGTTGTGACAGGGCCCAGCAGCATCAGAGGGGTCCATTGGCTCTGCATTGTCCTGCCACACATTACAAATAGTCCAAAGTCTTACCTTGGCTGGTGATCACTGACATTATCACACATGGCCTTTGTCGCCCAGTAAGAAATCAACAGCATTAGTGACCCCCCTTCCTTTTTCTTCATTAACCCTTTAAGGGCCAATGCATTACAAAGCTCCTTGAACCTTAGGTCTGTGTCAGGGTGTGACTCAGAATTGCTCTGGAACTGGAAAGGTGGCAGCATCTGATATTGCTCCAAGGCATAGTATGTTCTGGTTATGTCCCTGCTCTGCCTAGATGAATTCTTAGCACAGTGTGTGCTAATATTGACCCAGCACAGAGACTATCCTATATAATAATTTGCTAAGGATGTTTGTCAGAAGCAGTCATGCGCAGTAGAGATGGCTGCATGCGCTGCAGTCCTGCATAGTAGAGACTGCCAGCGCCGCGGCTGATACGGAGTGGAGCCTCCGAATTCAGACCGGAGTCCTCTCTGCACACCTTCCTGGGACCACTTGGTCCCAGGAAGGTGCGCAGAGAGGACTATGGTCTGAATTCAGAGCGCCCTGCTCCGTATCAGCCATGGCAAAGGCAGTCTCTACTGTGCAGGACTGTAGCGCGGCCAGTGACAAGACAGGATCCAGCCGGTTGCTGGGTGGTACTGTGGCCCGGGTAAACGGGCTTTTCAACTAGTGTATCATAAAATGCTACACTTTGCCTCAAACTGATATATAAATATATACCACAGGGTAATGTAAAGATATCTGATCAATGAGTATGATCTTATATATATATATATCATCTACAGCCATTGTTGATGCAGTGCAGGATGAAGGCCTCCTCAGCAAACCTCCAACCAATTCAGTCCTGTGCCTTTGTTGTGAAGGCACAGTACAAGAGCGCTCACAGCCCACCCGAGCCTCAGAGACCAAGATTTCAATCCATGAAAAAATAATGTTTATTCTTCAATTGATAAAATCAAAAACACATATACAGAAGCTGGGGACACAGTAAATCAAGGACAATCCGCCTAACGCGTTTCGTGAAACAAACGGTTCACTTAATCATAGGCTGCCTGTGCCTTTGTTGTCACTGTGTACTAACAAAGTTGATAATTTCATCTACCCATATTGTCTTTGGTCTTCTTCTACAGTGTTTAGTATCAAGTGGAATCCATTCCAAAATTTGTTTGGTCCATCGAACATCAGGTATTCTTGCTATGTGGCCTGCCCGTTTCATTTCTGAAGCTTTACTCTTTCAATGATGTCATAGATCTTCATTTGCTGACGAATCCAAGCACACATTTTTTGTTCTCTTTTTGTCATGTTTAGAATAACCTTAAGTTTTTGTACGGTTTAGGCATTCAGTGTCCATGTTTTACAGCTGTACATAAGGACTGAGAGGACATATCGGTCACTGTATATATACATTTATTTGCAATTATAATATATTGGCAAAACTCAGTAAAAATTCTGAGGCTGCCCTGTTGATTCACAAAAGGCTTCCTGTAAACCTTTGGGGGGGTCCAAAATCAACCCCCCTTGCTGGCACTGGGCTGGAATTCAACTGGAGGGAGATGCACTAAGGTGTGATAAAGAGGTGATAAAGTGGAGATGACTTCTCCAGTGTGATAAACTATCCAAGCCCTAAGTTATTCTATGGAGCCTATTCACTAAGATTTCTCCAACTTGAGAGATCTTAGCGCATAGGCTCCATAAAATGACATAGGAACTGGAGAGTTTATCACACTGGAGAAGTCATCTCCATTTTATCACCTCTTTATCATACACAGCCCAATAAGACTGACTGTTAGACTTCTTATAAGAACCAAAGCGTGACCAAGTGTCTATAGGTAAAAGTTGGTACCATGCTAGCTACAGAAAAAGCAGAAGACTGGTAGAGTATTTAAATACCTGGAAGAAGAGACCTAAGCCACTTAGTTAGCCAGTAAAGGAATCTCTGTTACTCTATCAGTATCCTGCATAAATCATAACGCGACATGAACTTAAACTCCAATGTTAAGTTTATATCAATCAGAGAGCCCTAAGTATTGTCTTCCATCTTCTAGTACAGGAATATGGCTCAATTTTGCTACAAAAGAAAATATTGCATGATTGA
The DNA here is from genome assembly GCA_037306005.1 of Rhinophrynus dorsalis. Taxonomy (NCBI): domain Eukaryota; kingdom Metazoa; phylum Chordata; class Amphibia; order Anura; family Rhinophrynidae; genus Rhinophrynus; species Rhinophrynus dorsalis. The sequence goes on along the minus strand of CM074721.1, from coordinate 71,161,136 downwards.
TTGAGCCAGGGGACATCTTTTATTTTTCCACTGACGATTCCAGCCAATTGAAAATGTACTGTATAGTGGTATGAATTCATGAGCAAATATGACCAATGAAGAGTAAAGTGGATCTGGTTAATTTCACCCGATAGCTCTGCTTTACTCCTCATACAGAGAAAAGCAGCCAAAGCACTTAATTGGAAAGGAATCAAACTACTAGAGATACTTTATTTAGCTCTTCTTGTTCCCAGCTTTCTGAGTTCTTTTCTATTCCTTGCGGTGTGTGTGGTGTTATATGCACATACATATTACAGTCTAATTAAAAGTATTACAGTCTAATTAAAAGTAAACACTCACATTAATACAATTTGATAAATGGTGTGTGCAAAAAATATACCTGTCCTTTGTTGCACATGATTATTTAACTTGTTGCATACTATTGATGTTGGAAGTTCAAATAATATCAAGAACAGCTGCAGCTCCCTGATGAGGCCAAAGAAGGTAAAAATGTACATCTGTGGTTGGCACTTCTGTCATTCAGAATGGAATTCCCAGGCACTTCATGGCTGGAGTGTCATCTGGTCAGGACCAGTATGATGTATTTCAGGATATTTCTTCTTAAAATCAGGTAACACTAGCCCCAATTAATTAATTTGAACATTGGGAATTTTCATTTGGTGTAGTGGGTTTGCTCCAGAATTGCATATGGCCTCTTGTTCAACCATGGCAGCATCCACATGGATAAGGAATATTACATAAGAGTCAGTGGCGTAACTATAGGGGTCGCACCTGCGACCGGTCCCGTGAACTCCAGGGGCCCAGCCTCCCCCTGCGACCCCTCCTCCTGGTGCCCGCAATCTCCCACCGGCGCTCTAGTAATGCAGATGACATCATCTCCCAGCACTTTGCATTACTAAGAGGACCGCGTGGGAGCTCCAGGTAGGAGATTGGGGCATTGTGGAGGGGGTCAATGTGGTAGTGGAGGGGCCCATGGCACTTCTTATAACAGGGCCCGGAGGCTTCTAGTTACGCCTCTTATAAGAGTGATATTAATACTGCACAGCATTAATACGCAATCCTATATAATAATTTGCTAAAATGTGTGTAATGCCGCAGTCATGCGCAGTAGAGACTGCTCCGCAGCCGTGGCGGGGGCAGTCTCTCCTGTGCATGACTGCCCCACGACCAGCTGACAGTGGTACTGTGGCCTGTGTAACGGGCTCTTCAACTAGCATAATATAAAACAATAAGATAATCACATTATTGTATAACTGATTGATATGATCAGTCTTATAGGAAACAGCCAATCTACCACTATAACAGAATGATTCTGAGTTGGAGAATTATGACTGAATATTTATTTTATTAGCAGGATCTCAGTGCACGATTTTTGCGGTGCTCAGATTTTCCATTGTTCTATTGAATCTCAATGCCCTCTGTGTTTCACTTGGATCACTGAGACTACATTATACACATTTTTAATTTGACTTGTGTTATTGTACTTATTTTATAGAACTCTAATAAAAGCTAAGGTTTAATTGTTCCCTTGCATCATTTCTTAGTATGGGTCTCCCACTGTTAGTATTGGGGTGGGTTTGGTGCTCTTTAACCCTTTTATGGGCCAGCGGTCCAGGGACTTTACCTTCCCTCAAGGACTGCTTTGTCTGTGCCATTTCACAGGATCCTTTTCCTCTCACAGATTCTTTTATTTCTACTATAATTCAGGCTAAAAGAGTGTGGTTCCTTTTCTACAAATGCTATGCCGACTGGGGTAACCGGGCACAACCTTTTCAGCTTCCAGTACTTTTGGCCTTTCATCATGATGGGGATCAGAAAAGCTTAGTCTTATTTCCATCAATGTTCAGATTTGAACTAATTCTGTTCTTTTCCAGTGGCATATTGTCTTGCTCCCCAATGTGCAAACTTCGTCCAAGGGGTAGCTCATACCTACTGTATGAGGATGTAGGACATATGGTCCAACCCAAGCAAGAAGGGGTTAATTAGGGTTTGTGTTACTTAATCAGGGGTTAATAAGGGGTTATGCTTTCCTTACAAATTTGTGCATAACATGTTTTTCAGCTGCTTTCTGTGATTATGTTACATTTTCAAGGCCTTGCAACACTAATAGAAATGATGAGTTTTGCAAACTGCATTAACCCTCGCAGCTGCAGAGCATGAGCTAGGCATGTAGGGGTGTGACACTAACCGTGTAATCTGATAGGTCAAAGAAGTTTGAGCATTGGGTGATAAGGATATAAATCTGTGTGATGTGAGGGGGCTGGGTTAGAGCTTCACCGGGAACGTGTGTGACATGTTCTGGGTGTGTGACCGTGCAGACGGGAGACATGTCCCTGTTGTGTGGCTTTGCAGGTCCTGTTGTGTCTTTGTGCAAAAGTCGTATAGCAGATCTAACCAGGGGCTCTCCTGTACGAGCTGAAGATCATTGGCTGATAAGTATTCCATGATTTTTGCTCTGATCAGTGGCTGATAAGCATTACATGCTATTTGAGTATTATATGCTAATTGCTAATAAAATCTATGATTACCTATAGTCTCTCTGTTTATTTACATTGGAATCCAAAGGAACCTTTGTAACACCTACCCTGTCTATTGAGATCCTACATCTTTGTGGGATTTGAGCCTGGCATTATGAGTACTTCGGAAGCCTCCTTTTTACCCTGTATTTACCTATGTCTGTGTGTATTGACAAGCAAGACAGGTTTTCTTTTGGCTGTTGTGTCTGTTCGGGGGTAGCTGAACTTCATGCTTTGCCTTGTTAACCTCCCTTTCTGGTGTTTCAGCCAGACTTGGTGGTTTGGGAAATACAATGGGATTTCTGCTCAAGGCTATTTTAGATTTTCACATCAACCAGGATATTGCTCTTCCTTCTTTCTGTACAGCACCTTCTAATATACAGGAGCAGGAACTGTATCTATTGGATGTGGTCAAATGCTTAAAGCACTATGTTCATTGCATGCAGCCTTTTCAGAAATCTGATTCCGTTTAGTTATTCCTGAGGGCACGTGTATGGTGCCTGTAGCTTCCGGGATTAAAGCAACCCTTCACCAGATGTATGTCCTGAGGAAGAAACCTGTACCCATTTGGGTTAAGACACATTCCTCTAGGTCAGCGGGCAAATCATGGGCCTACAAGAATAAAGCCCCTGCTCAGCAGTTGTGTAAGGTGGCAACATGGCTGTCTCTGCACACCTTTGTCAAACACTGTCATTTTAATGTGCTGGCTTCAGCTGAAGCCAATTATGGATGGAAGGTCTTACTGGCTGTGGTGCCTGTTTAAAGGGATATAAATGTTTGATAATAAAAGCAGCTCTAATTAATCATCATAGTATTTGGACTTTGGAGAGTGTTATTTCAATTCTGTCAGAGTAGTTCAGGAGTAATTCAATGACAAAGTGTCCCACTCTTGCCCCTTTTACTGATGTAACACTGTTCAGCCAGATCAGAAGGGAGGTGCCCAGGTATACTGCAGAGAGGGACAATCTTCAATTAAGATAAGGGAAAAACCTGAAAAGCTTGTCAAGGGGGGCAGGGCTTTCATTGTTCTCATAGGAAGAAGATTGTCCCCTGCTGTTATCTGTCTGGTCTATGGACTGCATTCCACATCTGAGAAGAGATAGCTTACACTAGGTAAAAGGGGCAGGAGGGGAATCTTTGCTTGTGAATCTCTTATAAACCATAAAGGTTTGAGAGATAAGACTTATATCATGCTTCATGTTTTTTTAATGCCTACAAAATAAAATAAAGTTAAAACGAAGTATTACTATCCCTTTAAGTGTCATTCTTAGATTTCTATGAAGGGAACCCTCTTAATTTCCTGTTATTTGGTTTACAAGTCTTTCCATTGACACCTGAAGTTCATGTTGTACCAGTTTAGTCCTGTGGATACTGGTCTGTGCTGGAGGTATTTTTTTTCTCTTTTTCCCCCCTGGAATATTAGTGGATAGTGGATTGGTCCCCCTTGTCCGGGACTCGAACCAGTGTTCTTTTTTCTCTGGGAGAGAGTCCTGTATTCCACATTGGATGAAAGAGAAAAGAGGATGCTTGTATACTTACCAATACATCCTTTTCTGCATGTGGAACACAGGACTGTCTCCTAGAGAAAATAAACACTGTTTCAAATCCAGTGCAAGGGGCCCTCTGGAGTTCTCTTTTTTCTTCTTTCACTTCTCTTTTGCATTCTCTTGGCTTTGCTATACATTAAAATGTAACTGAGCAGGTGGGGTAAAATGGAAGAGAGGAGGGTGTCTTTGCCTCAGTGGACTTTTTTGTAAAAGTGTCCTACCCTCCTGGAGATGGAGACTTTACCCAATAGTTTCTGTGTTCCACACAGACTAAGAGAAATTGATTTATTGGCAATAAAAATCTTTTTTTTTTTTTTTTTTAATCAAATTATTAGCGTCAGTGCCAACTAAGAGAAATCAAATTTATTGGCAACAAAAATCTTTTTTTTTTAAATCAAATTATTAGCATCAGTGCCAACTTAGAGAAATTGATTTATTGGCAATAAAAATCTTTTTTTTTAATCAAATTATTAGCATCAGTGTCAACTGGTGTCCAGAAGGCATTATTTATAATGCAATCAATAGTAGAGCTTGATGAGTAGACTACAGATACCCATAGTAAGTTATCCCCCCACCTGGTGACTCAGATAAAAAAAAAATTCACAATATATATATATATATATATATATATATATAATATTTTTTTTTTTCATAAAAATGTTTACTGTTTCTTTAACCCTGAATTTGAAGGGTTAAGGAGATTGTGACAGACAAATTAGTTGCAGTAAAGTTACCTTAAAATTGGTGACAATATTTATACATTGACAAAGGCAAAAGTCTTGCCATGGGAACACCCACTGATGATGTCATATAATGTACATATATGCCTCTGAGGAAGCAGCTAGAAGGTGAGAAACGCGTTGGGCATCTTGTATTAATAGTACTTCCCATTATAACAATATATGATTTATTTGTTATTTTTAATACCTGTACGGGTATTATTATTATTAATAAATACTTATATTTAAGCTTATATTTCAGCCTCATTTACATTGGGCCTCATTCCACTGCATCTTCATATATACCACCATATTTGGGAGTTCCCCTAATACCATTAGGTCTTAGACAGAGGGTCCTTTTTAGGTCAATAAGGTGAACCCCAGTGTTTGGATATTGCTAAGAAGAAAGTGAGCAGACGAAAGGAGGGGCTCCGAGATAACAGCTGATACTGACACTGGGGGTTATCCAGTGAAGGTGCACACACCAAGAGTCTAGTTTTGCCTCTTTAAAAGGTGAGCCCATAAGCCAACAGTACATGGCATTGATTTGCCACAGTAAAGGAGGATACACTAAAAATACACATGGCGGAGGTGTTCAGCATTTGAATATTACAGTGTACACTCAAATTGTGTGCTCTTTATCTTTTCTGTTTTTTGTATATTACGAGAGGACTTTATACCGGAGGTCTACAAGGGGATAGCAGCAACAGCGAGTGAAGAACTTAAAGGGATAGTATTGTCAGAAAAAAGTATTAACAATATGGTAGATACAATTAAAAGAGAGTACTTGCACTTATTCGTATCTCTCAAACCATTATGGTTTGAGAGATAAAGGAAAATAAAGTTCTCTGGTCCCTCCCCTTTCTGCTTGACGAGCTGTAAAGCTGTCAGAAGCAGATTCTGGTCGCATGACCAGATGTGGCTATTCAGCAGCACTGATATAACGATATCTAAAGATAAATACTTAATTTGAAACGGTCTACAAAATGTGCCTGGCTTGTAAGCACACTTTGTAGACCATTCCAATGAAGTATTTATTTCTAAATAGCGTGATTTCAGCTCTGCTGAAGAGCCTCTGTCTGATCAAATGACTGGCATCTGCAGCTGTCAGCTAGATGGCAGACTTGAGTAAAACAGCCAGGAAAAGTTTACTTTAGCAAGTTATAGATCTCAAACCATAAAGATCTGAGAGATAAGACTTACATTGATGTTAATCTTTTTTTAATGTCTACAATATTAAATCAACTTAAAATGAACCAATACTATGCCTTTAAAAGGACTCTCTAACCTGATCAGGACTAATTCTCATTTTCATTCCATGTATGATAATTGTGTTGTTATTAGAGCTTGAGGAAGTTTGTGTGTTTACTTAATGTACATGAAGCACAGACGTGTTCATCATCCTCGAAGATGTTTGCATGTGTGCAGTCATTTCTAATGCGAACATAGTTACAGAAATATGTCCACACTACATTTATACAGCTCCCATAGGTACTACTATTGCATAATTATTTATTTATTTATATTTTTTCAGAATCTCCTCTCTGGAAATCCTAGGCTATTTTTAATCTTTTTTTAGCCTTGATGGGCTGATCTCACAGTTCAGCATATTGAAAAATCAATTGGAGATCCCACATGCATGGGGGACCTGCATTTGCATAGAAGAATATGTAAAGTCAAATTGCTTTTATTTGTATTTTATATTTCATCTTTATCTTTTTTTAATATGTCCCTGAAAATAAGCTCCCTGGATCTGTTTGCAAATAGCTTTCTGTCAGAAGTATGAAAGTAGGTGTAATGATACAATGTAAAAAAAACAAAAAAAACAATGTAAAAAGACAGCACATAGCACACTCTGCTGCCAGGATGGTATTACATTGTTTTATCTCACTGTCCTGCTTTGATGGTCAACCGACCATAAAACTCTCTGGAAACAGACGTTCATGGAGCTTACTGTCAGGGACATAAAACCAGGGGCATAACTACAGGGGGTGCAGAGTGTGCAGTTGCCCCGGGGCCCAGCATCCAAAGGGGCCCCATCAGCCCCAAGGTCCAATAGGTTTTAGTTATGCCTCTTTAAAAATCTTTTTGTGATAGGGGGGCCCAAAAAATATTTGCACTGGGGCCCTCCAATGACTAGTTTTACCATTGCATAAAAGTGTTACCAGATGAAGATGAGGAAAAAGCAAGTAACAGAGGCAATTTGACTTATGTACTTGCAGGACATCAAAATAGGGTTACTGCTCCTTTAAGTACCAAGTACATCAAGATTGTAGCTTCCATTCAATTGGTATTACATAACTGGATGATTTACATATGAAAATGTCTTAATGTATCAGGCTGGGTGTGTTGGATACCTCTCTGGCGCTAAAAGGGTCAAATAGAACTTTTAACCCCTAGAATGCTACAATGCTATCAAACACATTTCATTCAAGGGATTTAGAGCCCCATTTCATTCAACTGGGAATTTGGGCCATTTTTATTGCTGTCGTTGGTTTATGCCACAATTGCACTTTTTTATCTTCCTAAATTCCCCCCCCCCCCATTATTACATTATTTCTATAAACATACAGACAAATTAGCAAACAGTTGTTTATGTTATGTTTGATTTTAGAAACACCAAAGTAAATTGGTGCAAATGGGGGTTTTATCCCCTTGAATCCTAGGGGGGAGTGTCTCCAATGCATTGCAAAGCACCGGATACCTCTCTATCATTCAATGGAATAAAATCCCCATTCAGATAAGTGTGTTTTTTGTCCACTCTTTATACACAAAAATTACCAATAGCTTCCTGTCTTATGATAGCAAAATGAACACATTAGCCCACCTGCTTATGGAGATCAGATTCCGTATGTTGCCTCGTCTGTTGGTTGGGAGATTTCCTTTGGTCCTGGTTTCTCCTAATATAGGATTTACTACTTGTGTTGATCCTTTGCCTGGTCCTCCTTTTCTAATCTTATTTGCTTGGGATGATGAAGTTTTATTTTACTCCAATCTTTTTCATATTTATTCTTCAGCTCTCTTATAGCTTGATGACCAGGCTTATCCAGTCTCTCACTGTATCTATCACCTACTGCTGTCTATCTTTTTTTATCACTTTCTACTCTTCGTCCTATATTATTGAATTGCCTTTTCTTTTTCTCTCTCTTCTTCTTTCTTTTTTCTCTTTTTCTGTCTCTCTCGCTTTCTTTCTTTCTCTCTTTCCCTTCCTTTCACCAAGTCTGCTTCCTCTCTCTCTTTCTCCTTTACATGCTAAACTGTGTCTTAGAATAAACGGTATGGGTCATCTACTGGTGACATAATGTCACTATAATTGGCTGGTCGAAGTCAAGTTAGCAGATGATACCCTTAATGTTAATATCTTCATGGCCCCACCACCTAAAATGACCCAGGACATACTTGTACGCATGAACCCTTTGAGTGCCAGAGAGGTATGCAACATATTGCTTTGCAATGCGTTGCATACCCCTCTGGCACTCAAAGTGTTAACATTTTTAATCTGACCTTTAGCGTTTTCCCAAAGCAATTTTGGGGAAAAAATCTGTACTTCCTCTAAAAACCATATGATACATTCATATTTCCCAAAAAAGTCTTGTAATTGTTGACGTGAGTAGACCTAGGAGTCCTATAACCCTTTGAGTGCCAGAGGTGTGTCCAGTCCATTGCTTTGCAATGTGATTGACACCTCCCTGGCTAGCAAAAAAGCACAGCAAATTCAAAAGGGAAGCATTCATATGTTATCTTAAAGAAAGTGTAAATCATTTTATGTTATAGTGCTTCCTTGCTCAGCAAAAACAGGCAGATTCTTCTGCTGATAGATTTTGCATTCAAACATTATTACATGTTATTTTTATATATTAAACTGTTTGCATCTTGGACACTAGTTGGTGCTGTTGCTAAGTTTGTTTCTATTATACTACATTCCATCGAGAGCACGATTCATAGATTACTAGCCTCCCTGGTAAGTAGAACAGCACCACCAGGTGACTACAAAATAAAATTGCAGTCTAATGTAATAAAGACAAGTCTGAGCTGTAAGATCTCTTTTACACTAATGAAAAAAATTGTTGCCGGCCCCTGCTATTGTTCTGTCTTCTGTATTCTTGTTTTTACCTCCTGTGTTCCATCGACAGTTCAGATTCAGCAGGGATGCACCGGTTGGCCAACCACAGGAGTGCTGGACAATATTATTGGCTGGTGCAGCCCATGGGGCGGTCATCCATTGGAAGTTGTGGTGGGCAGCACAACCTCCAGCAATGCTTATGTGAAAGGTCTGCCGTAAGCCCCACAAACCGGTAAACAATTCAACATAAAATGCAGTGTATAGAATTCAGAGGTTACATTCTGTGAATTATTACTGGAAAATATGTTTATTTTCTTTCACTGTATAAAATCAAACCAGATTTCCTTCTTTCTTGCTCATAATTAAATGGATAGTAAAAATGTTAAAACAAATTTACGTAATGTGAGAAGGAATATTGTAGCATTAACACTTTGAGTGCCAGAGTGGTGGGTTTCCCACCCCTCTTGCACTCAAAGTACTAAGGCTGGGTTCCCACTGGCAACAATAGGACTGCCTTAAAAACATGCAGGATACTGGTCCTGTTCACATGGGATATTAGTCCAGGGCAGAATACACCAGAATGCAGCATACTGCAACTTTGATGCATCAAGAACTTGAAGATATCGCATGCCTAATCTGCAAAGCAGACTACGGGCCACCTAGAAGATTGTTCACATTGGTGATATTTGAAGTTACAATGCCCTTCATAAACTCCAGTAGCTGGCTTACCAATAGGGGTGTCAGCCAATCATATATAGATGAAGCTCATGTGTGTTAGCCCTAGTCACAACTCCACCATGTTAGTTTGATGTGATTGGACTGCAGTAGTTTCGAGGCGAGTACATGGGTGGCTTAATTGGTGCTGATCTTTATTGCTGCTTAAGTTACTCGAGTGATCCCAGACTTAGAGTTAAATGTAAAAGTGTTATGTTGTGTGTTTGTTTTTTTTTCATTCCCCTTGCCTTGTAAGGTACAAAAATGAGAGAACTCACAAAAGAAATTAATCTGGGTATGGCCACCTGTTCAGGCTCATGTTATGTTACTATTATGTTGCAGCTGCCCAGGTGAGTGGTGAACAATGGATATCATATTGGCTGCACACTGAAGCTGGCTAATGAACGAAGAAGAATTGGAGCAATTTTGGAGTAAACCAACTGGACTATAACAAATAAATAACTATTCACATTGATTTAAATGGGGCTTTAAATCCCATTGCTCTGAGTGGGTCAGTGCTGGGGAGGTTCTGGCATTAGTGAAGTAACACTTTCTACTTCCTAGGAACAAAAAGCTATCATTTGAAAGGGTGCAGCAGAGGTAAACTGAGAGAATCCAGGGAAAAAAAGTGGATTTTAGTCTTATCTGTTATATCCTTTTCTCTTAGTCCATACAGGTTACTGGTAACTTTGGGTAGGCGATCCGCCCCTTTAATTGTAGGCAGGAACAATTCTAGAATTGTATGCAGGGGGTAGAGCCTACCTTCCCTCCATGGCTGCAGCTAGCCAACCAGCTCCAGAAAGATTTGAGACACTATTAACTAGATAGTGGAAGGGAAAGAAGACTATTGTGAGCATGACCCCGAAGGAACCCCATGGTCTGCCACAGGGGAGCTGAGCATGGTCCCTTGACAGGGTGGGAGGCCAGTAACCTGTATGGGCTAAGGGAAAAGGATTTAACAGGTAAGACTAAAATCCTTTTCTCTGTTGTCCAACACAGGTTACGGTTAACTGTGGGATGTCCAACCAGAGGCGGGAAGTAAGGCGAGGACCAGGCACAAGGCCCCAAAGTCACCAGAGCAGATATGAACCATCAGATCAGAGATAGCCCAACTAAACAATGAAGTGTCAACAGACACTAAACAGGAGTATCAACACCCCAAACTGTTACACACTGAACTAGAGCCAACAGGGCTCAAAAGTGAAGGAAGCACCAAGAACCGAAACAGATCCTAGACAGGCAAGACGGCCTCTGGGATTTTCCTCCCAAAGCTGGCATCAGCCAATGCCAGCACATCAACATGATAGTGCTTCTAAAAGGTGTGCACAGACGACCAAGTGGCAGCCTTGCACAACTGATCAGCGGGGGCCTGATTCTTTTAAGCCCATGAAGCCCCAATAGATCTTGTAGAATAAGCAGTGACCCGAAAGGGGACAGGCTTCTTCCTCAGCTTGTAAGCCTTACAAACAGTGGACTTGATCCAAGAAGCAATAGTCACTTTGGATGCAGGTCTTGCTGCCCTGGGACACTCAGGAATGACAAACAGAGCGTCAGATAGACTCAGTGTGATGTACATAAAACTTGAGACAATGCACCACATCTAACAAGTGGAGATCCCTCTCCTTGTCAGAGGTGGGGTCAGGGCAGAAAGAAGGCACCATAACCTCCTGATTGATGTGGAACTCCGAAACTACCTTTGGGAGAAACTCCTGAGAAGTGCAAAGCACCGCCTTGTCCTTGTAAAACACCAAATAGGGTGGCCTACAGGACAGAGCATGTAACTCCACGACACGGCGAATAGACACGATCACCAGGAGAAAGGCTATTTTCCATGTCAACAGGCGTAGAGGAATAGTAGCCAAAGACTCAAATGGAGGGAGCTGAAGAACGCCCCAAACTAAGTTAAGATTCCATGGAGGAGCGGGATTCTTGAAGGCTAGACGAGTATGAGCAACACCCTGGAAGAAAACTTTGACATCAGGAATGATGGCAATGCACCTCTGAAAGAAAACAGAGAGAGCAGAAGTCTGAACTTTAACCCTTTCAGTGCCGGAGGCTCGGGCCATTTCCTGTACCCTGCAGGCCAGACACATTTTCAGCATTTTTGCTATCCTTCTGTTTACGCTTGATTTCCTCTTGGGATTTTTAGTTAAATATGGAAAACTATATATTGTTTTTTTCAGAACGAATTGAGCTTTCTCATGGTACCTTACATGAACAGAATTTTGCATCGTGCAAAAATCTATGATGTCATAATGACAAAAAAAAGTGAAAATTTACTAATTTTGCTAAAATCACATACTATGTATCAAATACATTTACCTTGATTGAAAAAGTTTCAATTATTTGAAAAAGCCCTGAGTCCCCCGAGTAAAAAAATACAAAATTTGTATAGTTTTACCTACGTCCATGGCTAGCGTAGAGCCCTAATCACCAGCAGCGCAAAATTACATTTTCAACTTTATAAACTAAAATGCGCATTCTAGGGTTTTTGTGGTAAAACTACCCTAAAACAGTGGAATAACTATATAAAACTATATATTTCTGAAAAGTAGACAACCTGCCGCATCTAATGAGGGGTAACTTACCTTCTTGCCCCAAGCCTGTTGTGCACAAATGCTTCCAGAATGTGGCACTATAGGAAAAAAATGGCATTTTCTTACGTTTCTGCCCCTTCATCTGTATGGAAATCTGTGAAAACCATGGAATTTCCAACTGTATTCATTAGCTAGTGCTCTTAGGAGAAAAATTACACCTCATTGGTATGAGTTCCCCTACCTTAGTGGGCGCTACAAGTACCAAACTACACCTATTGCAACCACTAATTTTTCTAACATTTTCTCAAACATTACTTGTCTGTACAAAAATGGTTATAACAACTAGAGAAGTGAAGAAAGGGCACACAAACCATACCATTTTGGAAAGAAGACAACCTGCCGCATCTAATGAGGGGTGAATTGCCTTCTTACCCCAAGCCTGTTGTGCCCAAATGCTTCCAGAAGGTGGCACTATAGGAAAAAAAATGGCATTTTCTTACATTTCTGCCCCTTCAAATGTACTGAAATCTGTAAAAACCATGGAATTTCCAGCAGTATCCATTAGCTAGTGCTCTTAAGAAAAAAATGACACCCCATTAGCATGAGTTGACCTACTTCAGGGGGCGCTAGAAGTGCAAAACGACATCTACTACAACTTCTAATTTTTGTAACATTTTCTCAAACATTACTTGTCTATACAAAAATGGTTATAACAACTACAGAAGTGAAGAAAGGGTACACAAACCATACCATTTTGGAAAGAAGACAACCTACCGCATCTAATGAGGGGTGACTTGCCTTCTTACCCCAAGTCTGGTGTGCACAAATGCCTCCAGAAGTTGGCGCTGATGAAAAAAAAGGCATTTTCTTACATTTCTGCCCCTTCAAATGTACTGAAATCTGTAAAAACCATGGAATTTCCAGCAGTACCCATTAGCTAGTGCTCTTAGGAGAAAAATGACACCCCACTGGCATGAGTTGTCCTACCTCAGGGGGCGCTATAAGTGCAAAACGACACCTACTACAACTTCTAATTTTTCTAACATTTTCTCAAACATTACTTGTCTATACAAAAATGGTTATAACAACTACAGAAGTGAAGAAAGGGTACACAAACCATACCATTTTGGAAAGAAGACAACCTACCGCATCTAATGAGGGGTGACTTGCCTTCTTACCCCAAGTCTGGTGTGCAAAAATGCCTCCAGAAGGGGGCGCTAATGAAAAAAAAAGGCATTTTCTTACATTTTTGCCCCTTCAAATGTACTGAAATCTGTGAAAACCATTGATTTTTCAAATGTATTCTTTAGCTATGGCTCTTAGGAGAAAAGTGACACCTCATTCGTATGAGTTCACATACCTTAGCGGGCGCTACAAGTACAAAACTACACCAACCTCTAATTTTTCTAACATTTTCTCAAACATTACTTGTCTATACAAAAATGGTTATAAGAACTAGAGAAGTGAAGAAAGGGTACACAAACGATACCATTTTGGAAAGAAGACAACCTGCCGCATCTAGTGAGGGGTGACTTGCCTTCTTACCCCAAGCCTGGAGTGCACAAATGCCTCCAGAAGGTGGTGCTAATGAAAAAAAAAGGCATTTTCTTACATTTCTGCCCCTTCAAATGTATTGAAATCTGTAAAAACCATGGAATTTCCAACTGTATCCATTAGCTATTGCTCTTAGGAGAAAAATGACACCCCATTGGTATGAACTGACCTACCTTAGGGGGCGCTACAAGTACAAAACTACTACTGCTACAACCTCCTGATTTCTCTAACATTTTCTCAAACATTCTTGCGTGTATGAAAATGGTTATAACAGCTATAGAAGTGAAGAAAATGTAGCAAAACCATACCATTTTGGAAAGAAGATAACCTGCCGCATCTAATGAGGGGTCACTTGCCTTTCTACCCCTAAGTTAGTGTGCACAACTATTCCCAGAATGTGGTGCTACAGAAAAAAAAAAACATTTTTTTTTTTTTTTTACAAATCAGTCACTTCAAAGATCCGAAAATGGTTCAACACCATGGGATTTCCTAGGAGGACCTCCTGCCAGCCTACGATAAATGGTACCCCACTGCTGTGGGATGACATACCATATTGGGTGCCAGGAGTGTAGCTACCAGTTGAACAAGGATGGGGAAGCAAACAGTGTATGTATGATTCTATGGCTATCAGTGGTCAGTCAGTGTACGTGAGGACCTGTGACTGCCAGTGAAACCAGGTGGGGGGAGGGACGAGGGGTCAGGCAGTGTATGTGGGTATATCTACCACTGGGCAGAGCGCAAGTATGGCAGTGGTGGTGGGGGAAGTAAGGTAGTACATATGGGGGATCTGTGACTACCACTGTGCACTGTAAGTCCCCCACATACACTGTTTGATTTCCAGCCTGAATCCAGTGTGTATTGGCACTTGGGTCTACCAGTAGGCAGTGGAACCAGGCTGGGGGGTTCAAACTGTGGGAATGGGACTGCCAGTAGAATGTGGAACTGGGCTGGTGGGTAGGGTACGGGGGGATTGAGTCATTTTGTGTGCATGCCACAGGGATGTCCGATGCATTGCAAAGCAATGCAATTGATCCCCTGTCGCACACAGAGGGTTCTTTTTTTTTTTTTTTAAAAAATTCTTCTTTATTCATAGCTTGTTGGGTGGCCTTAGGGCCCCCCCAACAAGCTTTGAATGTAAAGCAATAGTAAAAAAAAAAGTCCTGTGTGTGCCGCAGGAGGGGGTCTAAAATGAACCCCCTCCCCTGTGGCACACAGAGGGTTAATTTTTTTTTTGTCTGTTTTTTATAGACCTCATTGGGGGGCTTCAGGATCCTTCCTTATGTCCCCCAATGAGGTCTTAGTAAAAAAAAAATATGGGATAAAAGAATTGACCCTGTGAGTGTCACAGGGTTCTCCAGCACATTGCAACGCAATGTGCTGGGGACCACTGCGGCACTCACAGAGTTAATTTTTTTTAAATTATTATCAGACCTTGTGGGGGGACATCAGGAATTCTCCTGATGCCCCCCCAACAATCTCTGATGATAAAATACTAAAAAATATTCCTATGTCTGCCACAGGAGGGGGGCTCTGCAATGAACCCCCTCCCCTGTGGCACACACAGGGTTAATTTTTTTTTTTTTCTATTTTTTATAGACCTCATTGGGGGGCTTCAGGACCCTTCCTTATGTCCCCCAATGAGGTCTTAGTAAAAAAAACATATGGGATAAAAGAATTGACCCTGTGAGTGTCACAGGGTTCTCCAGCACATTGCAAAGCAATGTGCTGGGGACCACTGCGGCACTCACAGAGTTAATTTTTTTTAAATTATTATCAGACCTTGTGGGGGGACATCAGGAATTCTCCTGATGTCCCCCCAACAATCTCTGATGATAAAATACTAAAAAATATTCCTATGTCTGCCACAGGAGGGGGGCTCTGCAATGAACCCCCTCCCCTGTGGCACACACAGGGTTAATTTTTTTTTTTTTTTTGTCTATTTTTTATAGACCTCATTGGGGGGCTTCAGGACCCTGCCTGAAGCCCCCCAATGAGGTCTCTGTAATAAAAATAATGGCTTCAACAATTGACCCTGTGAGTGCCACAGGGATCCCCAGTGCATTGCAAAGCAATGCATTGGGGAACCCTGCAGCACTCACAGGGTTAATTTTTACATTTGTTTTTTTTTGTTTTTTTTTTATTATGGTCAGACCTCGCTGGGGCACATCAGGACCCCTCCTGATGTGCACCCAGTTATTGAGCTCCCAGCCGATTGGGCTGGGAGCTCAATATGGCGACCGAAGGAGAGCAAAAGCTCTCCTTCTCTTCACTCCTACCTCCGGTAGGAGTGATCTCGGTCGGGGAATGCCTTGCAACGTCATCGGTGACTATGTCACCGATGACGTTAGGAGGCTTCCCCCGGTCCCGCCCACTCCTACCCGGAAGTTCGGGTAGGAGAGGAGGGATAGGAGAAGCTCTGCTTCTCCTTAGTAAATATTGATCTCCCAGCGCGATCGGCTGGGAGATCAATACCTGGGGGGACATGAGGAGTAATCCTCATGTCCCCCCACGAGTGCCAGGCATTTTTTTTTTTTTAAATGCGGCCACTGCATGCCGGTTATACCGGCCTATGCAGTGACCGCATTTAAGCTGTACAACGTACGAGCTTGGCACAGCAGGTACAGCTGTCCTCACTCGTACGTTGTACCCACTTGGCACTCTAGGGGTTAAGGGAACTCAAACTGAGGCCCTTATCCACACCGTTCTGCAAAAAGGCCAGGACCATAGACAGATCAAATTCCTGAGACAGGTCCTTGTCAGCACACCAAGATAGAAAGGTCCACCAGACACGATGGTAGATCTTGGAAGAGACAGGTTTGTGAGCACTGAGCATAGTAGCCACCACCCCAGAAGAAAAACCTTTCTTCAATATTGAGGATTCAACTTCCAAGCCCTCAAAGTTAGCCGATGAACATCCTCCTTCCACAGGTAACCCTGTAGAAGAAGATCCAGATGGCAAGGAAGCTGGAATGGCTCCACCACTGACAGATCCAGAAGCTCCGCAAACCAAGGAAAGAGGAAAGATGTAGGCCAGAGGAAATAACCAAGGAATGGACATTGCATCCACCTCCAGGGCTAGAGGGTCCCTCCGCCAAAAGCAGAACCTCAGAACCTTCCTGCTGTGTCTTGTTGTCATCAGATCGATGTAAGGAAGACCCCACTTCTGAACAATGAGGGTGAATACCTCTGGATGCAGCTCCCACTCTCCGCTGTCCACTGTGTGTCGAGTGAGGAAGTCCACCATGAAGTTGTCTATGCCAGGAATGTGCACTGATATAGCAGGAACGTGTTCTTCTGCCCAGGACAAAATATCCTTGACCTCTAACCAAGCTGTGAGACTTCTTGTTCCGCCCTGCTTGTTGATGTAAGCCGTGGCCATGGCGTTGTCGGACTGTATCCGGACTGGACAGTCTTCCAGCTGAAATGTCCAATGACGAAGGGCATGAAATATCGCCCGAAGCTCCAACACGTTGATGGGAAGGAGAGATTCCTCCACAGACCACCGACCCTGAGCACTCAGGCGACCCAGGACCGCTCCCCAGGCAGAGAGGCTGGCATTTATTGTCACAGTGGTCCAGAAGGATACCAGGAAGGACTTGCCTTTCAGCAGATTGGAGAGGTCAAGCCACCATGACAAACTCAGTTCCACATATAGAGGGAGGGACACATCTTCAGAAGGTCCAGCTGACCCCTGCACACCTGGATCACAAACCTACGGAGTTCCCTGGTGTGCGCCATGGCAAACGCAACCGCTTCTATGGTGGAGATGAATTTCCCCACTAGAGAGGACAGCTTCTTGGCTGGAACTGGATCTTGAGCCAGAACCACAGAAACCCTGTGGGCGATCTGGTGAGCTAACTCATCCGTGAGAAACACCATGCTCTTCTGAGCGTCGAAGAGAAGGCCCAGGAACATCAGACGCTGGGATGGGACAAGATTTGACCTGTCCGTGTTGATGATCCACAAGTGATGGGTGGGAGTGTGAATGCATTGCTGAACCTGCTGATGAAGAAGTTCCACAGAGGGGGCTTTCAGAAGCAGGTCATCCATGTATGCAGTAACTCTGATGCCGTCCTGGTGGAGGACGGACACTAAGGTTCCCAAGACACGGTTGAAAACTTGAGGAGCTGTAGTCAGACCAAAGGGAAGAGCTGAAAACTGAAAATGCCCTCGGACGCAGGCAAATCTGATATACTGCTGGTTCCCTGAATGAATGGCGATGTATAAATACGTGTCCTGAAGATCCAGGGATGCAAGGAATTCTCCCTGGGACATAGCAGCAATCGTCATCCGTACAGACTCCTGGTGATAATGGGTCCGGATCACAAAGGAATTGAGATCCTTCAAATCCAAAATGGGGCGACAACCACCGTCCTTTTTAGAGACCACAAAGAGGTTTGAGTAAAAACCCATACCTCTGTCCTGAACTGGAACCGGCTCTAGAACATCCTTGTCCAGAAGAGCCTGGATAGCGCCGCTGAACAGCCGGCGTTTCTCCGGGCCCTGAGGCGTATGAGAAGGAAAGAAACAAAAGGGAGGAAGAGAGACAAAAGGGATCCTGTACCCCTCCATCACCACCTTTAAAACCCACGGGTCTGCCACTGAATCCTCCCAGATGCAGTGGTAGTGACGCAGATGAGGCACGTGGAGCTGAGGGAACCGTCTGGTTCGCCGGACGTGTCTCAGTCTGAAAGGAAAGAAATTACCGATTACGCTTAAACGCCGTTTTCTTCCTGGGTACCAAGGGTAGAAGTGTACTCGTACGCCCTGTGGCCTCACTGATCAGATCTTTAAGATCTGTCCCAAACAAAGACGTACCTTGAAAAGTCTAAAATAGACTTATCTGGCAGGCGAAGGGTCAAAGGAGAGAAGGAGAGTCCAAGCCCTGTGTAGGATACTTGTTCTGGAAATGGCACAAAATGGCTGCCGCGGCAGGAGCCAATCAGAAACAAGCGTGCAAAGCAAGCACTCATGGAAAATTTAGTTTTCCCAGAATAAGTACCCAAACAGTGCCCGAAGCCCACTGAGCCCCCCAACACACTGGAAACATAAACCAGATGATGGCGCAAGGGCAGATAAGAAAAATGAGCCATCTCTGAAGTCGCTAGGTTAAGCGGTTGCAGAGATATGTTCCAAACTGTACAGTCCCATAGGAGTGAATGGAGCAATGGCGCCTATGCAGTAAAGCGTGCCTTTAACTCAAATTTTACAAAATTGAAACAGTAAAATAAAAATGCATGAAACATCACTAGGATACCCAAAAAACGCTGAGCATGTAGGAAAAGTGTCAGAAAACTCCCCAAAAGATGGAAAAACAGCAGCTAAAGGGTTAAAGTACCATATAAACCTGCTCCAAAACACCCAACAGACATACAGATAGACCCAATGAGTGCAGGAGTGTGCAATAGGAACTCCAAAGGTAAACCCCTGTGCGGAGGAGCAATGTGGGACATGTGGACCTGTAGCACACAAAGGGTTGCTCACCTTTCCTGCAGATCTGTCTTCAGACTACTATATATTAAGAAGAAGCATCGGGGGGCAACTCCTGAAGAAAGAACTTGTAGCCAATATTTTCCCCCCAGGGCTTAAGGTCCACAAAAAGCACCTGGTTACTGAGCTAGCCACGTCTAATGGCATTGTCAGTTATGGTATTCCGCCTAATGGTGGTATTCAAACTATAGCAGAACTGTTCTCTTGCCTGTGTCTTCACCAAGGAACAAATCTTTCTGGAGCTGGTTGGCTAGCTGCAGCCAAGGAGGGAAGGTAGGCTCCACCCCCTGCATACAATTCTAGAATTGTTCCTGCCTACAATTAAAGGGGCTGATCACCTACCCAAAGTTACCAGTAACCTGTGTTAGACGACAAAGAAATAAAAGTATGTAAATAATCAAGAGTTCCTTGGTGCAACAAGCCCCCAAATGTTCCAATCAGGAACTTACCAGGGTCTGGACAAAATGTCCCATTCAGGGCTGTATTCAGTTTGCTGTAGGGGCACAGTTTTGACTCAAACTGTGCCATAGGGCACAAATAACAATTCTCCAAATTCCCATTGATTTAACCACTTAAATACCATGCAGCCTGCAGTTAAGGACAATGGGGCATTTATTGTTTTTTTTTAGCTGCATTGGATTCAGGGGTCCCTGCACAGCGTATAGTCTCATGGGGATTCCTGAATTTCACGTCATTCCAGGACCATCACTGGTCCTTAACCCTTTGAATGCCAGAGAGGTATCCAACGCATTGTGTTGAAATTCATTCTATACCTCTCTGGTACTCAAAGGGTTAAATTAATTTTACCCATGATGGTCCTGGCACGTCATGGGTCCTTCAGGGGTTAAATAGGGACTAACTATAGAGGCCTACAATGTATTAGAGACCATTCCACTATTTAAAGGGTTAAAAATCCCATTTAAGAGAAGGGCAATCTCCATTTCTCCCCTATTAGGGCACTTCGTTGGCACCAGAATTGCACCTCTTATGCACAAGAGAAAGGCAATTCTGGGGCAAACAAACATCACCCCAGATGGGAAAGAAATATTTCCCGAATTTCTAATGATTTGATCAGTTAACCCTCTGAGAAACAGATGGGTGTGCAACGCATTTTTCTGCAATGCGTTGTATGCTCCTCTGGCATTCAAAGGCTTAAAGGACAATCTATATATGTTATGTTAGAGAGCTTTTCCTGTAGAGTAAAACAAGCAACTTCTCACCTCTGTCAGTTGCTTTATTCAAAAGTTATATCAATGCAAATAACCAATAAGTGAATTTACAGTGCACACGGTATGCTCTGGAATTGCAACACTCTTTGGCTTATGGAACACAGCTACATTTCAATGACAGGAGTGGGCAAACTCACCCCCCCATCCCCAGGTATTGTGTGAGCAAAACTTCCATCATCTCCAGCCAGCCAACTGCTGATGAGGGATATTGGTAATAAAAGCCCAGCAGCAGGCCCCAGATTGTCCATCCCTGATATAAGGTCAGACTTCCAGAGTTCTACAGTCCAGAATTGCACCTCCGGTGATTGATCTCTGCTGCAGCCTTGTGAGTGGTGCATCTATTGTTACAATGGCTGGTATACAGATATGTTAATTATGTTGATTAAGCATCTAATTGATTCTACTGTGTTCATGCAGGAATGGCCATTTTTCACAGCACGGTAAAGGAATACTACTTGTGAAATAGAACCTACTGTTGTATACAACAGCATCCGTTAACATTTAGATATATAATGTTTACACACCATGGTAGAACTTAAAGGAGCAGTAAACTTTTTTTTATGAAAACACATTTTACAGAGCATTTCCTGCGGAATAAAACAAGGTCAATCCCATTGCTGTCAGGTGTTTTATTATAAAATGATAGCAGTTTAAATAATCATGAAGTGAATTTACTGTGTTTACTTCCTAGAAGTTCTAACAGGCTGTCGCTGATAGGAAGCGACAGGCAGTTTCTATCACATTCTTTGTCTCTGACTTTCCTTTCCATTAGAATCTAACAGGAAATCTAATTAGAATTTAACCACTAGAGGGCACTGCTAATGTAAAAAAAAGTGTATAAACTGTAATAACTCTGGAAATATAAATCTCTTGGCAGTGGGAGTACCCTTATTTTACTCAATAGGAAAATCCCTACAATATATATTTTTTCATAAAAAAAGTTTACTGCTCCTTTAAAGGAGAAAACACATCCAAATAATACCCCCACATATCTTACTATGGCCAGAGAATAGTAACTGCTTTGTTTAGAGATATTCAGTCAGTTCTGCATGTCATGTCAATAGAGGCAGACATAACAGTTGCTGGCAGAAACACAAGACCTCCAACTTGGTCTACTTCAGTTTGAAAAAACATCAGGCATCTCTCATATCTGCTTCTGTGGACATGACATCCTGGACTGGTTTAAAATGTTATCTATTGAGCAAAGCCATAAGAGTATGTCTGGCCACAGTATGTTAAATGTGGGGGACAGGTGTTATTATTAGGAAGTGTTAGTTATCTTTTAAGATGTGATAATCCATGTGTAGGTCTTCAGCTATCCTCTCTCCATGTTACATCTTACAAAGTACAATACAGCCTGCTGAGAAGGAAGTCAAGTGCAAAGGAAAACTACTTCCCTGACTGCTGAAAAACAGCTCAGACAGTATCTTAATTCTGTAATGAAATGGAACTTTCTACATCTCTCTCTTTCTCAATTCCTTCTTGTTCCAGCTGCAAGAGACTGAACCATGAGACTGAAGTCTCATAGTTAAATCTCTTGGCCTGCGTAATGCAGTCTCCATACACCAGTGATTTTCACCTCCCAAGGACACACCAACAGGTAATATTTTAAAGATATCCTTAATTAAGCACAGGAAAAATCAGAGTGACTAAGCCACTGATTACCCATCTGTAACCAACCTAGGATATCCTGAAAACATGAACTGTTGGTGTGTCCTGAGGACACGCAATGCACAGTCTGTGGCTGACAGCGGTATACTTCTGAGCTGAGTTTCAGCTGAAGAGTGATGGTCAGAGGTGCTCAATTAGGTATCACTGGTATCCTACCCAGGTTGAAATCTCTTTTAGCTCACAAATGTCATACACTGAGAAGAAATATTCTGAAGCATATCATAGCAGTCTCTGCCCAGATGACAGTCCAGCCACAGAATCCCAGGCCATTCCTCTCTGAACAAGAGAACTAGCCAACCACAGACATATTTTTCTGGTAGTATACCAGTCTCACCTAGTGGAGTATCTCTGACAACCACTTTAAATATGTAAAACACCTTTGGGCTTGGTCGCACTAAGGGTAATAATGGGATCCAAACATGGAACCCTGCACCTTACTGCCCAGGAAGGCAGAATCATTTATTGGGAGTTACCTGATTTTGTCGTTCACAGAGGAACTGCCTGGAAATTCATGGCTGGACTGTCATCTGGACAGGACCAGTATGATATGCTTCAGGATATTTCTTCTGTGTATACTACACTTGTAAGCAAAATCAGATTGCATCCTGGGTAGGATACCATTCCTGCCCATGTGAGCTTTTCTGACCACAAATTTGTATTTATATATTATATAAACACACATCTTATATGTATAATATATTATAAACTTGCATTTTTTCTGCCAGGGTGTTCCTTTAAAATGTCTTGGAAAGCTGAATTGATGATCAGTGGGTTAAAACAAGCTGTGACATCATGTAGACACTACAAGGTGGCACTTTACTGGTTAGTGTTTTTGAGGGTCAAGTCATTCTGAATTGATACAAGGTCAGGCACGTACATCTGTGATGCCTGCACACTGAATCTGACGTAAGTTGCAGTCACATGAGACACTTTGCACTTATTCATGATTTTTTTTCCCTTCCGCATTACGGAATGTTCTACAGATGGAAGTCATAGCTTATTTTGATCCCCAGTCTTAACACATAACACACAGAACAGGTAAAGCTTAAAATATTATTGTTTATTTTGGAGCTGGCTATACAAAGTAAACACGACAGATGCAAGCACATATGATCTCAGTTAATGAAAGCAATCCCCAGCGGCATAATCATTCACACTGATACATACAAGCCATTCACAACGGTAGGCCATTTAACCCCTTTTAGTGTTGTTGGGAGGGGCTGGCATTAATTAAATCAGGAGTAGTCAATTATTGGACCTCCAGCTATTGGGGGGGGTGGGGTGGCAGTTGTAGTCCCGAACAGCTGGAGGTCCAACCATTAACTATCCCTGTAAACCATGAAATCAACCACACAGAAACTGCCACATAGCATTGTCTTATTGAGCAAAATGTGAACAAAAAATATGCTCAAATCTATATTAAAAAAAAAATTAGTGGATACCTAACATAAATGGGTAATCTGTGCACTTAAAGTACCCATTCATGCCAAGCCTGAACACAAAAGTGTCCATAGGATAAAATAGGATTACACTTTTATCCAAAACACACCCACACTTCAAAATGCATATCCCTAGGATTGCAATCCCCTTAACCCTTCCAGTGCCTGAGAGATATCCTACACATTGCTTTGCAATGTTTTGAATACCTCCGGCACTCAAACAGTTAAAGGAACAATAAACCTTTATTTTGAAAAAACACTGTTGAGAAGAGGACTCATTTCAAAATTATTCCACATCAAACTGTTTTAATACTCAGCTGTTAGCAACAGTGCTATGTGTTGTCTATACAATTCACCTGGTTTCAGAAAAGTATACTACTGCATTCTATGGGGGAGGTGAGCCATTGCTACAGTTCTCCACAGAATGTGAGAGTCACAGCTCTACCACTTCATGGCAGTTTTAAATGCAACAACTTTTGAGTAAATGCCAGAAGCAGGAGTACCCTAGTACTCAATAGAAGCACCTTATGGACAAGCGGTCCAGGGATGTTACCCTCCCTTAAGGACCGCTTTGATCCTTGCCATCGCCCCGGTACACGTCACTTCTTACTTGTACTGGCTTGCCGAGCAGGGGTCTGAAAGAGAGACCGCTCTGGTCTTGAAGAGGTCAATTTCAGACCCTATTTTTACTTACAGGGCCCCCACAGGAGTGCTGTAAGTAAAAAGTACATGATGTGCCAGGATAGTCACCAGTCCTTAAGGGGAAAAAACGGTGACGGTCCTGACATGTGACACGGTCCTTAAGGGGTTAATGATAGCTAAACTCTAAGTGCCAGAGGGTTGTGCAAAGTATTGGGAAGCAATGCATTGCATATCCCAACTGACATTTGAAGGAAAAAAAAACCCAAAATTATCTTACATTAACTCTTTGAGTGCCAGAGGGGTACGCAGCACATTGCTTGGAAATGCATTGTGTACCCCTCTGGCACTCAAAGGTTTAACCCCCATGTTTGCCGATCTACAATAAAAGTCAGGCAATGAGCGTGATGTCCCTTGGTGCTCAGAGGGTAAAAGCTTTTGCAAGTCTATGTAGCAGGTAAGTAACATTTCTTGGATACAAGCATTGAAGCAATGCCATGCATTTCAGCCCACATAACAGTTCCTGGATATCTGGCAGGTCTGTCTTGTATCGGCATGTTAAAATGATGCTCAACATCTTGTTTTTATATTTTTAATAGAGGAAGAAAAGTTTAACCCCCACCCCCCAAAAAAAAAGAAATGCTTTATGATCTTATTTATCAAGCAAATAGGTGATTCTAGTGAAAAAATATAAAGGAAAATAAAGGAAATTGCACAGATTCCTGCTGATTTAAATGGGAGCTTTAAACACTTGGATGCTAGAGAGATCTCTATTGCTTTGCAAACCAATGCGTTGGAGATCTTTCTAGAATTCCAGGAGTTAACCCTTTGAAAGCCAAATGCATTAGACACCACTCTGGCACTCAAAGGGTTAAAAACCACTTACATCAATGCAGATTTGTGTTTCCACACTGTGGTGCAGATGGTTAGTTCAAGAAATGCACCTTTTGATCTTGATGAATACGGACCTTAATTCTTAAAAAAACAAAAAAGAAAAAAAAACTTTTATGAATATAAATTAAATATTTTTCCTGTTTTGTAAAACAAGGTTACCCTCACTACTCATTAAAAAAATAAAATAAAAATTAACGGTAACTTTCTAATTTGGTCCCCAGGTGGTGCTGTTGCTATCACGTACTATGGAGAGCCATAGTCTATGACTCAAGCTCTCACAGAGTACATTATTTAAAAAAAATGCCTTTTGGCACTAACTGGTTCTGTTGCTAAATCTTTTTTTTTTTTTAAACCAAACTTTTGATTGAAAAAACGTCTAGAAATAGAATTACTTTTTGTTTTGCTTAGCACGGAAAGTTCTATAAAATCCTATATTATAATTTGCTAACTAAGTTTGTCAGAAGCCGTCATGTGCAGTAGAGACGGCTGTGCACGGTGCAGTCATGCACAGTACAGACCGCCCGCACCGAGGCTGATAACGTTCTGAATTCAGAGCGCCCCACTCCGTTATTAGCCGCAGCGCGGGCAGTCTCTACTGTGCATGACTGCACCGCGCCGTTGCTGGGTGGCACTGTGGCCCATGTACACGGGCTCTTCAACTAGTGTTTTCATAAAAAGCCTACTGTATTTTTAACTAATTGGATGCTAGGGAGGTCAACAACAAATTACAGTGCAATGGGCTAGAGACTTCTCTAACATCCAAGGAGTTTGTCACACTCCTAACTCATTCCTTATATCCAAATACTCTACTCTTTCTATCACTTACATTTCTCCTTCTATTTTCCCAATACAAGTCTTCCCCAGAGCTATGCTCAAACATTTTGACCAATCAGATCCTCTCCTGCTGTCCCTCTACAAAACTCTCCTCTTCAAGAAAGTCTGCTCAACATCACAGCCTCATTCATATGTGCTAAACCCTGAATTCTACATATATTCCATCACCCGTCTAGCATTTCTTTATACGTTTAGATTATAAACTGTATCACTAGGGTCCATAATGTCTTATGTATCCTTTGTGTGCTTTATGCTTACAGTAAGTCACTTTGTTTCTATTTAATACATTACTGAAAATGCTGTACTCACTCACTGATAAATACACGTATAGTTACATGCAGGACATTAGGAGTATATCCCTGTACGTCTCATCTATTTACTTAAGAAAAAATCACCTTGTTTTAAACAGTTGGAATGTTCTTTCTCGGGGGGGGGGGGGGCAGTGACAAATATAAAGAAAATGTTATTACATTATGATTAATAGATTTTTATAACTATAGCCAGTCCATTTAACAGTGGTTTGGGCTTGATTAGTTATGTATTACATGGTGTTCATTGTTATCAGTAACACAAAAAATCCAGCATGAAACATTGGTGCTTTTCATAGTCTTGTGAGTGAGATTGAAGGGAAGACAAATACACAATAATGCAATTCATAGTACCTGACTTGGCCAAGTTCACTTGATGTAAAATGCATTGTCATGAGAGGATCTGGCCTAGGGTAACCAGACCTCCCCTTTAATGGGGACACATGGGAAATAGGCATATTTCAGTACTGCACTGAAATCAAAGCAACCCTGCAGTATGCATTTTTCATGTGTGTCCCCGGTTAAAAGTGAGGTCGGGTCACCCTAATCTGACCTGACTGTAACTGTATCACATTGTAGGCACGGAATACTGAAACTAGGCATCTAGAGTTGGAATTCTGAAGCAAACAAACTGCATCATACACTGGAAAATGAAAGTTTCCATTGATTTAAATCTGGCTTCTAACATCTTTAATCAAAAATGCATTTTAAAGCAATGCATTCACAGTCTAGGAATTCAAGGGGTCAAAAGCCCCATTAAAATCCTTGTCATGTGTGGGTATAAGCAATGATATCTCTAAGTTGTTGAATGTCAGTGTTTGCTCAGCAACCAACTGAAAGCACGTGTATCTGTTCAAGTGGTGCATGATGCATTTTGCCTATGACTGATCTATATTTTGGGGAGCTTTAAGGGTTAATATTTTCATGATCACAGGGTGACCTAATTTTTTTTTAAGTTCCCAAGTACACCTATTGACTAACATTCGAAATGCCAGCAAATGATGGCATTAGGAAACATCATATTTCCATTGTCTGTACTTCAACTTTCACACTGACAAACGAGTAAGTAAAAGCTTGCTATACACCACACCACCGATAAACGGGTAAATTACTTAACCCTCTGAGTGCCAGATGGGTACAGAACACATTGTTTTGAAATGCGTTCTGTACACCTCTGACACTCAAAGGGTTAACACAAGGATATAAACTGAAAATAGATTCCCACAATTATCTGTGGGAAGAAGAATCTCACACTGCATCTTAAACACAAATGGGTTTGGATTTGGGACACCTGTTGGGAATCATTGCTCTTAACTCTCATATCTTTCAGCATCGTCTATACTACTGTGTAGTACAACAAACTAAAATATTACTTTCTACTCTGCTTCCAACAACTGTTTTCCCAGCAGAGGGCTGTACTGTTTCTTTTTATACAGCTTTCCTATCAAGCTTTGCTTTTTATTCCTACGCGGAAAAAGTCCTTAAAAGGTAAGATTACCAGCTTATTCATTTAACTAGGAGTACCAGAAGGATGAGAAATGAATTTCAGAGCTCTCCCCCCTCTGGCACTTAAAGGGGTAACTCAGAGAGTATTCATGTGTTACCTCCCTGGCACTCAAAGGGTTAAAACCAGCTCCATAAAAAAATCATACTGCATTGTTACACAGGAACCATTGCAGCCCACTGTATTTTTCATGTGTCCTTTTTTAAATCGATGATCGGGCAACACTATTAAAGAGTTAAACACTGTAGGACCAAGTACAGAATGAAGAGGAGGGGGATAAGATTGACAGATAATTTAAATCCCTTTGGCTTTTCCTTTAAAGGGATAATAATGTTTTAAATTAAGTACTTCTCCGAGTCTTCTTTATTATAAATTTAACAGTTTGCGCTATTTTTAGCTCCTTACTTTTACGTAGTTCTCAGATTATTTAATACAGAAGGATCTCCTGCCCACCCCTTCTGGCTGCCTCCCACTGAAGCCTCATTCAGGGACGGGACGGATGCAGAGAGGGACAGACTTCAGTAATTAAAGAGGACCTTCCACCCCACAAAGTTTTCTGCAAAGAATTACCCATCTGGTGACTATCTGATCAATAGTACTAGTCACCAGAATAATTACCTCCTTATAGAGAATTCCTGCTGCTCCCGAGACTGATGGCCAGGAAACAGAGCAGACATCTTTGCATAGAGATGTCTGCGGAATGGATTTATTGCTTTAAGTGTTCATATCCATCTCTGGATGTTACTCAATTGTTCTGGCTCTCTTCTTGCATACTCTCAGCAGTGAAACGCCATGTTATCTGGAGTCACCTACTGGATACTTGGAACTCTCTGAACATCAAACTATCTTTAGCTCCTTACCCGTCACCACAGATGTCCATTATCCACAACCCTGAGTTCCCACCGGAAGATATTGATGATTCCTTCAACGTCTGGTGTACCAAGAAGATTCACACTCTACAAGTTTTGATGCCGTCCAGACTTGTACCATCCTACAACACTTTATCTTCAGAATATAATCTTCCTCCATCGGCTTCATGGCCATTCACGCAGTTACAATGTTTTCTGCAATGGCTGGTAGCTAATGGAAATGTACACAGAGAACCTACGCTCTTTGAGCGCTTACTATTATCTCCTACGATTGCAACACATACTCTATCCAAACTGTATAAACAAATGCTCAGTTATCAAATACCAATCTGCCCATATTATATTGTAGAATGGACTACAGAATGACCACAGCTCACACTCAACACTAACTGGCGTGGTATTTGCACCACCACTATGTGGTGATTGTTCCGTGACACAGTTACCAGAGAATGTAACTTTAAATTGCTCACTCGTTGGTATTGCTCCCCATTCCATCTTTCTCGAATATACCCAGCAGTGTCCCCAGCATGCTGGAAATGTGGTTTCTCTCCTAGCTCCTCTTATCATATGTGGTGGACATGTCCTTTATTTACTACTTATTGGACAAACGTTATAAGCGAAACGTCAAGAGCACTGAGACTTCAAATACCAATAGACCCTACTATGATATTTTTCTACCCCTTCCCAATCACTACCAAATTACTAAACCACAGCTGCGTTTATTCCAAATCTTGACGATTTCAGCTAAACGACTGATTACTCTACACTGGAAAAAACAAACTGGACCTACGCTGTCCCAATAGAAGGAAAGCGCACACAATCAGTATACTCACTTGAGCATATGCATGTCTTGGCTACCAACACTCTGGAAGCTTTCAGTGATGTTTGGTCACCATGGGAACGATACCAATCCTCCTCATGTTAGACCACATTGTGCATTATTTCTTCTTTAGTGCTCCCTTCTACTCACCTACTGTATTTTGGGCCTCCCAATAATATACTATATAGGGGCTCTGTAATGCATATAAACATTAGTACCCCATTTCCTCCCACCCTGTCCCCCACCTATCCTTATGTGTTCCACCCTCTTTTTCTTTTCTTTCTCTTGATCCTACTCACTGACTATACCTTTCATTTTCTCATATTAGTCCCCTGCTATACTTTAATAGTGCAAGACATAACTCACATTCAGATATAAGGTAACACCAATAAAGACAGGCAGCCTCAATCAGCCCACTGAAGGGACATGCTATGCATGGAACGTTGTTTTATTACTTCATAGCTGTCGTATCCTCTCTGTATGCTGCCACCTCTGGTCAACACAACCAATGTATCATTTGAAAATGCTTACGATGTTTTGTACCATTTGAAATTATTAATAATATATATATATATATATATATATATATATATATATATATATATATATATAAAAAAGCCGCAGTTAACTGAGAGTCATAGGGCAGTAAACACAGGGAGCTGGCAGTCAAAAGATTGTGTACAGGCAACTGTAATTCGGCGCACAATATGCTTCTAATATGTGAATTTAGTGACAGATATTATGTGATTAGAGACAACAAAATACTAATAGCCTGACTCTGTGTGCACTGGAGGATATTAAAGGATTATGAACTTGTCACAAAATCCAGTATTCAGGAAACTGAAGGTTCTATCTAACTATCTATACCATAAGGACCAAATAAAAAATCCCATTCATTTAAATATCTTTTTAACCCATTAAATGGCAGACAGATCTGGTAGAACAAACAGAAGAGTGCACACAGCCCCCCTAATAATCCAGTTCTTTTTAATACTGCATCTGTGACCCTGGTGCTTTGCATGCTCCACTTGGCCTTTAAAGGTTACCCAGATAAAAATAGAGTGGAGAAATTTCATCATGGATAAAATTCTGCACCTGGAACTGTCCTATATCTAGTATCCAATCTCAGATCAGCGGGGCCTCTGCGCACATGAGAGGGACACCGGGAGGGGGTGTGTGTGGGGATAATTTTATACAAACTGTTAACCTCTTCTTAATTTTAAGGGTCCAAAAAAAAAAAAAAAAAGTTATAACATGCCCTTTTTAACTCTTTGGATCCTTCCAATGCATAGCTTCACATCCAAGGGGGTTAACTGACAAGCTTTTAACCCTTAGAGTGCCAGAGGGGTACGCAACACATTGGCACTCTTAGGGTTAACCATTGCCTATTCTTTGATGTAACCAGTTTATAAAATCTTTTTTAGGCTAATGCACTAAAAGGAACGGAATAATTCTGGGGAAAACCCAACAGCATTATAGGAGACAAAAGTTCCCAAAATGGAACCAGTTGTTCCAGTCAACCTCCTTATGTCTAAAACCTAGGGGAGATTACATTCAAGGTGATAACCCCTCCGTATCCGTAAGCAGCATTTAGAGAAAAACGTTGGATCAGACTGATAGATTCGATAGGCAGATGGGTTACATTGCACAGATGGATTACACCGATAGGTTGATTCCATAGATAGATTACATAGACAGATAGATTGACAAACAGATATACAGACAGATTAGATATCCATTCCCCTTTGGAAGTCTGCAGTTAAATGCATTTGCTGACCTCCATGTGAATTCCGCATTTAAATCACACTTCTACAATGACTCTCCAGTCCCAGTCACAGTGTAAAATCCAAGTACCCAGAAGATTTGCAGTAGAAAAAGAAATCTCTATATATGACTGCTGTGTGAAGAAATCCTACCAGGGTACGTCCTACTGTTTAACCCCTTAAGGACCAGAGGGGTTGATTTACATTTCATTGAACACCCACACAGATCCTCAAGGGGTTAACATATTAAGAGCCACATAGTCCTGTAGGTATACATTGCATTTAAAGAGGGTTTTTTTTTTTTGTTTTTTTTAAGGGCAGTAAATAGGTTCATTATTATGAATAAATCCTTGTAACTATTTAAAAAACTGCTAATCATCTTTTTTTTTGACAGCACACATAAAAATATATAATCCAAGGCTGGGTAATCTATGGCTCTCCAGCTGTTGCTGGACTATAAATCCCATTATCTCTAGAAGGTTCATGGCTTTCTGAGTATGATGGGAGTTGCAGTTCAACAACAACTTGAAGAGTCACAGGTTATCCAACTTATAACCAAGAATCCTCAACTGTTGGACCTTCAGCGGTTGAGGGGCTACAACTCTCATCACCCCCAGTCAGCTGTTGGTGGGTTGGGGATGATGGGAGTTGTTTCCTGTAGCTGGAGATCTAATGGTTGTCCATAACGGATGTAAACTTGCTCCTGCCTGGTCCTTCTCATCCGCTCATTTCCCACTACCCCTCTGTGTCTCTTGCCACTATATGTCTTGGATATTATCACTGTGTTTGAGAAGTTAATATCCATTAAACCCTTTGTGTCATATGCATAAATAAAAAAAAAATGTTGAGCATCATTTTGTTATACTCTGCCTGGGCCTACTATGGCATTCAACAAAACTGATTAACCCCTTGAGGACCAGTGGGGTGTGCGCACACCCTGTTGGTCCTCAAGCAGTTAACAATACATTACAAAACGTCACTTACAAGCTTGTTGAAAGGGACACAGCAAAAAAAGGCACAGTGCTTCAAATAGGTTTGTTTTCCGTGCATTGATTTAAACTCCTCTTAGGACCCTGCAATAATTCTGAGTCAAACTAACTATGATATGGTACAAATAAAAAAAACATATATTCAAATTGAGGCTTTTAACCCTTGTGTGCTAGGAAGGACTCCAATGCATTGTGAAGCAATGTGCTGAGACCTTATTAGCTCTCAAGCTGTTTATAAGCACCATTTAAATCAAAGGGAATTTCGGTAATTTTTTACTTGTCCCCCTTTGGTGAAGTTGGTTTGCTCCAGAATTGCTTCTATTCTTAGATTACATTGCAGTTGATATCAGCTGGTATTATTTAATAGAGTCACAGTGAAGCGTAAGAAGAAATTTGTAAAGAAGCCTATTGATAAAGTTATCAATTGCAATGTATATTACAGGCCTAAATTAACCATATTTTCCCATCCCAAATACTTTCATCATCTATGTAAGTCATTACCCAGGGCCAGATTCCTTGTTAAGCACAAAAAACACCTGCCTAGGAGTGCCTAACTGTGTGGTGAAGACCCCACCCAAAATGACAAATTGTGGGTGGAGCCAACACAACCCCAACACCCCTAAACTATACACCTATTTCTAGTTATGGTTGGTTTTCTTTATGTCCAGGCTATATACACATTTGACCCAGTTAAAGACCATTTTAAAGGATTAGTAATGTCCGCTTATAATGCTATAGTGTACATTAAAAAAAAAAAAATAAATTATCTGGAGCAAGTCCCATCTCTCAAACCTTCATGGTTTGAGAGATAAAACGTTTTAAAGTTCCTCCTCCTTCCCCTTGCACTGACGTCACACAGAAGGAGATCCTGGTCCTGGGACCAGCTGGCGGCCCTTCAGCAGAGCCGGAAATACCGTAATCTAAAAAGAACTACTTCATTGGAATGGTCTACATAGTGTGCCTGGTGTGCAAGCACACTTTGTAGACTGTTCCAATGAAGTATTTATTTTTAGATTGCTGTATTTCGGCTCTGCTGGACAGCCTCCTTGAGTAGGCCAACACGAATCGCCTTCTTCAGCTTTAACCCTTTCAGTGCCAGAGTGATACGCAATGCACTGCTTTGCAATGCGTTGTGTACCCCCCTCTGGCACTCATAGAGTTAAAGCTGACATCAGTGCAAGGGGAGGGAGGGGGAACTTTAAAGACATTATATCTCTCAAATCATAAAGGGTTGAGAGATGGGACTTGCTCCAGATTTTATTTATTTTTTTAAATCTACAATATAGCATCAAATTATAAGCGGACATTACTAACCCTTTAACCCCTGGAATTCTAGAGAGTTCCCCAGTGCATTGATTTCAGTCTTAGCATACATGGGGTTAACCATTTGGGTGCCATAGGGGTATCCAATGCATTTCTTTGCCATGCATTGGATACCCCCTCTAGCATTCAAAAGGTTAATGGCTTTTTTTTCTTCACCCTTACATTTTATGCAATAAGGCTGATTTAGTAAGAAACGGAGCAAGCCATCTGCACCAGAGGAGACAAGTATAGTGTTTCCAAATCCCCTTTAATATAAATAGGGTTTTAACCCTTTGAATAACAGAGTGGCACAGTAATATGATGGACACCTGTCTAGCATTCAAGGTGTTAAAATTCCCATTAAAATCAATGGCAATGTTTATTTGTCCAGTATGGTAGAATGGTTTGCTCCATAATTCTTCTCATTAATCCTTTGAGTCCCAGAGCAAAGCGAAGAGGTGCACAACCTTCTGACACTCAAAGCATTAACCCTTTCAGTGCCCGAGGGGTACGCAATGAAAGGGTTAAGTTTGAGAGTTCCACTGCAGGTGCTACATGTTATCACTAGTTTTATCTCCCAGTTTCTTACTGAAGTTGTGTTTTCTGTTGGAGGCATCAATGTGGGTGAAGATATGGGCAGGGTCATGAATGGAGTAGAGGTGATAGGAGTGTTGCCATGGGCAGGGTTATGATAGGCCCCCTTATGGAAGCCTGGCATTTAAAGGGGATCTATCAACCCTATACAAGTGTGTTAAATGTTAGGTTACATAGCGACTAATTGGATTTCTGTATTAATTTTTTTTTTTAACCCTATTTGACCATAAATTCATGTTTAAAGAGTGCACTTCCAGACAGACTGAGATTACCTGCTCTGTACTGCAATGTCACTCTGCCTCTGCTCCCCTCCCTCTATCCAGCCTCCTCCAATGACAGAGGCTTTCTGTCTGTAAGCTGGAGCGATCTCATTGGCTAGATATAAATCTCTGCCAATGAAATCGCTCCAGCTTACAGACAGAAAACCTACGTCATCGGAGGAGGCTGGATAAAGGGAGGGGAGAAGAGGCAGAGTGACAGACTGCGGTACAGAGCAGGTAACTGCAGTCTGTCCGGAAGTGCACTCTTTAAACATTCATTTTTGGACAAATAGGGTTTTAAAATAAAATTAACAAAAGAAATCCACTTAGTCTCTATATAATCTAATATTTAACACACTTGTATAGGGGTGATAGATCGCCTTTAAATCAGACCCTGAAAATACTATAAACTATGCAATCATGCGCAGTATACGATTGAATACATCATTAAACAGTATATTGTACCTACATTTTCCGAACCATGAAGCCAGTCAGCTATATTGCATAGTGCTCCATATACATGTCCCTCTTATTGCAGATCTGCGATTGTATAATATGCCATTTCATCTGTGTCACAGAGCTCTGTGCTCCTTTCCCTTGTAGTGGAAACCTGTAAGTGTTTACCTTAGTGCATCTTATAAATGTGCAGCGTCTAAGCCAATGCGTAGAAAATACTGAGAGGTTTAATCAGTGCAAAGGCAGCTGTAGGTGAGTCCCCACTCTCATGCAACTCCCCAAACTGTTGAGAGAATGCGATGTCTGATTTTGCACCCCATTATCTTCTGAATCCCTGCAGAGAAGGGGTTACCGGTTCCCATCAGTTTTAGGGAAACCCAGCCATGAGGAAGTGGACCCGTGAGATTTCAAAGAGAAAAAAATAAAAGTCTTATCCATATTTCATGTCCTTGGTTTAACAGATAGAAGATTCTCAAAGAGGCAACTTGTTGACGATCCTCAAAGAAGCAGAAAAGTTTTATAATTAAATATAATGTCTTTTTTCCCACTGCTGGGAGATACTTAGTTCAAAAGGTATTACAGATTAAACTGTTAAAAATGTCTGGTGCAGGAGAATTTAGAATTTTGCTTGCGCCACCTAAACATTGGAACTGTTATGGTTACATTCTATGGAGAGGCACAGCTTAACCCTGGGAGGACCAGAGAAGTGTGCAATCCATGAGAAGCACTGGGACGCACACACTTATGGTCTTTATAGGGTTAAAAGTACAGAGAGGAGCAGAAAACAAAAATTTGCAATCTATACACGACAACATTTTTTTCCATAATCTTTACTGCACCTTTATAGGGAACTATCCCACCTATACAAGTTTGGATAATAATTAACTAAATTTAGCGATTAGCTAGAAAACTTGTTTAATATACTTTTTTTTAATAAAATTTGTGGTATGGCTAAAATTAAAGGTTTAAAAATAATGCGGTGCCTCATTTCCAGACAGACTGCTGGTACAGCTCTGCCCCGCAGTCTGTCAATCTTCCTCCGCTCCCCTCCCCATGGAGCATCTCGATCCAACCTTCTCCAATGACGGAGGATTTCTCCTTGTAAGCTGGAGTGCTCTCATTGGCCAGAGAGAGCTCCAGTTTACAAGCAGAAATCTTCAGTCACCCGAGGAGGCTGGATTGAGACTCTACGTGGGGAGGGGAGAGGAGGAAGGTTGACAGACTACGGAGCAGAGTGTACCCGCAGTCTGTCCAGAAGTAAGGCATCGCATCATTTTTATACCTTTAATTTTAGACATACCACAAATTTTATATAAAAAAAAATAATAAAAAACAAGTTTTCTAGCTAATCGCTATATTTAGTTAATTATTATCCAGACTTTTATAGCAGTGATAGCTCCCCTTTAACTCTGAGTGCCAGAGGAGTACGTAATGCACTGCTTCTCAAAGTGTTGTGTACCCCTCTGGTATTCAAAGGGTTAACCCTAATGCAAGTAAACAGATTTTGGAGATATGACTATTTGCTGCTATAGTTTTATAGGCTCATCAGCTCAGCATAGGCAGTTTTATTTAACCCCATGGATGCAAGACATGACTTCAGATGTATTACAGACATCTTTAGCATTCAAGTGGTTAACCCTTTGAGTGCCATAGGGATATGCATTGCATACCCCTCTGGCACTCGAAGGGTTAATATGTTTTCTCTCTATTTTACTTCTTTGGTATGATGGAAGTATTATGGAAAACATTTCTGTGTAGATCATTATTAATCATACCTAGCAATGAGGGAAAAAAAAAACAATTAACGATTAAATAGGTGATTAAATATTAGATATTATTTGCTAGGCAGATTTAAAGAGTGCTAAAAAGTGGCAACGTTTAACAACAATAATTCTGGAGTCATTGCTTTACATTACTTATATTCTCCACAACATTATTTGAAAAATGGGCAACTATCAGACTGGAAAAAGACTCAGTCGTCTTTATTGTAAGCGGTTTCCCAGATTTCCTTATTGTCTTTTTTTGGAATACAAAAATATTAGGTTAACTTTATTGGTTTTCTTTCAAGCAGACTAACACCTCCACATAATAACCACCAACTTGTCTTCCTATGGCCAGAAAACCTTAATGGAGCCTTTGAATTTTGCCCTTGTGCCTTTGTTGAAGAGAATATATTCAATTCATCTTGGATATCATGTCCATGGAGGTGAACATGATGGTTACTGGCAGTTTTTTTGTTTTTTTTAAACCGAAGCAGATTCCACGAGCCTGCTTAAATCTTGAGTAGAAAAACTGAAGCTTTGCACACTCCTCTTGTTCTTAACCCTTTGAGTGCCAGAGGGGTTTCCAACACATTGCAATGCATTGGCTACCACCCTGGCACACAAAGGGTTAAACAGTTAAGATTACCATGCGCTCTATGTGGAGTTTGGGTCATGTGCTCCTATTTGCAACCGTCTTATTCCCATCCACGACATGACATCCAGAACAGATGTCCTTTCTTGAGAAAAGTCTCAAAGACATAATTCATAGCAGCCAGTGGGAGGTTCTAGGTATTGCAAGGTAAGTGGGTGGTTATTACTGGGAGGAGTTATTTTTCCATAGTTATCATTTGGTAGGCATGGATGAAATTTTCATCGTGTCAAAGTGCTTGGACTAATATAGGCCTGAAGCTTGCTCCAGAGACTTGCCTATGGGGTGTAAGTGAATGCTGAATTATTAGGCAGGCTATCCCTTTTCTGCCTCATGCTTCCATACCACCCCTTAGGGGACATAGTATAGCTCCGGAACCCAGGTGACTTTGCTCCAGAATCTTCAGACTCCAGGGAAATTTCTGAGCCTGTTGGAGAGCGTCTAGACCTAGGTGTCTCAGGAAGTGGGGTTCCATTGCCAAATTTTGGGCTCCATATTCCGCTGCTTTGGAGGGGCGATTGGGGGCTTACAAGGCCCCATGGGGATGCACTCTTCCTCTTGGCTGCATTGATGATATTGCGAGCAATAAGAGCTTTCATTTGCTTCCCAGCTCGAAGGTCATTTTCAGCTTTGAAAGGGGAGGGGGACCGATCACTCCAAGAAGGGGACATGGAACGGAATGGTGGAGTTGGCATCCCAGAGCCTTCCTCATAGCTTGGCAAGGACGATACCGATGAGCTTCCCCACCCATCCAATGATCCTCTGTGTTGTAGAGCTCTTGAGGTTGGAGATGCAGTTCCAAGGTCCCTTAACCTCTGTGGACAGAGTATAAATAGTGTCTTAAATCTAATACAAAATACCATAACTGTCATAATATAATGGTTCATGCATGTGTATACCTTTTCTTTAATATAGGATGCTTATAAATACACACACACTGCAGGGTTTTACTGAATCCTGTTATAACCTGCAGAATTCTATTTTCACAAGTGTTCTAAATTAAGGAAGAGATTTGGGAGGTTATGCGTGATAAAGAGGTGATAAAACAGAGAGAACTTCTCCAGTTCCTATGTTATTCCATGGAGTCTATGCATTAAGTGGGAGAAATATTAGTGTATTGCCTCCATAGCCTAACATAGGACTTGGCGAAGTCCCCTCCACTTTATCACACCTTTATCATGGCTTTATCACGCCACCTTTCTCATACATTCATTGTCTGCTTAAGTAGGCAAGTTATCTTAAGACAAATTTGCTTGCTTTACAGAGAATTAAAATCTGCCTATATGTTGCACTAGCCATTATTCTGTAAAATAAATTGTTTTTGAAAAGTTTGCCTGTATGTTTTGGTGACACAGTATGACACTTTATGATAATTTTCTACATAGTATGTAGGGTTGCCACCTTTTGTTAAAAAAAATACCGGCCAAGGCATTCCCTCCATATACTTAACATTGGAAAAAAGCCAATTTTTTACCAGCCTGCCGGTAAAATACCGGCTGGGTGGCAACCCTAATAGTATGCTAATTGGTTCGGTTAACACTAACATATCGTACTGTGCTATTTGAAATGTCTCCAGTGAACTATTCCTAGATTCATTCATTGCACACAATTGGCCCAACTCAAACTAATTAGCCTAAAGTGACATGCTGTGCCACCAACGAATAAAGGGTAATTTCTCAAAAACTATTTATATTACAAATTACAGGTACTTCTCTTATGGGTACTTTTAAATTCTCTTAGCATTAACTAAACCTATTTTAAGGTGATAGGCACGCTTTAAAGGAGCAGTAGACTATTTTGTAATGGGAAAAATATATATATTGTGGGAATTTTCCTTCTGAGTAAAATAAGGGTATTACCACTGATGGGAGAGAACATATATTCTGAGTTAATTGAAGTTTAAACTTTTGGTTTTCTAATATTAACAATTGTGAGTCACTGACAATAGTAATTTATAGTAACAGCTTTGTCAGTTTGTAGTTTTAGAAAGTGCTAAAGCTGCTACTCCCTTTCTGATAGTGTGAACTCTTATCACTTGAATGATACAACTGACAGCAGTGGAAGTACCATTGTTCTACATTGTAGGTTTTCCCAAAAAATAAAGTAAATAACGTTTACTGCACTTCTAGCACCACACTAAGCATGAAACATCAATATTCATGTAAATTTAATATATTTGATAACAGATTCATACATGAACACATGATCATATTTCCCATTAAGTCAGTGATTCTCAACTAGGGTGCTGTGGCACTTTGGTGTGCCACGGACGTCAAATTAGGGTGCCCCGTGTTTTCTATGAAGACTAACAAAACTAGACTTTTAAATAAAGATTTATAGAAATTGTTAAGAACAATATGTTTAGTTATGTTATTACTATTGTAAGACATAATAACTGTATATTTGTGTATTGTACCCTTCATTATGCCCATGAAAAATGACATTAAATATGTTAGGGGTGCCCCGAATGTTCTAGATTATGTGTTAGGGGTGCCCCGTGCAAAAAAAGTTTGAGATCCACTGCATTAAGTATATTTTCACATGGCATGACAAATTGTGAGTGGACCCTCAGCTGTGATGGCAACACCCACTCTGTTAAGTTGTGGATGTGGTCAGTTTCAGCCCAATGCATCTGCGCCAATATGTATATTGCTGCAATGTCCAGTTTATGTCAGTTTACAAACTCTTTTACTGGTCAGCTGTCTTTGTAAAGCAGACCTCACTAGCATTCACAATGTAAAGGGAACTACACCTTCAGAATGCACTACTCAATTTGTCTACCAGAGTTATTTACCTACGTAGGGGTCCTTGCCTTATATAAAATATTTTTTATAGTGTTTAATCTGCTAGAGAGGGGACAGGCAACATTTGGCTCTCCTGCTGTTGAGACTGCAACTCCTATCATCATACCTCCCAACATTTCAAATGGCCAAAGAGGGACACTTTTGTTTTAGGGGGTGTTACTGGGGGCGTGGCTAGTGGACGGTGCATTATCAACAGCTTATAGGTTATTTCATGACCTACTGACACCTCTTTGTGTAACTTAATAAATGATCTAGGGCAAAATCAAAGTATTTTATTTACACAGACTAATTTATAAACACATATAATGACGTTTATACAAACATTAATGTAACTCTGACAGAATTCAAATAACACTCTCCAAAGTCCAAATAATATGATGATTAATTAGAGCTGCTTTTATTATGAAACATTACTATCCCTTTAAGCACTGATATAGTTAAAAGAAAGGGTTAACCCATTCACTGCCAAAGTAGTATCCAATACATTGGATAGCTCTCTGGCATTCAAAAGATAAAACACACATGCTGGGAGGGACAGATGAGAAGGATGAATGACGAGGCTGGGAGGGACAGATGGGAGAAACACACTGGGAGGGGCAGATGGGAGAGATGAACTGGGAGGGACAGATGGGAGAGATGAACAGGGAGGGACAGATGGGAGAGACGAACTGGGAGGGACAGATGGGAGAGACGAACAGGGAGGGACAGATGGGTGTGATGAACAGGGAGGGACAGATGGGTGTGATGAACAGGGAGATTGTGATGGATAGATGGGAGCAGAGTGGGACTGGGGACATAGTGAACAAGGAGGGGGAGGAAGGCCTGGGGAGAAGGAGAGGAACACGAGCAACATGAAAGTGTTTGCACAGCCCCTCTGGCCACTCCTATCAAAATCCCTCCCCTCTGCATCACTGTATGTGTTTGAGAGCCAGTAAGGAAGAATTACCATAGCTCCTCTTACTGCTGCTCTGGGGTGTGGTTGGCACAATCAGTGAATTTTCCATAACATGGCAACATGACAGCCTTCTCTTTTTGTGTGTGTGTTTATATTATATATATATATATTTTTTTGTGTGTATCAGATACTGTTTCCTGGTAATGATTACTAACATTTTAGTCTAATAATTTAGTCTTAAAATGGGCCAGTCACTTTAAGACTTTGGTTTGTCTTTGGGAAAGGAACCTTTTATACAGTTTTTGGGAAATTAACCGTGTATGCTAATTCCCTTTATATTATGTTAATTAGCTCTGAGACTGATCACTCGCTGTGTTGTAAAAATGACCCCAGTGTGTGTGTGTGCTCTGTTTAGATTCCCGGTAATTCATAGCACAGTATGCAGTAATATTGGCTCAGCACAGAAACTAAATAACCGTTCCGGACTGTGCATTTCTCTAAAATTATTATTATTACAATCAAATGACTAGTACAATATAAAACCAGTTTTTAATTCCCTATAACATTATCTAAACTTACTAAAAGGCTGACAGGCCCATTTTAATCCCTTGAGAACCAGAGAAGTGTGCAACACATTGCAAAGCAATGCATTGCACACCCCCCTCTGGTCTTCAGAGGGCTAACCCATTGAGTGCCAGAAAGGTATGTAGTTCATTGCAGCGCAATGCATTGGATGCCTTTCCGGCACTCAAAGGGATAGTAATTTGTGGATCTTAAAGGGATAGTAATACTTAAAATGTAAAAAAAATATGTTGTAGGGTTTATCCCCCTGAGTAAAACAAGGGCACTCCCACTGCTGAAAGGTGTTTCATTCAAAAGTTATTAATTTTCAAACTTGAATTTTTTAGGTGCAATATCACAGTGGCCTGAAATTGTACAGTGGCGCTGTTGCTACACGATCCTATGGACAGCTCTGGTCAGTTGACCATAAATCTCCATAGGATGGTGTAGCAACAGCGCCACTGTACAATTTCAGGCCACTGTGATATTGCACCTAAAAAATTCAAGTTTGAAAATTAATAACTTTTGAATGAAACACCTTTCAGCAGTGGGAGTGCCCTTGTTTTACTCAGGGGGATAAACTCTACAACATATTTTTTTTTACATTTTAAGCATTACTATCCCTTTAAAGAAATATTTGATTATATCAATATATACATTCAATGGAAATGCTAGTTTAACACTCTGAGTGCCAGAGTTATCCACCACATTCAAAACTCTTAAAGGGGGTAAACTGGCAAGTTAAAAGACAGTACATTTTTTATGGGGTATTAGCAGAACAAACACCAGAACATTTACTTTTGAATTATACATTTTATACCACATAAAAAAAATGTACTGCTCCTTTAACTTACCAGTTTACCCCCTTTGAGGGCTTTGAATGAGTTGGATAACTGGCACTCAAAGAGTTAAGCTAGTATTCCCACTGAATGTATATTGGTACTATGTTAAGTCCTTGGGTGCAAGAAAGGTCTCCCCATTGCATTGAGAAGCATCTTAGGGTTTAACCTTTTGAGTGCCAGAGGGGTACGCAACGCATTGCAGAGCAATGCGTTGCGTACCCCTCTGGCACTCAAAGGATTAATGTTAGGATGTTCGTGTTCAGCAAAGATTGTACGTGAAACCACAAAGCAAAAAAAAGTTAACCCTTTGAGTGCCAGAGGAGTATGCAATGCATTGCAAAGCATTCCACTCTGGCAATCAAAGGGTTAAGAACCACTGCTAACAGGCAATGCAGTGGAGACTAAGAGGTTAAGCATTCTTGTAATAGGTGTCTCCTCAGTGATAATGTGATTTTGGTGAAAACCATCATATATAAAGAACAATGCTTATGAATAGAAAATATGTGAGTACTAATCTCAGTCAATCATCTGCTAAAGATATTGTCACTCACTACAAGCTTGTACAAACAAAAGTAAGTAAACAGTTTCGCCGCTGCACAAAGACACAGATTTCCGCACACACATTGGAAAAGCAGGTTTAGCATTACTTTAGAAATCCTGAAACAAAAATAAATTAGAATGTTTGCAGGATTTCGGGAGGGGACCTGCTGTATATGAGAGTCACTGGGAACAATGATTAAGTACATTTTTATTGCACAAAGCATCTATATATTAACGGATAAAGGATCAGAGGGCTGTACAATGCATTGCTCTACACCCCTCTGGTCCTTAAAGGGATAGTAATGTTTCATAATAAAAGCAGCTCTAATTAATCATAATAGTATTTGGACTTTGGAGAGTGTTATTTCAATTCTGTCAGAGTTGTAGTTCAAGAGTAATTGAATGACAAAGTATCCCCCTCCCGCCCCTTTTACTGATGTAACACTTTTCAGCCAGAGCAGAAGGGAGGTGCCCAGGTAGATTGCAGAGAGGGACAATCTTCAATTAAGATAAGGGAAAAACCTGAAAAGCTTGTCAAGGGGGGCA
This sequence comes from Rhinophrynus dorsalis, assembly GCA_037306005.1. Lineage (NCBI taxonomy): Eukaryota > Metazoa > Chordata > Amphibia > Anura > Rhinophrynidae > Rhinophrynus > Rhinophrynus dorsalis. Next base: position 71,117,825 of record CM074721.1, on the reverse strand, counting down.
GGGCTTTCATTGTTTTCATTGTAAAAAGATGGACAATCTTTTGTTATCTGTCTGGTCTTACAACCAGATCCCCATCTGAGAAGAGATGGCTTACACTAGGTAAAAGGGGCGGGAGGGGGAAACTTTGCTTGTGAATCTCTCTTAAACCATAAAGGTTTGAGAGATAAAAAAATATGAAGAATGATATGTCTTAATGCCTACAAAATAAAATAAAGTTAAAACTAAGTATTACTATCCCTTTAAAGGGGATCTATCATCCCATACAAGTTTGTCTTAATATTTATGTTATATAGTGAATGTGGAATACTGTATATTTTTTTAATTTTAATAGCGTTTTGGCTGAAATTTAAGGAGTAAAAATTTCCCTGCACCCTACTTCTGGACAGACTGTGGTTACCAGCTCTGTACCACAGTCTGTCACTCTGCCTCTGCTCCCCTCCCTATGATGGAGGCTTTCTGCCTGTAAGCCGGAGCAGTCTCTGGCCAATGAGATCACTCAAGCTTCATTCCTCACATCCAGTCAATCTCCAACTCATGCCGCCTCCACCTCCGCAACATCTCTAGAATCCGACTCTTTCTCACAGAAGACACTACCAAAATTCTAATCCAAACACTCATCATGTCCAGTCTTGACTACTGTAACTCATTACTAATTGGCTTTCTTCTCACCTGAATAACCCCACTACAGTCCATAATGAACTCTGCTGCAAGACTAATCTACCTCACTCATCGCTTCTCTAACACCAGCCCCCTCTGCCAGTCCCTACACTGGCTCCCATTAGCATACAGAGTTAAATTCAAAATTCTGGTGCTAACTTATAGAGCCCTTACTAACACCGCAACCCCCTATATTTCATCTCTCATTTCCAAATATATTCCCTCTCACCATCTTCGCTCTGCACATGACCTTCTGCTCTCTGCAGCTCTTATCACATCCTCCCACTCCCGCCTACAGGACTTCTCCCGTGCTGCACCCGAGCTCTGGAACTCCCTCCCCCGCCCCATCAGACTCTCCCCCAGCCTTCAAATCTTCAGACTCTCCCTGAAAACTCACCTCTTCAGGGAAGCCTATCAACTGTCTCCATAACTATTTAATACCTCTGTATGTCTATTCCCAATTGTACAGCGCTGCGGAATTAGTTGGAGCTATATAAATGAATAATAATAATAATAGAGGTCTGGATAGAGGGAGGGGAGCAGAGGAAGAGTGACAGACTGTGGTACAGAGCTGGTAAACGCAGTCTATCTGGAAGCAGGGTGCAGGGCAATATTAACTCATTAAATTTTGGCCAAATAGCAATATAAAAAAATAAAATAATACAGTATTCCACATATTCGCTATATGACAGTACTATGAAGACAAACTTGTATAGGGGTGATAGATCCCCTTAAAGCATTAAGATATTTGCGCATCAATTTGGATGAATTGTCAACTCTGCTCCAATAAAATTGGAGTTACATTTAGGGAGACAAAACTGGGTGGGCAGCTTATAAGTATGTGGGCAAGAGATGGCTGCACCCTAATGTCGGTGGACTATTTTGAAAAGTGAGCAGGCCACACAGACCTCTGCTCCTGAAATGGATGAACAGGACAGTAAATGATGGTCTCATCTGGATAGTTCCAAGAAATGAATCAGAACAGATATGCATACCTGGGAACTTTGAAGTAGAAGCCTCCTGAAGAACTGTGGTTAGATGGGATGGGACTGTCCACATGACACAATTAGTCTTATAAAGTGGGTAGGTCATAACCATACCTGGGAACTCTCAGGGTTTGAACTTGAGCCTCAGGGTTTTGACCCAAATCTCAGGGTGAAGGGCCAAATTCTCAGGGTGAGAGAGGTCTGTGTCACCTACTATATGAATTTCCCCAATTAAATGTTTCCTTAGCCTCTAAACTGGTGCCATTAGTACCAGAAAGACAGTGGAAGAAGTCCTGCTTGTCTTGTTTGTGTTCAGGCAGTGAGTTATCCAAACTGTAGCATGTTAAAGGTCCCTCGGACACAGACCAGAGCACCTCTGTGTTAGAGCAAGCAGGCACATATCGCATAAAATCTACATTATGGGACGCTTTAAGGGTTAATATTTCAAAGATCTCAGGGTCAGCTCATCTTGAAAGTTCCCAGGTATGGTCATAACTGGAAGACTATGGGCAGGGAAATAGGCAGAACCGAGAAGGATTGGGCAGAGAGTGGGCATGGCTTCCTGGGAACTCTGGAAGTTGGAGAATCAGCCTCTCCCCCCGGAGACCCAGTAATCAAGTCTGAAAACAAGCATCTCTTTGGCAGAACCAGAGAGTTCTCAGGTATGCATATAACCATTTGCAGTCCCCTGGCTGACCCAGAGTCCACTCTAACACCCAACACAGCTTCCCACTTAACTATCCCAGGGGTAGCCAATATTTTGACCTCCAGCCTGGTCACGGTTGCCTAGAGGGATCAACTGCACCTCACCGACAAGGCCCAATAAGGCCAAAACATTTGCCTGCGTTTAGCTGCTTCTCTCACGTAGAGAGGAATTGTTTTGCATTTCGTAGTGGGGCTCTCACTTGGGCAGGACCAGTATGATATGCTTCAGAATATTTCTTCTCTGTATATTGCACTTGTTAGCTAAGAGAGGTTGCACCCTGGGCGTAAGGCACCAGTCTTAGGGAGCGGTTTGCATACCCTTGCAGATTCATGAGCCTAGTTGATCATCTCTGACCTATAGTTTTGCAGAGCCAGAGAGCTGTATGCACATAAGCATTTCCAATCCGCTGTCTGGTCCAGAGTCCACTCTAACACCCAAAACACCTTTTCAAGTAACTGACCCACGGGTAGCTAATCTTTGGAACTCCAGCTGTTTAAAGTGCAACTCCTATTATCTTCTACCACATAAAGTCTGTAGTAGTAGTCCTCATCAGATGGAGGCCCAAAAATTACTAACCCTAACCTAACCAAGCCTCCCCTTCAAAGAAGTAAAACCTCCTAATAATAACCCTCCACAAATGATTTTGTGCAAAAGAGTACTAAAGAGCCTACCAGAGCCGGGCGAAGTAGGCATGACAAGGCCCGTCAGGAAGAAGAGGATGTGACGTGTGGCAGGAGCTTCGGCTGCAAGGGATTGTGGTCCCGCAGCCATCTTCAGTTTGGAGCGGCACGCGAGCTGTTCCCACCCGCCCGCCCCTGCTGCGTGCCTTTTGGTCCACTGGGGTGTGGTTCCTTTCGGTGCACGGCGTGTTGGGCATGTGGTGGTGTGGGGCCCTTTGGTTGTCGGATATCCAGGCAGTTTTTTGTCACAGCTTGGGGGGGGGGTCCTCCTGGGCAAGCCAGGTGGTTGTGGTGATGGTATGGGTTTAAGAGTCTTGGGCATGGGGCCCAAGGGGCAGGAAATTACAGCTGGTGGGCTATTACTTGCCACATTCAAATAGGGCAGGGTCGGATGGTGGCATGGCCCCCGGTGTGACGTTCTGTCAAGCACTAAGATGTTATGTTTGTTATGGAATGGTATAGGTTATATTGATGTTATAATTTATTACGGATGTTGTTAATAAATCTTAAGTTAATGACACTTATGTTAATAAATGTTGTGGCCTATTGACCCATTCAGATAGCCTCTGTGGTGTTTTATTAAGGGGGGAAAAAGGGGGTATGGAGATTGGGATGACTTGACGCTGCACTTGTCATGGCTCCTATGAATTTTGCCCTTGCATTTTGGTTCAAGAGATAATGGCTAGTTTCAAATGCAGTTGCTAATTTTATCTCCAGGTATCCCATAGACTTCAATAGGAACATTTTTTGATAAAACAGGAGGTAACATTTATTTCCTGCATTTAAATCCAGCCCAATATCGTCAATCAGTTCTGGAAGTCATGTCTATGGAGGCCGACTGTGAGTGACAGCTCTCTGTCCAAGAGGTTCTGCAGCAGCAGCTTCTTTTACTGCACTATTAACTGTATTAGACAAATTGTCATCCATTGTGTAGCAAGTGCCTTATGCACTACATAAAAGAGAAGCAACTGTAAACTAAACCAAGCACTAGAGGGGACAAGTAAAAATTAAAATACCCACTGAAGAATAGATATATTCTGGAAGTGCTACTAAAATGGCGAGTGTTTACATGATAACAATTATCAGGAAAGTCTAAACAATCTGAATATGTATAGCCTGGAGAATAGAAGAGGGGATATAATAATAAACTATTTTACCAGTAAAGATACATTGAGATCGTTTCTCATTTACAAGTATGTCCTGGGGTATTGAGGTTATTATTACTCAATTTAAAGGTACACATGATAGAAACATTCAGACACATGAAGGGTTACAACAAAGTATGATCTTATGTTCCTGGCCACTTTCTTCTCTCAGCACACAACGCCCTTCTTGTTGTACCATCCACACCCTCGCCCTCTCCCGTCTCAAACCTTTTTCACTTTCCACTCTCCTACCTATGGAACTCCATACCTCTCTCCCTACATCTTGAACAATCCCCCCCTGTTTTTAAGTCTACCCTGAAATCCTACCTTCTGGAGCACTAGTGTCATGCACTACCTTTGGCCAAACTCATCACTTGTAATCTCAGTACTTGACACCCTCATACCCTGTTGTCTGTCTCCTATTGCCCATTTACACTGTAAGTTCCTTGGAGAAGAGACCTCTCTGCTATTGTTCCTAGGAATGTGACACTTATTTTAACCCCTTTTATTTATGGTAACAAGTCTATTGTAATGCACTGTGTGTACACTGTGTGGCGCCATCTAAATAAAAGATGTACATATATACATAGTACTTTGGGGGAGCAAATTTCAAAAGGGTAGAAATTCTAGGTCAAGAAGCCATAGTCTAAAAAAATAGGGTCAGAGGCTTAGATGTTATGTAGGAAAGTTTTACTTCACTGAGGGTGTAGTAGAGAAATTGAATAGCCAACCATCAGAGGTGGTAGAGGTTAATTTAGAGAAGAATTTAAGAAAGCATGGGTAAGGTTATCCTGAACATAAGAGAAGACCAAGAATCAAAACAAGGTTTGAGGTGTTTACAGTTGAAACAACAGACAAATTAGATGAGCCAAAGAGATCTTATTAGCAGTCAAACGGTATGTTTCTTTGTCTTATAACACCTTGAATGCTAAAAAGTTCTCTACTACACTGCAAAAGCATCCAAAGGATTAAAATCCCCATTTAACTGAATATACTTTTTTTATTTGGTTTACCCCAGAATTATTCCACTTTTCTTTTGTAGAAAAAGCCCCAAGGAACTGAAATCAGACAACTCCATTTTACCACCCTGCCTAACCTGCCCTTGACTCCTCTCCCCTATTGTATTTAAGTGAAGGTATTGCATTGTACACATATTTCTGCTTTGTGTTCTAGAGCTTATGATTTTTGGGAGTGTCAGTAGGACAATATACAGAGGATATGTAATCCACCTGTTACAATATGATATCATCATGGCATGCAATCTATGCCACTTAATTTTCTTTAACCCTGCGAGTGCCAGAAGGCTATGGCACAAATGCTTTGCTATGCATTGCGTAGCCTGCTGGCAATCAAAGGGTTAAAAGAAGGCCTTATCTAGGTACGTTTTAACTACATATTTTTATTTGCAACTGATCTCTGTTGTACTCTATTGCTAGTTCTTTTGGTGTACTAACTGATACAGACAACTGACCCTTACGAGACATTCAAGTCTACTGAAGCCTATTGTGTGTGGTGAGGAGGTGTGACCTAGAGGCATAACTGGGAACACGCCAGTGCCTCAGGTGTTTATTTTTAATTATTGGATCTCCGGAGACAGAGGCAGATTCTCAGGGCTTAGAGAGTTCCCATTTTAAGGGTAATTCTGTACTCCCCTCCTTCCAACTTCACCCAGCCCAATCAAGCAACATTTACTTTATGACACAAATCATATGATTTGGACGCTCCCACCCACAGACCTTTGTAGACCTCCTGAGGCTTGGGACAAGAAGGTTCCCAGGTATGTCTAGAGGAGGACTTCAACAGAGATCACTGTATATGCAAAACTGAAGAAGATTTAATGCAAACAGTATATAGATAGATCGAGAATAGCTGTGCGAAGGACACCTACCTAGGTAAAAACTTTTGTTAAACAAATTAAAGGGACACTAATGTTTTTGCTTGCAAACCAGGCACACTTTGTAGACCATTCCATTGAAGTCATTCTTTTTAAATAACACAATTGCGGCTCTGCTGAAGAGCCTTTGTGTCGGCCAACACGGATCTCCCTGTTGTCAAGCTTTACAGCTGACAGCAGGAAACGTCAAACTTTGAATGCATATATCTATCAAATCATAACCCTGCAAAGTGCTAATTATTTTTTATGGGACATCACTGTCCCTTTAACCCTTTGAGTATCAGAGCTGTTTGCAAGTATGATCCATGGCTTTCACAGCTTTGGGTTAAGGCACAGTTGAGGATACTTGACACTTAATCCTGCGACACCAGAATGCCGCCCTTTTGATGCAGGCAACATTCTGATATCTCCCTTTTCAAGCAGCCGACATTTTTTACTCTGAGCTTTGCTGGTCGCCAAATAGAGGGCAACATTTTAATAGACTACCCTGCCAGAAGAGGAGGGCATGCCATAGCTAGTTCTGAGACTAAACCAAATGCCTGGCTCAGACTAGCTCAGCATCAGGGTGGCTAGCCCACCATTACTTATTGGCACGCAACATTAGTCCTTGGGACACACCAATAGTTGATAATTTCAGGATATTCCAGGTTCTTTCATATCTGGCTCATTTATTTTGATTGAGCTTTTAAAATCACCTAAATAGTTATAAGAGGTTAGTGACACTTTAAATGCGAAGTAAACTTTTTTTTGTTTTGTTTTTTTAAACCTATACGTTATAGAGCTTTTCCTGCTGGGTAAAACAAGGCCACTCTCACTAGTGTCAGATATGTTATTCAAATATTATTATAACTAGTTGAACAGCCCGTTACACGGGCCACAGTGCCTCTGGCAGCCGGTCGCGGGGCAGTCACGGCAGTAGAGACTGCCCGAGCCACGGCTGATCCAGAGCTGGACGCTCCTTCGGAGCGCCCAGCTCTGTATCAGCCGCGGTGCGGGCAGTCTCTACTGTGCATGACTGCCGCACGCGCAGCAGTGTCTACTGCGCATGTCGGGCGTTACACACGATTTAGCGAATTATTATATAGGATAGATAGTTGAAATTGTCATGAAGTACAGTGTGATTACTTCCAGAAAGTTCAAACTGACAGCATAACTTAGTAGTGTCTATCACATTCTATAGAGAACTGTTTGTCAGTGATTCACCTCACCCAGAAAGTGCAACAGAGTAACTAAATGTAATCTGACCACTAGAGGGCACTATTAATGTAAAAAACAAGAACTATAAAAACTCGGAAATATGCATCTCAGTTGTGGGAGTACGTTTATTTTCCTCAGCAGGAAAAGTCCTACATTGTATATGTTTATATAAAGAAAAGCTTACTGCTCCTTTAACCCTTTGAGTGCCAATGCTTGGCAATGCTTTCCACACACCTGTGCCACTCATTGGGGGCAATGTGGAGGTGGCCAGTGGGGGGGGGGGGGCATAGAAATTTTTGCATCAGGGCCCGGTGGCTTCTAATTACGCCTCTGGTACAATCTACATGATAGTTTCCCTTTAAGAAATGGAAAACTGCCCATATGTTTAGTTCTCACATTCATTTCAACTCTGCCTGCTCCCAATGATCTCACCACTGGTTCTTTCAGTGACTGCCAGCCCACAGATATGAAATGATCCACACTTCACAGCCCAATTACCCATTGTTACATAGGTGTGCAGTGACCTGTAAAGGGGTCAGATGACATGAAAGGCAGCAATGAGGTCATTCGGGGACAGAACTCTGAACGTGAGATTTTTTTCTAATAATATATATATGTAATTTCCATCAATGTTAAGCCTTTTGAGTGCCTGTGGGGTATCCGACACATTGTGCTCAATGCATTGGATACCCCCTGGCACTTGGAGGGTTAACCCTTTAAGTGCCAGGGGGTACCCAATGCATTGATTTGCAATGCATTGCGTACCCCTCTGGCACTCAAAAGGTTAAAGAGATTATCAACTAAAACAAGTCTGGTGATTGTGAATCAAAATTGCCTATATTTTAGCCATTTTTTATTTAGAATTTATTATTATTATTAACCCTTTCAGTGCCAGCGGGGTAAGAAACTAATTACGAAGCAATGCATTGCATATTCCTCTGGCACTGAAAGGATTAAGCATGCCCCCCCTCACTGATAATGCACTACGATGTCTCGCCCACCTCTCCTAGCACCAGGGAGTGGAGGAGGTGATAGAAGACTGCATGGCATGCCTTAGTCTACTCTATGGACCCAATAACTCAAAAACTAGATTTCTAAACAGAACATGGTTAGTACAACATTAGGTGATGATTGAGACTGAGGTCTGAGTCCCGCGGCTGAGGCTCCTGCCGGCTGACACAGAGTAAGAGTTCCCACTAGGGTGACCACATGTCCCGGAATGGCAGATTGGAAATGTGATCACCCTGTGCTTCTGGGGGAGATAAATGAGGCAATTGGCCGAACAAAAATGAACATGGCTTAATCGAGAGTGGAGGCGGGGCTTCATAGATGTGAAAAAAGTGCTAGGAATAGGCTGGAGAAGGAGGAGAAGTGGGCAGGGAGTGGGAGGAACAGAGAGGGAAGGAGTAGAAGTGGGCAGAGTTTTATTAACCAGAATCATCCTCAGTAATCAATAGCAAAAACCAGAGTCTCCTGGGCAAATCTGGAGAGTTCCCAGATATAAACATGGAGGGAACATAACACAGTGCACATGCCCCTTCAACCCTCTGAGGTGCCAAAGGGGTGCTCACCGCATTGCGGAGCAAAAGGCAGGGGATATCTTTCTGGCACTCAAAGGGTCGTTACTCTCTGTTGTGGTATAAAATCTGTTGCGGGTATTTGTACAGTGATGTTATGTCCTGACTATAAATAGATCCTGTGTTCGTTACATCATTGTCCTCTCTGTTGTACTAAAGGTCTATATTAAGTTATGGGAACTGAAGCAAGCAGATTGTTGACATACATGTGGCATTGTTGAGTCTCTCAATTGTGTCTTACATACCAGCAGCAAGAATGTGCTCAGCCATGTCCAGACTGTGAAGGAAGAATTGTTGTTGTTTTAAGAAAACCAATTACCTTTGCACCAAAGACAAATCCCTTGAAACTGTATTGAATAAAAGAACAAAGAGAGGTTTCCTGATTTCTGTTATCTTGTAGCATCAGTGCAGGGATGGGCAACCTGTGGCTCCATGGTAGCTGTTGAACTACAACACCAGTCATCCACAGCTAGTCAAAACTAAGGATAAAAGAAGTTGTAGTCCAACAACTGCTAAAAGGCACAAGTTGTCCACACCTGGATGCTGATACAAGCAACAGCTGGTGAGTCACAGATTCCCATACCTGTACTACAAAACTGGTGAGCCACAGGTTTGATTATCTATGATCTAAAAGCAATAGCTAGCAAGCCACAGGCTGCCAATATCCATTCTACAAGCAAGGGCTGGGGAGCCATGGTTTTCTATTTTCTCATTAGTGATATAGAGAACGTAAATGGTCTATACCAGGTGATCTATCCAAGGGTTTCTCAACCTTTTCAGTACCAGTACCGCAGCAGTTAAAAAAAAAAAATGCATCTACCCACAACACCAGGGGAGGGCTGGCCTGGGGGGCAATTGCCCCCTGGGCCAGTCATATGTCTGGGCTGGTGGGCCACTCCCACTTGTTGCTGCAAATGTAGCTACAGTAGTGATACCACAGAGCTTACAACTGAAATGGAGCTACACTAGTAGTATAACCCATTTCTCTTGTAAGTTCTATGGTATCACTAGTGCAGCTTTACTTAAATTGTAAGCTCTGTAGTTGCACCCGTGTAACCCCATTTCAATTGTAAGCTTTGTGGTATTGCTTGCCTTACTTCACAACACTAACCCTTTGAGTGCCAGAGCAAAGCAAAGCAATGCGTGGCATACGCCTGTGGCACTCAAAGGGTTAATGGCAATTTTAAAATTAACTAAAGGGGGTGGGCTGGGACAGTGGACAATAGTAAAATTGGGCCACTTGATTGTAATTTCCCTCCAGGCCACAAGTTGCCAGCCCTCCCCTGCACAACACAATATCTTTTAATGAAACTCTTCGAGCGCCAGAGGGGTACGAATGTGTTCCGTACCCTCTGGCATTCATTAAGATTTACAAATTAAGGGTTATTAATCCAGAAGTCATACCCATAGAAAAGACTTGCTGGGCTGGCCTTCAGCTCTATTATGCAAGCATAGTAACTTGCATCATTTTTCTGAAGTATAGATTGGCATAACAATACTAAGCACAGGTACTGAAGTAACCCCTTTTTCTTGTGTCCCAAGTACCCCCAGAAACACTGATCTATTTCCATTGCATGTATGGATGCATGCAATTATTAGAAATGAATTACAAACTATAAGAAGAAACCATTTCCAGTCTTTAGATAACATTTCTTACAGTTCATATAGACTGTTTTTCTGTATTCAAAAATAAAAACTGAAGTGAAACTGCAATCTTGCCATGTTCTCACCTCTGTATGAGCATCCAGATTGATAGGATTTGCATGATTATCAGTTTACAATGTTGGATTTGCCCGCTGGGATACCAGGGGATCTCCTGGTAGGCCCAAGATCTTAAAGGCCCCCACCCAAGGAGTAATGGATGCCCCCACAGCCCCCAGATGGCCAAACTCGCTAATTCCCACACAGATTCGAGAGCTCTCCTGGTGGGCCCATATTGGTGTACATGCTTTATAATAATTTACTGAAGGTAGTGAGTGGAGTATGCTGTAGCCATACGGTCCTTAGATGTGTTCATCTTGTAGCTGTTCTGCAAGCTCTGCTCTCTACCCAATACATCCTTGTTGCATTGAGATGACAATCCTTCTGAGGACAGCATGGCTACTGTGTGTTTCACTACATACAGAATAAAGGGTAAGAGACAGCATATGTGTGGTTCTGTGATTACCAGTGGAACAAGGCTGGGGTGTCAAAGTGTGTGCGTGGATATGTGACAAGGCTGGGGTGTCAGACAGTGTGTGTGTGTGTGTCTACCAGTGGAACAAGGTTCGGATGTCAGACAATGCATATGTGACTATCAGTGGACAGGGCAATAAGGCTGGGGTAAATGTGTGGTTCTGTGACTACCAGTGGAACAAGTGGATGTCAATGGTTCTAGTTCTGTGACTGAGTGGAAAATGAAGCAAGGCTCACTCCATCCCTTATTCCAGATACTCCATCCTTCTCTCCTTGTCCTTTTCCAGCGGCTATCTCATCCCTCTTTTCAGTTTCTCCTTTCATCCCATCAGCCCTTCCTATTTATCCTTTCCTCTTTACAGTTTCTGCATCCTTATCTCTAGCTTTCCAAGCCTCTCCTTCCTTCCCTACCGCCCTATTTTCACTCACTTCCTCTCTCCTTCCCTCTTCCTAGCTACTCCCTATACATTCTCCATTCCTTCCTCCACCTTTCCAGCTTCTCCCTCCCTCTCTCTTTCCAGCGATTCCTTCCATCTTTTCAAGATAGTAAAATATAGATTAAAGCAGAGTTCAGATGCTACAAATAATGGACATTATGGACATACCAAATGACACTTGCCAAGTTAAATCCTACTGTTAAACAAATTAGGAGCTCCCCCTGTATTTGTTTGTTAAAGAGGATCTTCCACCTTGAATAAGATTAGTTAATTTTGAAGAGAACTAAAAAGTGCTTATATGTTATGATAGTAATTTGTTTCTAATGCAAATCATTTTTGAGAAATGAATATTCATTTGTTGGTGGCACAGTGTGGCACCTTATGCTAATTAGCTTATGTTCTGGCCAGTATTACCACATACTGTGCTATGAATAAATCTAGGTAGAACTCACTCTCTGGGAGAATTTCGCATAGCACTGAGAGTGAGAAGTTTGGATTCAAACCAAATTAATTAGTAAACTGTACCTGGAATTAGCATTAAGTGCCATTCTGTGCCACCAAAATATTACGGTTAATTTCCAAAAAACTATTAATTTTACAGATATTATTGAATTGTAAAACAAACTAAAGATGTTAGGGTAACAGCAGGTCCACTTTTAAGTTAAAGAAAGACCCTCCAAATAATTAGATTTTTGCTACAAACTTATATAAGAAAACGGAGGCTGGTGCACTAAGAAGAACTTGAGCTCTGGAGCAAACCATCTGCACCACAGGAGGACATAAAATTAGTAATTTATTTAAAGGGGAACTACCATCCCACAATAACTTTACATTATTTAATTCTTCATCTGGCGACTAGCTGCTTAGTAGCCGGCTCCAAAAGGGACTGACAGCGCAGGCGCACGGACGTCACTATGACGAGATGTCTGTGATTCCTGCTACTGTGAGCCTCAGAAAAACTGGAAAATCTTTGAAACCAGGTAATATTTCTGGCGACTAGTGCTACTAAGCAGCTAGTCGCCAGATGAAGAATTAATTAATGTAAAGTTATTGTGGCGTGGTAGTTCCCCTTTAAATGTGACTTTTAACCAATTTTTTCTTAAAGAGTTAGCCTGGGCCAAATAAAAAAAAATACCATTGATTTAAAATGTTCTGGAGACCTCTCTGCCATTTAAGAAGTTAAAATCCCTATTTAAATCAATGGGGGTGTCCGTTTGTGCCCAGTGGAGCTGTTGGTTTGCACCAGAATTGCTCCAGTTTCTTAGTGCATCCGTCTAGTTATAAAATGGGCAGGGCAACTTTTGTGTTTGTATGTTATATAGGATGGCAACCACCACTAAGAACTGATGATGTGGGCTTTTATTTGTGGAGGCCAAGCCTCCCCCCAAGCCTTCATTATTCACCTCCTATGAAAGACTCCATAAAATAACATTGGTATTGCTGACACTTTTCTGTGGCTGGAGAGTTTTCTATTCACTTGATAAATCTAGTCTTTCATCTCTTTATAACTCATCTTATTACTTTTGTGTCTGCCCTGACCTCAGCTGAAAATGGAAAAATTAAGGAATGTGAAAGATTAATGATCTACAAATGACAAGTACTTTCCTTCCTGCGAGGCCTTAAGGTGGTGCACTTCCTTTTACTATTTTTGTCCGTAGAGTTATGCAGAATTCAGATTTTAGATCTTGAAAAGGTGACACATCAGATATGCTCATGTGAATACCAAAAGCCTCAACTCTCATCTAGTCAAAAACAATGGCCCATGTTTATAATAGCAAACTGGAATTATTCTGCAGTAAATTCTGGGCCGGATTTCCCAATAGGCAGAATAGGCACCTGCCTAGAGCTCCAAATGTTGAGGGGTGCCTCAGATGAGTTGTGGGTGTAGCCAGAGAAGCCTCAATATTCCTGCATAAGCTTTACGGGCTACTATTTAACCCCTTGGATACTAGAGAGATCTGCAATGTGTTGGAGATCTCTCTAGCATCCAAGGAGTTAGATTTTTTTTTTTAGTTCTTGCATGTTATGAACAAGGACAAAACAGTGGATGGGCCTTTGGGAGGGGTAATGTGAGGGAAAGGGATGGGGATGTGGCCATGGGCAGAGCTAAGGGCACCTAAAGTGCCTTGCCTTAGAGGCACATGGGATGTAAATCCGGTCCAGAGTAAACCAGTTGCACCATAGATGGCAAAATAAAAATTCCTAAATTCATATGCACTTGAATAGAGCCTTTTAACACCTTGAATGCCAGGGATGTCTTAAATGTATTGCAAAACAATGCACTGAAGCCTCTCTAGCATTCAAGGGATTAAAATTCCAATTTAATTTAACAGGAATTTTTATTTGTTCCCTATGGTGCAGCAATAACTCCAGTTTGCTTTTATAAATATGGGTCAATGTTCTTATCCTAGTAGGAGTGATTTATATTTACTCCTGATAATGTACAGATAGGGAGTTGGAACTGACAGTGTGAAGCTGTGATGCATGTGAATGACTAATGGGGTAATTAAGATAGGAGTGCAACAATCCTATATAATAAAATGCTAGAATGTTTGTCCGATGCAGTCATGACCTGTAGAGACTGCCCGAACGCACAGAATGCTGTGTTCGGGCAGTCGATACAGTGCATGACTGCATCGCGTGCGCCGCCAGTGAGGCTGTGGCAGTACGCAGAGCAGGACCGGCCTCTTAACCCTTTGAGTGCCAGAGGGGTACACAATGCATTGCAAAGCAATGTTTTGCATACCCCTCTGACACTCAAAGGGTTAACATCACCCGGACCTTGGCCCGTGTACACAGGCTTTTACACTAGATATTTCTGCTATTGTTGATGTAGAGAGCTGGTGATGGACTACAAATCCCATCATCCTCAGCCAGCCATTGGCAGGCTGAGGATGATAAGGGTTGTAGTCTAACAGGAAAAGGGATGCAAGTTTCCCATCCTTGATATATAGCTCATGTATTGACACTGATGTGTGTGTTTTGCCAAGCAAGATCAAAGAAAATAAAGACACAGAGAAAGACATAAAAAACACCATATATGCAAGGAAATCCCAAACATACTGTGCGCTTTTTATAACGTACACAGTACACACATTGTCACAGTAGTAAAGGCAGAAAAGCAAGAACCAGAGGCATAAAAGACCATGAAAAGTGTCCAGCAAAGTGTGGATAGATGAAGGCAGGATACAGCAGTAGAACTTCAGAACTCCAAATGAAGAGAAGAGGAGAGAAGCAAGGAGAGTCTATTAAAGAAATTCTGGTCTCTATTTCATTGTTATCTATGCTGAGAGAAACTGCATATATGTGGTGATTCAGTTCCCTGCTTCAAAGTATAACTGTCTATTCCCTGAATAACAATATTCATTTTACTTGGATTCAAGACCATTCAGCTTAATTTGCACTTGGCTACAGTTTTTTTCCCACCCATCCAATGCAATCACTTGCTCATAATCTCAGATGAGATTGTTGATGCAAGTGGATTCTTAACACTTTTACTTATAATATGGAGAAGGCTTCCACACCTGTGACTCCAGACCGGCACTTCTGGCAGAAAATGATGGGCGTGGAGCTTGTATCACAGTTTTTGTTCGTGGGGATGCCACCGCAGTACTTGAGAAAGGAACTGGAGACATTGGTGACACATGACTGGTTGGCGTCCTTCTTCCATAGTTGGTGGGGGCCTCATTGACTGTGGTTGGTGACATGGCAGGAGGGGATCGAATTGAATTAAAATAGGCTGGAGAATATATAGTAGGAGAGGGAACCACTGGGGAAGCTGGACATGATGATTGTCTTACAACGCGTTGAGACTCAAGCACCATAGGTTTGGGGGGAGGTGCAGCTCTGGGAAGAGAGCTTACAGGGTCTTTGGTAGGTGAGAATATAAACAGAGAAGACTGAAGCTGGTATGGCTGCCGTTTGCTAATCTCCAGCTCTTTTTGTGACTGCAAACTCTCTGAGGCAGTGTTGGCTGCTGGAGTAGCCGAGGAAGGCTTAGGTGATCTTTGGTTGACTTTTGCTGTGTGAGTGAATGGAGGGGGTGTTTGAGCATTTGCAGCATACTTCCAAGAAGGTGGCAGTGACATAGCAGGAGAAGGCGACCTAGCAGAGTCAAGGGGTGAAGGTGACTCAACCACAAACCTTTCCATTCTAGACTGTCTCCTAGCAAACAACTCTGCACCTTTCCCTTTAGCCTCTGTTAGAGTCTGGACTGGCACAGGAGGTGGCTTTGCTTTGACACCTGGGGATTTTAAGCAGGTTGACCAGTCAGCCACTTTTTCAGTGACATCTATATTATCTCCTGCGCGGATAGTCTTATTGTTTTGGAAATTGGAAGCTTCTGCACCAAGAGCAAATGGCTCCTCCTCAGAAGTAATTTCACCGTGTCCTTTTGGCTTTGTCCTTCTCTCATCTGCTGTTTGAACCATGGACAGAAGATCAGGGTTTGGAGTCATCTTTGGCTTTTCAATAAACGTGAACATGGATTTCTTAGGTCCCCTTCGGGCTCCAATTGACTCTAAGATTCCTGTCTTTGGTTGTGGGGTCAACCTGGTTTCTCCACGGCTGACAACTTTCACTACAGGGGTTAAATGTTCTGCCTGTGCTGGATATAGAGCAGAATAGGCTGGTGGTGAGCGAACACGTGTAACTGGAGGAGGACTTGACAATGTTTCAGCATACGTGGGTGGAGGAAGGTCTATTACAGGACTTTTGTCTGTAGGGGACAGATTCTTCTTAGCAGATTTAGTTCCAAATGGCTTAGCTGTTCTGTTACTTATAGATTTAGGTTTGGACAGAGTGAGATGCACTTCAGAGTACTTTTTGTTCTGAACTCCATTCCTTTCACTTTTAATAGTAGGTACAGTCTCTTCAACAGCTTTATTAATCAAACCGTTAGTAGCTGACACCATCAGGCTTTCCTTCAGATACGCACTTAGCGGTGCTTGATGGTCTTCCTCTGATGCACTTGGAGAGGGTGCACGTTTATCTACTGATGGGAATTCTAACCCTATGAGGTCATCTCCTGCATTCCCAGCTTCAGATGAGGTTTCTTCCATATTGCTTGCAGTTTCAGATCTGCCAGAACCAACGTGACTTTCTGTTGTCACAGACATAGTAAGCTTCAAACCATACTGGAATCTGTTACCCTGTATCTCTTCACTACAGAGTGTATGTTGGGAGCTCTGTGTTTCTATAAAGCCAGGAATCTTTTGCTTCTGTTCCTCAAGTGCTTTCAGCTTCTGACGCCGTCTGTGAAACAACAATGCCCCCCTTGAGCAACTGCCCTGTGTGGGACTCAGCGGGGTAGAACTGGTATCATCACTAATAGACTGTGCATCCTTCAACTCTTTCTCAGTGAGACTGACACTTCTTGATATATCTGGGGAGACAAAAAAAGGAGAAAAAGATTTAGTAAAAAAATATGAACTTCAGAACTTGAGTTTCAGAACAAATCTGCTGCATAAATTAACAATTCTTTCCACCAGCACAGTCCTTGATTGATAATCCTTGAAGGCCTTACTTATAAACCTTTCAATGCCAGAGGAATGTAAAATGCATTGCAAAGCAATACACTGCACACCTTCTGGAATGCTTCAGCTCAATAAGGTATTCCCAAAATCATATAAAGTGAAAGTTTGATCAATCAAATACTACTTACAAATGCATTGCTTAGAAATAAATTGCAGATGTATCTAGAATCCAAGAGTTTAAAGGGATAGTAATATTTCATAATAAAAGCCGCTCTAATTAATCATCATAGTATTTGGACCTTGGAGAGTGTTATTTCAATTCTGTCAGAGTTGTAGTTCAAGAGTAATTCAATGACAAAGTACCCCCCTCCCGCCCCTTTTACTGATGTAACACTGTTCAGCCAGAGCAGAAGGGAGGTGCCCAGGTAAACTGCAGAGAGGGACAATCTTCAATTAAGATAAGGGAAAAACCTGAAAAGCTTGTCAAGGGGGGCAGGGATTTCATTGTTCTCATAGGAAGAAGATTGTCCCCTTCTGTTATCTGTCTGGTCTTACAACCAGATTCCATATCTGAGAAGAGATGGCTTACACTAGGTAAAAGGGGCGGGAGGGTAAACTTTGCTTGTGAATATCTCTCAAACCATAAAGGTTTGAGAGATAAGACATATCGTTCTTCGTGTTATTTTAATGCCTACAAAATAAAATAAAGATGAAACGAAGTATTACTATCTCTTTAAGTAGGCATTAAGGCATTTAGTCAAGAAAAAAAGTGTCCTCTGGGGAACAAAGAGGGAAAGCTCTATACTTGGGAACTATCAGGGTTTTGAACCAGATTTCAGGGTCTCAGGGTGAAAGACTCCAGTGTTTCCTACTACATGATTTACACCAATCTACTGCTTATTCAATGTCTAAATGAGTGATACTTCTGCCAGAAAGACAGAGGGAGAAGTCCTGCTGGTCTTGTGAGTGTATAAGCAGTAATATATGAGAACTGTAGCATGTTAAAGGGGATCTCTCACCCCTAAAAAAGAGTTAGGCTTATTATGTAGAGTATATATCGATATTGTTGAAAATGTTATTGATTTAAAAAACACTTTTTGGGTTAAAATGATTGCTTATAGAGTGCCCTGCACCCTACCTCCGCATACACTTCTGTGTCTGCAGATTGCCACTCTGCCTTTGCTCCCTTCCCACTATCCAGCCTCTTCCAATAACGGAGGCTTCTGTCTGTAAGCTGGAGAGGTCTCATTGGCTAGATATCGATCTCTGCCAATGAGATTGCTCCAGCTTACAGACAGAAGCCTTCATCATCGGAGAAGGCTGGGTAGTGGGAAGGGAGCAAAGACAAAGCAATCTGTGGACACAGAAGTGTATGCGGAGGTAGGGTGCAGGGCACTCTATAAGCAATCATTTTAACCCAAATAGTGTTTTTTTGTTTGTTTGTTTGTTTTTTGTTGTTGTTTTTTTTTTTTTTTTTTTAAATCAATAACATTTTCAACAATATCAATATATACTCTACATAATAAGCCTAACTTTTGCAGGGGTGAGAGATCCCCTTTAAAGGGTCCTTGAAGATGAAATGGATTATCTCTGGGTTACAGCAAACATCAACATAGCACACAGAACCTACTTGCTTTAAGAACATTAAGGGTTAATAGTTCAAAGGTCTCAGGGTGAGCTCATTTCAAAAGTTCTCAGGTATGGAAAACACTTGAATGTATTTATTTTTCCACTGTGTATATTAGTCTGCTCCCAGTTAGCAACATAACCGGCTTCTTTCTTTCACAAGCAGAAAAATTATCACTGGTTGGTTCAAGTGAAAGAAAATCTCCTTTTTGACTTGAAATATTAAGCAAGTGCATAATATTTAAAGTCAAAATTGCCTGTACTTTTTACTACTTTTTTTCCCCATATCTTTACTGGGTAACACTTTTGTGTCTCTGACAGTAAGCTCCCTGGATGTCTGTATCAAGAGAGCTTTTTTGTCAGGGAATGTAAAAGCACTAATACAATGTTACACTATTCCTGAAGCAGAAAGTCTACTCCCTGTCTATTAAATACAGCATAAGTAGCACACAGTGTTGCATTGTACCACTAGCCCTACTTTCATAGTTCCTAACAGAAAGCTCTCTGGATCCAGGGAAACAAGGAGCTCACTGTCAGGAGCAGAAAAAAGTGTAAAGGTAAAGATGAAAAAATACAGTCAAAAAGAAGATTTACCCTAACTCTAATATTAGGTAGTGATGAAAAGTGAAGCAATTTTCAGGTAATCCAGTTGCATCATAGGGAACAAATAACAATAATTCCCAGAGTTCACAATTAATTTAATGGGCATTCAACACCTTGAATACTAGAGAGGTCTTCAAAGCATAGTAGGGCAATGTTTCAGGGACTAGCATTCAAGGGTTAAAAGACCCATTTAAATCAATCATTGGGGATTTTTATAACTTCCATATGATGCAGCCGGTTTGTTCCAGAATCGATTAACGTTTTTTCATATGTCCCACTGACTTTAATTTGCATGAAAAAAAAACACGTGCTTAAAACCAGTACATTTTTTTATACCCTCAGAGCTGCATTTTCCTTTAGGCACAGTAGGCATTCTGAGCAGTGGCCAGAGAAATCCAAATGACCAGACACCTATTCCCACAACAGTTTTAAAAACCCCTGAGACCCCTGGATAAAAGGGATAGTAATGTTTCACAATAAAAGCAGCTCCAATTAATCTTCATACTATTTGGACCAGGGAGAGTGTCCCCCTCCAGGCCCTTTTACTAATGTAACACTGCTCACCTCAGAGCAGCAAGACTGTCCAGATGGATCTCAGAGAGGGACAATCTTCAGTGAGCATAAGGGAAAACTTGAAAAACCTGTCAAGGGGGGGGGGCAGAGTTTTCCTTATGTTCACAGTAAGAAGATTGTCCTTTGCTGTGAGCTGACTGATCTCAAGACCAGAACCCACATCTGAGGGGAGATGGCTTACACTAGGTAAAAGTGGTGGGAGGTGGATACTTTATCATTCAGTTACTCTTGAACTACAACTCTGACAATATTGAAATAACTCTCTCCATGGCTCAGATACTATGAAGATTAAAAAGAGCTGCTGTTTTTCTGAAACATTACTATCACTTTCACTGTGATTGGAAGCACCAAAATATATGTTAAAATGTAAGATTATGAAATTGGAGGCCTCTGGTGAATGCCATATATGTTCATGGATTAAAATCCCAGTCTTTTCTTGGTTGATGGCAGCTGGATAACAGATTTTTATATTTTTGTATTTAACAGTTTGAGTGCCAAAGGGGTACGCAACACATTGCTTTGCAATGCGTTGCATACCCCTCTGGCAATCGAAGGGTTAATACAATTCCTTGAAACCCTGAGGGGTGCACAACACATTCCAATGCACTGTACAAACCTCTTGTTCTTAAGGGGACAAGTCAGGAGTGGAAAAATCATATTAGCCAGGATTTGTAAAATTTAACTGCTGGCTCCTAAAATTTTGGCATATTTTATATGAACCCTACTCAGTGACTCCCAGATAGCTCCTAAAACATTCTGCCTGGCACTCAAGTGCTTTATATCTTTGTCCACTCCTGGGATAACTTATCCCATTAACTTTTTAAAGTTGTTATGCCAAAATTATACATTTTGTGACAGAAGAAACATTTTTTCCATCACACGGTTTTGTTTATAAAGAACTAGTTGTAGAGCCCGTTACACGGGCCACAGTGCCACTGCCAGCCGGTCGCGGGGCAGTCATGCTCAGTAGAGACTGCCCGCGCCGCAGCTGATACAGCGTCCAGCTCTGTATCAGCCGTGGAGCGGGCAGTCTCTACTGCACATGACTGCAGCGTTATACACTTTTTAGTGAATTATTATATAGAACGATGAGATACTTTGATGCAGTTGTTAACCTTCTATTCTTTCCTGGCCTCCTCTACAGAAATAACACAGAATCCGAAATTGTGCTATAAACATTTAAGGCCTTGAACTGCTGATAAGTCTGTAGCAACAGAACTAAACATACCCAAACATTATACTAAGTAAAAGAAACGAACAAAGAGAGCAGGCCAATCTAAGAGGCGTATGTATTGACATGGAAACCAAAGAATGTAAGGTATTCCAGGAAGGACAAATACCAAAAAATGGCCAGTAAAGTTTAAAATGGAACTGTCCCTTTTTAACAAATAGGATATTTTGAAAGAGCTTTCAAATGCACCTATATTTATGTTGGTTATTTTAAAATAATCATCTATGATATATTTAGCTTTATTTGTCAAACAGTGAAAATCTGAAGGCACTAGCAAGTCACTGCAATACTGCAGCCCAACCCAACTGCCACTTACGAGGAAGTACTAGCTAATTTGCATAAAAGGACAAACAGATAAAGTTAAATATCTCAAACTATTTTTACAAAACTCCCCAGACTGCTGTCACAGCTATTACTCTCTCTGGCCTAGAGAAAATGACTCTTCGAATAAACCAGACGAGAGTTTAACTCTCCTTCTTAGAAATGTTGCTACATCTCCTTAAGTTACTTCAATTAAGTAGACATCCATAAACACAATCATTTTCCACTTGAATGAAATTTTGAAGGCGTTTGTTACCTATTACTCTCATTAATATGATGACCACAAAACCTCTACTTCTCTCGCTCTAAAGAGACACTTTTAGCCTCCCTCCCCAAAATTCCAACAGTATAATCGCTAAACAACCCCCTTTCTCCAGAAGAAATCAGATCTGCAATTACATTTCTTAAAAGGATAGTAATGTTTCCTAATAAAAGCAGCTACAATTAATAATCATAGTATTTGGACTTTGGAGAGTGTTATTTCAATTCTGTCAGAATTTTAGTTCAAGAGTAATTCAATGACAAAGTATCCCCCTCCCGCCCCTTTTACTGATGTAACACTGCTCAGCCAGATCAGAAGGGAGGTGCCCAGGTAGACTGCAGAGAGAGACAATCTTCAATTAAGATATGGGAAAAACCTGAAACACTTGTCAAGGGGGGCAGGGCTTTCATTGTTCTCATGGGAAGAAGATTGTCCCCTGCTGTTATCTGTCTGGTCTATGGACTGGATTCCACACCTGAGAAGATATGGCTTACACTAGGTAAAAGAGGCGGAAGGGGAAAATAAAGATAAAACAAAAGTATTACCATCCCTTTAAGTCCTCTAAAGCAACAGGCCCAGATGGATACTCTACAGCATACTACTAAGTAACTTCTCATACCCCATCTGACTGATGTTTAATTGCTTTCTCCAGGGTATATCCACACACCTGAGATGCTTAAAGCTTCCATCATTGTGATCCAAAAAGACAACCCCCCCCGAACTGCAGTAGTTATAGGCCGATTTCACTGGTGCTTTACCAAAATATGGCAATTGTTTTGGCTCTATTCCTGCCAAACTCAATGCATGCTGATCAAGTTGAGCTTATTTCTTTTAGAGAGGCTCCAGACAATATTCTTAGGACAAGTGATTTGATAGGCTGCCTAGGCTAATATAATATCTTCTTTACTCCTTTCTCTAGATCCCAAGAAGGAATTTAACAGTGGTGACTGGAATTATATGATGTTTTAGTTTGGCTTCTCTGGTTCTTGTCTGACAGCCATCTCAGCTTTATACTCTAATCCCTGAATCTCCCTTAATATTTTGGGAATTGATTCTCAGCCATGCCCTCTGAGAAACAGTACAAGACAGGGAGGTACCCCTTGTCCCCACATTTTAGCTCTATGTATTAAACCATTAATGGCAATTATTATATGATCACAATATTTCTAGCATACCAATTGTCCAAAAAGAATATAAACTAATGTTATTCAAAGATTGAGAATATCTAAACCCAGCATCTTCCTGCCAAACCTCGATCATTTGTGACATCAATTCTCATTAGTATCTGCTATTAAATAAATTAATCTAAGTGTGAGGTGCTCAACCTCAATTTTCCTAGTCATGTAGAGGAACTTAATTCAGTAAACCTTGACTTTTCTTGGGCTAAGCACTGTATCAAATATCATGGGGTCCACATTCCTAAACATTCCTATTCTCTACATAGATCTAATAACTTCAGAATACTCTCCTCCCTGAAGCATGATCTGAAACAATAGAAGAAATGTCATCTCTCTTGAACAGAGGATATTTACTCAGTAAAAATTAATACACTCCCCAAAATCCTATTATTTTTGTTTATTACCCACCAGCACACCTCCTTTTGAAATGGCTGCATAAACAGGTATTACCTTTAATTCCGACCCTAGTATTAAACAGCATGTAATGCTTAAATTGTGCACTTTGAGGGGGATGGAAGTCCCTGACTTTATGAGAGACTTTCATGTAGCCCAACTATCCCAGCAGCCCCTCTGGATTTCATGAGAACAATATGAGGTGAGGGGACAAGGTTTTTTAATGCCGCCAGGAGAATTGCTAGGTATTGGTGGCGGTTGCAAAAGTCTCAAGTCTCATACTTAAAGTGGTCCTGTCACTGTAAGTTAAGTTAGTATTAAAGATCGTTCAAAATACCTATATACTCTACTAGCCAACACACCGAGGTCATTTTAATACTACATATTTAATAAACTGTGCAGGGAACATAACATAACAGGCCAAATTATACCATCATAACAAAGGTTAATTTCTGAAAAAACACTTATTTTACAGAAAAAAATCTACAACATCACATAGGAAGTTTTTTTTAATTATCTGTAAAAGAAACCAAACTTGACAATTCCATTTTAAAGAGCAACTATCATCATGAGAGTGTCCCACTGGTAGATCTGGTCTACAAGTAGACCATGGGGAGCAGAACAGTGGTCTGAAAAGAGGCTCCCAATTCTTCTTTGTTGGTCCCAAAGGAAAATACTTAATTGTGAAACCAAGCTCTCACTGCTAAGCCTCTTGTCCTGCATGATATTGTCCCCATTGACTCATGAATGCTCAACACAGAGGGACTATGAAGTTATTGAAACTTTGTCTGTAACCATAAGCGTTTGTGACCAAGAACCACTTATATGCTGGTTGTGTTCAAGCTGAGTTAGCTGTGTTTTGGACCCAACAAATGACTGGTAGTAAGACGCCTGACTGCTCCTAAGTCAGTTCCCAATTATTCCAAACTTGATAATTGACCTTTAAAACACCAGATTTTATTACCAGACTGAGAAATGAAATGGTGCTGCTTGGTGCACAAAGAATTAACTAGGTTGTTCCAAGCCATGGGACTCTTGGGAACCTAGCAAGTTCCATGAATGCCTCCATGAGAAAGTCATCAGCATTTATGAGGGACAGTCCTGAAAATCTTCATACGAAATACACCAACATTTCTAAGGAGCAGTCCTCAATACCTCCATGAAAAGACACCAGCAGTGTGTGTGTGTTGGGGTGGGGAAGTCCTGAATACCGGCATGAGAAAGATATCAGCTTTTTTGGGGTGGGGGCAGTCCTGAATACTTCCATTTTAAAGACATTAGCTTTTCTAGGTGGCAGCCCTGAATACCTCCATGAGAACAGGGCCAGCATTTCAATGGGTAGTCTTGAATTCTTCCATGTAAAAGACACTAGCATTTTAGACTGGGGGCAGTACTAAAACATGACTGTAAGGCACTGCAGTGCTTCCTGACAGTAAGTGGAATAATTTAATATTCCCTGCTGCTCTCTAATAAGTAAGGTACCCAATTTTTAGATACAAATGCATTCTTCTTGCATTTGATCCCTTTGGTGCTAGAGAGGTCTCCAATGGATTGATTGCAAAGCAACAATGGTGCCTTTCTAGCATCAAAGGGGTTAAGAAATGCTCCTTTCCTTTATATAGTGCACAGAGAACACAATCCAAAGTCAAATCATAAAACTGTAAAATGAAAGCAATACAGTTACACCTTCCCTTATATTTATGGTACATCTGCAGTAATTATCTTGACTGATCTAGTGAATTGCCTTCTACAACAAGTTATTTTTACTGTATATGATTTTATTGTGAGAAGTAAACTGTGGGGTTATTTTCTTTTTACTTCCACTGAGAGAGGACTTTGGTCTATGAACCGTATTCATCAACCTGAGGATGAACACTTCTGAAAACTGTACCACAGGGAACAAATGAAAATTCCTTTTGATTTGGAGTGTGTTGGATACCTCCCTAGAATTAAAGGGGTTAAAAGTCCTAGTTAAATAGGACATATCACTCAACCTCTTAAGGACCCATGACAGTCCTGGCACATCATGGGTTGGATGTGCGATAAGGACCCATGACTGTCCTGGCACGGCACGCTTTTCAGGAAGCACTGCATCAGATCAGCCCCCTCCAAAAAAAAGCTTTGTGGTCCTTAAGTGCCAGCTGCAAGCATGTGCAGCAGGTCTTTAAAGGGATATCTTTATCTTTATTTTATTTTGTAGGCATTAAAAAAACATGAAGAACGATATAAGTTATCTCTCAAACCTTTATGGTTTGAGAGATATTCACAAGCAAAGTTTCCCCTCCTGTCCCTTTTACCTAGTGTAAGCCATCTCTTCTCAGATGTGGAATCCAGTCCATAGACCAGATAGATAACCGCAGGGGACAATCTTCTTTCTATTAGAACAATGAAAGCCCTGCCCCCCATGACAAGTTTTTCAGGTTTTTCCCTTATCTTAATTGAAGATTGTCCCTCTCTGCAGTCTACCTGGGCACCTCCCTTCTGCTCTGGCTGAGCAGTGTTACATCAGTAAAAAGGGCGGGAGGGGGACACTTTGTCATTGAATTACTCTTGAACTATAACTGACAGTATTGAAATAACACTCTCCAAAGTCCAAATACTATGATGATTAATTAGAGCTGCTTTTATTATGAAACATTACTATCCCTTTAAGGGGTTAAGATAAGTAACTCTCTGGATCTGCTCTGGAGACTCCGGTTTTCAGACTGAATTACTAGCTCTCTGGGGACAGAAGCAGATTCTCCTGTGTTGGCGAGTTCCCACCCACTTTATGATGTAAAGATGATTTAGCCCCACCTGTCTGATTAAGCCCTGCCCCCTTTATGATGCAAATCCTATCACTGACATCCCCCTGGTCTGCAGCACATGAGTCCTCTCCAGGTAGTCACGATGAGGAAGTTCCAGGTATGCAGATAACTAAAATTGCCTATGAAGCACTATTTTTCTATAAAATAGTTTTTGAGAAATATTCATATGTTGGTGATGCAATGTGGTACTTTATGCAAATTTCCTGCACAGTAAGTTATTACGTTTAGTGTGAGTTCAAACTTCTTGCTTTCTGTGCTATTTCACATGCTCCCAGTGTAGGTCTAGACCAGTGTTTCTGAATCTTTTTGCTCAAGGAACCGCTGACACTCAACATGGGATTTACGGAGCACACATATAATGTTATAGGACATCTGTTATGGGTGTAATGAGGGGTATAAATGCAATATATATTTATTAATTCTTAGGTCTCATCATAATAATGACAAAAACGAGTATATTAGGCATATCAATTTCCATATTATTACATATATAAATCAAACATTCTAATTTTTGTCAAAGACTTCATAGAAAAATTCAACCATGAAGTTAATGCTCAGAGCACACCATAGTGAAAACCACTGGTCTAGACCCATTCACAGCATACTGTATGGTAACAGAGACCTAGCACATAAACTAATTGGCATAAAGTGTCAAGGTAATTATATCTGGAATAAGACGACTTGATAAAGCAGTGGAGCACTATGAAACTCGTAGTCTTTTTTGCCATGTATATAATTTTTATATATTTTATTTTTAACATTGATGTTTATTTTTGAATATATAATTTTGGATACCAGGCGTGTTGAATTTTTTTGGAACAGACGTGAGTGGAGCAGCTGATTGTGTGGCACCGAGTGGGGATGGTGATAGTTCCCCACCTGTCTAATTGTCAGCTTTGGAGATATCCCTGGCTGACCATAAATAAATGTGAGTACATAGATTATTTACATACTAGTATAAAAGCCTGTGTACACAGGCCAAGGTCAGGGTAATGTTAAGTGGGCACTACCTCACTGCTCCACGCGATGCAGTCTTGCATCATCTCATTCACGCAGTGAAATCACGCGCACAAGATACTGCCCAAACGCAGGCAGTCTCTACTGCGCATGAGGGCTTCTGACAAACATCCTATCGAATTATTATATAGGATATCAAGATATCGGTTACAATATTACCCTGTTGGGTGCTCTCCTGTGTGTTTTCTTTCTTGGAGTACTTTAATCACTTGGAGGGAGTGTGGAAGGAGAAGCTGCCTTTGGAAAGTGAATAGTGTATCCTGTGCCTGGGTATGGAAAAACCCAGAATGCTCGTTTAGCTGTTTCTCATATAAGTGAGGAACAGCCAATATATTTATGAGCACCCACATGTGGGGTAAAGCTGGTGGCGGAACATGGTCCTAAAAACTGAATTGCACTAGGGCACTCCCCTTTTTGCACTCCTTTTGTTTTTCTTCTCGCACATAAACTAATTGGCATAAAGTGTCAGACGGCCACCAACAAGGTTGAATTTCTCGAACACTATTCATGCTGCACATTTGTAGCATAACACACAGACAAGATTTAATAGAGTTTATAAAACATATATTAAAGGTGAAAGATCCACTTTAATCCTTTGGGTGCCAAACGTGTATGAAACTCATTGTTGTGCAATGTTTTGGATACCCCTCTGGCACCCAAATAGTTCAAACAATTGCAATTTTAGGAATTTGTATTTGCTCCCTATGGTGAAGTTGGTCTGACCCAGAGTTTCACCTCTATACATTCCATGATACAATGTTTTTTAGGTTTTTACAGTCATGTACTTGTGTCAGACATGTCTAAAAAAAAATCTGCTTTAACCACAGAACCACACAGAATACAGCACTTTCACCACAGCCAGGGATTCAGGGAAGTCAGTCACATGCAAATAAGAAACAGAGTATCTATTTTTCCATTTCTTTGAAATTCAGCACAGACCTATTAAGCGTTTGTCTGCTACATAACACCCAAGTCACTTTTGTCTTTTTTTACTAAAAGAAAAATTGTGATTTACTTTAACAATTCTTGCTGAGAACCTTGATACACAAGGAGACAACTATTTGAGCAATATCTTAGAGCCGGGCTGTCCAGGTTCTTTCCTCAAGGGCCACCAACAGGCTAGGATTTAAGTATTTCCCCCATTAAGCATGTGAGTTAATCAGTGGCTCATTAATTTTCACTGACTCACCTGTGCTTAAGCAGGGCCTGTTGGTGGCTCTTGAGGACTGGACTTAGACAGCCCTTTGTTAGAGACACCTCTGGAACTCAAAGGGTCAAACACTTAAAAAGACAAAAAGATCCACCTGTGCTAATGAAAGTCACCTCTGATAAACACATTAGAAGCTAGAGAGGACTACAGTGCAATGGACATTTTTTTTTTGTGAAAGTACTTTACCAGGAAGAACACATTGAGATCATCTCTAATTTTCAAGTATGTCCTGGACTCATTTTATCTACCTCAGAATGGGGAAAGGCTGAGCTGACTTTGCCGGGACTAGAACCTGTGACCTTGTGGCTTGAACAGATTCTACAACTGGAACATTAACCAACTGAGCCATCTCACGTCTCTCTAATATTCAAGGGCTTAAAACATGATGGGTTGTATTATTCTGAATTGATAACTTCTACCCATTTGTGCTATAACTCTGCTAACGGGGTTTATTTTTATGGTGGACAAAATTATATGTAACTTAGGCCGGGATGCCATTGCAGTTGTTTTTATCAAGTTTTATTTGCAAATTATTCCATTGTCTTCAATAGTATCAAATAGATAAAAGTTAAAAAGTATCAACAGCAATAGCAGCCAGACAGAATTTATAGGAGTCAATTTGTACTTTAGGAGAAAGTGATCGGGTGAATATACAGATGTATACAAAATACCCACAAACATTTAGGAGTCATAAGTACAATTTTTGGGAGTACAGAATTCCAGGATTTTTGCACCCCTGGTTTATTTGATTAACAAACTCTCTCTCAAAAGCCAAAATGTCCCAAAACCTGATCATTCTGATGTTCCAACTGTTCAAGGTCAAATTACCAATGTGTTTCTAGAAGGTCAGTCAAGAGCAATAGAATCCCATACCTCATATAAATGAATTCTGAATAGTTGACATAGCAATACAAACATTAATGTCCAAATGGTTCTCCATCGGAGCGCAAAGTATATGTACAAAGTAAAAAGTTTCATAAAATTGGAGCAAAATAATTTCCCATTTCAAAGGAAAAGCCCCAATGATATTACAGGGATGCCATTTTTATTAATGTTCTGATTTAGATTTACTGAAAAGTTGATTTGATTCATACACCCTGTTGTGTCTAATTCTAATCAGTGTGTGTGTGTGGGGGGGGGGGGTACCAACTGTTCCAATATTTATTTCCTCACTGTTTTAGTGCAAATGTAGTTCCTTTTCAAGTGCAATTATTTAACCCTTTAAGAACCAGAGATGCATTGCACACAGCCTTTTGGCCCTTAACCCTTTGCATGCGAGAGGGGTGAGCCACATATTACAAAGCAATGCATGGTGACCGCTTCTGGCACTCAAAGGGTTAAAGGCTTAGGGTTAAGACATATTTAGTTTGTTCTCAAGGAATTAAAATCTACTAAAATCTTTACTAGCCTTTTTTTTCCCTATAAAATAAATAATGTTTTTGCAAAACTCAATTTTTGATTTTGGTGGCATAGTGTGGCACATAATGCGGATTCCCTGTATAGTTTGTAAATTAGTCCTGTTCAAGGTCTAATAGCACTCTGTGAGCTATTACAAATGACCCAGTGAGTGGACGCTGTCTAGATCAGTGGTTCTCAATCTTTTTTGCTTGGGGTACCCCAAACACTTAATCCTGAACATTCGGGGCACCCCTAGCATATTTAATGTACTTTATCAAAGGCATAATGAAGGGTACAATACATAAATATCCAGTATTATTACACCTTATAATCATAATAACATAAGTAAACATATTGTACATAACAATTTCTATAAATCTTTATTAAAAAATTTTTGTTAGTCTTTATAGAAAACACAGGGCACCCTACGCTGATGTGGTGTGCCATGGCACCCTGGTTGAGAATCACTGGTCTAGATTCATTTATACCGCACTCTACAATATAACTGGTATTGTAGAGAAACAAATTAATGTGCCACCAACAAAAAAGTTAATTTCTCAAAAAAAAAATCTTTACATTACAAAGATATGAGTAATACAACCCTACACATTTTTAATTATATTTTAAATTAACTATACATAGGGTGATAGATCCATTTAGTGGTATTCAATTGTATATAAAGAAAAGTACGCTATACTTCTCACTTTCGGGAAAAATTGTACATTACAGTTCTATAGTAGTAAGAAATTGGATTAACAAAGGTGATTCTGCAAAGATTTAACCTCTTCTCGACAATGGACATACATGCACGTCCAGCAGAAACTGTCACTTAGTGACAGAGGATGTACATGTACGTCCCGGAAATTATTTTAAGCAATAAACAAAAAAGTTCGTCTTGCGTTAAGTGCCTGCCATGTGCACGCGTGGCCGGTCACTAAGGGGTTAAGCGGATGTCTTTTTTTCAGCCTTCTGAATTCTGTAACCTTGGGCTGTATGCAGAAATACAAAAAAGAGGAGTTATTCTGGAGCAAACCAACTTTTTGTCATTATTTTATTTGGCGGTGTAATGCTGCTTCTCTACAGTATTTGAGGCAACATTAAGTAACCCCTTAGAGACCCATGATGGTCCTAGCACATCATAGGCTGGCGAGCCATAAGTACACATAATGTGCCAGGACCGTCATGGATTTCAGGGCTCTCTGTGAGGTTGCGCACCATTTAGGGAGACCTGAACCGGATGCAGATATAATACAAAAAAATTGTCTGTGGTCCTTAAGTGCCGGCCGCATGCGTGCATGACTGGTCCTTAAGGGGTTAAGGCTGAATAAACTCCTCTATTGCTTTGGGACAAGGTGTCGAACCTGTATCAGTAGCATGGTTCATATAATAGATACAGACAGAGTCAGACTGCAGGCAGAATAGCGGAGGTCACAGGCCAAATGTCAATGGCAGATAGCAGGCAAACAACATCCAGTAAACAGAGGTCAAGGGCAGGATGAGACCAGAAACAGGATTAAATAACAAGCCAGTGATCAAAACACAGGTCACAAAAGTCACATGTTTAGCTAACTGGATGAAGAGGACACTCAAGGTAACCAATACTATTGCTGTCACAAGTAACAGATGCGCAATTAGGGGCATTTACAAGCCAGATGAAGATGAAACCAACTTCCTATTTCAAGTGACTGACGGTCCAGGAGCCATGTATGTAATAAATACAAGTGCTATTCTGGCCAATGACAACTGCTCCCAGGAGAACAGACGTATGAAAACTCGGCCTAGGCTTTTCCTGCATAGTAAAACAAAGGTGTTTACACTGCTGGAGGATGCTGTATTCAAAAGTTATTATAAACACAAACATGAACTCTTGTGAGGAGTACAACATACTTTCTTGATGGCTCTGTTTCTTTAATCATCTATGGAGCGCCCCTGGTCAATGACCAAAGTTATCCATAGACTGAAACAGGGCCACCATAAAAAATAAAAGACACTAAAAACATTGCATTTAATTTCCCATTAAATGCATTGTTTTGCAATGAGTTTGAATCTAACAAAAATGGGTATAACCTTGCTTTTCTCAGCAGAAAATCCAAACAATTTACACGTATTATATACAGCTTTTATATTCGTATTTATTTCTTGCAAATTGACAAGGAGAAAAATATGACAAGTTCGGTTATCTTCTATGCATCTTGGCATGGATGCAAGAATGCATATGGCCTTGCAGTGGTTAAAGTCATTTTTCATGGTTGACTACCATCAATCACAGAAACAAAGTAATTCTAATGGAATATCAGAGCGCATTTACACTGATTTTTACACTAAAGTCACATCTAAGGAAACTATGGGGGGGAAACTGAACCTAAGAAAAATAGGAGATATAACAGAATATTTGCTGGCTGGTTATGGATATCAAAAAATTGAAAATTTTATATTTTATCTAGAAAGAGTTTTACGAAGACGAATATAGTGAGATTTTGCTCATTTCAAGTATGTCCTGGACAGCATTTACAATACAAATGTACTCATTTATACACAAAATAAAAATATTACATTAACATTTCTATACAGTTTCATGTAGTATTTAAATTATTAGAAAGAAATAGATATTCTTTAGGTATTTTAATTGACCAATCTATTATTTTTTTTTTCATGTAAGTGGTTCCAAATTTGCGGAGATCTGTAACAGAAAAGTTCAAATTTATGTAGAAAGCTTATTCCCGGGTACGTTCAAGCATTTAATCCTTTAATCCTCTGGCACTCAAAGGGTTAAATGCCCCTACTGGCATTGAGGAGAAGGCATTTACTGTGGCATACATCCATTAGTATTCCAGGACATTTGTCTCAAGGGGATAGTTGCTTTTTAAATCCTGGACAATTAGATGACCTTGAGGGTCATAGATACCTCCTGTAATATAAAGGTCATGGTGGTGCTGTTACTACTGTAGCCTATGGCTAGGGAGAGCTTAGTTCACAGAACAAAATGCTTCATAGGGAACAAGAGCAACAGCACAACCATAAAATATATAACAAAAGATAATCCTGCAAAAAGACTTCTGTTTCATTTCTGTATATTGTGCGGTTTTAAACCTTAGTTCCTTTTTTCCCCAGACGAAAAAGGCAGCAAAAACAAACTGCACTCATCCTTTTACAAAAGTGAATTTTCCATTATACTGATACCTGGAAACTCTCTGGGATTGTTCCTGAGACTCAGGGTTTTGTCCCAAATCTCAGGGTGAAGGGCCAAATTCTCAGGGAGCACAAAGATCTACTGTCCCATTTGCAGCAAACAACAGCTTCTTTAGACAGGGATTTATCAAACTGCGGGGAAAAGCAGGGTATCAAATATGCTGCTCTTCTCTGCAGTCATTGATGGATACCTTCGGGTATTCATCAATGATTTGGAGTGTTTCCCTGCTTCGCGTATGTGTAAATAGGACAGTTGGGGAAAAACACACGCATATGCATAAGTGAAAATGGTATACGTGTGTTCTCTCCATACATTGGAATGGGATTCATTAAATTTGGAGCTGTGGCCATCGCTTCTTGAAGAATAAGTGATGGCCAAATACAATCTGTAAGTTGCTGAATGGGCTAATGGTTAATGTGCAAAGAAATCCTCTGATTTTCTTGTGCATTAAGCCATTCGCACCTTGATGAATCCTGGCCTTAATCTCTAAACTCTTGACATTTCTATCAGAAAGACAGAGGGAGATGTCCTGCTTCTCTTTTGTGTTCAGGCAGTGAAGACTAAGAGGGAGATGTGTAAAACTGGACTTATAAAGAAAGTGTCTGTAAAAGTGTCTCAAAGTGACATAACTTTATGTATAAACATCTAACGACATTTCACTAAGCGCTAACTCCAGTTAGTTGACTTTTTTGAAAAGTGGAGTACAAATGGTCTTGGCAAAATAAGAACTGTGTCCCAATGTATTTATAAAGAAATTTACTAATTGTGCCAAACATAACACCAGTTTTAGGGATTAAATCATAATGCCAGGTAAAACCTGTTCTTATTGGAAGTATATAATACCGCTATGTGTGCGAATATATATTGGCAGGTATAGACATATTTATGAACATGACTATTTCTTTATAAATCTGACCAGGTTTTGTGAATTTTAGCGCCAATTCTTAAAGGGGGATCTCTCAGCTATAGATATGTAATGCTCATTAATTAGAGCATTTATCAAAAAGATTGAAAACTTTGTTCATTTAAAAAAAAACAAAAAAAACATGCGCAAAAATTAATGTTTAAAAAGTGTCCGGCAACCTACTTCCGGCTTGCTGAACCTTGCCGCACAGAGGCTGCTCCCGTCCCACTACCCATCATCCTCCAATGACAGAGGCTGTCTGTCACTAAGGTAGAGCGATCTCATTGGCTAGATATCAATCTCTGCCAATGAGATCGCTCCACCTTAGTGACAGACAGCCTCCGTCACATGGGTACATATTTATAGGTGAGAGATCCCCTTTTAAGAATACACTAAGAAGGCTTTTTATACATCACCCCTAAGTTATAGCATGTTAACTCTGAGTTCCAGAGGGGTACGCAACGCATTGCAAAGCAATGCGTTGCGTACTTCTCTGGCACTCAAGGGGTTAAGGGTTCATTGAGGACCCATACAAACACCTCCTAGTTAGAGTAAGCAGGGATATATCGCCTGAAATCTACATTCTAGCGAACTCGTGGATAGTGTTGCCACCTAGCCGGTATTTTACCGGCAGGCCGGTAAAACATTGGCTTCTATCCAATGTTAAGTCTATGGAGGGAATGCTATGGCCGGTATTTTTTTTAAGAAAAGGTGGCAACCCTATCGATGGGTGAATATTTTAAAGATCTCATGATCACCTCATTTTGAATGTTCCCAGGTATGATTATAATAACCTTTGAATGTGGCATATCCTATTCCTATTGAATATTATACTGTATTTTTATCATTATTTAATGCTTCAATAACAAGTATTACTATTGATATAGATTTTTACTTTTACCACAATTACTACTATAGCCTACAAAGTTTGAGCTGTTATTACTTTTGAAAGAACAATTCCCTAGCAGTGGGAGTAGTACTCTTGTCTACTCAGCAGGAAAACTTTTTTTTTTTTTATATAAAAAAAAGGTTTGTTGCTTCTTTAAAGGGGATCCATCACCCTTATACAAGTTAGTCTGTAATCTGGAGTGCTCTCATTGGCCAGAGATCGCTCCAGCTTACAGACAGAGTGCCTCTGTCATCGGAGGAGGCTAGATAGAAGGAGGGGAGCCAAGCAAGAGTGACAGACTGCGGTATGGAGCAGGTAACCGCAGTCTGTCCGGAAGTAGGGCTCAGGGAGGTATTTAATCATTAAATTTCAGCCAAACAGTGATTTTAAAAAAGAAAATGCTACAATATTAAAGGGGAACTACCACTCTGCAATAACTTTACCTTAAATCAGTCTTCATCTGGCGACTAGCTGCTTAGTAGCGCTAGTCGCCAGAAATATTACCCGGTTCAAAAGATTTTTGCCTTTTTCTGATGGTCACAGGAGCAGGAAGCACGGACATCTCGTCACAGTGACGTCCGTGCGCCTGCGCTGTCAGTCCCTTTTGAGCCGGCCGATAAAGTTATTGCGGGGTGGTAGTTCCCCTTTAAATATATTTGATATTTAACCTACCTATTAAGACTAACTTGTATAAAGGTGATAGATCCCCTTTAAAGGAAAAGCAATGCCACCAATAATAATCTGCAGTTTACCTTACTACGACCAGAAAATCAAAATGCCCTCCATGAATTGTCACATTGTGCCTTTGTACCAGAGATAACATCTTCAATCAGTCCTGGTTGTCACCCCTATGGAGGCAGACAAGGCAGTTGCTAGCAGGATCACAGGACACAAACTTTACACAATGCACAAGCTTAATTCTTTAAGGGACAGAGAGGATGCGCAATGCATTGCTTCACAATTAGTTGCTTACCTTTCTGGTCTTTAAAGTGTTAGTAATGTCTTATTTTAATAATGTACAATTTTAGATATTAAAAAATAAATTAACTGGTCCACGTCCTGTCTCTCAAACATTTATAGTTTGAGAGATATAAGGTTTTCAAGTCCCCCCTCCCCCCCTTTCAGTGACGTCAGCCTCTAGCTGACAGAAGGAGATCCTGGTCCCAGGACCAGCTGGTGGCTCTTCAGCAGAGCAGAAATAGCTCAATCTAAAAATAAATACTTAATTGGAACGGTCTACAAAGTGTGCCTGGTTTTTAGATATCGCTGTTTCGGCTCTGCTGAAGAGCCGCTGTAGGGCCTCCGACTCAAATCTCCTTCTGTCAGCTTGTCAGCTGACGTAAGTGAAAGGGGAAGGAGGGGGGAACTTTAAAACCTTATATCTCTCAAACTATAAATGTTTGAGAGATGGGACTTGGACGAGTTTATTTTTATTTCTAAATTATTACGTGTTATTAAATTAAGACATTACTAACCCTTTAAAGGAGCAGTAAACTTTTTTTTATGAAAAACATATTTTACAGAGCATTTCCTGCTGAATAAAACAAGGTCACTCCCATCGCTGTCAGATGTTTTATTCAAAAATTATAGCAGTTGAAATAATCAGGAAGTGAATTTACTGTGTTTACTTCCTGATAGTTCTAAATGACAGGAAGTGACAGGCAGTTTCTATCACATTCTATGGAGAACTGTATGTCTCTGACTTTCCTCTCTATTAGAATCTAACAGGAAATCTAGTTAGAATTTGACCACTAGAGGGCACTGCTAATGTAAGAAAACATGGGTTTAAACTGTAATAACTCCGTAAATATAAATCT
This sequence comes from Rhinophrynus dorsalis, assembly GCA_037306005.1. Taxonomy (NCBI): domain Eukaryota; kingdom Metazoa; phylum Chordata; class Amphibia; order Anura; family Rhinophrynidae; genus Rhinophrynus; species Rhinophrynus dorsalis. The sequence goes on along the minus strand of CM074721.1, from coordinate 71,081,478 downwards.
CTCCGCAGTGGGAGTACCCTTATTTTAATCAATAGGAAAATCCCTACAATATATATTTTTTCATAAAAAAAAGTTTACTGCTCCTTTAAAGAGTTAAGTAGGCTCAAGAGCTCTGCTTGCTTCAGTTTGAAAAGTAAAAAAAAAAAATTTAAAAAAACTTCCAGCAACTGTCATCTCTGCCTCCATGTACATGACATTCAGGACTGATTGATGATGGAAGTAAGTGGGGCGATTTATTATTAGGAGCTGTTATGTCTCCTTTAGCAGGCCTCTACAGCTTCCATAAATAAAAATAAGTGGATCAATTCTTCTTCCTTCTTTTCCCTCAGCAGCCCTATTATTTAGAAAACCCAGAAAAGTAGAATATCAAATGCAAACATGGATTTGCTAAAGGGCTTTTATTTTACCTCAAGAATGCATGCAAATGCTCAAACAGCACCACAAGGAATGTAAAACACCAGTTTCTTGGGCTTCTTTGGAAGTGGACATTTTAACCTAACATTATTTTTCCTGCCTTCGTCATAACAAAAACCTCCTGTGTTTTTATTGGCCATATTCATCCATATGAAAACCAGTATTCTACATTTCAAACGACTGGCTAGTTTACATATGGCAGATGGACAGACCTCTTACTTTAAACCCTGCAATTTGCAGACTGACAAAAGACTTTTTGAAGTCGTTAACAACCTTATTAAAGTTCGTAATAAAGAGGGTTTAAGGCGTTTTGGCTGCAGACAGTCTTCTTTCTAGATATGAAATACGGATTCAGGATTACTATAAATGTTTGGTTATACTCATTTTGGGAGAAAGGCATAATTTTAAAGTGTTGTTTTTTAAAGGGGGAGGTAATGTTTAATCCTTTTGAGCGCCGGAGATGTATCCATTGCTTTGTGCATACCTCTCTGACACTCAAAGGGTTAAATACCAGCTGCTTGTATGAACTTAATTAAACAACAACAGATGTGTCTAATGCTTTTCTCTGTAACAGAATTCTTCTTTAAGCTGCAGTTTCTTATGCATCAATGTAACCGAAGCGAAAGAAAAAAAATAAATAAGAGAAGCTAATTCTAACCCACAGATGGAAGATGATTGGTTCCTTTCCCCACATCACACCTCCCTACACCTTCTATAGGTACGAATCAGAGGCCAGCAGTGGTCTCGGGTGTGGTTGTGTTCTGTTCACTTTATTTCCTTCATTTGGCTTTAAAAGGGGCACGGACAATAACAAAATTGGAAATAATCATGGGGCAAAGGAGAAGTTTTATATATATATATATATATATATATATATATATATATATATATATATATATATATATATATATATATATACACACACACACACATACACAAATCTTGTATTGTTATAATTAAAATCATTGCCTTGGGAAAAGTGTGTCTAAAAACAAAAGCCCAGAAACAATAGTGCAGCATGAAACAGTATGGGGAATATGAATTAAAAATGGAGATGTTTTGGGACAAATCAGCTGCACTGTAGGGACAAATACAAATATAAAAACACCAGTTTTAACACTTTTAACCCCTGAATGCTTAATAGGTTGAGATTGCAGTTGTTTTGCCCCAAAATGACTATTTTTCCTGTATATTTGGCCCTTCCTGCTCCCGTATAGACTTATCAATTGTGCATTTGATATTGGAGCACAATAAGGGCAAGGATCCATGAATCTCCTCCCTTTCTTTGCATCATTGATACAGTCTGAAGAAGGACCGCACATGCTTGTTCTTATGACACAAAATAAAGCTGGAAGTGAGAATCATGTTTTGATATATACAATGTATGAGCATGCTCAGTTTTCACTTGCACTGCTTCATTAATTCAAGGGAAAATAGACACGGATCCCTTCAGCTAGCTTGCTCCTAGGTGCAGCATTCCCAGTTGCTGCAGTGAATATGTGAGGAAAGCACTTACTGTCACATGCTGCACTTCTGTTTCAGGGCACCTTAGGACATAATGGTTTTTAAAAACACTTGTCTCAATGTAATACTTTCTCATTAAAGTGTGTTCTTCAGTATAAGATAAATTTGTTTTTAAGTACGAGGTCCAACATTTGTTTTTCTAAAATGGTCTTCAAACCTTAGGACTTACATTCCACACCTTGGTGTGCATTCCACAGATTCTAGTGGTTTCTCTTGCTGCTTAAATTAACTCTTATGGCAGGAAATGGGTTATGTGTTGATTTATTCTGAAGTTATCTAGTTGGGTGACTTGCTATTAATCAAATAAGGACTTGTCTTCTTGTAGTTAAGTGCTCTCTGCCAGGAAAGCACTGAATCACTCTGTTTCAAGCTCACTGATGCATCTATGATGGGGATTGTTTTAACCCCTTGGCAATCAGATTAAGAATATTTTTATATACAACATCTGTTCATAGACTGGTTGCACAGAGTCAAATGTTGGGATGCCCCAGACAAAAGAGTATCTGTTGTCTGCGTGAAAATATGGCTTCCATGAACTTGATCTTGAAAGCCATGAACTCATTAGGAGAAAAGGCCAGATTCAAGCAAGTTGTCCCTATTTGCCTCATGTCAGATTTCTTTCAAAATACTGATACAAAGTTTATTTTTTAACCAACAGTTCCTCGGAGGCCTGTTTCAAATATCCTTCATAGTATAAAATTTATACCAGGGATTCTTGCTTTATGGGAATAATGGCATTACAGTCTTAAAAGACGGTAGCAAGAATAAAAAAAATTACTTAAAGTATTATATGAACACTGTTTAAGGTTTACAGTCTTATCTTCATAAGACATCATCTAGAACAGTGGTTCTCAAACCTGTTCTGAGGAACCACTAATAGTCCAGGCAATGACCATTTCCCTGCTTGAACACAGGTGAGTTAATCAAAGACAAAGTAATTTTGATTTACATACTTGAACTCAATCTGGAAAATTCTCTAGCCCTGGTCTGTTAGTGGTCCCGTTGGGCTAGGGATTGAGAACCACTGATCTGTAAAATGGTTGGTCATGCCCTGGTACTGCAATGGACTACGATTTTAAAGGATGATATGAGTTGCAGTTCAATACCTACTGGAGGGCTTCAGGTCATCAAAACCCTTTCTACAACAATGCTGGCCAGGGCCAGATTTACATCTCAGGTATTCCTGGGAAAGGCATACTAGGTACTCTGAGCCACACACCCATTTCTCACAGGACCCCAAGCCCAATTCATGGTGTCCTGGTATATAAAATACTCTTAACCTATACCCAGTATTATCTTTATAAAATATCCCCAGGTTAGTGCCCTATCAGAAGACACGCATCTCTTGAAGCAAACCTGCCAATGAAGCCAGGGCTGCATTGTGTGTTTTGGAGGATCAATGAGGGAGATGAGCAGGGGACTGAAGAGAGACCCTCATTGCTCCCTTGTTGGTCCAGTGAAAAGAGACTGAACTGCAAGACTAGTCTTACAGTTCCATCCTCTGTGGTGTGCAGAGCCCCTTATATCCCCTGTATTGTGCTTGAATGCCCAATACAGAGGGTCTATGGAGACTGCACACTCAACTGGTCTGGTCTGTTTTACAGCTGAGGGGTCAGCTTTCCAATCCTTCAAAATCTGTTTAGGGACTACACAATGCAGCCTCGGGCTTTTTACCAAGTCTGCTCACAAATGAATAGACTTGGTAAAAGGTGATAACTGCCCTTAAACTATTGGCGGAATTTCTGAAGCTTTAAATTTCCTCTGTCTGAGAAGCTAATTCTGATCTACTTGAAAACGAGAGAAATCTCAATGTATTCTTCCTGGTAAAACATTTTCTAAATAAAATGTAATGTGGACCAGTTATCTACACTACACAACTTTTAAGCTAAATGTATCTACTTAAAGTGCCTATACCCTGTGTTTTTTTGTTTTGCAAACAGATTAATAGTTAGAGAGATATATGAGTTAGTAGTTCCTGAATCTAGTCTCAGAATAGCTTTGCTCTCAGAGTCTGTCAGATAAAGCTGCATAATAACTCATAAGTCCAGAAAGTCACATCCGTCTGGCTTTTTTGGCTACTAAACTTTTCAATTTAAATTCAAAGGGTTAACAAAAACAAAAATAAGAAAAAGTTTTGAAACTAAAAATAAAATTAAAACAAAAAACAATGATAATGCTGATAAGATAAATGTATATGTAGGAAGGAAGGAAGCAGACCTGAAGGAAAAGATAAATGTACAGTTTGATGGGGTTGATTAATTTCAAGTGAAGGAAGTGTTACTCTCAAGCTAAAAAAACAGATTTCAAGTACTATTACACCATTTTAATCCCTACACCTACATATTTTGCAGTTCCAATAATTCATGGTGGATTCAAAGCCTGTTTAAGTGCCACAAGCCTAATTCCATGGAAGACATATATGTTGATAATGCCATTCTAAAAGCAATGAATGCTAACCAGGAATGAGTTATGTGAAGAGGCAGCTACATCTGCTTTGTACCTAGAGATGATGACTAGCCAAGTGTCTGCCAACAGAAAAGGGTCTCGCGTGCTGCTTCAGACCAATTCAAGTTCATAGTGTACTTTGCTGTTTCTGTGGGGCTTGACTTTCAATCATGCAGCCAGTTCCTGTAGTGTCAGGTTTGTAATCAATGCTACAAGGAACTCTCCAGATTTGCCCCAGAGACTCCGGTCTTGCATTACCGGGTCTCTGGGACAGAGTCTGATTCTCCAGGGTGTGGGCAGTTTCTTAAGAAACTCTGCCCATTGGTGCTCCTTCCCCGTCAGTTCCATCCACTCCCCGCCCACTTCTCCTCCTTCCCCAGCCTATTGCTTATATTTTTTAACATGTTTCTGATGCCCCGCCCCCCAGTCACAATTAAGCCCTGCCCCCTTTTGACACAAATTGTGAAATTTATCTCCTTCAATGGCACCACAGGCCTCCCCCTCCGGGGAGGCCAGAAGAAGAAGTTCCCAGGTATGTCTATGAGGATCAAAATGGATTTTATATTGGCCACTAAAGTAATTTTTGGCAGAAAACAGGAGAAACTAGGGATTGTACATCCAACTGCAAATATAACATAACAAGGTAAACAATAATGAAACAGGAAAATAACCATCTAACTGTAGTTGCACTTATCCCCCACTTCCTACCTCTGTATTTTGTCACCATTATGACTAAGCCTATGGTCTTCAGGGGAGGGCCTCCTCACCCAGTGTCTGTTTTACCCCCTCCCAATGACTCTTATTGGTTGCAACTATTCATCTAAGAATGTAATGTTTGTTCTTATGTCTGATGATCTTATCCCTGAATTGTATAAAAAGATATATAATCCATGCGCTAAAGTTCACAATTTCACTAGTTCATTGCTGCTAGAATCAACTCTCAAGAATAGCAGCATTATAAACTTGCAACCCTCGGTGTACAGGTTTGATGCAATGAGGTTCAGCAAGACAGATATTCCTAATGGTTTGACAACACACCCACTTGCCCACCCAAAAGGAATGAAACTGCCACTGGCAGCTTCAGCTCCTGCAAAAGGAGTGGCATTAAAGGGATAGTAATGTTTCACAATAAAAGCAGCTCCAATTAAAGGGTTAGTCATGTCTATGCATTAACAAAAGGTCATATTGCAACTATTAGAAAATGAATGACCCCAGTCCCATTTCTCAAACTTTTATGGTTTGAAATATATCTTCGCATCTAAACTTCGCCACTCCCTCCACTTTTCCTGATGTCAGTTGTAAAGCTGACAGCAGGAGATTCAAGTCAGCCAACTCAAGGTGGCTCTTCAGCAGAGCTGAAATAGCACAATGTAAAAAAAAAAAAAAATACTTAATTGGAACAGTCTACAAAGTGTGCCGGGTTTGCACGCACACTTTGTAGACTGTTCCAATGAAGTATTTCTTTTTACATTGCGCTATTTCGGCTCTGCTGAAGAGAAGTTTGCTTGTCCCGGGACCAGGATATTCTGCCTTCAGCTTACAGCTGATGCCAGGGATAGCGGAGGGAAGGGGAACTTCAGCCTTCTATATCCCTCAAACCATAAAGGTTGAGCGATAGGACTGGGGTTGTTTAGTTTAATTTTTTAACAGCTGCAATATGACTTTTTTAATGTATATAAATGATTAACCCTTTAATCTTCATAGTATTTGGGCCATGGAGAGAGTTAGTTCAATACTATCAAAGTTGTAGTTCAAGAGTAATTGAATGATAAGTAAAAGGGGGACACTTTATGTAACACTTGTCACACCTCAGAGCAGCAAGACTCTGTGGGTGGATAGCATAGAGGGACAGTCTTCAGTGAGCATAAGGAAAAACCCTGAAAAACCTGTCAAGGGGAGCAGGGTTTTCCTTATGTGCACAGTAAGAAGATTGTCCCTTGCTGTGAGCGGTCTGGTCTTAACCCTTTGAGTTCCAGAGGGGTACGCAAAACATTGCAACACAATGTTTAAGACCAGATTCCACATCTGAGGGGAGGTGGCTTACACTAGGTAAAAGGAGCAGGAGGGAGGATACTTAATTATTCAATTACTCTTGAACTGGAACTCTGACAGTTTTGAAATATCACTTTCTATGGCTCAAATACTATGATTAATTGGAGGTGCTTTTTTGTGAAACATTACTATCTCTTAAAGTTTGGGGTGGAATGTATGGTTACAGAGTAGTAAATATCAAACAAAGCTACTCCCAGAGATAGGAGGAGTATAATTAACTAATAGCAGATTCAACATTTTTTTTCAAGCTCGTTGCTCATTAATACTGTTCTCATAAAGTGATGTGTACTTGTGTGGTACTATATATAGATCCACATCTTATATAATAATTCGCTAAATAGTTTGTAACAACACAGTCATGCTCAGTAGAGACTGCTGCGTGTGCTGCAGTCATGCTCAGTAGAGAGTGCCCACGGGGTGCATGACTGCCCCGTGACCAGCTGACACTGTATCAGCCACGACACGGGCAGTCTCTACTGTGCAGGACTGCCCCATGGCCCGTGTACGAGGGCTCTTCAACTAGTACACATATAAATGAATATACTTTATTTAACCATTAAAATATTCTGTTGAATAGAACAACACAAAAAGACAAGTTATGTTTTTATGCTGAACTTTATTTTTCTAATTGCTTGGATATACTTCTTTTTCTGTTTCATGGTGTTCAAAAGCCAGATGTCTAGTAATGTTTTATGACACAGCTCGTAAGTCCTTTCTCAATATAATACTGAATCCAGGGTCAATACACTACTACTACTAATAAATAAATCAATAAATACTGCAATGTCTTCCAATAAGCTCTGCCATAGACCCTGGCATTATACTGTAAATAACCATGAAATAAGAGACTTTTGCAGATGTTTATTGTGTCCTGTATGATACACTCAGGTCTGTACAAGCTAATTGTTTGCTGTGAGGAGGTGTGATCTAGAGATAGACTTCAGAGATCACTATAGAACAAGAGAGAAAACTATAAAAAAAAAAAAAAAATTATATACATACATACACACACACACACACACACACACACACACACACACACACACACACACACACACACACACACACACACACACACACACACACTGATAGATATACCTGACCTCTGTGTCAAGGAAATATACCTAGGTAACAATTTAATAATGGCGCAATGCAAGAAATGTGCGCATCTGCTAAAGGCATTTTTGTGTGCAGATAGATTTTGCACATGATCTAATCCAGGAAGCTGAATCCCAAATGCTTCTTAAATTGCACATAAAAAATGATTTTTTAAGACAACAGTACACAGACCTATAAATTTGTTTGCAATAGCACTTCCTGCATTAGACGCATTCACTATTCCACTCACACAGATTTGTTAATCCAGGCCAGGCCCACAAAAAAAATAAATATGTGCAGCTGTTCGCTAATCTTGATTTTTCACGAGCAATTCAACAAAGTACATAGTAACATAGTAATTTAGGTTGAAAAAAGACTTGCGTCCATCTAGTTCAACCCTTTTCCTATTCCTGTTTACCATTGTTGATCCAAAAGAAGGCAAAAAAAAAACACCCTTAATACAGCAATTTCAAATTCTGCCCCGAATCATGCTCAAACTTATTCCTTAGTGGTTTTCACATGGGAAATAGCGACTGTGCACATTTCTTGCATCTTGCCATAAGTCTCTTGTTCCTAAGATAAGATTCTCCTGACAGGGACTGTGAAAGCAGTAGGACTGATAGAATGTAACACTATCCCTGCAGCGATCAGTGCTCTGTATGCCGTGTTAAACAGAATGGAGGAAGGATTTCTGCGGCAATTACAATGTATCAAATGGCGCGATGCAGGAAACATGCGCAATCGCTATTTCCCATGTGAAAAACACTAGGGAATAGGTTTGCACATGATTTTGTTGAATTGCGCATGAAAATTCAAGATTAGCGAACGGCTGCGTATATTTATTTTTTTTGTGGGCGTGGCTAAGATTACCGAATCTGTGTGAGTGGAATAGCGAATGCGCCTAATGCAAGAACTGCTATTGCGAATTAATTTTTATGTCTGTGTATTGCTGTCATAAAATGGAATTTTTCATGCGCAATTCAAGAAGCGTTCGGTATTTAGCTTCCTGGATTAGAACATGTGCAAAATCTATCTGCGCACAAAAATGCCTTTATCCAATGCGAACGTTTCTTGCATCGTGCCAATAGTCACTGCTTTTATAGTCCCTGACAAAAATTCCTTCAGAAACCTATGCAATGAGCTCACTGTTAAGGACATAAAAGTGTAAAATTAAAAAAGCGACAATGAAAAAACAAAACAACTACAAGTATAGTAATTTTCATTTTAATAAGCATTATGTACTTGCATAATATGGAAAGTCAATAAGCATGCTGCTTGGCACTTTAGGATTCCAAGAAACCAGAAGTGAATGGTATCAGTTTGCTTTAAGGCCAGGCTCCAAAAGCAATGAACAGTACAAATATGGAGGGTTGTAAAAAGCGGCAGTTTTGTCTGTCAGGAAAGAAGTTCTTTACTTAAAAACAGAAGTCTACAGCTTGAATTCCTCCCAAGATCTGTGGCTTTCCTGAAATATGCACTAAAGTCTGCTGTTTCTCAATATTCTGGCGGTTGGATAGAGGAATGGAGAAAATTAACAAGCGAGAGCTCCCATAATTCACCAGTAAGAGTTTAGTTTAGAATTCGCTGTATTGAGCTCATGCATTATTAAAAAAATAAGGACCATATGCAGGAAAAATCAGCAACTCTGAAGCAAACCAACTGAGATGAAAATTCCATAAATTTTCTTTGCTATAAATGCGACTTAAATCCTTGAATACTAGAGAGGTCTCCAAATGCATTACTTTGCAATGCAAGGTTAAAACACCATTTAGAATCAAGAGGAACTTTAATTTCTATGGTGCAGGTTATTTGCTCCAGAACGGTATATTTGTACCTTGATCAATACAAGCCTAAGGGCTTTTTGCAGAAAATAAAAGATGAGCAACTTTAAAGCATATCAGTTGTACCATAACAGGAAAATAGAAATTCCCATTCATTTAAATGGGGCTTTTAAAGCACTCTGATGTTTGGACACAAGGTGGCACTGCTGCTAACAGATTGAACAGTAATAACTTTTGAATGAAAAAAATCTCCTAGCTTTGGGGAAACACGTTTAACTTCATAGAGATAAACATATAGCAGTTGTTTCCATAAAAAAGTTAATAATACGCTTTAAAACAATTGCAAGTTTTACTGAACCATGACCCAATTGCTCAAATTAGTATTCCCGTGTGCAAAGCAATGTGTTGGAGACCTACCTTGCAGACCCAAGATGTTTAATCCCCCCTTCTTGTGGGTACTTGGCTCTGCCAGTCAGTCCTTGAGTAGGGTATAGTCTGGAAATAAACAGGTTCCTCCCCAGTGTTTCATCCAATATAGGAAAATGACCCCACAACTAAAAGACTCCCGGCTGCTAATCTGATGGACTGTAAATCTTTTATAAATGTGTCCATGCTACATTGTGTGTGCCAGGTGGTGTCACAGATCAGAGATCGCAGAATCAGCTGAACGCCAACTCTGCCCACCGCACTTGTCCCTGCCACCCATTCCACACTGTTAGAGGTCAGCTGTGAAAGCCGAGAGATGATGGGACTGTGACTGGAGGTAATATTATCTTTCAGTGCGAGCTAGCCACAGCAACAAGGGAGGTTACATTACAACGATCTGGCGTAGACAATGTTACACGCTTGAAAATAGGCTGATGAATATATATGTAGCCATTAGTGAATGGCCCATGCTGCGATAATTAAACATTTTATTCCATAAATCCTTAAAGGGATACATATGAATGCACATAGACTCTGAATGGATAGTTTTAATAGAATCTATAGTCCTATAGTTCAAAGAATAAAATAAAGACTATACCACAAACTCCGTAGCAAAAAAGCATACCGAACGCCATCTTGCTAGATAAAACTTCCAACTGCATCCATTCCAAAATCAGTGGGTTTTATCTGTTTAATTTTTTATAATCTTTAATTGATTTTTTTAAATAAATAACATGTTGAGATAGAACGTGGAGGGGTGCATACAGAAAAAAGAAAAGGTGAATGAAAGGGGGGGGGGTATAGCAGAAGTTGGAGGCTTGGGAGGTGGGTGGCTAGTACCTATGGATTAAAGTAAAACAGTGAAAGTTTAAAGAGATGCATGCCCTCAGGGGTACACGTTTGCTGTTGTGAAACTAAGGTATATGATGAAGATGGACTGTATCTCATCTTCCAAATGTACCAGAAAACAGACTGGAGGGCCACAGGAAACACCTCTGAGGACCACAAGAGGACCACCACTAAGCTAGAGTAAGGTGGGGAAGAAATGATATAAAAAGGAACATTCACACCTGATCCAAACAGTAAGAGGGAAGGGAAGTGTTAGAAAAAACTGCAAAGCTAGCTCTGGTCCAGAACAATGTTCTTCAGAATATTAAAATGTCAAAGTAACACTACTGGAACAGTTCGAGATGTTGGGCTTGGTGTTAGCTTCATTGAAGGGGCCGGCTGATGAAGGTATAGTAATGCTTTATATTGAAAAATATATATTGCTAAAACAAGGGCAGTTTTCCTGCTGAGAGAGGTTTTATTCAAAAGTTATTATGTTTTCTGGTGCAGTACCTCCATGTTGTGAACATTTACAGTGGTGCTGTTGCTACAGTATCCTATGTAAGTTTATGGTCAACTTACCTGAGCTATCCATAGTGTAGCAACAGCGCCACCATTAAAATTCACACCATGAAAGCACTTCATCAAAGTCTGAGCTACAACAACTTTTGAATAAAACATCTTTCAGAAGGGGGAGCACTTAGTTTTACTAGGACAAACCCAATATTTAAAATTGCTATCCTTTTAAAGGAGCATCTGAACGAATAAACGTTAGGAGTGAGGTTAATGAAGCATGGTTGCGAATTCCAAAGGTAGTGTGTAATCTTAAATCAAGAGTAAGAGGAAGTTATGGGGGGGAAGCAATGCCAAAGATCTTGGATCACAAGGGAGAAAAGGTGTGAATTTAGAAATGTATGTATAGATGAATGGGAGGATGAATTATAGAGGAATCTGTAGCTGAGGGTCTGGGTCTTAAATTTGATCCTAGAGGGCATAGGGTCAGGTTAAGAGCTGGCAGAGCGAAGAGATATGGTTGATTCTGGTAGCGGTTTTCAGGAAGGGCCTGAATGGAGAGACTACAGAGGTAAAGCACAGTTAAGGAGAATACTGCATTGGCTGAACTGAGACAATACAAAGAGGGTGAACTAGACTTTTAGAGCATTATGAAGAAAAAATATTACCAATTCTGGAGCATACCAACTCCACCATAAGGGACAAATACAAATCTCCACTGATTTAAATTGGGCTTGTTAACTCCTTAAAATGCTAAGGAGGGTCCCAACATGTGATTAAAAAGACCCGTTTTAATCAGTGGAGGCTTGGGGAATTGCTGTTTATTCCCAGGATACAGTTGGTTTGCTCCAGAATTCTACTAGTGTAGTTACAACTGAATTGGCCCTCAGAGGCTTCTCCTGTGGCCCCCAGGCTTTTTCCCAGTGCAGAAAGAATAGGAGATCATTTCCATCTCCACCTACACATGCCTATTTTTTCACCCAAAAAGGGACACATGCCCTCTTTCTTCCATGGGACAGAATAATTCTCCTATACTCGTAACACTCCCTTTAACCCTTTGTATGCTAGAGATGCCTTTCACAACAATTTGAAGAATTCGCTAGTATTCAAAGTGTTAATCTGCTTTTTTTCAGCCCCTGCTTAGAATTTTAACTATGTGCGGATCTTTAGGGGACTCAGGAACCACATTTGTGGCCCTTCATGTAAATCTGTTGCCTGAAGATGGAACAGTAGCAGTGACAGGGGGCAAATGCTGTAGGACAAGAGAGGGGGACGCGCATTGTGAGGTGAATGAAGAGGAAGTGTATTGTGGACTGGAAGGTTGAGGTATGGAATAGAAAGCCTCACTTGTTTCACTGCAAATCTGCCAGGATAAGGTCCACAACATAAGCCTCTAATGGCCATGTGCTGCACACATTTGATTCATATAGGTCCAGAACTTAGAAGCACAGTTCAGAAGAATTTATTTTAATGGAAAACACCACATTTATTACTAAAGTTTGCTCCAATCAAGAAGACTTAGTAAAAAGGCTGGAGTTGCTTTACACAGCCTTAAAGTGGATCCTATCTGTCGGTGGGGGATAACAAAATAGATCCTATTTGTCTGGAATACAACCTGTTAGTCTATGGAAGTCCTCAAAGAGCTGCTGTGTTTGGTTCTCAATCCGAGTACAGAGGGTCTATAGCATCCTGTATTGCCCAGGATAGAAAACAGTCCTGCATGATGTAGTACTGATGCATTGGGGAGCATTGATGGCCTCTTTTTCAGACCCACTCACCCATTTTACGCCTCCAAGGCTCACAATACAGATCCAGGTTCACTGGAAGATCTGCACACAGGGGACCGTATCTGTCTATGTGGCAATGATCCAATGATCGTTTACCTTTAAAGGAGCAATAAACTTTTTTTTTTTATGAAAAAATATATATTGTAGGGATTTTCCTATTGAGTAAAATAAGGGTACTTCCACTGCCGAGAGATTTATAGTTCCAGAGTTATTACAGTTTAAACCCATGTTTTTTTTACATTAGCAGTGCCCTCTAGTGGTCAAATTCTAATTAGATTTCCTGTTAGATTCTAATGGAGAGGAAAGTCAGAAAAGTCAGAGACATGCAGTTCTCCATAGAATGTGATAGAAACGGCCTGTCACTTCCTGTCAGAACTATCAGGAAGGAAACACAGTAAATTCACTTCCTGATTATTTAAACTACTATAATTTTTAATAAAACATCTGACAGCTATGTGAGTGACCTTGTTTTATTCAGCAGGAAATGCTCTATAAAATGTGTTTTCATAAAAAAAATAAGTTTACTGCTCCTTTAAATATTGATTTCTAGCCACTGTGGTCCACATGCACAAACCAAGATAGGAGCACTCTGAATGCACCATATGGGAACAAATACAAAAAAATCCTATTGATGTTTCCTACACATTGTGAGATCTCTAGCATTCGAGGTGTTAAAAAGCCCAATTTAAACCAACTGGAATTTGGGGAATTTTTATTTGTACAGTTGAATTTCCTCCAGAATTGCTGCTCTTTTCTTTCTGCATGCAACCCAGTATGTTTTTTCTCAACACTGACCCCCCGTCCCCTTCCCCTACACTGGGCCACTAATAAGGGGGGGGGCAACATGGAGAATTAACATATGGGACCAGAAAACAGATTGCCTCCACTGTACCTGCTGAAATGGTCTGTAATACACTGTTCCTCGCTCCCAGTCAGGCCTACCACCCAGCCACCTTCGCAAAATTATTACATTTCTGGATATTTTCTTAAAGGAGAAGTAACCTTTTTTAATGAAAACCTATTGTAGGGATTTTCCTGTTGAGAAAAACAAGGCTACTCCCACTGCTGTGAGATTATTCTGTAAAACGTTATTACAGTTATAACTGTAGTTTTTTGTGTAATACATTTTCAGCAACGGCACCACCTGATGTACAGGAAGTTATTTCATTGCATTCTATAGGAGAAGGGAGATGCTGGCTACAGTTTTGCATAGAATGTCACAGATCTACAATTTTGTGACAGTTTGAGCTGTAATAACTTTTGAACAAAGCAACTCTCCGCAGCAGGATTACCTTTGCTTTACTCAGCAGGAACAGCCAAACAATATGTTCTTGTTTATAATAAAATGTAACTAATCCTTTATTGATCACAGTGCATGCCACCCTGCCTATGTTTTTGCCCTTGGTCCTCTCAAGTCTATCATTTGCAGTGAATATACTCTAACAGTGGAAAAAAGAACTGCACTATTGCAGGGTTCCAAGACATGGACATAAAAGCAGCTTTATTGAAAGAGATCAAACACATGGTTCATCAATGATTAAAGCTCTTATGCATTTCCCACCTCTGGTGCTTAAACATAGGGGTCTATGATTAAGCACTATACATGTGAAATGCATAAGAACATTAATTATGTGCGAGATGTTTGCTTGATCTCTTTCAATAATGCTGCTTTTATAGCCATGATCTTGGACTCCTGCAAGAACACAGTTCTTTTTTCTACTTCATTTCATGTCAAGCAATGGAAAGCCCTGAGCTGTAACCATATCTGAATCTTTAGGAAGGCTGTGAGTGAACCAAACAAAATGACTTGTGTTTACCAATTATGTGATACAATGTACAATGAGGTGCCACTAGTTTCTCTACGATCTATTCTAGAAGTGGGTAGGACGTAGCTTCCCCACTATCTTTGGACTACAATCTACTGATTTGTAGTACAACAGCTGGAGAGTCACAGGTTGCCCTTTATGCTCTAAAAGCGCAAATGAAACACAATGGCCTGCTTCATCTAGTTAAAGAAGGGCAATTCTAGAAGAAACCAACTGCACCATGGGGAAGAAGAAATTAAGCCCCTTTAATATAAATGGGACTTTAAAACCCTTTAATGCTAGGGAGGTATACATCCCATTGATTCACAGTGCACTGGAAACCACTAACATTCAAGGGGTTAATAGCCTTATTAAAATCTGGGAATTTCCATTTCAATCCTATGGTGCATTTTGTATGCTCCAGACTTGCAGCTCTTTGAAGGGTTAGTAATGTCAAAAAGTTTTTGCATTTAGAAGAGCTTAAAAAGTTGGGCTCAATGCAAAAAACCTTATCTCTTGAACCGATATGGTTTGAGAGATACAGGCATTTAAAGTTCAGTGTCTCCTGCTGACAGCTGTAAAACTGTCAGAAAGATCCGTGTCAGTCGACACGGAGGCTCTGCAGCAGAGCCGCAATCTCGTTAGTTAAAACGAATCCCTTCATTGGAATGGTCTAAAACGTGTGCTTGCAAACCACATTTTAGACCATTCCAATGAAGGGGTTCGTTGTCAATAGCACAACTGCGGCTCTGCTGCAGAGCCTCTGTGTCCACTGACACGGATCTCCTGCTGACAGCTTTACAGCTGTCAGCAGGAGACATTGAACTTTAAATGCCTGTATCTCTCAAACCATAGCCGTTTGAGAGATACTTTTTTTTTGCATCTAGCTCAACTTTTTAAGCTTTTCTAAATGCAAAAACTTTTTTTTGACAATACTAACCCTTTAACTTACTGAATAAGGCCCCAAATTCCCTAATGAATTTAATATAAATGCTAACTTACCACAGACATCTGAAGCTGTTATAATAATCAGGATGAACAGGCTTGCATCATATGAAGTCTAAGGCCTGGCATGTTCACCCAGTCACTCACAGCTCTCAGAGACCTAATGCTGTCCAAAGCACAGCTGCAACAGCTGGTTTCTCTCCCCCTGACTCATGCCCACTTTCCATTGCCTGAAACACACACATCACATATACACACACACACCACAAACCCACACACACACTGGAATCATCATCATGTGGTATATACAAGTCTAAGAGTTACATTCCCATTTTCAGCAAACAAAAAAAAAATGCATGCATACAAAACGTAAGAGGCATCTAAAGATGAACCACCACCACAATGGCCTGTTCCACGACTAGTCACCACTCAGAAGCATCACATTTTATCTCTCTAGTGCCATTACACAGGATACATTTCCACATACATATTAGACCAATCCCGTTCAAAAATGACAGGCAAGTCCCCTCTGCATGGGAACACCAGCTAACCCCCGACGTACGTTTGTATACTTATTTTGAATACTCTTAGGGGGTCTCCCTAGGAGTGACGGGTAATCCAGACACGGGCCCCTTGCTCCTGACGAGGCCCAACAAGGCTGAAATGTACGTCAGGGGTTAGCTGGTGTTCCCGTGCAGGGGGGACTTGCCTGTCATTTTGGAACTGGACCACCTTTTTTGGGCGGGATTAGTCTAATATGTACGTGGAAATTTCTCCTCTGTAATGGCAATAGAGAGCTAAAACATGATGCTTCTGGGCGGTGACTAGCTGTAGAACAAGCCATTGTGCTGTTGTTCATTCCCAGAAGCCTCTCACATTTTGTATGCTTAAAAGAAACGCATGAAAACAATCAAACAAAAAAAAAACAAAACTGGATAATATACATATAGAAAAAAACAAACAAACGAAAAAAAACACACCCAAACTCCAACAAGCCCCATTAACGTATGGTATAGGCGTAAGGCTATCTTGAGCATGACAAGACCAAGGACCAATTAAGGTTTGAGGTTTTAACAGTAGAAAAAAAATGGGAAGACTAGATGCGCCGAATGGTTCTAACCTGCCGCCAGATTCTATGAACCCCTTATCTGACGATTAGAGCTGGTGATCTCCATACCTGGGAACTCTTTGGATCTGTCCCAGAGTCTCTGGTTTTTAGCGTTAATTACCGGGTCTCCAGGGACAGAGTCCGATTCTCCTGCTGTGGAGAGTTTCCTGAAAACTCTGCCTACTTCTCCTCCTTACCACCCTGTTCCACCCACTTCCTTCACACTTCTCCTCCTTCTCACCCTTTTCTGGTCAATTCCTGCCCACTTCACAGTCCAACCCTGGTTACATCTCACCCACCTGATTAAGCCCCACCCACTTTATTTCATGAATCATATCTTGAAGATAATCCTTACTGCAGCACATGAGATCTGTGGGGGCTCCACAGGATGAAGTTCCCAGGTATGGTGTACTCTCTGCCACCCAAGTACACAATCCTACAAAGACAGGCCGAAGAAACACACGGTGGCTCACAGTGAATAAGGCACTAGGGACTGTATTCAGCAACTAAATATGGGGCAAACCAACTAAACCATGGGGGACAAATAAACATTACCAAAATTCCAAAGGATCTAAATGGGGCTTTTAATCTCTTGATTGCTAGAGAGGCCTCCAGTGCATTACAATTAGAGACCTTTCAAGCACTTGTGGTTTAATAGCATACTTTTTTATCAGTGAGAATTTTCATTTCTACATTACAGTGCCATTGGATGGCTTCAGAATTGCACCTCTTCAGCTTTTTGAATACTTCCTGAAAAGTTGTATTTAGAAATGTAAAGATGAATGGCTCAGGAGCAATCCAACTGCATCATAAGGAGATTGATGCAATTCTCTATTGATTAAATTGGGCTTTTAACTCCTTGAATAATAGAAAGGTCCTCAAGGCACAAAGAAAATGAAAGCAAAGCCATATTTTAACTGTTTAACCCCTTAGTGACGGCCGCGTGCAGACGCGGCCGTCACTTAACGTCCGTCTAACATTTTTTTTTTTTTAAACAGAATCCGGAGTCCCCGAACGGCGTGCACTAAGTGACACCCACAGAGGACGTACATGTACGTCCATTGTCACGAAGGGGTTAAGAACCACCTGGGTGTGCAATGCATTCCAATGTGCTGCACATCCATCTGATTCTTAAAGGGTTCACCATCACCTAAAAATGATACTTTGCACACACAAATACCTGTACTTCATGCTAGTATCTGTAAATATTCTCTTTTTCCTGAGGCCTAAAATATGCTGCCTGGCAGATCCCTTTGTTTCAGCATTCCAGAGCTCCCATTACCATAGGAACCTTAATTTCAGAAGTGATAGTGTTTTATTGTCTGTAAGAGGGCCTGAGATAATATAGCAGTGGGTACTAGTCAATACATTAAGAGCAATAAAATTGCACAAAAAATAACCAGAATTTATCTACACACGCGCTCAAATTCTAAGGATCTAGCAGAAAATAGATTTTACACATGCTAGCTGGAAGGATATACAGGATATTCAAAATGGTATAACAATATGATACTTAGGTGTCCGTGTTCCTTTAAAGACATGTACTTGTGCTCTGTGCCTTGCCCTTTATGAAGTGTAATCAAGGGTAATGAGCTTTTCCTAATAGCAGATTAAATTATAGGAGGAAAGGAAAGACAGTGAGATCTGGAGCTGAACCAACACAGTGGAAAGTACACAGTGTAATGATTGTTCTGTTTGGGGTGCTTAGCACAGGGGCAGGCATCCCCAGTAATTAAATGCTGTGAACAGTGCATAATCTCTGCTTGAGGTCAAGTAGATTAATGAGTAGCCCAGTCACTTTAACTGACTCACCAGTTATCAAGCAAGGATGTCCTGAAATCATGCACTGTTGGCGACACAAAGGCCAACATTCCCTAGCTTGCTTAAAGGGGAACATTCACATCAGACAAACTTGTGCCCATTGTTTTTAATTAGTAAAACTATATTACCTTTGTTTTTTTGAATCTTACTTACCTAGTACTGAATATATGCAGAGTTAAAATCTGGCACTTCCGCAGTGTGTGGCACAACGCCTCAGGACTTCCCACCTCCCTCCCAGCTGCCCCAGGGAGCGCGTTCACGCTTCCCTCCAAGGTTGCAACCTCAGTAGCATGGTAAACGGAGCTTGTTATAATGATAGCCCACATAAATGCCACCTCGAAGAGAAGCGTGAAAGCATTCCCTGGGGCATCTGTGATGGAGGTGGGAAGACCTGAGGCGTTGTGCCGCACATTGCGGAAGTGCCAGGTTTTAATCTTCAGTACTAGGTAAGTAGGATTTAAAAAAACACAACGCTAATCTAGTTTTAATAATTAAAGACAATGGGAACAAGTTTGTTTGATGTGAATGTTCCCCTTTAACAAGTGAACTGCAGTTTCAGAACAGAGTATATTTATCTCGGCCTACAGAGCCTAACAGGAAGTCTGCAAACCTGAGCACATCCTTGACTCCAGCCCCCTCGAGTACTAAGAAGGGCAGCAGTGGGAGTGTCAAAATGACGAGATTCAGGTCATAGTGTGGGCAGCCGGGCAGGGCTCAAAGTGTTAGTAATGGCTTACTGTTATAAAAAGTAATATTGTAGTGCAGAAAATAAGAAATCCATCGGTGCTATTCCTATCTCTCAAACCTTTATGGTTTGAGAGATAGAGTGTTCTAAAGCTCCTCCCTCCCCTTCTCCTGACATCAGCTGTAAGCTGACAGCAGGAGATCCTGGTCCAGGGGCTGACAGGCGGCTCTCCAGCAGAGCCAAAATAGCACAAACGAAAATTAAATATTTCATTACAACGGTCTACAAAGTGTGCTTGGTTTGCACATCTCTACTAGACAAGGCCTTAGTGAACCTTTTTATCTCTTTAGGCACCAGAAATTGCTGAGTTTCACCATTCCTATGACAATTAAAGGGATAAAAACTACAGGCCCTTACTGGTTACTGCCAAAAACAACAAGAGCCTATCACATCTGGAAAGGAGAGGAGTGTTCTATGCCTGGAACACAAATGGGCTTTCCACCATAAATGTTTAGTTCTGCAGAAGAAGTGGACAACCTCTGGTTGTCCAGCTGTCAGCCTACAAATCTCATCAATGAAGGGAATTTATGTTCAGCAACAGCTGAGGAACCACAGCTTACACACCCTCTAGTCCTACTGTCATTTTTGAGTATGTAATATTTTGTGCCAAGAAAACTGGGATAGTCAAAATGTAACCCCCCAGCTGCTGTTGAACTACAGCTCCTCGAGGGATCTCATTGGCTAGATATCGATCTCTGCCAATGAGATTTCTCTCCAGCTTACTAACAGAACGCCTCCGTCATCGGAGGATGCTGGGGCAAGTGAAAGGAGCTGAGGCTGTGGGAGTGTCTTCTGCACCGTACGGTGCGCGGCTGTGCGGCTGCTAACGTCATAAGGTACACAATTCAAGTATCTTTTTTCTTCATTTAAACAGATTTGTAGGCAAAAAGAAACAGCGCACTGTACAGAGGGGACACAAAGGAAGGGATACAATAAGGATAATGAGGAGGTGAAAGTTCCCCTTTAACCCTTTCAGCGCCAGAGGGGCACGCAACGCGTTGTGTACCCTCTCTTGCACTCAAAGGGTTAATCACCCAGCTTCAGCATAGACTAGAGAGAAAAATGCTATTTCTGAACATCTGTACCCTTAACCCTTTGAGAGCCAGAGGGGTTTGCAATACATTGTGTACCACTGTGGTATTCGAAGGGTTAAACCCTTGATTGATAAAGGCATCTCGAATGCACTGCAAAGTAATGCAATGAAGATATTTCTGGCATCCAAGGTGTTAATTAACTCCCTCCCAACCAATTGGGTTAACATTGCAGTGTCGCAGAACAAGAGGCCGATGTACTAAGAAATGTGAGCAATTCTGGTGAAGAAACCAACAACATTATAGGAGACAAACAATTACCATTGAGTGAAATGGGGCTTTAAACCCCCTGAATGCTAGAGAGGTCTCTAATGCATTAAATAGCAATACACTGAAGACCTACCTTACTTTCAAGCACTTAAAAGCCCCATATAAAATCAATAGGAATGTTGTTTCTCCCCTATAGTATAGTTGGTTTACTCCAAAATGACTCCAGTTATTTTAAGTACATCAGTCTCCTTGACTCCCTTGGATTCAACTTTGCAGAGGGACACATTTCACAACTCTGCAACTCAAGGCATCAACTTCTTGGATGCTAAGGGAGTCTAAAATGTCCAAGGGGTTAATCTTAGTGTTCCTGGTACAGCTTTACCCCAACCCCCCTTTCTTCCATCCTGTTGCATGCGTGCAGCACACTGGTCCCACCTCACCTCTTCTTGCAGGCTGCTGTGATCCTGACTGTCTCCTAGTCAAGTGTGTGCTTCCAGCTCTAAAGATTGGTCATTTCACTGCATTCCCCTCCTCTGCTAAAGTGCAGACAGATTGGGTATCCTGAACAGGCACAGCAACTGGCTATGTCTGTCAAAATAGTTCTCTCCACACTGGCCAAGGCCTGCTGCTGCTACTGCTGACACACACGCACACACACACCTCTCTATTACTATCAATCTTGTCACACACACCTCTCTATTACGATCAATCTTGTTACACTGGGGTCACTGCCCTGATCACGGATGCTTTACCCATGGTTTCTCTTTCGTTATACCGCCTGCTTTTCCTCTAATTCTCTGATCGTATTTCGTTCTTCTATTCAACACTTATTTGATCTTCTTAAGCTCATGACTGAGGGTCATTTTAAGTAGAATTACCATATGTCCTTATGTTAGAGGGCATCCTCTTTTTGAGGACAGTCAACCTCTGTTTTGACTTTACATAGTCTGCAAATACAGAATATGTAAATTCAAATTGACTTTAACTTTTATTATTTATTTGTTTTCTATTTACACCTTCAGGTCACTGCCATTGAGCTCACTGAATATATGTTTCCAGGGAGATCTCTGTCAGGGGCCCTGGATAGTGATACAATGTAACATGTTCCCTGCAGCACTGGGTGCACTATATTCTCTACTGAAGGCAGGATTTTCTGCTGCAGGTATAGTGCAATATTGTATCATTGTACCTGCTATCATAGTCCCTAACAGAGAGCACTCTGGAAACAGAAATTCAGGGAGCTGACTGCCAATGACATAAAAGTGTCTAAAAAAAAAAATCAATACAAAGTATAGGCAATGTGACTTTACATGCTATGCTCTTGCAGAATATATAAAATCTAAAAGGAGAATGACTGCCCTGGAATTTTAAAGTATGCAGAGAATGTCCTGGATTTCTTTGTAGGACAAACAGGAGAACTATGCATATGTGTTTCTGCTGCTGATGGACCATACGAGTCCTGTGGCTGTGTGAGGGTGACTTGTCAGACACATCTTCACACAGTGAGCCTTTCAGAACAAAGAGCTGACTGCCTGGATTAATTACCAACTCTGCTCCTAGCCCCATGGCACCCATTGCATTTACTAGAAGAGTGATAAGCTAGTGGCTCACTTCTAGTAATAAGACTCTTTTACTGCTGCTGACCCCCAGTCCATGCTAAAGGGCTTGTAATATAAATATAGAAATAAACATGCAGACACTTCAGGTCTCTTAATTAGCACATTATTTGCTATGAAATCTATCGTTCATCTTTCTAGAATACAAGAGGTTAAATCCAGTTCACAATGCACTGGAGACTTCTCTAGAATCCAGGGGGGTTAAAGGGACACTGGAACATGAAAACAACTTTGGTGATATTGATAGAATTTTAAAAATCACCAATATGTAATCCACATTTTATTCTGAAAACTAGTTTTTGAGTTAGATTTATAGATTATTCGATAAAGGCGTGCAGTACAGACTCTTCCTGTATCAGCCCTACATTGCTTCCCCCACTCACCTTCACTGCACAGCAAAGCGCTGGGTACCCCTATGGCACAAAGGGTTAAGTAGAATCTATATATTTTACCCCTCTAAAAAAAATTTGAGCAAATATTTAATACATTTTTATAGCAGAATGTGTGCGTGGTCACACCTAGGTTGACATAATGCCTGTCTTAACTCCACCTGTAAGTTTACAAAGTGCTGATTAATCACACCCACCTTCACACAATGCTGAGTTTCCTGCAATTGGCTTCACACACTGTATTGTGCGTCTCGGATCATCAGGGAGGGGAAATGCAACGGATCCTAAGCTGTGTTGTATGGCATACAGTTTCTTATTGCTGGTTTATGTAAGTGTGTGTGTGGGGGGGAGGTTTCTGTCACAGATGCTCTGTGGGCAGCCCACTTTGCCTTAGTGTTAAAATGCCCCTTCAATCTCCCATCCCTATAATGACATATAATCTAATAACAATCGCTTCCCTTTTGTCATTCTCCTTCTCCCAAATTACTTATCCCTCCAAGTCTCCTCACCTTTTGTTCAATGGCTTTTCCTATCTGATCTCCCCTATCCTTCTCCCACTCTCTTCTAGATTACTGGATTTCTCCCTTTAGTTTAGTCTTCTCTCCAGATAGATTTTCATCCCTATTTCCTTCTTCTCTCCTCTTGTACTTTCCTTTTCTCCCAACGTTTCTTCAATTGCCTGTTCTAGCTGCTCTCCCCGTTCCCTACGTTCTCCTATTTCTTCTCCCCCTCTACTTTACTGTACTTCTCCCATAGTTTAGTCTGCTCTCTTCTCTCACAACTCTTGGTCAATTGCTTTATCTATCCTCTCTCACTGTTCTCTATTTTATTCCTCTATTTTCTTTTTGCTTTGTTATCCAGATTATTGTATTTTCTCCTGCTCTGTTCTCCCTTCTTCCCCAGGTAGAAGATACCCATCCTCCAGCTTCTTCTCGATTACTCCTCAAAAAATCTGTCACTTATCTTCTCCTTTATTTGTTCTCCCTCCCATTCTTATTAAAACTATTGTATTTCACTCGTTAGCTTTTTGCTCTGGCAGACTGAAGTTTTGCATCCTAGTCTCCTCCTTTCTTCTTTTCCTTCTCACAATGTTTGTTCCTTTGTCTGTTTTTGCCCTCACTCTTCCCTATCTTCTCCCTTCCACTCATTCAGAGTATTGAATTTCTCCCATTTACTTGATCAGCTATCCCAGACAGAAGTTTTCCATTCCTCCTTTCTTCTTTTTCCTTCTATCATCATATATTCAATTTCCTGTTCTATCGCTTCTCCTGTCTTCTCTCTCTGTTTTTGTCTTCTCTATTCTTTAATTTCTCCCCTTAGCTCGTTCCAGCTTCTCTCAGACAGAAGTTCTCCATCCCTGGCAATTTCTCCTGCATTCTCCTTTTGCTCTCTCCTCCGCCTCCTCTATTAAACTTATTAACTTGCACGTCTCTCTCTCTGGCAGTGCTGAACTCAGGAGAATTTGCTGTCTCACCAGGTCCTAGTGCTGTTCTGCTGGGAAATGCTAATCCACTGTATGCTTTGCTGATCCCCTCTTGTCTACTGTGTTAGCAGCCCGTGGCAGTGACTCACCTGTGCACACCTCAGTTTCCTCTATTCTAAAACAAAACACAAAGCCTGTGCTTCTTATGTGCAGATTGTTCCCTCTCACGTTGGCCTGTTACATGTTACAAGCTGCCAGGATCATCTTACTAAAATATCAGATTAAACGATAAGGTGATTTCACAGGCATTGTGTACGACTGATAAAGCCTTGTGCATCCCCTCCTTGCACTGATACAACAACAAACACAGAATTTGATGACAGGTAAGAATCTAATGGCCCATAATGCCTGGCTATTTCTCTGTATATTAACTCTTTGAGTGCTAGAATATCCCTCACTGCACCAGTTCACCAGATGTTAGTACATAAATTCAGCACCAACACCATGCTCTGCACGGATTCAGCATCAGAACCCTTCTCTGCACTGAATTAGCAGCAAAACCACTCACTTCTGAAATTTAGCACCCTTACCAACTCTGTATCTTTAAAGGGATAGTAATGTTTCATAATAAAAGCAGCTCTAATTAATCATCATTGTATTTGGACTTTGGAGAGTGTTATTTCAATTCTGTCAGAGTTGTAGTTCAAGAGTAATTCAATGATAAAGTATCCCCCTCCCGCCCCTTTTACTGATGTAACACTGCTCAGCTCAGAGCAGAAGGGAGGTGCCCAGGTAGACTGCAGAGAGGGACAATCTTCAATTAAGATAAGGGAAAAACCTGAAAAGCTTGTCAAGGGGTGCAGGGCTTTCATTGTTCTCATAGGAAGAAGCTTGTCCCCTGCTGTTATCTGTCTGGTCTATGGACTGGATTCCACATCTGAGAAGAGATGGCTTACACTAGGTAGAAGGGGTGGGAGGGGAAATTTTGCTTGTGAATATAACATAAAGGTTTGCGAGAGAAGACATATCGTTCATGTTTTTTTAATGCCTACAAAATAAAATAAAGATAAAACTAAGTATTAATATCCCTTTAAACTCACTGAGTCTAGGCAGTATGCACCCTTTCACTGCTTTGCCAGAGCAATAGTCTATCATACTACATTGCTGCAATGTATTGCCCCTCACTGCACTGATTTAGCAGCACTGACATGCTCTACAATAAGACCATTTGTCACAATCTCCTTATTGCACTTTTTTTTGCAATAAAATGTACACTTTGATACATCCATATTCATATTATATTAATTCCTTAAGGATCAGAAAGGTGTGCAACGCATTGCTGACCAATCGGTCATTATGAAAGAGGACTTTCAAGATTATTCCAATTTAATTTTAAGACAAGCTTGTATTGGTGGGTTTACACACGGACATCTTTAGGTCAGAAAGAGCTTCTTGCCTTTGAAATGGTTAGTAGGTTATTTTCTTTGGCTTCCTCTGCCACAGCTTAGAATAGATTTAATAAAAGGTTGAACTTGATAGACTTGTTTCTTCTCTCATCCTCACCAGTTCAGTAACAACGTAAAGACGCATCAATCCTGTTATATTGGAGCCGTGTTCCATCTCTATACCAAAAGCTCTTCCCAGCCGTAGACTTTCCTTAGAGGGAAACTACACCTCAGTTTGTTTACTACACCAAATATAAGCCAAGCTACATATGCACAATAAAACATTTTGCATATGGTTTATACTGTGCAAAACCACTCTGTACACGGCCAAATTGTGCTCCCTGGGTCGTAGTATTGCGTACTATAATTCTAGCCCAGCACAGAAACTATTTAACATGAAGTGCCACACTGTGCAACCAATAAACAAGGCTCCTTTCTCAAAAAAACAAGTTTTATTACAAACAAATTGTTAGCACAGCATACTGGGATAGTGTTTACAAAAATCCCCTGCAGCCTCTAGACAGACTGAGCAGTGCAGGTGGCTTGTGAGTAATCTTCATACCTGGGAACTCTTCGGATTTGCCCCGGAGACTCCAGTTTTGACAGAGCTTTAACGGGTCTCCAAGGCAGAGGCTGATTCCTCCGGGTGTGGGGAGTTTCTATTGAATCTCTGCCCACATCTGCCGTTTCTCCCAGTGTTCCTCCTTCCATAGCCTTCTGTGTGACACCTTTAATCCCTGCCCCCTAAATTCACGTCAAGCTCTGCCCCTTTTGATGAGATTCGCGTCATTATTGTCGCCCCCTGCTGCATCAGAGGACTCCCCTCCGGGTAGACCTCAATTGGAAGTTCCCAGGTATAGTAATCTTGTTCTCCACCATACACGTTTTGAGTTTGAAAGGTCTTAAATCAAGGAGGGATTTATGTATCTGAAAGTGGCAATTTAGGTCCAAATTTGATTGAGGAACCCACTCTTGACTACAGACCCTGAGATTTCTTTATTCAAAGGGACTTGTGGAACATTACGCTTACTCAGGACTATTTCTTGTTATTACAGGTTACACTATATGTGTTTGATTTTTTTCATTCTCTTTGTTCTGTTTGTGATTTGCATGAGAGAACTTTTAATTGCCTGCTATTTGATCTAGACCATGAATCCCTCAGGGTCTCTTTCATCTCATCATCCTCATTCCATTGTCATTTCACCTTCATCACTTCATTATATGATGGATTTTCACGGCACGTACATATGTTTTTACATTTGTTATTTTATTCGTTTTCTCTGAATATTTATTACTAGTGTAAAAGCCCGTGTACATGGGCCAGAGTACGTAAAACAGTAGAACTACACCTCCCAGCATTCTGTACGTTCGGGAAATGTCTACTGAGCATGACTGCATCGGACAAACATTTGCGTTCGGGCAGTCTCTACTGCACATGACTGCTCAGACAAACATACATCTGGCCTTTTATATTATAAGAATTTGTGTATATTACTAGGTCATTGCTAGTTGAGAGAAACTATTTTGAACTGGCTTCCATATTTCACTCCAGACCAATTTTTGTTAGTTTATTACTGTACATGGTTTTAAGGGATAGTACAACATATAGGCAGTTTTTTATTCTCTTTCAAATTAGCTAAAAACATATTAAAGAAGCAGCAAACTAAGAAAAAATTTATATTGTTGGGCTGAGTAAACCATAGTACATTCACTCCTGAGAGAGATGCATAATTCCAGAGTTATTACAGTTTCAAATGTTTTTCTTACATTAACAGTGCCCTCTAGTGGTCAGATTCCATTAGTTCAATGAGGGAGGCAAGTCCCCCAAAAACAGTTCTCTATAGAATAGGAGTAATTTCCTGTCAGTTTGAACTTTCAGGAAGTAACCACGCTGTCACTCACTTCCTGATACTTTGAACTGTTATCACATTTGCATAAAAGAACTGTCAGTTGTGCAATGTTTGACTCAGCTGGAAAAGCCATATAACGTATAGGTTTTCATAAAACATTTACTGTTCCTTTAAAGGTGACAGATACACTTTAAACAAACTAGAAGCCACTATATGTATTAGCCGCCCATAAAGCAATCAAAATATTGGTAACTAAGCACTTTGAAATGTGGTACCTTCTGTAACTTATCAATAAGCAATGGCAAAGTAAGTTGTTGCAGGCTGGGTGTCTTTTCGTCAATCCCATTGTAGCCAATTACTTTCCAGGTTTCTGAGGTCTGAAGCATAGTTACATGCCAATTTGGCACTGAAAGGGTAAAAATACACCAGTTACTCCTGCCAAAACATTATGTATCCGTGTTTAAAGCATAATTACCTAGAAAATCCCCCTGATGCCTAGTCATATGAATAACTGTAAATCACTTCAGTGAATATAGATTGGTTAAAAAAAAAAAATGGTTGTACTGTCCTTTTTCCAGAGAATGCAAAACCACATGTATAATAATCAGCTTGTACACTCATGGGGATACATGTCATACCACGGAAAGGTGCAATATCAGAATAAATTACTGTTCCATCTGTAGGGCTGGATTTCCCATTACGCAGAATAGGACATTACCTAGGGAAGGTCTGAGCAACCTGAGGCCCTGCAGCTGTTCGGGACTACAACGCCCATCATCCCCAGCCAGCTGCACACTGGATGGCAATGAATGGAATTGTGCAATTTAACAATCTAGACCCACTATCAAACTATATGGGGGCCCATAAACCTGCTCCTCTCCTCATATACCCAATGAAATTCTAGAATATAAAAACAATGTAAATGAGCTAACCAGGAATATCAATGTTCCGTTAGATAGATTATGTCCTTATTTTGTGCCAACAAAAGTTTCTCTGCTTGCTAAATGTAGTTTGGGTTCCCACAAATGCACCCTGCAAACACAAATAGAAGAAGAGGCAGTGCAGAGAGTCTCTCTGGGTGCAGTTTCCAAATATATTCAAATCACCAACACCACCACGTGCATTGGTTCACACCCCAGGCTGCTGTAACTGCCACAACACTAGGTTCTTCTAAGAGATGCACCTTCTCCAGTATGATGCAGTTTTCGCTATATGTGAATTGTGGGGTAATTGTCTTGTCACAATGTGAAACAGGCAACACCTTTATACTCATATACCCAGTCGAGTTTATAATAGTGGCTCAATGCGTTTCAGGACTAAGTCACTTCAATAAGAGCCAAAAATAGTATTATAGTATTTAGCTAGGAGATCAACAGAGGTGACGCAGGAGGAAAAGAGTGCTGCCCTGCTTCCATTGTACCTGGGAGTACTAGGTAGGAGTGGGCAGGACAGGGAAACCCTCTAATTTTAAGGAGGGAGGCTCTCTCACCCACCCACTCCTACCCAGTAATCCGGGTACAATGGAAGCAGGAGAGCACTCTTGCTCTCCTGTGTTACCTCTATTGATCTCCCAGCCAATTTGGGAATTTGTGGGGCCTGAGGAGGGGTTCTGAAGACCCACCACAAGATCTGATATTTGTTTTTTTTGTTTTTTTTTTATCTGGAAGGGAGGCAAAATGGGGAATGAAAGGGAGAGGGAGATGAGGCAGTGAATGGAAGGAAAGGTGAGGCAAAGTGGTGAATGAAAGGGAGGTGGGATGAAGAGGCAAATGGAAGGGAACCGGGGCAAAGTGGTGAATGGAAGAGAGGTGGGATGAAGAGGGAAATGGAAGGGAACTGGGGAAAAGTGGTGAATGGAAGGGAGGGGGGATGAAGTGGGGATTGGAAGGGAGATGGAGGCAAAGTGGCCAATCGAAGTGTCAAGGTTTGGCTGAGCTGCTCTAACTCTGCTGTTTGATTCTGCTGCCTGAGCTAATCTAGAACTCTGCTATCCATTGCTGCCTTCCCTGTCCTGGTTCAGGCTGAATCTGTTTACCTCTCTGTCATTACTCAATTGACTTATCAGGCAACCCTCCCAGGGTAATTATAGCAGCTTGATTGCCCTTTTGTCTTCTTTTGGTGCAAGAGTGTTCCACCGAGTTCCTGATTACCGGTGCATGACCTGGCTTCGCCTGACTTCCCTTCTGGCTCCTGGCTTGTTCCTGACATTGCTGATCTCCATATTCCTGACCCCAGCTTGGCTGAGTACCTGTCTTGGTTCCTGACCCTGGCTTGTTTTGCATTTTACATTTTTGTGTCTGTCTGGTTTCTGGTCCCTAACAGGAAGTGAGGCGAAGATGAAGTTGATGTATAAACACTTTTTTGGAGAGGCAGGGTGCTCAGCCAACACGCACTGTGTATTTGGTTGAGGAGGCAGTTACATTGCCGGTCTGGCTGAGGAGGTGATCAGCCAACTCAAACCCCACCCCACATATTTCATTGTCTGGCCACTGGTGTGTGGCTGCCACCAATCCAGAAAACTTTTTAGAGGCACCCAAAACAGGACCACATTCTATCATATTGAAGAAGGTGCACCAGCCTGGGGTGTGAACCAGTGCATGTGGCTATACCAGGAGGCAGGACTGAACCTCAGTAATATGTGAGTAGACCCCCTAAAAGAATTTATTGTGGTGGAAGTGATAGAAATTATGATATTCAACCTTTTTATGGTGATGGGAATTTTAGTCCTGGATAGCTGCAGGCCCTCACATTGCCTACGCAGAGCACCAAGTATGGAAGAGTGCCTCAGCTGTGCTTGTCACTTCCACACTCTGAGATGTGGGAGTGGCCAGAGTATCCCAATGTCCCTACACCAGATATCCCCTCCTGGTCTATGAAAGCTGATTTACCAGTTTATCTAACCCTTTACTGGCCACCCTTGAAACTTTTGTATGCTAGAGAGGTTTCCAAAGCATTGTGAAGTAATGTGCTGGAAACCACTCAAGTTGTGGAGATCTTTTGTGTGCTTCCATGTTGCAGGCTAACTGTATTTTCTGTTATGGGCAACAGTCAACGTTTATGAGGTATGCAGTTCTGGACCTCAAGAGCTACCAATAGTGCATGTTTCCTGGACAGCCCAGCTGCAGCACAGGTGGACTAATTAGTGGCCCAGTTATTTTAATTTGTCTACCTGTGCTCATTCAGGGATATCCTGGAAATATACACCGTTGTTCTCAAGGACCACGCTTCACAACTTCAAATTACATAGATATATTTGACTACTGTACAATGGACTCCTACCTAGGTAAATCCTGTTTCACACAGCAATTATATATATATATCGGACTGCTGTATGATGAATATCTTCCAAGGTAAGCCCTTCTGTAATGCACAGTAATTATATAGATATATGTCAGACTGCTGTATGATGGACTCCTATATGTATTTGCTCTAATTAAACTTTTTTGGGGGGAGGGGTATTGTTCCCTGCACTAATAGTTGTGCGTGGTTAAATTTTTTTTTTTTAATTATATATTGCTGGGTCATCTCATTCTAAAAGTTCCCAAGTATGATGATTAACATTTAATGAGACAGAATAGTTTGTTCTTTAGGATAATAACCTGTTGTGTCATTACAGAGGAGAAATATACAGGAGCAATTTAGTCTCACCTTACCCATAAGGGCAGCCCAGCCCTGAAATGCCAGGCATAAACATATGGTTGGGGTTTGACGGGCAGTGTCAGACTGATCTACATTAGAGAAAGTCTCTCTCTGTGATGACACATGAGAGCTTATAACATGAATGACTTCTCCAATAGTGCCTGTAATCTCCAGGAACCACCAATAATTATATGCAAGAAAAAATATACTCACAGACGGAGATGCTAGTTTATGGCTTATACCAGAACCAGCTCTTAGGCTTGTGGGGAGGATTATAGCTGCCCCCACTCAGATAGCTCCAGTACCCTATCAGCAAATCTCCAGTCTCCAGATATTATATAAGTAGAAAGGCTGCTACATATCTATTAAAATCATTTATTATATAAAATAACAAACCAATTGTACCATACTGTAACGTTTCACGGTTACAAGACCGCTTTTTCAAACTGGTCATAAAAATCTATCAAAACCAGTTTGATTGAAAAAGCGGTCTTGTAACCACAGAACATTACAGTATTGTACAATTGGTTTTTTATTTTATATAATAAATTATTTTAATAGATAGGTAGAAGCCTTTCTACTTATATATATATCTGGAGACTGGAGATTTGCTGATAGGGTACTGGAGCTATCTGAGTGGGGGCAGCTATGTGTGTTAGGCGTGAGGCAAGTGATGGAACCGGATCAGGCTAGCACATGCAGTAAGAGGAATTGCATCTGTATTACTGAACATATCAATCTGATGAATTGATAATAATATGTATACCGTGTACCATGGCAAATAACTTGGTGTACACGAAAACCTTAGTAAAAATGTAAAACATCACATTCATAAATTGACAACGTTTACTATCCAAATGTTGGAGGCTATAACTCCCATAATCCCCGGTCAGACATTGGAGTTAAGAGGACGGATTTCCTAATTGGCAGACTAGGCAATTACCTAGAGCTCCAAATTTTGAGAGGTGCCTTAGACGTGCTGACCGCACCCACACTCCAAATTGTGGGTGTGGCCACAGCAATCTCAATGTCCCTGCACCAGTTTTACATGCTATAATTTAACCCCTTGGATACTAGAGAGATCTCCAGCAAATTGCAGAGCAATGCTCTGGAATTCTCTAAAGCAACTAAAAGGGTTAAAACTTTTGTTTGGTCTTCCTTGTTATAGGCCAAGGGTATTTTCTGCGCCAGGAAACAGTGGATGGGACTGGGGGTGGGGTCATCTGAGGAGTAGGGGTGTGGCCATGGGCAGAACTAAGGGCACCAAGTGCCTTGTCTAGGACTAGGAGTGCCTGAGATGTAAATCCAGCCCTGTGAGATTTATAGTCCTCAAGAGCTGAAGAGTCACTGGTTTCCTACCCTTGGTCCAGTTGGAACTGTTAAAATGACAATATATCTGTGCTTAACCCCTTAAAGACCGCCCAATCCTGCACATGGGTGGCAGTTAAGGACCACGGAGCCCTTTATTATTATTTTGTTTTGTGAGTTGAATTCTGGGATGGCAGAGCAGCATGCAGCCGTGCTGCCATCCCAGAAGTCCATGACGTGCCAGAACTGACACCGGTCCTGGCTTGATGGTCATGGCTCTTCAAGGGTCCTTAAGTGGTTAAAGCGGAACTACCACCTCCACTAAAGTCGCCCTGCAATACTTAGGCAGGTGGCGACTAACTTACTAATCATTATTTTACCTCTCAGAAGTGCCCACCAATAGAGACCGGAAGCCAGGCATCACCGCGGACATCTTGAATGCGTGCCTGCTCTGTCAGTCCCCTTCACAGGCATAGCACTGGCCCGGACGGCTCAGGAAGAGACTGATGGCACAGGCGCACAGGCTGCAGTAACCTGGCCATCATTCTCGGAACCTTAACCATAACGTTATTCTTGGGCACTTTTGAGAGGTAAAATAATGATTAGTAAGCTAGTTGCCACCTACCTAAGTATTGCAGGGCGACTTTAGTGGATGTGGTAGTTCCGCTTTAAATTTGTATATCCCAAACATTTGTCTAAAATAATACTTTTATGCATATGAAAAACAAATGACAAAGTTATTCCTCTGCGACTTGCTACAAAAGGTCTCCAATAAAGGGTGCATTTTCTTAGAAAGACTCACACAACACCAGTTTACTACTGTGTGTCATTTTGTTTTCTTGATGCCAGTGGTAGACGTCTAGATGCCCTAAGGACCAATTAAGAAAGAGGCCATTAACGAGATTATTGCATCATATTTTTAACTTAACCCGTTGGTGGTTAGAGACCTTTCCAGTGCATTAATTATTTATTATCATTGCTGACAAAGTTTCATGTTATTTACAATAATATTCATTGTCTAATTACTAGTAACATGTGGAACATTTCATACGTATAATTAAGCTTTTAGCCGCTTACTAATTATTCTTTATACTTGTCTATTTATTTGAGATATGTATATAAACTTAAAAGCACTCATGGGCTATCTAGGTCAACGTTCTGGCTAATTTAATGATTGATATTTCAAAGTTCTCTGCTCCATTTTAAAGTTCCCAGTTATCTTTATACAGAAACAAGGGGGGGAATATATTAATACGATTCAACTGGAAACTATTAACAAGTGATACACCTGCCTTACGTCACTTTACCAATTTATTCATATTGCGAATGTTCTCCTTAATATCAAAAGCACCAAAGGAAGGGTAGTGTGGGAATGTGTAGGTGCTTATGGGTATTCACCTCCTCTGCTCCTTGCTTATTCAACAAACATATCTAGGATTGCGTACCAGGAGATCAGAGGCAATCCATGAGCCATCTACAAGTCCCTTGCAGGTTCCTGTAACAAATCTACAGCAGCAGTACACCTTGTCCGATGGATTTAAAGAGGGCTGCATCCAGATTCAGGAACAATAAACCCATCTACATGCTACAATGGTATGTGGGCACTGCTGCAGTCTTTAAGGAGGCAACATGAGAATCTTGTGCTTATATGCAGGGTGAGATTCTCAAGTCACCCTTTTCATCACTGTGACATGTTAAATGTGGCGTGCAGCTGCACAATCTTTTAAATGTAAACTTTTAAAGGTGAACTGTCCCTGTATCCCCCATTTCAACATCAGGGTAAACCGTGCACTGCAAACTGCCTTTCAAACTAATCCTTTGGACAGGGGTAGCCAATACTGATGCAGAAGAGCTACCAGCAGTTCACGTTTTCAGTGTCCCAGCTGGAGCACAGGTGGACTAATTACTGGCTCAGTCACTTTAATTAATCCATCTGTGCTCATTCAAGGATCTCATGAAAACATGCACTGTTGGTATCTCTTGAGGACCAGGGTTGGCTACCCCTGCCTTAGAGTATAATACAGGTAATTATATCATGAACAAACACAATAGCTTAACAATTTGAGACCCAGTAAGGTATCCAATGCTTTGCCCTGCAATGAACTAGATACCTCTATGGCACTCAAAGGGGTAAATCAGAGTTAGGCAAAATATGGCCATGGCCAAATCCATCTTGTGGGCTGAATTTATCTGTCCCTTGAGTCTGGCCGTCCGTACAAATACAGCAGTGCTGCTATACAGAGAAAATAATCACGTATGGCATTCCCTGCATTACAAAGCACAATATTGTTGCAGTGTATCACTGCGGAGTAAGCCAGAGCTGATACATTCTCTTTGTAGCAGTACAGCTGTTAAAGGAACACTTACATCTAATAAAGATCTGGGGTTATTTTCACTTAAATGCTCCGTTCTTCAAGCTCACACCTTTAACAATTGCCTATGTGTTTTCTGAGGTCTAGTCTTACATATTTGTCTGTGTGAGCTCCCATTCCTGCTTTTTCCAGTCCTGCAGGAATCCCATTACCACAACCTTCTTGATAGGGTGTCTTAGAAGTGATATAGTCACGCCTCTAAGGCGTGAAATGTATTGACCCCTACACCTTGCACCGCTTACCACCTCGCCACTCCGTAAGTCTCCCTTCGATACCATCTTTGTGTGAAGTAGCAGATATGATTTCAATTATGCTATGCAATAACGTTTACTGGATTTTACAAC
This sequence comes from Rhinophrynus dorsalis, assembly GCA_037306005.1. Taxonomy (NCBI): domain Eukaryota; kingdom Metazoa; phylum Chordata; class Amphibia; order Anura; family Rhinophrynidae; genus Rhinophrynus; species Rhinophrynus dorsalis. The sequence continues at coordinate 71,046,499 of CM074721.1, read as the reverse complement.
TGTGGTATTAATCTGCTGAACTGCTATCTTCCAGTGCAATCCATTGTTTTGTTTGTGTGTGTCTATATTAGATGGAGATGGAGACATCCAGGATCAGAACGGTTGCATACACATCTATTACTCCCACCCCCAAGAGAAAGGATAAATAACGGGGTCATGTTTGGATATCTCTGTATGTATACACTTCCTAAGATTATAACATAATCCTAGATCATACAGTGGAGCAGCTTTTTCTCATTTTATTTGTATTAATTAGGGACTGTGCATATACACATTACAGAATATGTATACAAACTCTGCCCAACAAACATGTTTTGAACAAAGATGTGGCCCTCAATCAAAATAAATGCACAAACATGGCTAAAGGTGACTTTGGTTCTGAGTGTGTCAAAGTTAATGAGGCTCTGGCACTATTGGTCTTCCCCTTTCTGATACTTATGAATAATGTAATCAGGGCTCAAAACTTCCACTCGCCACTAGCCAATGGCGAGTGAAAACGTAGCCCTGGCGAGTAGAAATTCAGCCCTGGTGGGTAAGTTATGGCTTGCAGTGGTGAGTAACTTTTCAGGTTTGGCAAGTAGCAAAGGACTTCAAATTTTAAGCCCTGATGTAATATCATTTGAAAGGATGTAGTCGAGTAGCAGAAGTGGTAAACAAAGAGAACAATGAAAAACAGGAAAAAAATATTTTATGTCAATAATCAAAATGGTTTTCGGTAGCAACAACCCTTCAAAATATTCCAACCAGGAACTGACTGTTTGGAACTCAATGTTCCAATCAGCAAATCACTGATTGGAACATTTAAGTGATGCTTTTAACCTTAACCCTTGAATGCTAATGTAGAATCCTACACATTGAGAAGAAAGGTGTTAAAACCCACTTTTACATCAATAGACATTTCTAATTGTACCTTATGGCGCAGCTGGTCTGCTCCTCAATTGCTCATCTTTCCTTTTGTGAGCAAGGCCCTAAATGTTCCAATCATGAACTGAGGGGTTGGGCTAAATATTCCTATCAGGAACCTCCTGGGTAGAACATTGGAATGGAATGCACTGAAGACACCAGTCCCGAGTCCTTCATTGACTTTCAACTTCCCCAATGGTTCTGTTATCAAGTGAGCTTTATAAAAGGTTTAATTTAAACTAACCAAGATGAGATTCATTAAGCTTCTCCCAAATAAAATGATAAACAATGAGCTATGGAAAGGCAGGTGTTTGTATGGAAAAAAGAAGAGAAAACTTACATGACTTCCTTGACTGTTGAAGGGTAGGTAGCTGCTTGGTACTTGGGGCAGGCTTCCATTCTGAACTGTTCTTCACTTCTCCTGTCTTGCTAGTAACTGGAATCAGCTCCAGCTTAACTTCCACTGGTTCAGCTGTGATTTCAGTGGATGATTTGGACAGATCTGCTTTGGAAATTTCTCCATCTTTAGTGGAATCTAGCAGCTCGTTTTTAGACTTCAGCGGTTCTTCATCAATTATCTTCCAGTGGGTTGTTTTGAACTCCATGGATTGATCAGATTCATTATTTTGTGGGCTCCCTCTTTTTTCCTGTATTGGTTCTGGACATTGCTCCTCAATTTCATGAGTCGTTATCCAAGTCTTACATCCAATATCTGCATTCTGTCCAGAGTTCATGAAGCTACACGGGTGTCCACATGTGACCATGGGACCGCCTAAGGTGTTCTGAGTGGACAAACTTGCTTTCAGCATGATGACTTCTTCTTAGAACCTCAAAGCATACACAACAGTTGACCCTTGTTATAATTTATTTTCATGCTCTGCAGATGTCACTTTGAACACCAGCATGGGCACATCACTCAGCACTATAAAACGGATGTACAAAAGATTAATATTCTCCCATCTAAGCACAACCAAACACGTTACAACTCTGTGTATTTGGCATCTGATTTGGTCATTTCATTTTTTCCACTGAATAGGAAGAGCTCTGCAGTTTTATTTTATTGCTCAAAACAATTTCATAAAGCAGTTTTCCTCAGTTTTTTTCCTGAGGGGAGGGGTGGAGAGGATGGGGCTATGTGAAATATAATAGGCAGTTCTCCAAAGGAAACATTGGCCAGAGAACAAGCCCCCGTATGTAAAAGTTTGTCACAAGTACAAAACAGTTGCCGTGTTTGTATTATTGGAAGGTCTTCTAGTGCTCTGTGATAATTAGTTCTTCTTCCTTCCAATTTTTTTTCCTGAGCTCTCAGTTTAACATTTCCTGTTTCCTAAAACAAAGCAAAAAGGACAAACAAATCATTAGAGAGAGTAGGGCAGGTGTGAAGTCACACATACAATACAAAACACGCATCAAATCACACAAAACGTTGGTTAAAGGACAACTAGCCCTCCTAACAATAATCCCACACTTACCTTACTATGGCCAGAAAATCCCAGTGGCCCTGTGAATTCTATCCTTATGACCTTTGTTCAAGAAACATCATCATCTGCAAGTCCTGGATGTCATGTGACATATCCATGGAGGTAGACATGACCTTTGTTAGCAAGACCACAGGATATCAAGCTCTGCTCACCGCACATAGTAATTTTAACCTTTAAATGACCAGAGGTGTGTTCAGTAATGCATTGCTCACCTCTCTGCTCTTTTAAAGGGTTAAATAAACTCATACACCTTGCCCGATTCAGTTTAAAATGCTACTAACGGTCATGTCCACCTCCATGGGCATCATATCCATAACTAATTTATGTTGTTCCCTCTTGAACAATGTCACAAGAGCAACTTTCATATGAACCATTAGTATTTCAGTCCATAGAAGATAAATGGGGGTTATTATTAGGAGAAGTTTGTACTTTTTACAGGACAGTAGCTAGATTATGAAAAGAGCCTACCTAATGCATTATTAGTGCACTGTGCAACTCATCTACACCATTGCTAGTAGAGAAATTATCCCCATTTGATGCCTCCAGCTGGAATCAAGATGCAGGGCTTTAAGGATCAGACCCAGGGTTTTAGTCCCCTTAGTACCTATCAGCAAGTAGTTTTCATGCAATATATAGAGGAAGGTATACCATATTAATTTCCAGTCTATATAAATCTTGCCTAACACCTCCAATATCACATGAATCCTTTATAATATTATATAAGGCCATGATATAATAGTAACAGGAATTGATTTACCTCCGATCGCCTCTGTACAAAGGTATCTGCTTAGAAAATTCTGCTCTTTGAGCTGCTTGATCCAAGGACAAGGTAGTGGAGATGCATATTTTTCAGTATGAACTAAAACAGGACTGGGCAACCAGAGGTCCTCCTACTGTGGAGGACTAAAAGTCCCATTATGGATGATGGGACTTGTAGTTTTCCACAGCTGGAGAGCCTTAGTTTGCTCAGTCCAGCACTAAAATAACCAGATGTTGTAAGTCAGTGGTTCTCAGTCTCATTTGCTCAAGGCACCCCTAACATGCACGTTGTAATTTTAAGTTCTACCCTAAAATTTTATTGGTTATTTTTCAAGGAAGTAATGAATGGAAAAATTAATAAGTACATGGTAATTCTCATGACTTAAAGTGGAACTACCGCCATAGTGGTAATAATTAGGCAGATGGCGACTAGCTTAATAATAGTTGTCTTACCTCTCTGAACGAGCGGATTCAAAAGAAATCCTTAATCTTCGGAGACTGACAGCCAGGTCAGTGCAGTCTGCGCGCCTGGCCCGTCAGCCCCTTCCGGTGCCTATCAGCACAGTGCAATGCATCTTAATGGAGACTGGGATGCAAACAAGATGGCTGTGCTGATGCCTGGCTTCCAGTCTCGGAAGATTAAGGATTTCTTTAGAATCCACTCATTCAGAGAGGTAAGATAACGATTATTAAGCTAGTCGCCATCTACCTAATTAGTGCAGGTCGACTTTAACTATGGTGGTAGGTCCGCTTTAAAAAAAGAATCATCATTAACACTTTTGTCAGTCTTCATAGAAAACAATCATGGCATCCTAAGCTTGTGTCAAGACCCTACAAAAGTGCTGCGCCATCTTGAGACCGCTGATCTAGTGCATTTGCAATTGGTTATCTAGATTTGATTTTATACAGTGCTTAAGTGTGGGGTAATGTCTGCTCTTCTGTACAATTGCAACTCTAAGGATCATTAACACCAAGCAAATGAGCAAACCAAGTGGATCACGGGGGACAAATTAAAATTCCCACAACTCCTTCTGACTGAAATGGGGCTTGTGATGCCATAAATAAGTGGTGGACAACTGTGTATATGGTGTTTCTGATCACCCAGCTACATTAACAATGTATCAATTCTTCTTCTCTCTGCTCTGTTACAGCGATACACTGTATACAAACATGTGCTTTGAGGTAAAACATCTTTCTAAACTTTGCAGAGAAAACCAGAAGTTATATTTCTCAGTATCTCAGGACTGCCTGTTTTTTTTTTGCGCAACCCCCTTAAGCTCTATTGGTCACAAACATTGATAGCATTCAGTGGGACTTTTATTTGTCCCCTATGGTGCAGCTGGTTTTCTGCAGAATTGTGCCATTTGTGTCTTGTGCATGTGGTCTCTGGTCTGTTGTAGGAGGATTTCTCTTGGCATTATTATTATGATGATATTCATTACAACTTCCCTTACACAATATTTTTTTTACGTTTGGTCTCCAGAAAAAGTTTGGGCCACCTTTGGCAAATACTGTATTTTGCTTTTTCACATGCTCAGTTTTAATCCTTTGAGTGCCTTTGGCATATGCAACACATTGCATACCCATCTGTCACTCAAAGGGGCAATACAGGGTTCGAGTGGGAAGATAATTTGTTCCTGCCTAGTCCTCGCATTATTGGGCAAAAGAGTAGAGGAATGTGGTGTAGACACTCTGATGGGCCAGCATTCTGCAACTCAAGTATTTGGCTTTAAATTAAACTACTACCGTGAGGTCACTAGGTGTGACACAGCATACTTTTTAGTTTAACTCCTTAAGGACCAGAGGATTGCACAATGCATTGTAAAGGGTCAAAAAAAATAAAATAAAAATAATAAAAAAAAAATATATATATATAGTCAAAAATATGGGAGGCAGCACCAGTGGGACTTTTTCACAAATATTTATTTATTGAGCTAATGGGTCAATAAGAAGGTCGATGTTTCGATCCCATAGCAGGATCTTTATGATTTCTGAGGATTGTGCACCTAGGCAGTTTACATAGAAGAGTGAGTGCCTCCAACTCTGGATTCTGATATATCATATATATATATATTTTTTTTTATTTTTTTTTTAACTTTCTCCTTAACAGGCAAAGGGGTAAGTATATATTAAAAAAAAAAAAAAAATTGCCCTATATCAAGAGCTAGAATAGATTTTCAGGCCCTGCCAAAAGCCAATTATGCTACTTATGCAAGCATTTATCCCCTTAACACCTCTCGCAGCAAAAACGTCTGTGGGTGTTTGGAGACATTCCTCTCCTCTACTCCTTGTTTAATGCCATGTAATATAGTGTAGAGAAATAGCAGGATTTTACCCCTGTTCCCTGGGCATGCTATGGGGCAGATGTATATGGCTTGTTGGTCTCACACTTCTAATAATGGAGGCGTGTGCACCAGTATGCACTACAGACACAGTATACCGTTGTGCATATCCTGAAGTGCAGCTGCACTGGCGGATTTCTACATGGACTCCCTCTTGTGCATATCAGTTTTTTTCTTTTCACATTTCCTGTTTTCTGGAATTTAACCATTTGGGTGCCAGAGGGTTAACATTTTCTTATTTCCATGCATTTACACAAGTAGCTAGATCATTTTGTTTTCCTATGGCCAATTAAAGGGATAGTAATGTTTCATAATAAAAGCAGCTCTAATTAATCATCATAGTATTTGGACCTTGGAGAGTGTTATTTCAATTCTGTCAGAGTTGTAGTTCAAGAGTAATTCAATGACAAAGTATCCCCCTCCTGCCCCTTTTACTGATGTCACACTGTTCAGCCGGATCAGAACGGAGGTGCCCAGGTAGATTGCATAGAGGGACAATCTTCAATTAAGATGAGGGAAAAACCTGAAAAGCTTGTCAAGGGGGACAGGGATTTCATTGTTCTCATAGGAAGAAGATTGTCCCCTTCTGTTATCTGTCTGGTCTATGGACTGGATTCCACATCTGAGAAGAGATGGCTTATACTAGGTAAAAGGGACGGGAAGGGAAACTTTGCTTGAGAATATCTCTCAAACCATAAAGGTTTCAGAGATAAGACTTATATGATTCTTCATGTTTTTTTAATGCCTACAAAATAAAATAAAGTTAAAACGAAGTATTACTGTCCCTTTAATGCATGTGGCTATTTCAATGATATTGTAATGAGTGATAAAAGAATTCCCACATATTAAACCCCTCTGTAACCAGATTTCCCATTGATTTTTTTTTTTTTTGCAGCAGGAGCAGCAACGAACAGAAAAAAAAAAAAATATCACAAGCTTTTTTGAGGTAAATAAGATTTATTTTTTGGTCCCCGTAGACTAGAGTAATGATAAAAATATCCACTTTACTAGGTTTCAAGTACAGCCGATGTTTTTCCTCACTCATTTTATCTCAAAGCTTCCTAATGAAGTCTGTGGGGGAAACTGTAGGTAACAAGCAGTGATACAATTAACACCTGTAACTGAATCCTAGCCTATCATAGCCCTGTTATAATTCTTGTTCATAAACTGACTGTTGTCTGTTTCACAGTCTGATTTCCAGAGGGCTGTGTAATGTATTGCTCTGCAATGCAATGCATGAACTCTGTCACTCAAAAGGTAAACAGGCTTTAAAGGATTGTTTTCTAGTTTGTGCTTTAGATTTACTTTGTCAAGAGGCTTTTATCCACAGTTGTTTTACTGACTATTTATTGGGTGCCTTTGAAATTGGAATTTATTTGTTGAGTTGTTACACACAGGAATCCCATTTAGATACATAAGCCTTAATAGTTCAGCATTCCCCGAATTCTCCACAGTTCATAGTGTCAGGCAGCCAGATGTTGTGGAACCTAGCCTCAGCTTGAAGTAGCTTCTAAGCTCTTTATTTAGTTGCTTGGTTTTAAACTTTAAAAAGGCAGGGATTTTTTTACATTGAGGACAGTAAAGTTATGAATGCTTTGTCCGAATGCATTGTTTGTACTATAGCTACTTTAAAAAAAAAGTAATGGATACCTTTATAGCTCTGAACAATATTGAGAATTATGACAGTTGTTTTCAAAGCAGATAGGATGCTGATCTAGGGAATATTTGACTGGCTTTTGGAATCAGAAAGAATTGTTTAATTTACCCACATAGGGCTTAACTGGATATGGCTTGCAATAAGGTTTTTTTTGCATTCCTCTGGTTTGCCAAGGGTGATACGGAATAGGCTAAACTTGATGGATGCATGTCTTTTTCAGCCTCATCCACTGTTACTATGATTTACTGCATTTTGAAAAAGAGGGAACAAATAAAAATATCTGGGATAGGATGGGTGTTCACAACATCACGTTAAATGGATACTTAAAATGTAAAGTAAGTACTTTGGTCATTCTGAATTATTAAAGAGCTCTCTGGAAGCCCTTCGGTAGGTGCCAAATTTTGCAGGCCATGTTTATTCTTTAAGAAACAGAAAGGTATTCATCAATGGCATTGTACAACAATATGTTACACAACCCTCTGGTCCTTAATATAAAATTGCATCCAGACAGTTACCTATGGAAGCCTCCAGACTGACCCAAAGTGATATCTGTCATAAAAGGAATTAATACAATTTTTCAAAGTCTGCTGTGCAATCCCAAAGCAACTCTTGTCAGCTGCCTGGAGGGGTTGTGACCAGAAAACAGACACCCTCTGTTGGCAGGAGGCTGAACACTACCAGGATATCTGTGACTCAAAGCTACAAGATTTGCTGGTAGAGCATGCATTCCTATAGACTGTTAGGGTCAGGTTCCAAATGAAATCTTAGTCCTTGGAGTCTATGGAAGCTGCTGCCACCGGCCAGAATGACCCGAACTGCAAGACTGCAAATTCTCACATTTTGACTGTGCAAAAAAAAACCAACAAAATGTTATATATATATATATATATATATATATATATATATATATATATATTTATTTATTTTTTCTTTAATATATATTTATTCTGTCAGGATCCCTGCCTTCATCTTTCCAAACAGAAATCACTCTGGTAACAGAGGCAGGAAACTGACAGGAGCATGAAACTGTAAAAAAGAGGCTACACTGTAAGTAGTAAATCATAATAAATAATTGAAAGTATAGGCAATTTCACTTTATATATTATGGACTTGCCGAACAGTTGAATCCAAATAAAATATTACTATCCCTTCTGTGTTGATAAACAGAATATAACAACAACAAAAAATGATTTAATAACATTTCAGAAAACTCCAAGCAAATTTAGAAGCCAAACACCCTTGCATCTTGGGCCATGTGTTGCTCATACAGTGCTTGAGGCTTTAAACCACCCTCTGCAATGCAAAATCAGCAGAAATAGAAGCAACAGGCTTGAAACCTGTTTACAGAAAGGTTGCCATCTGGATCCAGTTTACACAAATACATCCAGCCAGATCAGGTTTTTAAAATTAGGTTGGCAGATTTGAAAATCTACACAGGATAAAAAGTTTCTTTCAACATAGAGCAGCTTCATGGCTCCTGTTCAATATGCAGTGAAGTCATTCCTCTGCTCTGGAAAAGTGTTCTGCTTGGTACAAATTAATGGAAAAAAGAGCTTATTAGATTGCCAGACCTTTTTGACTTTTAACTCTTTCATCCCACCTTGAAAGCCTTTGATAAGGAGAGTAAGGATAGAGGGTGAATACATTGCACAACTAAGCCTTTCAGTATGTCATGTAGTGCAATGTAATGACCACCCTTCTAGAATACAAAAATGTAATGTATGAAATGACATTCTTGTCATTGACCTGTCAATGACAATTAATGGCTCTCATTCTCACTCCTATTGTAGGTCACTAGAACTATTGTAGGTAGGGATCCCACCTTTTACTCTTGCCAAAACCAAACAGAGGCACGATGACTTGTGCTAAACAAAGCATGATGTACCACATTTTTGGTGGTTAATTTCTAACTTTAAAGGGATAGTAATACTTAAAATGTAAAAACAAATATGTTGTAGGGTTTATCCCCCTGAGTAAAACAAGAGTACTCCCACTGCTGAAAGGTCTTTCATTCAAAAGTTATTAATTTTCAAAGTTGAATTTTTTAGGTGCAATATCACAGTGGCCTGAAATTGTACAGTGGCGCTGTTGCTACACCATCCTATGGAGATTTATGGTCCCAGGACCAGAGCTGTCCATAGGATCGTGTAGCAACAGCGCCACTGTACAATTGCAGGCCACTGTGATATTGCACCTAAAAAAATTCAACTTTGAAAATGAATAACTTTTGAATAAAACACCTCTCAGAAGTGGGAGTACTCTTGTTTTACTCAGGGGGATGAATCCTACAACATATTAATAGTATATTATAGTAATAGTAATTTTAAGCTTCCAACTGGAAACATCCTATAGAATAATTCGCTAGGATGTTTGTCAGAAGTCGTCATGCACAGCAGAAACTGTGCGCGCTGTAGTCATGTGCAGTACAGAATGCCCGAACATGCCACGTCTTGACTCTATATGTCTATTCCCTGTTGTACAGTACTGCAGAATAAGTTGATGTGATTTAAATAAAGGATAACAATAAAAATAACAATAATAGATTGTTCTGCAGAAAGTAGGTGAGTCCTCTCTGCACATCTTCCTGGAACCTTGGTCCCAGGAAGGTGCATAGAGAGGACTATGGTCCAAATTCGGTGCGCCCCGCTCTGTATCAGCTGCGGCACGTTTGGGCACTCTGTACTGCGCATTATTGCAGCGCGGGCAGTGAGCAGAGAGGCTCCGGGCAGCAGCCGAGGCTGCTGGGTGGCACGTGTACACGGGCTTTTAAACTAGTATATAATATATGCCCTATATGCCTGTTTTAAAGAGATGGTAATGTCACTCTCAGGGGCCCAGCCGCCCCCTGCGACCCCCTCGCCACTTGCCCGCAGCACAGCTAATCTCCCTGTGGCTGGCTCTCTAGTAATGCAGAGCGATGGGAGATGACAATCTCCCAGCGCTCTGCATTACTAAGAACTGCGCGGGAGCTGGAGTTCCAGACAGAGGTCTGTGCCTGAATGAGGCTCAGATCTGTCATCTCACACACCACTAGACCACCAGGGACTCAAGGTAGGAGGAGGGGGGCGGTCAGTAGAGGCATTGTGGAGAATGAGGGGCATTGTGATGGGGGCATTGTGGTGAATGAGGGGCATTGTGGAAGGGGCATTATGGAGATTGAGGGGGAATGTGGACATGGGGGCATTGTGGAAGGGGAAATTTGGAGAAAGAAGGGCATTGTGGAAGGGTCAATGTGGAATGGGCATTGTGGAGAATGAGGGGCATTGTTGAAGGGGCAATATGGAGAATGATGGGCATTGTGATGGGGGCATTGTGGAGAAAGAGGGGCATTGTGATGGAAGCATTGTTGAAGGGGCAATATGGAGAATGAAGGGCATTGTGGAGATGAAGGGGCACTGTGAAGAATGAAGGGCAATGTGGAGATGGGGGCATTGTGAAAGGGGCAATGTGGAAGGGGCAATATGGAGGTGGCCAATGTAGTTGAGGGGGGCCAATGGCAATTCTTGCACCAGGGCCCGGTGGCTTCTAGTTACGCCTCTGATAATAAGAAAATGATTGCGCTATTTCAAACCACTTACTTGCTTGTAGTTCAAAAGCCATTGTGGCCACCTCCCACTGGATCTCTGATGGTGTTGTGCTACCTGACGGATGCAGTGAGGGACAAACTTCAGTAAGCAATTATAAGGAAAACCCTGCCCCCCCCCCCCCCCGAAAGGAGGAGGGCAGGATTTTCCTTTGCATACCGAAGTTTGTCCCTCACCGCATCCGTCCGGACCAGAGAGAGCTGCAATACGTTGCATACCCCTCTGGCACTCAAAGGGTTAAAAGGCCACTACCTCACTGCTCCGTGTGATGCAGTCTTGCTTTGCCTCATTCACACAGTTCTATCATGCGCAGTTGAGACTGGCCAAACATGGGTAGCCTCTACTGTGCATGACTGCATCATGACAAATGTCCTAGCGAATTATTATATAGGATGTAGCATTCTTATGATTTTATGACTCCGTATGTCTATTCCCTGTTGTACAGTACTGCAAAATAAGTTGATGCGATTTAAATAAAGGATAACAATAAAAATAAACAATAATAGATTGTTCTGCAGAAAGTAGGTGGGCTGAGGATATACTTCTGAATGTATTTTCTTAAAGCATTGATGCCCATTTTAGATTGTGTGTGCAAATAAATACTTCAAATAGGGATCTACCACAGAAATATTTGTGCAAAAGGCTTCTACAAAGATGACACGTATACAGATAAGCCTTTCAATTAAGCCAATGAAAAAAATATGCTTACCTTTATAGTTGTTCTGTAACTTTGTATTAGTGCTTAACTGTTTGAGGCCTATGCAACACATTGCCAAGCAATGCATTATGTACCTCTATGGCATTCAACAGGTTGATTGTTTGAAGCAATGATGTGACCCAGGTTTGGTCTTCCCTCCTTTAACATTCAGAGGATACAGCTTGTTAACACCTTAAGGACCAGAGGGTTGTGGAAGCCCTTAAAGGGTTCATTTTAATCAAAGTTGAGTGCATAGTGGAGTTCTTTAACCCACTAAATTCTAGTGATTGTTCCAATGCACTGCAAAGAATTGGGGAGGTCTATAACATGTAAGGAATAAACACAACGGAATCATCATCATCACTAATAATAAAAGGTCAGATGTATGTTTGTCCGATGCAGTCATGCGCAGTAGAGGCTGCCCGAACACAGGCCAGATGTATGTTTGTCCAATGCAGTCATGAGCAGTAGAAACTGCCTGAACGCATAGACTTTGGCCCATGTACACGGGCTTTTACACTAGTATGGTATAAATGCTTATATCTTGCCCACTTGCCTTCTTGACCATTACCAAGGGCATAACTAGAGCACAGGGTTCTGTTGTGCCAGGACCCAAAATCCCTGGCACAGCTGCACTTAAGGGATTTCACAACCCTCTGGTCCTTAAAGGGTTAGTAATAGTTAGTTATAAAAACAGGGCTTAAAATTTGAAGTCTTTTGCTACTAGCCAGGCCTGAAAAGTTACTTGCCACTGCCATAACATACCAACCAGGGCTGAATTGCTACTCGCCAGGGCTCAATTTTCACTCGCCATTGGCTAGTGGAAATTTTGAGCCTTGATAAAAATCTCTAAAATTGTAGTTATTAATAATAGGATTAGAATACGTTACTTCCCATGTCTCAAAACGTCATAGTTTTTGTGTTCATAGCATTTAAACTTCCCCCATCCCTCCCCTTTCTCATTTGTCAGCGCTCTAGCTGACAGCTGCAGAATCCGGTCATTTGACCAGACGAGGCTCTTCAGCAGAGCCGAAATTGCAACGTTTATGAAGAAATACTTCACTGGAACGGTCTACAAAGTGTGCCTGGTTTCCAAGCACACTTTGTAGACCGTTCCAATGAAGTAGTTCTTCATAAACTTCATGATTTTGGCTCTGCTGAAGAGCCTCCGTCTGGTCAAATGACCAGATTCTGCAGCTGTCAGCTAGAGCGCTGACGTATGAGAGAGGGGAGGGGGAGTTTAAATGCTATGAACACAAAAACTACGAAGTTTTGAGACATGGGAAGTAGCTTATTCTAATTCTTTTATTAATATCTACAATTTTAGAGATTTGTAAAACAAAGTATTACTATTCCTTTAAGGGGTTAACAAACAATGTATGCACATGGGCCACCAATGCCTAGCTATGCCTCTGGCCATTACCTTCCATCTGTTATAGAAATCACATAATCTGGACCCAATCACCCCATGGGGCAATGATCTACCAATATTCCCAGGTACAAAAATAAATGCATCTGTGGCTGAAGGCTCTTGTAGTTTCAGACTTACCGCTCGTCAATGCAGAGCTGTAGGTCCCAATACCTTGGGTAATAAGTGACTATGAGAACACCAGCAGCAAAAGGTTTGTGCTCCATAGAATCTGACAGTTAATAATTAGCTCAACTAGTCTTCTCATTTTCCATCTACTTACAATAGCCCCCAACATTTGTTTTCATCAAATGTCTCAAATAACTAGATGCCATCCCTTAAGATTTGAGGAAAGGAAGTTTCTACTTAGCATAGTCCAAAGCAAAGCTTTGCACACCCATCTGGTCCTTGAGTTAAAGGAACATTAAGACCTTGTAATAATACACCTTCATATTCTTTATCTAGGGTAGAAAATCTTAAAGGGATAGTAACACACAAACACATATATTATTTAATTATGATAGACAGATAGATAGATATTTGTTGGGCTTATCCTCCTGAGTAAAATAAAATGTCCTGTTGCTACATCATCTTATGAAGTGTTCAGGTCAATTGAACATAAACTTCCATAGGAAGTTGTAGAAACAGTGCCACTGTAAAATTTCTGGCCATTGGGATACTGCAACTTGTATTAAGGACCTATGATGTGCCAGGACCATCATGGAGTTCGGGGAGCCCCGAACCAGAAACTGTCCATGGTCCTTAAGTGACGGCCACATGCTCAATTGGCCGTCCTTAAGAGGTTAAGTATTACTAGCTCTTTAATGCCACTTTATAACAAGTATGTGTGAATTGTGTCTCTTAAATTAATTGTTAATTGCTACCAAATATCATGTCCATGGAGAAAGACATTTTTCTTCTACAGAACTCTTGAACCCAACACCTCCCTCCCCCACCCCGAGGTCTTCAGTAAGAGGAGTTTCTCATCTCCTGCAACAAAGAATCATGTCTGCCTCCATGAACATGAAATCCAGTAATATGTAACCATTACTTTTGGAGAACTATCAGACACAGTGTTGATTCATACTGGCCATTAGGGAAAGTGAGGGCTTATTAGGAGTTTGTTTTCCTATAACTATTCCATTGCTGGGTTGCTCGCCATACAGAAAACACAGCTTAAACGTGAACCTGCCACCTCGATTCAAGTTTACTTATTTGAAAACAGCATGTGTGACTTTTTAGCCAAAAGACCAGCAAATATACAGTTAATACTTGGTACCGTATGCCAATTTATGCCCATTGTGATGTCAGTGCTGTACCAGCTATGCTTCATATGCTAATTATGCTTTTCAGTGACATTTCACACGTTAATGAAGCATTTTCAGTGCTGTATCATATGCTAATGAAGGATTTCAGTGACATTTCATATGCCAATTAAAATGCTGTGCTTCTCCAGGAGACTTTCACTATTACTTTTTCCAGAAACAAAAAAGTGTGAATATTTCCTAAAACGATACATCTGCTAGACTTCTGGTTAACGTGATATGTAGACAGTTTTGAATTAAGTTTTCAAAAATGTAAAATAAAATTTTCAAAGAGATTGTCCATGTTAATTGGTACCAAATATGCCGCTTCTAGGAGTCCTGAAATGTAGTACTACCTATTGATTACTTTTGGAGACCTATCCATCACAGAGTTGATGCATAGTGGCCAGTGGGATTTATTACTCAGATTAGGGAAACTGAGGATTTATTAGTAGTAGTTAGCTTTCCTATAATTATTCCATTGCTGGGTTGCTCTTCTTAAAGAAAACACTGCTTGAAAGTCTCATTTTTTTCAGAGAATATAATGTACTAGTTGAAGAGCCCGCTACATGGGCCAAAGTGCCACTGCCAGCCGGTCGCGGGGCAGTCATGCTCAGTAGAGACTGCCCGCGCCGCGGCTGATACAGTGCCAGCCGGTCTCGGTGCAGTCATGCTCAGTAGAGACTGCCCGCACCGCGGCTGATACAGTGCCAGACGGTCTAGGTGCAGTCATGCTCAGTAGAGACTGCCCGCGCCACGGCTGATACAGTGCCAGCCGGTCTCGGTGCAGTCATGCTCAGTAGAGACTGCCCGCACCGCGGCTGATACAGTGCCAGACGGTCTCGGTGCAGTCATGCTCAGTAGAGACTGCCCGCGCCGCGGCTGATACAGTGTCAGACGGTCTCGGTGCAGTCATGCTCAGTAGAGACTGCCCGCACCGCGGCCGATACAGTGCCAGACGGTCGTGGTGCAGTCATGCTCAGTAGAGACTGCCCACGCCGCGGCTGATACTGAGCGGGATGCTCTGATGGAGCGTCCCACTCTGTATCAGCCTCGTCACGGGCACTCTCTACTGCGCATGACTGCATCGCTACACACAGTTTAGCGAATAATTATATATAGGATATATCAAGGCAAAAAGTTTTAAATCTTGGCTTCCATTCCAAATTCAGGGTCAATCCCTTGATTAGCCCAATCTGGGTGCAGTTCTGCTTGATTGGCTCCCAAGAGGTTAATAAAATGTGGATTCCGTGCATCCATGATATTTACAAACCGACATCCTTTGTGTATGTCTGCTTATTCTGAATAGAACAGACTCCTCAATCATAATTATTCACTGTTAGTCTTGTCTAAACAGGGCTCTCGTTATACTGGATTTCCTTTGGCTTAAAAAAAAAAAAAAATTTATAGAACGATTGCAAGTTATTTGCATGGATTCACACGTATTTTGCTTCAGTTATCCAAGTTAAAAGAAATACATTGTGAAATTGCATATTTAAACAGATGGTAAATTGTGCTGATTAAACACATGGGATATTTAAGCAATAATATAATTTGTTTTGTTAAAGCTGATGTTGTAGAATGTAAAATGTGTGCTAAACATTTCTCAGCTTTTGCTAAACCCTTTATAGACTGGAGCGTTGTGCAACACAAATCTTCTCAGTGCGCTGCACAACTGTACCTGGGAACTTTTTCTTGTGCACTCCCTGGAGGGGAGTCCTGTGGTGCCACTTGGGGAGTTAGAGGATGTGATTCGTTTCCAAAAGGGGTGAGGTTTAATTGTAAGTGGGGGTGGGGCTTCAGGACCATGGGAAAAGTGCTAGGAATAGGCTGGGGAAGAAGGAGAAGTGGGCAGTGAGTGGCAGGAACAGACTGGGATAGAGCAGAAGTGGGCAGAGTTTCAATAGAAACTCCTCACTTCCGGAGAATCGGCCTCTGCCCTGGCAATCTGGTAATCAGCAGCAAAAACCCATCTATGGGGCAAATCTGGAGAGTTCCCAACTATGTGCACACCCCTCTGGTCTTTAAAGTGTTAAAAGACCACTACCAGCTCCTAATCTGGCCAGATAATCCAAATAACCACGATAAAATCGATTCTGCGTACAATGTTTCCCCTAAATTAATATTTATTTAATTAGAACTTACATGAATAGTAATGTTTTACAATAAAAGTAGCTCCAATTAATCTTCATAGTTTTTGGGCCATGGAAAGTGTTATTTCAGTACTGTCAGAGTTGTAGTTCAAGGGTAATTGAATGATATAGTACCCCCTCCAGCCCCTTTTACTGATGTAACACTGCTCACCTCAGAGCAACAAGACTGTCGGATGGATCGCAGAGAGGGACAATCTTCAGTGAGCATGAGGAAAATCTGAAAAAACTGTCAAAAGGGGGCAGGGTTTTCCTCATGCTCACAGTGAGAAGATTGTCCCTTGCTGTGAACCAGATTCCACATCTGAGGTGAGCAGTGTTACACTAGGTAAAAGGGGCAGGAGGGGGATACTTTATCATTCAATTACTCTTGAACTACAACTCTGACAGTACTGAAAATACTATGAAACTTAATTAGAGCTGCTGTTTTTGTGAAACAGTACTATTCCTTTAACACTAGGAGTGTCACAGAAGTATCCAATGCATTGTATTGCAATGAGCTGGATACCTCTCTGATGCTCAGAGGGTTAAAGGAATCATAATGCTTTATCTTGACTTCACATTCTGCAAGTACATAATATAACAACCAAACTGCCTATATTTTTATTTGTACACATTTATGTCCCTGACAGTAAGCTACCTGGCTCTCCCTTTCCATACAGATTTTTGGTCGACAGACCAAAGCAGAATTTAATTCAAAGTTAGTGTCTCTCGGCAGCAATATATACTCTGTGTGCTTTTTATTTTACATTGTATCACAATCCCTGCTTTCATGCTTCCTAACAGAAAACTCTCTGCAAACAAATCTAGGGACGGTAGCTGGCAAGGATAAAAAAAGTATAAAAAAAGTTATAAAAAGCAAATAGGTGAATAAATTATAGGTGATTTGGTAAATATTATGTACTTTTAGAACATGAAAAGTCAACATGAAGCCAAAATAGATGGCTCAGTTGGTAAACGCACCGACTGTAGGTGAAACTGTTCAAACCTCAACTCTGACCTTCATATTACTGAAGTAGATATAATGAGCAGCCAGGACATACTTTAAAACAAGAGATATCTCAATATATCCTTCCTGGTAAAATACTTTCATAAAAAATATCAAGTCCACAGAGGCAGACATGATTTTTTTGATGCAAGACTTCAAGACCTCCTTCCTTCCTAAGAATACATCAGTGGGAAGTGTTTGGGCCTTGCAGAACTACAACAAAGACTCATATCTGCCCCTGTGGACACAACATCCATTAATAATTAAAGATTATTTTGGGAGAAACCATTCCAAGCATAACTGATTCATAGTGACCATCAGGATTTGTTTAAAGGGATAGCAACACATAACATTTAAAAATACATATGTTGTAGGGTTTATCCCCCTGAGTAAAGCAAGGGTACCCCTTGCTGAGAGGTGTTTTATTCAAAAGTTATTACAGCTAAAACTTGAATGTTTTTTAGGTGCAGTATCTCAGTGGCCTGAAATTGTATAATGGCACTATTGCTACACAATGCAATGGAGGTTTATGGTCAACTGAGCTGTCCATAGGATAGTGCAGCAATAGTGCCACTGTACAATTTCAGGCCACTCAGATACTACACCTAAAAAATTGTAAGTTTGAGTTGTAATAACATTTGATTAAAACACATTTCAGCAGTGGGACTACCCTTATTTTACTCAGGGGGATAAACACTACAATGTATATATTTTTTATATATTAAGTGTTGCTATTGCTTTAAGGTTAGAAGCAATTTATTATTAGGCGGTATTAATATTGTTTGTAGTAAAGCAATGAGTTAGAGACCTTTTTAACATCCAAGGGATTAACTGGCTCTATAACCTCATCACTGCCAGAGGGGCTTGTAAAGGGCTGTGTGTAGATTGCACAAAGCCAAAAGATTAGAATTCCTGCTGTTTTAGACAGGTTTCACTGTCTCATCTATGATCCCTTTCCTGTTTGCCAACACTAGTAATTTAGCCTAAGGCACACATAAATGGCTGAGTAAGGGTTCACCCAGTTGAAGGCTTCGAGGGCATGCGACAGCTTGCATTGAACTGCAAGATTTGGCAGGGCAAAAATCACACATGGACAGAAGACTTGCAAAATCATCACACTTGTAGCTCTCTTGGGCTTTATTCCTGTTTGTAAGAACAGATCCCCTATTCACTGTGTTGTTTCAGGCCTCTCTTGTCACAAGAATGAGGCTTAGGGGAGCAGCACTGTTTCATTATGAAAATATTTACATTATAATGTTCTTCCTGCTGAGTAAAACGAGGCACTACTATTGCAAGGAGAAGATTCATGCAAAAGTTATTACACCCAGAAAATATTATTTTAAATTAAAGTGGAGCTTTCACATTGTAAAAAATAAATAAAATTAAATTCTGCCTATATGTCGTATTACCCATTTTTCTGTAAAATAGTTTGAGAAATTAAAACATGTTTTAGTGGCACGGTGTTATATTTTATGTTATTTTCCTGTACAATATTCTAATTACTTTTGTTTGAGGCCACATATTTCTGTGTTATTAAAAATGTCCTGTGTGGGCTCTGCCTAGATTAACTCTTACTATAGCGTATAGTAATCATACCTGGGAATTCTCTGCATCTGCCCCGGAGACTCTAGTTTTCAGACTGAATTACAGGGTCTCCGAGGACACAGGCGGATTTTACTGCAGTGATGAGTTTCTTCAACTTCCCATCCTGTTCTGACCAATTCATCTCCTTTCCTCCCTGTTCTGCCCACTTCCAGCCTACCTTATGGCCCCAATACAATTAAGCAATTGGGTTTTTGGGGATTTTATTTAAATGAAAATCAGCACAATTAGTCTGATGTACTAAGAACAGAAGTAAAACTGCAGTAAACCAACTGAACCTCAGGGTACAAATAAAATGGGTATCTTAATTGCTTGAATGCTAGAGAGATCTAAATACAATGATTTATAATGCATTAGAAACTCTCTAGTATTCACTGGGTTAAAAAAACAAAACAAAACAATTAATATGTAAGGACATTTTGAGAGAGATTTATTCGTCCATGAATTATCCAGTTCTTAGTACAATGGCCTGAATGATTTTTAAACAACAAGGAAACATTTCTCATGGTATATTAATGAAGGAATGCATTTACACTCTGGCACCATGTTTCCTAAGGTGCCAACAATGTCTAGAGTCTAGACTAATATATTACGAAAAGGTCAGCAGGTAACATGAGAGATTCATTATGGGATCAACACAATTTGTTAGGTCATACTGGAGATTGTAATTTTAACCCCTTGGGTCATATAGAAGTTGCTAGCCAATATTTTTTTGGGGGGGATGAAAGGGGCTTCAGTTTTGTAAGTTTAAAAATCAGGGCTGGGTAACCTGATGCTCTCCGTTGCTTATCAGACTACAACTCCCATCATTCTGATTATGGGAACTATTGCCACACGTATGCTGGAGACACACATATTGCCCACCCCTTTATTCATTCAGAAGTTGTAGTCCTATAACTGCTGGAGAGACACAGGTTTCTCACTCATTCATTAATGTAACAGCAGCAATTCTTATACTGGGAGCTGTAGTCAGACAACAGCTGGAAAGCCACAGATTGTACATCTCTTCAATAATGCAACAGCAGCTATTCAGGAGTTGAAATCCATCACTAACTGGAGAGCCACATGTTAACCACCTCTATATTACTGCAGAGTCACGTTGATAATAGATGTTGTAATCCAACAACAGCTGGGGAGCCACATGGTGTCCACAACTATCATAACTAACGCAAACATTAGGTCACCTAAACACGGCCTAAAGGGACTCAGAACTGCTAATGAGAATCCTCTTGCTCTTTCCAGCAATAGCAATGGAGCCGCCATCAACTAAAAAAGTCATGAAAAATCTGGCAACTCAACTTCTCATACAAACTTGTCATTAATAATTTTTGTGCATAAACATGTTTAAAAGCACATTACAAACTTACAATTCTAACTAATGTAAAGACACAGTAGTGCAAGTCCCAAATAAAGAACACGAAAGGGAACACCTGCGTTGTGACAACTCCGCTCAAAACAGATGGTACCTGAATGGCAACGGCTCTAGGCATAAAGAGACCGACCTGAGACTGTAAAAAGGCCATTTAAAGGGGAACTTTCACGTATAAAAAAACTTTTGGGCTAAGTTAGTAAAACTATTTTAGGATTCCTGTTACTTACCTACTTAAGATATGTAGAGTTCATATAGGGCACTTCCTCATACTGAGGCACACTGTGTCTTTGGCACAATGGCGCAGGACTTCTCACCTCACTCCCAGCTGTCTCAGGGAGCGCGTTCAAGCTTCCCTTCGTAGTGGAATTTATCTGGTCTATTGTTACAGCAAGCTCCGTTTACCATTATACTGGTGGTGGTCATGGCATGTCATGGCTTTTGTTATCGCAGTGCTCTCTGGGAGTCTGAAACTGACTGTGACATATGCTGGCTCTCCGAATGAGGTCTATGTGGTCCTTAATGGTAATCCTACCCCAGTACCACAGGACGTTAAGGGGTTAAATGCAAAACACAGTAAATATGAATACAGAACTGCTGCATGCACGATACCTGCCTAGATAATTCTTTGCTCTCAGAGCCTAGGGAATCCAGTTGCACCTCACGGACTAGGCCCAATAAGGCCAAAACATATGTCTGGAGTTAGCTGGCGTTCCCATGCAGTGGGGGCATGCCTGTCATAGGATTAGTCTAATATGTACATGGAAATTCGTCCTCTGTAATGGCACTAGAGAGCTAAAACAAGATGCTTCTGAGTGGTGACTAGCCAAAGCACAGTCCATTGTGCTATCTGTTTGTCCTCAGAAGCTTCACATATTTTGTATGCATAGATAATTTGTTGGTTAAACCCTTAAGGACCAGCGGTCCTTCAACGTTTCCGTCCCATAAGGACCTCTTTGATCCTAGCCAACGTGCCGGTACACGTGACCTGTTGCATGTATCGGTGTGCCGCTTTGTGGCCTGAAAGAGATCACTCCAGTCTTGGAGTGGTCAATTTTAGGCCCTATTTTTACTTACAGTGCTCTCTGTTGAGCGCTGTAAGTTAAAAGTACGTGACGTACTATGACCGTCATCTGTTCTTAAGTATTTAAGGACCATGACGGTCATAGTATGTCATGTAGTCCTTAAAGGGGTTAAACACACTGGGGGGTAGATTTATAAAAAAGTTCTTAGTACTTTTTAAAGAATTGTCCTTGAGTCATGGCAATTGGCGATTTTATAAGGGTATTTTTATAAATATAGCATTATTATTTTTAAGCATTCCAGGTGTTAACATCAGAACAGATTCTACCTGGGGTTAAGATTCCAATGAAAATTCTTGTGCAGAGAATTTATAAAGAAATGCCGCTAACTGGAACAAATTAGTGACAGAATTTTCACAGGTATAATCTGTTCTTAACCATTCTAGGAGTTAACATCAGATTACTAATGCATTTTTTATTTATAACAATTCCCTTACTCCTTTATAAATAAGACCTGGCGTTATTTCCAGTTGCCATGATGTAAAGGACAAATTATATATATATATATATACATACATACATACATACATACACTTTTAATAAGGACCAATGAGTTGCACACCCCCTCGTCCTTAAAGAGGAATTATACACTTAGACATACAAGGACATATAGTCTCTGAATAGATAATTATAATAGGATATATATTTCAAATAATTTAAAATGATAAGTAAAATGCACAAAAGGCTCCGCAGGTAAAGACATACTAAACATCTTGTACGTTAAAAACTTACAGTTGGTCCTTTTCTGATCAAAGCATGAGCCAATTGATGGTATAAATTTTAAAGAGATGGCTAAAGTCTATTTTGACTTTGCATATTCTGCAACTGCATAATATGGAAAGTCAAATTGCCCAGACTCACTTTATTTATTTTTCAACAATTAGGTGAAAATATAGATATTTATGCAATGTAGCACTCTTTCTGCAGCTCTACATCATCTGTAGAGGCAGGCTTTTCTACATTGTTTCACTGTTGTTTTTTTGTTACATTGCTACACTCTGCTTTTCCAGTCCCACACTGAATATGTGAGAGCTTTCGGTCAGGAAAATATATATATACTTAACTACAGGAAATCTGACTTTAAATATTATGCAAAGTTAATAGGTTAGGTCAAAAAAGTTCATTGTCACTTTAACCAACAAAATGGAGTTCAATAGGATTCAAAGTAGAACTTTTGAATAAATGTACTTGTCATTTGAATTATTTGATGTACATATTCTATTCAGAGTCTATGTCAGAGGTTCTCAACCTGTGCCCTCAATGGCTACTAACAGGCCAGGACTTAGGAATTTCCCTGCTAGAACACAAGTGTGTTGATCAGATGCTCAGTCATATTGATTAAATCACCTGTGCTCTTAAAAGGAAATTCTCAAATCCTGGCCTGTTAGTAGCCACTGAGGGCATGGGTTGAGAGCCACTGGTCTATATGAACTCAGTTATGTCTAAAGGAAGAAATTCCCCTTTAAGGGCCCTAATTTACAAAGAAATTGATAAATTCTGGGGCAACCTACACAGTACTGTCCAAGTTTAGTCCTCAAGGGCCACCAAGGATTTCCCTGATTAAGCACAGGCAAGTTAATAAAAATGAATGAGCCACTGATTAACTCATCTGCTCGTAACCCTTTGAGTGCCAGAGGGGTACGCAACACATTGCAGAGCAATGCGTTGCATACTCCTCTGGCACTCAAAGGGTTAACTCAAGGAAATCCTTACATCCTGGCCTGTAGATGGCCCTTGAGGACTAAACTTGGACAACACTGCCACAGGGGACAAATTCCAAATTTCCCCATTTATATAAATGTGGCTTTAACCCTTTGTGAGCTAAGGGTATGTGCAATGCATTGCAGTGAAATGTATTTCATGCACCACTGGTACTCAAAGGGTTAAACACTTTGAATTACAGAAGTCTTTAGATTTCCAAGAGGTTAATAGCTCTGGTAAATCAATCAATATGTTTGACCCCTTTGGTGCATGTATCCATTTTTCTTGTAAAGAGAGGACTCCAGTAGTTCCCCTTTAAATAGTGGAAAATGGTTGTGCTCGCCTGACACATTTCTGACCCCGGTAGATTAAGGAAGGCAATATAGATGAGAAGAAAATCAAAACCCAAGCAGATGGAACTAATCCTTTTCAGCCCAAAACTGGGTGGTCACCCTTACTTAGTATGTAGTTAACTGCACACACTGAATTATTCTTTCAGTTGAATAGGAATAAGCTTTGCAAAGGTTTCCACCTCCACAAATATTTTCGGAGGCTTCCACTGCCAAATTGGAAATCAGATACTCAGAGTCTGTTTAAGCTTCTCTTAACTCCTCTCTTACTTAGGGTGTTTGCCAAATTATTTTTAGAAGAAAAAGCTTTTCTACGCCCAAGGCAGCTACTATCCGACGTTGCAAACCACCTCTTTCATTGCCAGGGAAGCATGAAGACCTAATCATGCACAAAGGGCTCTTAAAGGGGAACTATACCTAAATTCAAAAAATGGTTCAATTTATTTAAAGGAGAATTAGCACCTCCTAATAATCCCCCACTTGCCTTACAAAAGCCAGAAGATTTTAATAATCCCTACGAATTATGTCCTTGTGCCTTTATTTTAGAGAAATCAATCCTGGATTCATGTCCATGGAGGCTGACATGACAGTTGACAATGGAATGTCTCCATTTTAAAATATTTACAGTAAGCAGAGTCTCATACACACTGTCCTCAAATACCCCTGACAGTGTAAATTTCTCCCTGGAGGAGCTAATTGGATTAACAGATCCACTGTTTACAAACCTGTACTCAGGCAGGGAAATCCTTAAAACTTGCACTGTAAGGGTTAGTTCACATGGACAACATTATCACAGCATTTTCAATGTTTTTTGCCCAAGAATGGAACGGCTAGCCCTCACTGATGTTCACACAGACTATCTTTGCCTTGGAGAAAGAACCCAAACATCACATGCTGCAACTTTAATGTATTCTAGGATGGGCAAATCCAAGTTGCAGCATGGGCCTCCATGCAGATTGTTAACATTAGCAATGCTTATGACAGCCTACTATAAGTGGCCAACCCCCATAGATGTCAGACAATCAAAATATAACCCCTGTCCATGTGGGCCAGCTTTCTAATACATCTCTGCCATGTCACCCCACCCCCACTCCCCATGCAAGAGAATAACACGGTGAAAACAGGAAACTGCAATTATTATTATTTTATTTTTCACGCCTTCAATATCCTAAAAAAGTAAGCTCCATGGATCTGTTTTCAGAGTTTTCTGGCCAGTTGACCATCAAATCAGGACAGTGATGCAATGTAACAATCCCTGCAGCACCAAGTGCTCTGTATGCTTTTTTTCCTTACATTGTATATTTTCTACAGTGTATTAACCCCTTTATGCACCACTCTTGTGCTTAAAGTGTTAACATACCTTCATTCACAGTTCCTGACAGAAAACACTCAGGGAACTCATACAGTGCCAGCCGGTCACGGTGCAGTCATGCGCAGTACAGACTGCCCACACCGCGGCTGATACAGTGCCAGACGGTCACGGTGCAGTCATGCGCAGTACAGACTGCCTGCTCCGTGGCCGATACAGAGCTGGACGCTCCGAAGCCGCGGCGTGGGCAGTCTCTACAGCGCATGACTGCATCGTTACACACGTTTTAGCGAATTATTATATAGGATGAGCTTGCAGAATATGTAAATTCAAATTTAAATGGTTGCTATCACTTTAAGATTCTCTACTGATCCAGAATAAACTTCATTGCATCTAGGCAGGATCATATCAGTCCTTATAAAACTCTCTATCGCTGACAATCTTCCAATATTTTAAAATGAAATATGAACATTCACCATAAGAGTGATTCATTACTGGTAAAATTCCTTGAAATGGATGTTGCAACTGCAATGTTGTGGTTTTTAAAGTAGCAATATAAAGGTGACATCAGTGCGAGAAATCTTTGAGAATGTAACACTCCACAAAGTCAAATACTGTAGAATCCGGGACTTCCCAGAATTTACAGACAGGCGTGTTTCAGTGTAATTGAAGGGCCGTACGCACAAAAGGAAAAAGGAGCAATTCTGGGAAAACCCGCTGTACCAAATGTAGGAAATATAAATTCTCCAAAATCACATAGTTTTAACCGTGGGCTTTTAAAGGGCAACTATTTCAAAGATAAAGCCAATCAGCAGGTCTGTTCTACTGTGAGTGGACCTGCAAATGAATCCTGGGCTAGACTGTGAGAATCAACAGACAAATGGGGAAGAGGATGGGGTTCTGCAGAGAAAGAACAGCAAGACACTGAAGTCTCCTAGTTCAGTCTCAATGGGATGCACATAGCCTCTAGACCAGAGGTTCTCAACCCGTGCCCTCAGGACCCACTAACAGGCCAGGACTTAGGAATTGATCAGAGGCTCATTCATATTGATTAACTCACCTGTTCTTTCACAAGGAAATCCTCAAATCCTGGTCTGTTAGTAGCCACTGAGGGCATGGGTTGAGAACCACTGTTCTAGACCCTAGCAAAGGGCTTCTGAGCCCGAAATTAAAGTGATAGTAATGGATAATATTGCAAAAATGTATGTATCGTTGGGTTTATCCTGCTGAGTAAAACAGGGTACTCCCACTGCTGAGGGAAAGTTATCGCAGCTTTCAGTTTTTAGCACAGTACCTCCATAGCCTGATATATTTTACAGTGATGTACTTTCTATAGGATCCTATGCGGGGGTTATGCACTAAGGTATGATAAAGCGGAGATGACTTCACCAGTGATGTCTCGTCTCCAGTTCCTATGTTATTGTATAGAGCCTATGCGCCAAGATATCCAAAGCTGCAGAAATATTAGTGACTAGTCTCCATAGAACATCATAAGAACTGGAGAAGTGATATCAATGGAGAAGTTATTTCCACTTTATCATACCTTAGTGAATCTCCCCCATATAGTTCTAGGGTTAACTGACCTGGGTGGTCTATAGCTGTAGCAACAGCACCACCATACAATTTCAGGCCATGGAAGTACTGCAACAACAAAATAAATGTGAGCAACAAAAAAACTTTTGAATATTGCATATTTCTGCAGTGAGCCTATGTTTTACACCACAGGATAAACCATGCAGTACATGTATATTTCTCATATTAAAAGTTATTATCCCTTTAATGGTCTATGAAGTCTGCAGGAGATGAACTAAGAGGGGATACAGTGGTGATAAAATGGCAACAACTTCTCCAGTGATACCAGTTCTCCAATTCCAGTGTTATTCTATGAAGTCAATGTCCTAAGATTTCTCAAGTGTAAGAGCTTAGTGCACTGGCGCCATAGAATAACATAGCAATTGGAGAAGTCGTATCACAAAGAAGTCATCTATACTTTTTTCACCCCTTAGTGCATCTCCCCCAAAATCTGTTGCTGTATCTTCAATGCTGCATTCCAGTCTGCTGCCAGTAGGCGGACAGGAGTCATTTCAGGCTGCACAGTGCAGCCCTGGGTGTTTTAGGAGCCAATCTGGTAAAACAGGATAATTGTCCATTAACCCCTGAATGATAAAGAGGTTTTCTTTGCATTGAGAAGCAATACACTGGAGGCCTTGCTATCATTCAAGGGGATAAATAAATACCCCATTTAAATCAATGAGAAGCTTTGGTCATCCCCTATGGCACAGCAAGTTAGCTCTAGGGTTACGTTGCTTTTCCTTCCACTTCAGTGAATCAATCCAACAATAGCTCAAGAGCCACAGCTTTCCCAACCCTGATTTATTGGAACCCAATGCTTAGGAGACCAGCCACAACAGGGCTACGACTGTTTTATATAAATTGTTTCTTCCACAAGCTGACCCACCCTATGACAGAGCAAATGTTCTCATCTCCTTCTGAGAAATAATAATTAAAAAATAAAAACATTTATCAAACCAGCTTCTTGTTTACATGCAGACATTTCCCTCAGTCAGCTGCACTAATGAACTGAAGGCTTAGATTCTGGACTAATGGGGCGGAAGGCTGAGAAACTCCACAGCTTTAACATTTAAAGGGCAGTATGTTAAAGGGGAACTCTCACCTCCTATGAAGTAATCATTATTTCATTCTTTGTCCCCAATACATGTTGAATCTTTTTTGTTTTGTTTTTTTGTTTCAAATCGCTAATGTTATGGAGAAATAAGCTTCTAAAGTGTTACCGCATGACAGCACTTCAGGCCTTGCTGTGGAGCAGTTCTGTACCACAGACTGTCAATCTTCTCCTCCCCTGTTTTGCCTCTGAATCCTCCATGTGACCTGGCCCTAAGGAGAGCGCTCAGGTCACATGGAGGATTCCAGCGTCAGACAAGGATGAGGAAACAAGGTACAATAGGGGAAGAGAAGATTGACAGCCATGTGGTACAGACCTGTACCATGGTGAGACCTTATGTGACATTATGCGATAACACTTTAGAAGTTTAATTCTCCATAAAATTAGAGATTAGGAAACTATTCAACCTGTACTGGGGACAAAGAATTAAATAAGAATTACTTTATAGAAGGTGAAAGTTCCCCTTAAAAAAAAAAAAAAAAAAAAAAAAAAAGTAGGGGAGCAAACGATTTGCACTATAGGGGAGAACTAAAAATTCTCATTGATTTAAATAGGGATTTAAACCCCTTGAATGCTAGAGAGAAGTTTCCAAAAGATCTCTCTAACATTTAAGGGGGTTAAAATCACCATTTAAAGTGATAGTAATACTTAAGTCTTACTAATCCCTATACCAAAGTACTACTTAAAAAAACGTATTGCTCCCAGTGTTATCTCTCAAACCTTTATGGTTTGAGAGATGATCTCTCCTAAAGTTGCCCTCCCCCTTCCCCTTGTCCGTAGTCAGCATTCTAGCTGACTCAGGGAAATCCGGTCAGAGGTCATCAGGCAGCACTGCAGCACAGCCGCGATCACGTTAACTAAAAAAAAACTTTCACTAAAACGGTCTTCTACGTGTGCTTGCAAGCCAAGCACACGTAGAAGACCATTTCAGTGAAAGTTTTCGTTTTTAAGTAACGCGATCCGGCTGTGCTGGAGAGCCATCTGAAAGTCGTACGACTCTCTTCCTTTCAGTCAGCTAGAATGCTGACTACGGGGAAGGGGGAGGGAGAGGGCAACTTTAGAAGCGTTCATCTCTCAAACCATAAAGGTCTGAGAGATGACACTGGGGACAATACTTTTTTTTTTTTTTTTTTTTTAAGTAGTACTTTGCTATAGGGATTAGTAATACTTAGGTATTACTATCCCTTTAAATCAATGGGAATGTTTTGACTCATTAGTTCCAGAACTCCTCCACTTTTCTTTTGATCATATGGCCCTTAGTGCCAAGAGCATGCAGTGCAATTGTATTCACTTTCAGCACCGAAGGAAAATCATTGTTAACGTACTTCTCCATTGTTCTGGATTTCTGAAGAGTTAGATAAGAGATGTCAGCCAAACAGGCATAGCATTAATTCACAAAATATGTGCTTCACTACTAGATACATTTATGTGATGCTACTACAACCTGATGATAAATGAAGGATCCTGGGCTTTTTGTGCAAGAGCAGAGCAATTCTGATGCAAACCAGCTGCACCATGGGACAAAAAAAAAATTCCATTAACTTAAATTGGACTTATAACAGAAATTCTAGGAAAGTCTTCAACCAATCTAGGGTTACCAGATCAAACCTTAATCCTTTGAGTGCCAGAGGGGTACGCAATGTGTTGCAAAGCAATGTGTTGCGTACCCTCTGGCACTCAAAGGGTTACCAAAAGCACACATGAACATTGCATGCTGCACTGCAACCACTGTACACCAAAACACCAACTGCAGTAGTACCTTAGGGTTGCACGTTGTAACCTTGACATGGCCTACTCAGCTCTTGATAAAAGTACCATTTGTATTTAAGTTGTAAGAGTACCATTAACCCTTTGAATGCTAGAGGGGTATCCAACGCATTATGAAGCAATGCAAACCCTACTGGCACCCAAAGGGTTACGTTTGGTAACTGTAACTACTATTTATCGGCCACCTCCCAGTGGCTAATTCCAAGCCAGTGCACCAAGAGCTATGAGCCCCCATAAGAATAATAACCTATTTTATATAATCACTTCAGCATGTATTTTTCTTGTGCGTTCCTTTTTCAACCCTTTAAGGGCCCATGATGTGCCAGGAGAGTCATGGGTAAACTTGTCTTAAAGCGGAACTTTCACCATAGGTAAAGTCCCCCTGCAATAATTAGTCAGCTGGTGACTTAATAGTTAGTTATGACACAATTCTACATAAATCCTTAATCTTCCGAGACTGACGGACAGGTTAGTGCAGTCTGTGCGCCTGCACCTTCAGTCCCTTCCTGTGCCTTTCGGCACAGTGCGATGGTTCTTAATGTAGACTGGGACTGAAAGCGCAGGCACACAGACAAGATGTCTTAGCTGATGTCTGTCTTCCGGTCTTGGAAGATTAAGGATTTCTGTAGAATCGTGTCGTTCTGAGAGGTAATATAACTATTAAGCTAATCGCTATCTGCCTAATTATTGCAAGGCGACTTTACCACTTTAAGGACCAGTGACAGTCCTGGCTGGCTGTACTCCACTTGGGGACCCCTGAATGTGATGCGCAAAAATGCTCCATGGTCCTTAACTGCCGGCCGTGTGCATATTTTCAGGATCTCCTCAATTAAACACAAGTAAGTGTAGTTAAAGTGTTAGTAATGTCCACAAAAAAAGTTTTTTTTTTGCATTTAGAAGAGCTTAAAACGCTGAGCTAAATGCAAAAAACCATATCTCTCAAACCACTATGGTTTATGGGATACAGGCGTTTAAAGTTTGATCTCCCCTACTGACAGCTGTAAAGCTGTCAGCAGGAGATCCGTGTTGGCCGACACAGAGGCGCTCAAGCAGAGCCGCGATCTCGTTATTTACCACAAATCCCTTCAATGGAATGGTCTAACACATGTGCCTGGTTTTCAAGCACTGGTTTTAGACCATTCCAATGAAATGATTCGTGGTAAATAATGAAATTGTAGCTCTGCTCATGCGCCTCAGTGTCAGCCAACACGGATCTCCTGCTGACAGCTTAACAGCTGTCAGTAGGAGAGATCAAACTTTAAACGCCTGTATCTCATAAACCATAGTGGTTTGAGAGATATGGTTTTTTTTTTGCATTTAGCTCAGCTTTTTAAGCTCTTCTAAATGCAAAAAAACTTTTTTGTGGACATTACTAACACTTTAACTCAGGCAGATACTGCAGAATGACTGAACCATTCAGTCACCCGTGTTCATGTGAGAAGATCCTGAAAACCTACACTGGTGGTGGTGGTGGTGGGAGGCGCAGAGCATAGATTTGAGCATTCATGCCTTATAATGATGCAGCTAGTTTGCACCAGAATTACTCCAGTTCCTCATAGTACATCAGCTTCTCTATGTTTTTTTTTTCGGATCAGTTATCAGATTGTTTAACCCTTTAAAAACCAGGAGGGGTATGAAATACATTGTTTGATTCACCTCCTAGTCTTTAATTATGAAACAGATTTTTTTTCTACTTTTAGACTATCTAGAATAGAATACAACTGGAAACTTCTCTTTTCT
This sequence comes from Rhinophrynus dorsalis, assembly GCA_037306005.1. NCBI lineage: Eukaryota > Metazoa > Chordata > Amphibia > Anura > Rhinophrynidae > Rhinophrynus > Rhinophrynus dorsalis. Next base: position 71,015,623 of record CM074721.1, on the reverse strand, counting down.
GCCTGGAGAAACCGCTCACTGCTTGCTACAGACACCAGAACAAGGGATTACGAGGGTGTAATTTGTAACATGCAATTGTAACAATTTGTTAAGTTTTTCTTTGCTTGAGTGTTACTCTGGTCAGACCACTGTGATGTCACTCCCTAAACAGACACAGGACATGATTTACTAAGAAAATGTCAAGCAGGTCTGGCTAAATCTATTGCACAATAGGGAACATTTATTGGAGTTAGTCTTTTAACCCTTTGAGTGCAAGAGTAGTCTCCACCACATTGCTTCTCAATGCTTTGGATATCTCTGTAGCATTCAAAGGTTTAAAAGGATCATTTAAAAATAATAAGAATAATTTATTCCCTATGGTGGACTTGATTTCCACCACTGTTTGCATCCCACTGTCTGTTAGACTACAACTCTCATCATCCTCTGCCAGCTACCTCCAGGTGTCAGACTACAACTACAAGCCAGCTGAGGATCATGGGAGTTGCAGTCCAAAAAATGTGGGCGTGAACAGGCTGCCCATCTTTGAGTTGTATTCTAATACAAAATGTAATGCTGTTATTCAGTAATGGCTATAAAGGCACTAAATACATATAAAAGCATAGAGGTTCTCACAGAACTTACACAATAGTGACAGTAACTAGCCCTTTAAGGACCAGAAAGAGTCCAGTGTGTGTTACACACCCCTCTGGTCCTGCAGTGGGTTGGATACCTCTCAGGCACTCAAAGGGTTAAACATAGGTGTATGTAGAATATGATGGTCATGTCTCCCAGCAAATAGAGATGTTCTCTAATGCTCGGCCATAACCCTATAAACAGTTAATTCACAGCAAGATGGAGAGATGGCACATCAGAGGAATCTCATATCTGGCAACAGCCCATTTAGTTCTCATGATAATGTTTTGGGAGTACATTACCTGATATAGGGAAGGTGATCTCCTCCCAAAACATGTGTTACCAACTGATGCACCAAAATAAAAGGGCTGATGCCCATTATGAGATTTTTCTGATGTGCCACCTCTTCATTCGGCTGAAAGAGATTGAACGCTGAGTGTCAGGGACGTACTTAATATATTGTGCTGCATTACGTCGGATACCTCCCTGCCACTTAGAGGTGTAAGCATGGCCCCTGTCAAAGACTTTATCAAATCTAGCTAGATATCAACAAATATGAGCGTTAAATTGCACTCATGGAGCAATACCATAACATTTTAAGAAAGGAAAAAACAAAAGAGTTTGGAAGAAACACATCAAAAAATCTGGCACACTACAACAGACAGAAATAAGTATTATTAATAGTAAAAACACACACACACACACACACACAACACAAAGCAAAAAAGGAAAAACAAAAAAAAAATATTAACAGGGGGTGGGATATGAACGCTTCCGAAACAAGATAGGCCAAAGAAGAAATTTAGAACAGTAAGAGTAGTATTTAATTTGTAAGAAATGGGTATATAAAAGTGCATAGATTATAACTGACAGTGCATCAGTAGGTAAAAAAAGATATACGCAATTTTTTGTAAAAGCTGTAAGTTAAATAAGCATACCAGCTAAACTCATGGTACACCTGCACTCCGAATAGGGTGACCACACGTCCTGGAATGTCCAGGACTGTCCCTTAATGGAGGTCTGTGTCCCACGTCCCGGGTCACCCCCCCATCGGGACAACAAAGAGTCCCGGAATGGAGCAACAAAGCCGGCACCTAGAGCACAAACAATCTCTGCCACTCACTGAGCCTTTTGCAATTTCCACTCTGCTCCACAGCGGCTCACTCAACATCAGTGACAGCCTACCTAGAGCAGCACGCACCACCACCACCAGCCAATGAAATGTATTTGCTATATGGTCCTCATTGGCTGGTGCGTGTGTGTGAGGCAGTATGTATGCCAGCACATGCAATCATTTTTATCAGTGAGGTTGAGTGTCTGGATGCAGTGACGGACTGACGGACAGGAATAGAATGATTGGGACAGCAAAACACATATTTTAGTGCAGGGGTCATGTGATGTCACTTGAGTACTCTGACTCTTTAACAGTGTCCCGGAATGGAAGAAAGTAAATGTGGTCACCCTAACTCTGAACCTGGGTACTATATATGTAAACAAGAGATAAATACACCTGTGCAAACCATAGATATAATGGAGAAAAGCAAGACTAGAAACAGATTACTGCCCTGGTAGACAGTACAATGCACGAACTCCATTCACTGACTTTTAAAAGTTAGGCAAGTCTGTTGTATAAGTACAGCCAGTAGTAACATGGAGGTCAATGGTAAAATCTGCTGTTGACCGGCTACATGTAACCACACTCATACGCCTATAAAAATTACACTAACAACTAAAAATAAAATGGTATTTTATATATTTCAATACCACATCCTCTAAACTAGCAGTAAAAGTGATACAATTCCAGTGGCCAAAATTGCAATGCTAAACTAGGTGTTCTACTCTGTGTATACACAGCAGTGACTCAAATCAACAGTAGCACAGTTTATTTGTGTTTGTACAGCTTGTAATAAGCAGTTAGTGTAACGATGTCAGACAGTAGTTAATTTAATACGTATCCACCCTGCTCTATTCAGAAAATAAAAAAACCTCACAGTTTACAGACAGTACTACACTATTACTTATGTGATGTACATAAAAATTGCGATGCTAAAGGGGTCCTACGGGCCCTGCACAAAAGTATGGCTGGATATCTCCCGAGGCTAATTTTTAGACCGTTAACAAATGGAGTATTTTTACAAATGCTACTATACAGTACAATATACTTATGTGTATGTAATCTCATTTAATGTTCAGGTATTTGCTTGCCCTTAAAGATAAATTGCCACCTGTTTTTTAAATTCTCTCCTACATCTTTAACCCTTATATAGGTCCAGACGGGTTTATACCGCATTGTTAAGCGGTTTATTGCCCCACCCCCCGGGTCCTTAAATGGTTAATATAAGCCAAAGAGGAGGCAAAGAGACCCCCTACCCTTATTGAGGGCCTCAATCCCCACAAAAATATCACTCAATCTTTATTTAGATAAAAAAAAATATGACAAACAGATGACAAATAAAAACAATTAAAATATGATTGGGAGGTATTCAGGTGAAGCCAAACTTGTAGCCAAATGAGGAAAATAAACCAGTTATCCTTACAAACAGAATAAAATAAAATACTATATCCTCATAAGTAATATAGTTGCCCACTGAAAATTATATATAATGCACAGTAGAAGGAAATGCATCTGATTTGTATATCAGGATTGCACAGTATATCCCCTTAAGGACCAGCGGTCCCGAGGTGTGTGTGGTCCTTTAAGGACCAGATAGGAAAGTTTGATGTGCCGTCCCACGTGACTGATCACATGTGCCAGCACGCCAAACGGGGGACTGAGAGATCGCTCCGGTCTTGGATCGATCAACTTCAGTCCCCGGTATTACCGCGCTCCTACAGCGGTAGGTAAAAGTACGTGACGTACCAGGACCGTCACCAGTCCTTAAGTGCCGGACCAGTGTGATGGTCCTGCCACGTCAATGGTCCTTAAGGGGTTAAACTGATAAGTATCTGTTTTTCAGTTCTTCAGGCACTTTCTTTATATTAATGGGTAGTTAACGGTGTATGCTTTATTGCATTATCTTTGCACTTTATTTAGCTTATATATTTCTTATTGCATTATCAGATCCTTGTTTGTATTATCACATACTGATCAGAGGCTGGATTCTAGAACAGGAACTAATTTTACCTATGCTTTTATTCCCAGGGCTCTCCATAGACTTCAATAGGAAAATGTTTGATAAAACAGTGTTAACATTTATCGACTGCAATAGAATCTAGCCCCAGATGCTTCTCTGCTGTGCATTATATACGATTTTCAGTGGGAAACTATATTACTTATGAGGATATATTATTTTATTTTTATCCTGTTTGTCAGGATAACTTATGATTAATTTTCCTAACTTGGTTCCCACTTTGGCTTCACCTGAATACCTCTCAGTTGTGTTTGTATTGTTTTTAATTTGTCATATTTTGAAATAAATAAAGTTTATAGAGTGATATTTGTGTGTGGGCAGAGTGCCTCAATTACAAGATCTGCCTAGGGTAGGGGGGTCTCTTTGCCTCCTCTTTGGCTTATTATATCTATACAGAGTGTTAGAGAGAACCACAAAATGTAAGTGTTTCTTTTTGCCCCACTATGAGTTACCTCACCAGTGCCTTCCTGCTTTATTGACTGGTTAGTAAACATTGCTTTCTTAAAAAGAAGCATATGCATGTCTGTTTATTTGATTTTGAGTAGCTTCATTTATCATTTACAGACATAACCTGCAACCCCATGTAACATAGTCAATGCATTGCTCCACAGACCATGCCTCCATCTCTGTATAATAGTCAGTATGTCAAGCTCTGACCCATAGAGGATATACAGATTTCTGTTACTATAGCTCACAACGGTCAGTATATAACAGTTGTAAAGACTGACTGCAACAGAAAAATAACAGGATAAAGTCAGTATTGCATTAGGATCAGGAAGCCATAAAATGGCAGTTGAATAATTAAGGCATAAAGGTTCGCATTTATTATATCAATACTGGAGAGAAGATTACATATTTAATTAACTATTTTCAATTAAAAAAAAACAAAACAAAAAAAAAACCTTTACGCTATTAGATCACCGTATGTATACTTTAATATTGCTCTGGTGGGTAACAGTTAATTATGCAGTTAAATAATTGAAGAAAAAATAATATATTACCTCCCTCAAGCTTGATCACAGTTTATAATACATATCTATTACTCATGCCAGCCCCTTACCACACACCTAGCTTCCCCTCTTCTCTTTGCATATAAAACTGCCCCAATCTAACATGCAATAAAATATACTAAATATACTACTATACTAAATGTGCCATCTGTCAGTTAAAGCAAGAAAAGATGGCAAGATGTCAGGCTGGAACAGGACACAAACCTTCCCTTACCCTTCCCTCATTAGCTCTAATGGCTGAACAACCTGATGCCACCCAATGAATCAGTAATATAATTAAATGAAAATAAAACAGTAGCATATTATAGGAGCTTAAATGCTATTTAAAAAAAAATGTCATGATCATTTAATTATTGACATACTGTGACCCTCCTCCCAATTTACTTAAGACTGCACTCTGGCATTGTGTATAAAGATAAAGTCATCTCAAAGACACCAGGAGTATATGAGTGTATTAACATGGAACATAGCATATACCAGGTGAGTTAAAACCGCAGAAGCCTGGAGCCAACAATCATAATTTTTTGTAGCATTTTCTATCAAATGAAAGGTCTATTGGTGAGAGGATAGGGCAGGCTAGTGTTCCCACCGATGGTTGTCACATCATTACTTTAATGAAAATATGTATACTGCAAGCAGGCATAAGAAATATTACAGTCCTAGAGCAGGGGCGGGCAATCATTCACTCTCTGTTGTGGTACTATGATTTCTATCATCCATATCCAGCCAATGGCCTGCTCATGAGGATGAGACATATTGTACAACAGCTAGAGATAGCAAGCCGAGGATAATTGTTGTAATAGTTCCTATGTATCTTTCAGAAGCAACTAGTATTCAAAATAATGAGACCGCAACCTGATTCCCACTGCACAAAAGGATTGGCAAGAAGGCCAGGAGACGACTGAGTGCCATCTGTCAACCACCACCCATATGTTATAATAAATAAACCATAAACAACATTAATTATACATTGGGTAAAAGCTACAAAAGAACAGGGTCTGCATATTAACATTTTAACAGGCATTAGTTTATTCAATTATCAATATATCTGCATTGAATAATGCCTTAATCAGAATCCTGAAGAAGGTGTTCATGCAGAAACACTGATGATAGAAAAAAAAACCAAACCAAACACTGTTCAATGCAAGTCTGGTGTGTGACAGATCAGATTTCCTATTGACTGGTTCGAAGATGTGCACCATACTCCGTCTGCCATCGTTCTCAGTGTTCCATGGAACCTCAGGGTTCCCTTAACTAGCTGGACATATTCCACAAAAGAAAATGTTAGTAATGGAAGACCAGGAGTACTACCACTATCTGAATAAGCCCACCTGAAAAACTTTAACCTAAAATGCACTAGTTGCCCTATTGGCAGATCTGCTCCCCTGGGAGCAAACCAGCCAGTTAAGCTGTGGTTATATTTTGAGCTCAAATGTACCAACAGGTGAGCAGAATTGGGTTCTGCAAAGTGACACCTAATGCCTCACCTATCCTGGTGATGCAGGCCTCCCATAGACATTCTGTATAGGGCTGGAAAGCATGACACCGATGGTCTATGGGAAATATGCACACAACACAGGAGTTTGTGCCCCCCCACCCCAAGCAGCTTATATAAGCCAGGCTTTCACTAATTTCAGTTGGAGCAGGCTTAATAAGAAGGGAATTGCTCTGTAGGTTACCAAGAATAACCAGCATGCAAATGCATTTGATGTGAATACTTGGTTAACCCCTTGAGTGCAAGAGAGGTCTCTAATCCATTATGAAGCAATTAGTTGACCTTTCTAGCATCCAATGAGTTAAAGGGGTTAATTGTAAAAAGGTTTCAAAGAGATTTTGAATCTCAAAGTATCCAATCACAGCAAAAAGACAGAACCGTGGTTCCAGCCCACTACACAGTGGCAGCTAATCATGCTGACTATTTCAGGAAAGGAGTTAAGAGCTCATTATCTGCTAGTTGTCTGGGGTTCCTGAATTACCCTTTATGACATTCTGGAAGAAAAGGAGTTAAGAAGCAGATTCATCCCTGTGGGATGGGACACTGGTATCTATTCTCAGACTACACCCTACTCATTTCCTGCACAGTAGACAGATTCCCAGACTGAGGTGGCACAACTCTTCCTTTTTAACTCGCTCACCCCTAAATTTTAAAGGAACTTTAAAACCTCCTAATAATAAACTCCCACTATTCTTACTGGGCAGTAAATTCTAATTGTTACAATGAATCAATTCATATTTAATTAGCACAGGATATAATGTCCGAGGGTTATTCAAACTCCTGCATGGTAGGATTCACAGTAAAGAGGAGCAGAAAGAGTCTGGTGAGCCCTGCAACAATCAAGCAACCATGCCTGCCTCCATGGACAAGATATTCAGTAAAAATTAAACATACTAGAGAATCGGTCCACACATAATTGACCATAATGGTCATTAGAACTTTTTTTTTTAACCCAATTTAAGGGGTTTTTATTACAAAGAGATGTTAGTGTTCCTTGAAGAGCAGATTTCCTGAACTTTTTGTCTTAAAAGGATAGTACTGTTTCACAATCAAAGCATAAGGAAAAACCTGTCAAGGGTGTGGCAGGGTTTTCCTTATGTTCACAGTAAGATGATTGTCCCTTGCAGTGATGATTGCTCTCCTGTAATTTGATTGTGATGATCACAGTAAGATGATTGTCCCTTGTTGTGACCCCTCCGGTCAAGAGACCAGGTTCTACATCTGAGGGGAGGTAGCTTACACTAGGTAAAAGGGGCGGGAGGGGGGTACTTTATCATTCAATTACGGTCAAACTACAACTCTGACAGCACTGAAATAACACTCTCCATGTCCCAAATACTATGAAGATTAATTTGAGTGTTTTAGTGAAATATTACTATCCCTCTAATGATGTGATATGGCCAGAGGCAACATATCAGATACCTTGTAGACTAATCATGGGTAACCTTTGACTTTCCTGCTGTTGCTAGCCTACAATATCCATCATTCAACAGTCAGCTGAGGATAGAAGGAATTGTATTCCAACAACATCATGAAAGCAACTGGTTGCCCATTCCTTCTATATACATTTTAGCCACAAGTCACTTTAGATTTATATGTTAAAGGAACAGAAAACTTTAAGGAAAACATGTATACATGTTATAGGGATTTCCTGTTTCGTTAAAACAAAGATACTTACACTACTGGGAGATTTTTCATTCAAAAGTCATTACTCAAACATTTTTTATTAAAGCAAACAAACAAACAAAAACACATTATAACAGCACTAACTGGTGGCCACAAGGGAATGTTTTTATAAAATAGTACGTGGGAGAGCTCGAGTCCTAGACTACAGTTCTGCACAGTAATTGATAGGAAGAGATCCATCTGGTGACCACAACACAAGACTGCAGTTTAACATTGATATTATAATACGTTTTAAATGTGGATTTCAGTTTATCCCTCTGTAAGAACAGTTCTATTACCCTCTTCATAAAAATAGTTTACTGCTGCTTTAAAGGGATAGTAGTGTTTCTTATAAAAGTAGTTCACCGAGTCATCTTTATATTAACAGTAACAGATTGCGCTATGTGTAAGAGCTTACTTGTGTGTAGTTCAAAAGTTATTATGTGATAAAGATCCCCCGCCCACCCCTTCTGGCCACTTCCCACTGAATCTGATATCTGGTCGTGGGACCAGACGGCTGCAGTGAGGGACAAACTTCAGGAAGTGTAAGGAAAATTCCCTTTGCTTACTGAAGTGTGTCCCTGGCTGCAGCTTCTGCATGACATAGCCAGAAAGGGTGGGCGGGGGATCTTTATCACTTAACTTTTGAACTACACACAAGTAAGCTCTTATACAATGTTACTTGTAATATAAAGAAGCAGGCAAACTATTTTATAAAAAGACATTTGTATCCCTTTAAGCATTTATAATTGGAGTATCATCCTATATAATAATTTGCTAGGATGTTTGTCAGAAGCCGCCATGCCCAGTAGAGACTGCACACGTTCGGGCAGTCTCTACTGCGCATGATTACATCGTGTGAGTGAGGGGACGCAAGACTGCATCGTGTGGAGCAGTGAGTTAGAGGCTGCTTAACCCTTTGAGTGCCCGAGAGGTACACAAAGAAATGTGTTGCGTACCCCTCTGGCACTCAAAGGGTTAACACTACCCGGACCTTGGCCCACGTACACGGGCTTTTACACTACTATAAAATAACTAACTAGTGGTATTCAATTACACAATAATTCTAATTATCAGATTAACTGGTTAATGAAATAATTACCTAATAAAAGATAATGAAGTTTGCCAAGCTGTAATTCAGTTTGTTAGAATTAAGAAGAAAATAATATATGGGTGTTCTACTTTGTGAAGCCATATACATAGTATTAAATATAGGGAGTGTTTGATGAATACAGTAAAAGAATATGTGCAGCATAAATAAAGTACATTGTATTAGTTTTAAACCACAATCTTTCTAGGAAGCAAAATGGTTTTCAAGAAAAGACTTGTCTCTACCTTCTAAAAGGCTAATTTCTCTTATTCCTTGTATTTTAGTATTTAGGTTTATGCTTCAATACTTGCATCTGTCTTGCAGCTAGCTCAGTGAGAGACGTAACTAGTAGCTTCCGGGCCCTGGGGCAAGAAGGGCCACTGCCCCCCCCCCCGAACCACAGTGACCCCCTCCGCAATGCCTCTCAATCTCCTACCTGGAGCTCCCGCGAGGTCCTCTTAGTAATGCAAAGCTCTAGGAGATGATGTCGTCTTACAGCGCTTTGCATTACTAGAGCGCCGGAGGGAGAGTGCGGGCACCAGGTGGAGGGGTCGCCAAGGGGTGGCCGGACCCCTGGAGTGCATGGGCACAGTCTCAGGTGCGACCTCTATAGTTACGCCACTCGGCTCCGTGTTTCCAGGAGTGAAGGTGACAGTCATCTTCCCGAGTTTAAATTTTATGCATTTATGGAATCTGTTTACAGAGAACTTGCCGTCAGGGACTGTGAAAGCAGGGTTAATGAAACAATGTAACACTATCCCTACAGCACATAGTAATTTGCTGCTGTAGAAGCAGGCATTTCTACACTGTATAACTATCTTTTTACATTGTATTTTTTTTATATTGCTACACTAGCCTTGCTTTCACAGTCTCTGGAAACATATTCAGAGAGCTCCCAATCAGGGACAGAAGTGTATAAATAGTAGGTGAATATTAAAAATATTAATATATAGGCTGACTTTATGTTTTATGAACTTGAAGATTATGTGAAGTCAAAAAAGAGGTTGACTACCAGTTTAAAAGTGGACTACACTGGTAGGGGACATACTAAATATGATATGATATATCTATAATATCATGTGCTATAACAAATTTCTTAGTCCCACATCTGTATAACATCAATTTTCTAAGCCAACTATGCCAAAAAAAGGACAGTGGACAAGTGACTAGGTGTTTTAAAGAACTTCTTTCCTCCGTGCCATGTTTTATGTTCTGCTCTAACAAGGTGCAGGGAAATTAACTGTACTCCATATTCCGACTTGCGCTATAGGAGAGGTGTTCAGGGCTTACTGGCATTTGGTTTTATTGACTGAGAAATACGTGTGCCGATATGCACTAAAGCAATCATACACTGGGATGAGTAATGTGTGGCCCTCCAGCTGCTGCCAGACTACAGCTTCCACCATTCCCAATCAGTGATTGGCTAGTGGGAAATGATGAGCGTTCTATTCTGGCAACACACGTCTGATCTTATACATACCCCAGAATGCAGGTGCAGTCATACGTTCATCCCACTATGAAAAAAATGGGAGTCATTCTTGGACAATAGCATTACAGGGAGAACTACAAATTGTCATTGTTTTAAATTGGGCTTTTAGGTCCTTAAATGCTAGAGAGGTCCCCAACACTTTGTAAAGCAATGTGCTGGAGACCTCTTAACATTTAAGGGCTTAAAAGTCCCGTTTGAATCAATGGGGATTTGGGGAGTTTTCATTTCTTCCCTATGATGCTGTTGGTTTGCCCCAGAATTGCTCCAGTTCTTAACACATTAGATCCTCTGTATCTTTATTCCATCTGAAGACATTATAATTATTGGCAGCACTGAGTGGGGAATGTGGCTCACTAGAGGCTCATTAATGTGGATGTGACTGCTTCCTGTGCAGGCTGCTTTCACAGTCCCAAAAATGTAATAATTAATCAACTTATATCAACCCAAGGGAGTAAAATAAGGAAATAGGAAAGTAGTGCTTTGACGGTAGAAGGTTTTTATTGGATTGATTACAAAATAAAATGCTGATATAAAAGTGGTAGCAACCAGTAAGGGAAAAATATATTTTCCATCATTTCAGAAAAGTAGAGACAGGTGGGATAGCAGAGAGACATCCTTGGGTGACGAGAGATGAGTAGGTACTGCAGCACATGTATATAAACAGGTACAGTGACTATTTAAAAAGGTAAAGGTCTTTTTGACACAGAACCGCTTAGCACATATATATAATGTACTCCTGCTGCCAAAATGGCTTAAATGTCTGCAGCAAGGACTAGACAATGTGGTTGTGTGTCCCATTACTCTGTGCCATGGCACAGTTAGGGTACAAACTGGGCACAAAGGAACAAGATGCAAACCAGCTCTCATGTTTTTTCCCCCCACTCCTGCCCCAGGGATGGCATCAGATGAGCGTAACTGGTAACTTTACAGATCTACTTTGGACACTCCAGTTTGCACTGTTAATTACTAGATCTTCAAGAACAGAGGCTGATTCTCTGGCTTGGCGAGTTCCCTGGTGACCATGCACACTTCCCTTACATGTTCCAACTGCTTCTGCCCAATTCAGGGCAACCCCTACCTTTCCTCCTCCAAATCTCACCCATACCAATTATGTCCTGTCCACATTATGATGCATATTGCATAATGTGGGCATCATCATCCCCAGCCCTTGTTTTACTTCAGGGGTTTGGGACAAGAAGGTTCCCAGGTATACAAAGGAGTTGTCCGGTACTGCCTGAGTGGGCTAAAGCCCCAGGTCACATGCTACCGGCATCAAAGAGGTATCCAACTCATTACAATACATTGAAACAGAGCCATGGGGGGGGGCATCAAACTACCAGTTGCATAGGAAATTGCATTAGCAGAAGAGATCCTAATGCCACTTTACAGATCACCAGTTCAATCGAATCTAGAGTATAATGTACAGTTCTGCAGACAATATCACCAAAAGGACGTAAGTAAATTAGAGTCTGTTCAATAAGGCTCAGTAAAATGGTGCAGAAGCTTAAAAACCATCAGAAAATACTCCATGACCTTAATTTATACAGCTTGGTGGATAGAAAGGAGAGAGGGGGAACTGGACTGAAACCTTCAAATATATTAAGGGTTTAATAAAATTCAGGAATAATCATGTTTTAAGAATCAAAGGAATACTAGAACAAGAGGGTATGCCCTAAAATTTCTGAATGAAAAAAAGATGTATAAAAATAAATAAATAACTTGAAGGAAAGGAATAGATATATGGAGTAGAATCACAGGAGAAATTGTAGAGCCTAAAACAGTAAATTAATCTAAGAACTCTTTGGGTAGACATATATCAGTCTAGCAGCTGGAATAGCAAAGGTCCATCACTGTATGATTAAAGTTAAGGCAAAACAACATCCCACTGAAGCCATTTCCATTTTCCTCCCAGACTCCAAGAGGAAGCCAGATGTCTTTCTGGATCAATATACATAATGCATACATATCAAATACTTCTTGGACGTCTCTGCAATATTTGCCAATTAAGTGTTACAGATTACTTTGGTTCCAGCGCAGCAGCTTCATGCGAAGCTCGAAATGACGCTTCGCGTCAGCCGCCGTCCATCATTTTACAGGTAACAACCATTGTAATCTTATGGTCACGTGGTCAGTGAAGAGAGAGGCTACTCTATTGCACCACATGAATGTGGCCGATTTGACCCCAGATGTTAAGGAAAGAAAAGAAGGCTATCACTGAACTTAATAGGATTCAAAGTATTTACCTACATTAAGGGGCCTTCCTTCGCAATTCCACTGGGAGCCTCGAGGATTCTTGAAACTGCCCTGCAGTCCAGTTCATAACCTACATGCAGTACAGCTGGTGCACGTGTGATGGGGCCCCTTTATCCAAAGGGGATCCATCAGCTCTGCACTAGGCTGCAGCCCCATACAATTAGATTCCTATCACATTACAGAGTGTAATTATCAGTCCACACTAACTCATAGCATGATGCCAGCAGATACATCACAGATCAGGCATAAAACAACTTTTATACAGTGTAACAGACACTACCAGCACCTAAATACTATATGAAATCATATACGTAATCTATATAAACATGTGGAGAAGTTTGTAACCTATTAACTTTTTAAAAAGGAGCATATAGAATACTGAACTGAGAGTCAATTTTTAAGCATCGGACAATAGGAACCAGGCACAGCGAGACAAAACCAGAGACTGTCCCTGTAAATTAGGGACAGTTAGCAGATATGAGTTACCAGTGTAAAATATTTGACTTCACCCTGACCCATCTGGGCATCCAGCTCACTAAACAAACTATACAGGCCTGATTTTCCCAGAACAATAGCAGCACCGTGACCTCACCAGCTCTGCTTGAGCTTCCAAATAAATAGACGTCACTCAATACATGCCCTCAGTCTAACACCATATCTGATTTCTATACACAGGCATGTTACATAAACAATTACCACACCAGCCTGCATGTTTGCAATAGTTTTACTTATCATCTACAGGCAGAACAGTTACATGTAAAAGATTTAGCCCATTGAGTTCCAGAAGGTATGCTATCCATTGTGGAGTAGTATGCTGCACACCACTCTGGCAACAAAAGGGTTCATTATATCCATATTTGGAGAATGCTTGACTTCAGAAATATAAATAGAAGAATTTACTAGCAAATATATATATATATATATACACACAAACTTAAACATGCATCAACACATTCACATGTATATATAGAAAATAAATAGATATAAGCAGGGCTCAAAATTTCCACTCTCCACTAGCCAATGGCGAGTGAAAATTTAGCCCTGGCGAATAGAAATTCAGCCCTGGTGGGTATGTTACGGCTTGCAGTGGCGAGTAACTTTTCATGTCTGGCTAGTAGCAAAGGACTTCAAATTTTAAGCCCTGGATATAAGCATATCCACACATAGAACATCAGCCTCAATGTGTAGTTCAAGGCAATGATACAGTGGAGGGTGCCCTATCAGAAAATTAGCTCCACTGAGAGAAGATCCTGATGAGGATGTCAGAGTTACATTTTTGCCAGAAGCTCCCTCATTGGTCCCAAATAGAAGAGACTGAACTGCAAGATACAAGTCTTGCAGATCAGTCTTGTTGGCCTAAGCACACACTCCCCATAGAAACTCGGCCAGGGTGTGCAAGCCAGGCACAGAGGGTCTATATAGGGTACAAAGTCTGTGGCTGAGAAACATACTTTTGGGTTGCTGTTTCCTGCCAGGAAAGTGCCAACTGTGCATTGTACAGCCATTCTGGGGCTTCACAATGTAACCTCTGACCTTTTCCAAGAGTCTGCTCCAATATATGCTGTCCTAATTAAATAGGATAGTTACCCTGTAAGAAGAAATGGAGCAGTCCTGCCACAAACTAACTACAATACATGAGACAAAAAAATCCTCAAATTCCCATTGATTTAAATGTTGATTTTAACCATCCAAATGCCAGCAGACTACGACATATTGCTTTAAAATGTGTTCTGACTTTTGACCTCTGTAGCATCTAATAGATTAAAAGCCCTCTTGGTCAATGGAAATGTTTTATTACCTGGTGTTCTAATTGGTTTGCTTCAGATTTACTCTAGTTCTTCTTAGTACATTGGCCTATCTAGGAACACGTTTAGTGCTAGTTATTATAGGTTTGGTCAAGCCAGAGAGTTTCATATCACAGGTGGCTTGCTATGTGCACAAGCTGCATTCATTCACAATGCAATCCAGTGAGGCTTTAAAGGGACAGTAATACTTCGTTTTAACTTTATTTTATTTTGTAGGCATTAAAAAAACATGAAGAATGATATAAGTCTTATCTCTCAAACCTTTATGGTTTATGAGATATTCACAAGCAAAGTTCCCCTCCCCGCCCCTTTTACCTACTGTAAACAATCTCTTCTCAGATGTGAGTCTGGTTGTATGACAGTACAGATAACAGAAGGGGACAATTTTCTTTGTATGAAAACAATGAAAGCCCTTCCCCCCTTGACAAGTTTTTCAGCTTTTTCCATTATCTTAATTGAAGATTGCCCCTCTCTGCAGTCTACCTGGGCATCTCCCTTCTGATCTGGTTGAACAGGGGGGGGATACTTTGTTTGTGAATATCTCTTAAACCATAAAGGTTTCAGAGATAAGACTTATATCATTCTTCATGTTTTTTTAATGCCTACAAAATAAAATAAAGTTAAAATGAAGTATTACTATCCCTTTAAGTCCAAGCCGATGATGAATGATGAAGGTCTATACTACTACAGGGATTTAGACTATGTTCACATCGGCGACTTGAAAGGGCTGCAGTGCAATGTTGTTCAAATTATGTACATCAGGTGCACAAGTACAGGGGGTGAAAAGGGTACAGCTGTTATGGGGTCCAGCATCCACAGAATCCTCACATTCCCCACTGTCCAACAGGTTCTAGTTTTGCATCTGTGAAAATATGTTTGTGTGAGGGGGCCCATAAAATGTTTGCACCGGGGCTCCCCAATGACTAGCTATACCTCTGGCAGGCGTTAACTTCTGATGTTTTAAAGGTGACTGGTGGAGGCGTGGCTTATAATTATATTACTGGCTGACACCTGCATTGGTTAGAGTTATTGGAAGTTGCAATGAGCAGTGCAATCTCAAATGTCATTCCTTTGGCAGATCTGCACAGTGGCCTGTCTGCTACAGCTAGGATGTGTACATTGCAGAATGCATCCTAGTTGCAGCATGTTGCATTTCAGTGCAGAAGGCGAGTTAAAATTACTTGCATGAACAGCACCACTGGGGAAAATGGCTTCTTGAGTGCACTTGGGATAGCTGATTTAAATAATGATGTTTGCACGGATTCTAATCACAATGAAAGGTCTCAATTGCAACTTTTATTGTGATGTTTGTTTTTTGAAGCATTGTGACATTTTAAACACATCTTTTGCATAATGGCCCATTTGTATAAATGGTCCATTTCTGGGGCAAGCCAACTACAGAATAAACATTCCCCAAATTCTGGATAATTTGAACAAACCGATTAACCCCTTGACTGCTTCACACTGCACTAGACACTTGTTTAGTTTAAAAGACCCAAGTAAATGAAAATATATTTGGTGCACTGAAGGGATTTCTAGGCACGAGCACCTCTATACATCCATGCAGTCAATTTTGTATGTGAAAATATCAGATAATGTTTGTACCACTTTCATGCATCTGCCCCATTCCATTTTTCAGACGTTTAGAGCAGCATTAAAAATCGTGAACAATGTCATCTATGTGAACTTAGCTTTACAGTGATTCCGTGCAATATTCATAAAGAAGGTTTGATAAAAGGTATAGTACATTAAAATGCAGTCACTCCACTTTCTGAATTTACATGTTCTCTAAGTACAAAATATGTAAAGTCAAATTGCCTATACTCCTCCTCCCTTCACTTGGAATTCCTGTGTCCAGAGAGCTTTCTGTCAAGGACTGCAAAAACCAGGATAGCGATACAATGCTGCATTATTACTGCAGCACTGAACGCTGTGTATCCTATAGTGCAGGCAGGTTTTTCTGTTGCAGATACAGTGCAACACTGTATATCACTATCCCTTGCTTTCAAAGTCCTTGACAGAAAGCTCTATGGGAAAACAAAATACAGAGAGATCCCTGTTAGGGACATACAAGTGTAAAATTATATATTATTTATATATAAAATATAAAGAAGTATAGGCAATTTGACTTTACTTTGCAGACTATGTGGAGTTAAAAAGGAGGGTGACTGTGATTTTAATAATACCTATGTAAATCTCATCCCATGTGCAGTGTATTATAATTATAATCTTATTTATGATACATCAGCATATTCTGCCATGAAGGAATGACAAACAGTAGAAGGCAATAAAAGTAATAACTGCAGTTATAGACAAAATCAAGGAGGTATTGAGGTCCCTGCCCAGGATTATGTGCAATCAAGAGATAAAAGAAGTGGGGGGGGGGTCAGAATATATAACCTTTTATTTTTAACTAGCGTAAAAGCCTGTGTACACAGGCAAAGGTCCGGGTAATGTTAAGAGGCCTCTACCTCACTGCTCCACGCGATGCAGTGTTGCGTCGCTTCATTCATGCAATGCAATCATGAGCAGTAGAGACTGCCCTAATGCAGGCAATCTCTACTGCGCATGACTGCATTGTGACAAACGTCCTACCGAATTATTATATAGGAGGATTAGTTGATTTTTAAAAATACTAACAATGAGCTATATCATACACATACATGCCTGCTTAAGATCTTTAGAGCCTATTTAACCCTTCAAAGCTGACCCGTCACCTTAAGGATACAGTACAGGGTCAATACAAGACCCTTTTAACCCACTGCCAGTGCCCTCAGAGCTATGGAACAGTGGCCCATATTTATAAAAGCAAACTGTAGTTAGTTATTCTAGAATAAACCAATTACATCATAGGGGACATCTAAAAGTTCCTTATAAATTAAATTGGGCTTTTAACCCCTTGAATGTCAGATAAGTCTCCAATGCATTGTAAAGCAATGTATTGGAGACCTCTCTAGCATTCAAAGAGTTAAAAGGCACTATTCAAGTGCATGGAAATTTAGGATTTTTTTATGTATCCCCTATGGTGCAGTTGGTTTACTCCAGAATAACTACAGGTTATAAATATGGGCCAGAGTTCCATAGCATGTAATTTACCTGTCCTCAGTTGGTTTGCTATGTGGATTACCAATATCTGCATAGCCAGGTGACATCAGTGTCATCTTACTCTACACTCTTGGGAGCTTAACCCTTTGAGTGCCAGAGGGGTACGCAACGCATTTCTTTGCAATGCGTTGTGTACCCCTTTGGCACTCAAGGGGTTAAAAGTCTTGCATTGACCCTTTACCGATATTACATTTTAAAGTGGAACTATCAACATCATAACATTGCCCCCCAATCAATTACTAATCTAGCGATAGGTAAAGCCGTACTTTTATGCCAAATAAGTCCACGTTATTGAAGAAAACAAACATCGCAGACATCTTAGACGAAAGGTACCTCCAAGTCTGCGTCTTTCCTATTCACTGCCCGGATTAGTGGTGACTTTCGCTGGTTACCTTAAGGTAATGGAAGTTGCTGACGGCACAGGCTTCTCTTGTAAGCTCTGTGCAGAGGATGCCTGAAGAAGATGTTGATTTTCTTCAATAACGAGGACTTATTCAGCATAAAAGTATGGCTTTACCCATCTCTTTATTAGTAACTAGTTTTAAAGCCCAGGTACACGGGCGAACACTGGGAGCGCTGCAATCACGTGCAGTACTGACTGCCCGTGACGTGGCTGATACGGAGCGGGGAGCTCCGAATTCAGACCGGAGACCTCTCTGCACACCTTTAGGCTCGGGTAGTCTGTACTGCACGTGACTGCAACGCACGCAGCCGTCTCTACTGCGCATGATGGCTTCTGACAAACATACTTAGTGAATTATAATATAGGATGGATTGGGGGTCAATGTTATGATGTTGATCTTCCACTTTAAGGAGAATAAAAAATAGCTATTTTTTTGTAAAATAAGTACTTTTGAGAAATTAACCTTTATTTTTTGGTGGAACAGCGAAGCACTTTACACTAATTAGTTTGTGTTTTTACCAATATTACCACTCGCGGACCTATGAATGAATCTAGACAGAGCCCACACACTGGAGACACTTTTAAAAGCACAATAAGTTTGGCCTCAAACAGAACTAATTAGCATACCTGCAAGGAATTAGCATGAAATGCCACCAAATCATAAAAGGTCAATTTCTCAAAAGCAATTTATTTTACAGAATATTAGCTAGTAGAAAACAGTATAGGTAACTAAACTTATTTTTGGCCAGGCTGATCAGATTTTAGTGACATGGGATCTAATTTTTCATAGTCATCATAGCAAGATCTACCAGTACATGTCAATAGTCCCTCATCATCACATTCAAATGTGCTGCACAGCATATGTATGCTTGTATTGTCTGTCCATATATAAAACAACTAGTTGAACAGCCCGTGTACATGGGCCACAGTGCCACCCAGCAACGGCCGTGGCACAGTCATGCACAGTAGAAACTGCCCGCACCACGGCTGATAACGGAGCAGGGCGCTCCGAATTCAGACCCTAGTCCTCTCTGCACACCTCAGACTACGGTCTGGATTCTAAGCGCCCAGCTCCGTCATAAGCCGCGGCGCTGGCAGTCTGTACTGCGCATGACTGCAGCGCGTGCAGCCGTCTGTACCGCGCATGACATCTTCTGACAAAAATGCATTAGTGAATTATTATATAGGTTTGGACCAAAACAACATGCACAATACTGTAAAAAAATGTGTGTGGGCCCACCAACTGTACCACACAGAATAAAACTTTCCAAATCTCTCACTCTTTTAAACATGGCCTTTAACCCATTGCCTGTCAGAGAGATACGAATGCACTGGATACCTCTGTGGTACTCAAAGGGGTTAAACTCATTAAATGCTACAGATACATTTATACAATTATTTAGCTCTTTGTTGCCTCTAAAACCATTTAAAGGGATAGTAATACTTAAAATGTAAAAAAAAATATGTTGTAGGGTTTATCCCCCTGAGTAAAACAAGAGTACTCCCACTGCTGAGAGGTCTTTCATTCAAAAGTTATTAATTTTCAAAGTTGAATTTATTAGGTGCAATATCACAGTGGCCTGAAATTGTACAGTGGCGCTGTTGCTACACCATCCTATGGAGATTTATGGTCAACTGACCAGAGTTGTCCATAGGATCGTGTAGCAACAGCGCCACTGTACAATTTCAGGCCACTGTGATATTGCACCTAAAAAATTCAACTTAGAAAATTAATAACTTTTGAATAAAACACCTTTCAGCAGTGGGAGTACTCTTGTTTTACTCAGGGGGATAAACCTTACAACATATTTTTTTTTACATTTAAGTATTACTATCCCTTTAAGGGCCACATGTGCATGAAGTACATTGCAAAGTAATGTGATGCACATGCTTCTGGTCCTTAAAGGGTTAAAAAAAACCTCTTCTATAGTCTCCTGTGTGTGTATATATAACACACACACATTCAGTATGTGAACCTCTTACGTAGTAATTAATTATGCAAAATTAACTTTAATAATTTCTAGGTTGTCCCCAAATCCCCCCCCTAAAGGTGCACACACCTGTACCCCCTCCCACAACTCACCCTGTGCGTGCAAAGACTGCAGAAGAAACCAGTGCAGGAAATATAGCTTAAACACAAAGGGCAGTAAAGTGTCCACTGGACTGATTAAGATGAAGTGCTATTTATTTAACCCCTTGGCCCCAGACAGTCCATTGTTTTAAACCTTTGAGTGTCAGACCCTCTGGCACTCAAAGGGGTTAATAAAGTCTGAAAGTTGAAAAAAATATGATTTGCAAATAAACATGACTGTAGACTCATTCTACAGTTAAAAGCTAGGCTGGTTGCTAACTTCTGTTGTTGAACTACACCTCCCATCATCATCATCATCTTATTCCAAAGCAAATAATCATCACAGTTGTTGAGAATGAAAACCGACACTGTCTGCAGTTAAAAGGTTACCTTCGCGGGTGGCTAACCTGTGGCTCTCCACAAGTCCCTTTGGTCGGTTGGTGATGATTGGATTTGTAGTCAAACAGCAGCTGGAGAGTCACATGTTAGGCCGAGGATGATAAGTATTGTAGACCAACATGATCTGATTAGACAGCTTAGGCTGAAGATAAGTAAGCTTGTAGATCAGCTGGAGAGCCACTGGTTGGACCGAAGATAATGATGAGACTTGCCGTTCACCAGCTACTGTTGGATTACCAACCTGCCTATAACCATCTGCTGTTAGACTTCAAGTCCCATCATCCTCAGCTCAACCTGTGACTCTGCAGCCGATGCTTGGCTTTATCTTATTCACCCCATCCCTGCTGTACTAACAGACCCAAGACTACAGCACTGCTGCAAAACCTGTTTGAAAAGATGTGATCACACTTTAGCCTATCATGATGTATTTTAACCCAAATCCACAGTGAAATAACTTAAGTTCCAAACACTTCACAACATGAATGTACACTTACCTCTTCTAGAGTGATCTGAACAAGGCAGCTTGCTCCCGTTTGCACCTATCCAGAGAGGGATCAGGTTGGCTAGCCATACACACACATACACGCACCCACACACACTGCCTCACAAGCCTGCACTCTCCCTATGTCACTCAGCAGCCCCAGGCTCAGGAAGAAGGCAGGCAGAAGGAGCAGCGAGGAGGAGAGAGAGGGAGGGGAGTTTTATAAAACAGAGCACCTATTGTCTGCAAACCTCGGCATATGGTATATTTCATACATATTGAATGCATTAGGCTGATATATTTTTAGATTTATTTTAAGGAGACTGGGATGGGGGAATACAGAATGGAGATTAAACTAAAATCAGTGAAAGAAAAGTTTAGGCAATGAGATATCCTGCAGAGATGGAGACCGAGTGCCAGAGGGGGTGTTTAGTGAACAACCCTCCTCAATGCCTTCCACATTGGTCTTGTCCAGGACACATAGGAAATAGGCATATTTCAGGACTGCACTGATATCAAGGCAGCCCTGCAGTATGCATTTTTGAAATGTGTCCCTGGATAAAGGAGAGGTCTGGTCACCCTCAGTTAACCCTTTTCATACTGAGTCGTTCATTCATATGGATAAGGTGACCACATCGTCATGTTAATGCATATAATGCCCTTTTGAAGGATGCTCACTGCAGGGCTGCACTAGGTCCTATGCAAACCTGAACAATGGATTATTCATGCGTCCTGCATAGTTTACAGATCATTCATTTGAAAAAACAACACAAAAATATAACGCTACCTAATTACCAAGCTGCAACTGTGAGTATGTAGCCCTGCAGCATGCGTTTTTCATGTGTACCTTTTAAAGGGATGACACAGCAACACTAGTTCTACATTAAGTGTGAGGTATTGTCACTTTGTATAAGGACATAGTTGCCCACTGTCCCAGACATCCCTAGTTGTGTGTTTCTGGTTACAGCCCCTTGGGTACGACAAACGTCCCCCAACATGATCTAGGAGGTAACATTTGGATTACAGCCATTTGGATGCTACAAAGGACCTTAATGCATCGTTTTCTATAACAAACGAGGTTATGCCATGTCGTTAATGCTACCAGACGGTGCACTATGTATCATTAAAGGGTTAATATAAATGCGACCAGATCTTAATTTTAACCCCAAGAGTGCTATATAATTACCATTGCATTGGGAAGCAGCATGGTTGCGCTGTTTCTTGGCCAGTCCTGCAGAATGAAGATTTCAGATTTGTGACCAAAATCCTTCTGTCCCTTTTTCTCAGCCTGTTGTCCCGTTTTTTTTTGTGTGTGTTTTTTTTTAGGACATCAGACTGTGTGGTGGTTATATATGTGTATCACACTGCTCCACAGCAATAAAACGCTAACTTTTATGTTTGTTTACACTTCACTATATGTGTTTATACATTAATTGGTGTAAATAAAATACTTTGGTCTTGTTCTAAATCATTTATTCAGTTACATACAGAGGTGTCAAAGGTCATAAAATAACATAAAAATACTAATACCCCACCCACTAGCAACACCACCTAGAGTACAAGTGTCCCTCTTTGGCCATATGACATTTTTGGGAGGTATGCTTAAAGGACACCCTGTAGATGTAGATCTGGTCACCTTTGTTCTTAGGATATAAGCTGCCAAAATCTTTAATTGGAAAATATGAATAAATTGAACTATGGCATGGTATATACAATTTAACAAATGTTTTTATATATTTCTGAAGTTAAAACATGCCATTAAGAAAAATACATTTTTTACATCAGCAAATAATATGCTAATTTTTCAGATGAACATTGTCTTCAGTTCTAACATGCTATTTTTGGAAACAATGGCAACGTTGTTTGGGCGCATTTAGTTTTCTTTTTTTTATGGCTACACGATTAATGTTTCTTAAACAGTGGCAATACTATCCCTTTAATCTTTTATCATTTATTCCTGCTTTTTGTATATAAATATACAAAATGTGAGAGGCTTCTGGGAATGAACAACAGCACAATGGCCTGTTCTACAGCTAGTCACTGCCCAGAAGCATCACGTTTTAGCTCTCTAGTGCCATTACAGAGGAGAAATTTCCACATACATATTAGACTAATCCCACCCAAAAGGATGGTCCAGTTCCAAAATGACGGGCAAGTCCCCCCTGCACGGGAACACCATCTAACCCGCAACGTACGTTTCGGCCTTGTTGGGCCTCATCAGGAGTGTGCAGCTGGATTCCCTAGGCACTGCTTTTTGTATATGTTTTTTTATATGGTGTAATAAATATAAAAATACACTACACTAAGACTCTGTATTTTTTTTTTTTTACCTATTTGGGGCTAAATTAGAAATTGCTCCAGAGGGTTTTTTTTTTTGCCTTCCTCTGGATCAACAGGGGTGTTTTTGGCATGGGCTGGACTTGATTGACACACGTCTCTTTTCAGCCTCATCAACTATGTGTACTACTCATCGCTGTGATATGTTAAAAGAACTAAATTGGTAAACACTCAAATCTAGACGTGCCCTTCATCTTTCTTGCTTAGTACACAACCACTTCTCTGGAAAACTACCACACTACCTAAGCAGTACGCTCACTCCTGCTCTCCATACTAACTATAAGCTCCGCTCCACCGCAAACAACTCGCTACGTATACCACAATACAAGAAAGAAGCAGGAAGATCTGCCTTCTCCTTCAGAGCGCCAAAGGCCTGGAGCAATCTGCCTGAAATAATCAAATCTGCTCCCAATCTAAAATCCTTAAAAGTAAATGTTTCTTTATATCTAAAAACAGAGTGTAACTGTTTTAAAATTTCCATATGTATGTATATTCATATGTGTATGTATATTTAATAACATGTAATATATAATGTTTCTCAATTTGTGTAAATATGCAACCCTCTACTGAAAACTATCCAGGACATACTTGAAAACGAGAGAAATCTCAATGTATTCTTCCTGATAAAACATTTTCTAAATAAATGTGCAATGTCTTCCCCTTCCCCATTTTGTTTTTGTCTCTACATATATCATTAAAGGGATAGTAATGTCAGAAAAAAAGTATTAACTATATGGTAGATACAATTAAAAGAGTACTTGCACTTATTTGTATCTCTCAAAACATTATGGTTTGAGAGATATAGGAAAATAAAGTTCTCCGCTCCCTCCCCTTTCTGCTTGACGAGCTGTAAAGCTGTCAGAAGCAGATTCTGGTCACTATAACAATATCTAAAGATAAATACTTAATTTGGAACGGTCTACAAAGTATGCCTGGCTTGCAAGCACACTTTGTAGACTGTTCCAATTAAGTATTTATTTCTTAATAGTGTGATTTCAGCTCTGCTGAAGAGCCTCTGTCTGATCAAATGACTGGAATCTGCAGCTGTCCGCTAGATGGCAGACTTGAGTAAAACAGCCAGGAAAAGGTAACTTTAGCAAATTATATCTCTCAAACCATAAAGGTTTGAGAGATAAGACTTACATTGATGCTAATCTTTTTTTAATGTCTACAATATTAAATCAACTTAAAATTAACCATTACTATCCCTTTAACTGATCCCTATTCACTGGACATTGTGATGTCAGAGTAAAAAGTTATTAACCATGGTTTATTGGCTGCAACAGAGATCAGCTCTACTGAACTTTCATGCATTCAATAGATGTAGGATTCCTGGATCATCCCATTAAAACTGGAAACCTATGAGGATTACCTTCTACGCACCTGCAGTGGTTATTACTGGGTTGCATTGGTTCCTATGTATAAATGCAGCAGGCATTTTTCATAGGTGCCGAGTTTTCAACCCTTTAAAGGGATAGTAATACTTAAAATGCAAAAAAGAATATGTTGTAGGGTTTATCCCCCTGAGTAAAACTAGAGTATTCCCACTGCTGAAAGGTGTTTCATTCAAAAGTTATTAATTTTCAAAGTTGAATTTTTTAGGTGCAATATCACAGTGGCCTGAAATTGTACAGTGGTGCTGTTGCTACACGATCCTATGGACAACTCTGGTCCCGGGACCATAAATATCCATAGGATGGTGTAGCAACAGCGCCACTGTACAATTTCAGGCCACTGTGATATTGCACCTAAAAAAAATCAACTTTGAAAATTAATAACTTTTGAATGAAACACCTTTCAGCAGTGGGAGTACTCTTGTTTTACTCAGGGGGATAAACCCTACAACATATTTTTTTTTACATTTTAAGTATTACTATCCCTTTAAGTGCCAGAGGGGGTACGCAACGCATTGCTTTGCAATGTGTTGTGTACCCCCTCCAGCACTCAAAGGGTTAAGGGATGATCTGGCAACCCTGAACATATGGACATAGGAAAGTAACAGCTAGCTGTGTTACCTTGTGGACATGTGCTGGGATCTGATCAAGTGTGAGCAGTCACATTGGGGCCACAGTGTTCAAATGACTGGTGATTAGTACAACATTAGAAAATGCTGTGCTACTGTGGCCAGGATGAATGAGGTCTTAGTAGTTGCCTACATATTTACATAGTTTAACCCCTTAAGGACCAAGGACGTACATGTTCGCCATGGTGAGAACGTGCCTAGAGGACCTATGATGTACATGTACGTCCTGGAATTCAGTGGTCCCTGATCGGCTGCACGCCATTTGGGGACCGCTGAATCTGGTAAGACAAAAAAATAATGCTCCATAGTCCTTAAGTGCTGGCAGCACGCTTGGTCCGTAAGAGGTTAAAAACAATAGGGAAGATTTTAAAAGTTATGTTTTTTTTTGTGAAAGTATTTTACCAGGAAGAACATACTGAGGTTGTTTCTAATTTTCAAGTATTTCCTGGACTCATTTTATCTACCTCAGAAGAGTGAAGGGCTGAGCCAACCTTGAGCGGACTAGAACCTGCAACCTTGGGGCACCTTGAACAGAGTCTACAGCTGGTGCATTAACCAACTGAGCCATATCAATGACTAAAAGTTACTCAAAAAGAAGCACTAAAATAGCTTTAAGATTGTCTCTGTTGGTTATAAGAATATTAAAGCAGAACTACCACCCATTAGAAACACGGCCGCAAATAATTACCCATCTAGCAACTAGCTGCTCAGTAGCACTAGTCACCAGAATTATTACCGCGTTCATGAGATTTATACACTGCTCCGGGAATGACAGGCAGGAAATCGTGCAGACATCTTTCCATAGTGACGTCTGCGCGCCTCCTCTGTCAGTCCTAGACGGCTCTAAGAGGCATTACTAGGAGCTGTTCGGCTCCAAAAGGGGCTGACAGCACAGGCAACTGAGCAGCTAGTCGCCAGATGGGTAATTATTTGGGGCCATGTTTCTAAGGGGTGGTAGTTCCGCTTTAATGGCAGTTTAGGAGGATATAACACCATGTAGTATTTAAAAAAAAAAAAAAAAAAAAGCGTAAGGAAGTTTGTAGAAAGTGGTGCTGCGTATTTATAAAGAAATGTTGCTATTTGCGACAATATTTAAAGCAATGTCTGACCTGTTGTTATTATTTAGTCACCACATTTATAAATAAAGCTAGAATACTTTATAAATAACAAAACACTCATAATAAAGGCATAATACAATTTTAACTCTTTGAGTGCCAAAGAGGTACACAGAGCATTGCTATGCAATGCAGAGCATACCCCTCTGGCACTCAAAGGGTTAAGGATTCATTCAAACGAACAAGAACACTTTTTATAAATCTCCCCCAACATGACTAATGGGAAATCCGTCCTTGGCTTCGGCTTCATTACCCTTCGCTATCCATTGGTTAGCTAAAGATGATGAGCATTGTTTCCAACAGCAGCTGTTATATATTTGACAACATTTAAAATAAAAACAAATCCTCTGACATTTTTCCTCTAGGCGTCACAACGGGCCGTATGTTCAAAAGAAAGGTGTAGGCGTTCTGGGGCAAACCATTTTGCACAATAGGGGAACTAAAAATCCCCTTTGAGTTATATAGAAATTTTAACTCCTTGAATGATAGAGAGGTCTCCAACACATTGCAAAGAAATGCGTTGGAGACCTCTTTAGCATTCAAAGAGTTAAAATCCCCATTTAACTCTTTGGGACATTTTAGTTCCCCCTCCTATAGTGCAAATGGCTTGCCCCAGAACTCCTACACTTATCTTTTGAGCATATGCCTGTAGAGTGACTAGTAGTCTACAGTACTGTGTAGTGAGGTGTCAACAGAAAGCCTAGTGCACTGATTCTCAACTCCAGCTCTCAGTACACACTACAGGTTAGGGTCTAACATTAAATTAAAGACAGATCAGACAGAGTTATTGATCTACTGATTACCGTCCTGTCATCAAGCAGGGATATCCTGAAAACATGACCAGTAGGTGAGTCCTGAGATCTAATGCTGAGCTTCACTGGATTAGTACAATAAACGTACCAGCCAACTGTCCTGATTTACGCAGGATAGTCCCAATTTTAGGGCCCAAGCCCGCTCTCCCAACTGCATAGCAGTTTGTCCGTTTTTTCCTGACCGTTCCCTGATTTGGCCATACCGCTGATGCTCCAGCAGCCTAAGACGCACAGCACCACACTGTGTGATCAGCTGAGTGGTGTCATCAGCCTATTCACTGACTGCGCATGCGTGCGTGCCACACTATAATATCCGCACGCAATGGCGCCAAACTCCACCTGCCACCCTGGGAAGTGAGTGTGAGGCAAGAACATTCATGGCACTTGTGCTCCTAGTCCTGGGAAAATTGGTCTCTGTCCTGCTGCCTGGTATCCTAGGTACACAATAACATTCAGACAGATATACTGTAAACAGTGCCAGCCTCAGCTAAATTTCATTGTGCGGCGCTGCAGGGGGGGTAGGCTGTCGGCTGTCTTGATATCTGGCCATAGCGGCGGTGCTTGAATTGCCGCGGAGTGTGAGTGTTCACTGGTGCATACCTCCCAAGTGTCCCTCTTTAGGAGGGACAGTCCCTCTTTGAGACCCAAACCCCCCTGTCCCTCTTTTCTACCCTGGTGTCCCTCTTTTTAGGACATCAGAATGAGTGGTGTGTATATTAGTCTATCAAATTGCTCCACAGCAATGAAATTCACATAAATGTTTAGTTAATCTTCAGTATATATGTTTTTAATTTAATCTGTGTAAATAAAATAATTTGGTCTTGCTCTAAATCATTTATTCAGCTACACAAAGAGGTGTCAATAGGTCACAGAGTAACCTAAAAATTCCCCGCCCACCAGCCACACCCCCAGAAACACCACCTAAAACACAAGTGTCCCTCTTTGGCCATTTGAAATGTTGGGAGGTATGCTGGTGACACATTCATGCTGTGAGAGGCTGCCTTGATGCTGGCCACAGCGGTGGTGCTTGAATAGCCACGGAGTGGTTGGGACAGTTGCACAATAAGTACTGCTCTGCTGTCCTCATGCTGCCTTATAATCATTCTTGGGAACTCTCGGGTTTTGCCCCAGAGACTCTGGATTTCAGACTGAATTACCGGGTCTCCGGGGCAATGTGTGGATCACCGGGTGGGCAGAGTTTAAATAGAAACTCCGCCCACTTGTGCTCCATCCCGCCTGGTTCCTCCCACTTCCCGCCCTCTTAGATACATTTTGCAGGTTTTTTGGGGGGTTTTTTTGCCCACCCTCCACGACTAAGCCCCGCCCCTTTTATGACGCAAATCACGTCATTTTCCTCCCAGGTCGGCACTGACAGGGTTACCCTCCGGGTAGCCCTGTTTCAAAAGTTCCCAGGTATGCTCATAAGCATACCTGGGAACTCTCCAGATTTGACAGAGCTTTACCGGGTCTCCAGGGCAGAGGCTGATTACTCCAGATGTGGGGAGTTTCTATTGTAACTATGCCACATCTGCTATTTCTCCCGGTGTTCCTCCTTCCCCAGCCTGTCACCTTTAAGCACTGCCCCCCCCAACTCGTGTCAAGCCCCACCCCTTTTTGACAGGATTCGCCTCATTATTGTCACCCCCTGCTGCACCAGAGGACTCCCCTCCGGGCAGACCTCAATTGGAAGTTCCCAGGTATGCTCATAAGTCAGGGCCCTTCCTTGCCTGGCCTCCAATGACACCGGCAACCATGAGAATGAGGATAGTTAAGCTTAACTCTGTCCGCTATTATCTTCAGTGCACGATCCTTCACGCAGCATACGGGGCCAGTGAGTAACCGCTACCAGCAGGATAGGGTGCATGCATTGCAGTGCTTAGTGTTTTCAGCCTCCAGCATTCGCCTCATAACAACGACTGAGATTGAAAGAGTGCCAGGGGTGCGCAATGCATTGTATGCCCCTCTGGCACTGCAGGCACTCAGGGGTTAATCCTTTGAGTGCCAGAGAGGTATCCAACGTTGGGTACCTCTCTGGCGCTCAAAGGGTTAAAGAGGTTTCGTTTAATCTCTACAAAAAATACATTGAAGTGCAAGGGCACACCAACTATACCCAGTTACCTTCTTCCCATTGAGAATGGGTTAAGAATTGAATGAATTACTTTCTTAACCCATTGTCAATGGGAAGGTAATTGGGTATATTTTGTTTGTGCATTTGCTGACTGATAAGGTTACTCCTAGGATCGTAATATATATCCTCAATATACAAAACTGATGAGACACTTCTTATGAAGATTTAACCTTTGAGTGCCAGTGGTACACAGTGCTTAGCAAAGTGTTGTGTACCTCTCTGGCACACAAAGGGTTAATGAATAAAAATGTTCAAATTACTGCATATTTTAAGTTAAGTTACTTGTTAATTTACTTATTCTTAGGATGTTAGGAGTGCACGTAGGGCAAACAAAATTTTTTAAAATTCCAAAGAGGTATGTTGTAGTCTGCATAACGGAGGCCACTTTGAAATGGGGGGGAGGGTGCTGTGCCGTTGGGGAAAAGTGTCCCTCTTTGGTAATTTCAAATGTTGGGAGGTATGGACTTAGAGGTTGATTGAATAAGAAATGGAGAAATCCATCTGCATCATATGGAAACAATAACAATTCCTCAAATCTCCATTGAGTTGAATGGCATTTTAACCCACTGAATGATAGAGAAGCCTCAGCACATTGCTTTGCAATGTGTTAGAAATCTCTCTAGCATTCAAGGAGTTAATCCCCCAGTTAAATCAACAGACGTTTTGATAATGTCTACTATGGCATGGTTAGCTTGTTCTAGATTTTCTTATTAAAGCAGAACTATCATCAAAATAAAATTGCCCCCCAAACCCTGACTAACATAGCGATATGGATTTGCATACTTTCATTAGGAAAAACAACTTCTTCGGCAGGTACAGATCTTACAAGAGAAGCTCTGTGCTCCTGTGCTATCAGTATCTTCCTGTACCTTAACCCCTTTGTGTCCAATGACGTGCCTGGACCATCCATCATGGCCATACCTGGGAACTTCCAGTTGAGGGCTACCCGGAGGGTAGTCCTCTGTTCACCAGGGGGTGACAAAAATGACGCTAATCGCGTCAAAAAGGGGCGGGGTTTGCCGCAAGTGGGGGGGGCTTAACCCTTTGAGTGCCAGAGTGGTACGGAATGCATTGCAAAGCAATGCATTCCTTACCACTCTGGCACTCAGAGGGCTGGGGACTGAGTATCAGCAGGAGAAAAAGCGGATGTGGCAGAGTTTCAATAGAAACTCTCCACATCCGGAGGAATCAGCCTCTGCCCCGGAGACCCGGTAAAGTTCTGTCAGAACCGGAGTCTCCGGGGCAAATCCGGAGAGTTCCCAGGTATGATCATGGCTGTCCGGCACTTAAGGGCCAGTGACAGTCCTGGCACATCATGGAATTCAGGGCTCGCTGCACACCACAATGGGGAGCCCTGAATCAGATTGTTAAAAAAAATGCCCATTGGTCCTCAAGTGCCGGCCACGCATGCGCGTGATGGTCATTTAGGGGTTAAGGTGAACAGAACAGACAGATCAGACTCACAGATACCTTTTCTCTAAGATGTCTGCTCTGTTGCCTGCAGAAATAGTTGGTTTTCCTCAATGATGCCGGACTTATTCAGCCTAATAGAAGTATGCACATGCCTATCGCTATGTTAGTAAGTGTTTGGGGGGCAATGTCATTTTGATGATAGTTCCGCTTTAACTCTTTGAGTGCCAGAGATGTATCACGTGCATTGCTAGACACTGCATTGGCTACCTCTCTGGCCTACAGAGGGTAGAATCACTATCAGAGTTGTACTTTTACAGCAAAACAGACATAACCGACACCAAAACAGTAAAATAATCATATAAATAAGCAATATTAGGGCTTGTTGGGAGGCAAATAGCTTATTATACTTTTAATAACAAGCATATTTTACATATAGAATACAGGGGTTAAAATTAAACAAACACACAAAAAAATGAAATTGGGTTATATAGTTTAATCTTAGCTACCATCTGTAAAATGTAGTTATATATAAAAATAAAATCTAATCCTAAACTTGCCCTTTTAATGCATGCGTAGACTAATCTAACCCACTCCCCCACTCCTCCTCTATTCAGAAAGTCTGATATCTTATCGCTGGTCCATTAACATACAAAAAAACACTATCATTTCTGAAACACCTGTCAAGATTGCTATTGTAATGGAAGACCAGGGGCAGGCAGGAATTTGAGCCCCAGGGAGCATATGTAAGACTAGCTCTTAGGCCTCAGGAGGCAAAGACATTCTAAAGATACTAACATGAGGCAGAAAGTATTTAACCCTTTGAGTGCCAGAGGGGTACGCAACGCATTGGCACTCAGAGGGTTAAAGGGATAGTACTGTTTCACAAAAAAGCAGCTCAGATTAAACTTCATAGTATTTGGGCAATGGAGAGTGTTATTTCAGTACTGTCAGAGCTGTAGTTCAAGAGTAATTGAATGATAAAGTATCCTCCTCCTTCCCCTTTTACTGATGTTCTTAATAAAAAAGGACAGTCACTAGAAGCATGTAAATTTGCTAATAATATAATATACTCATATGGTAACGTGCGCTCACAGGCTCAACAAGATATACAGCACAGACTGGAGGGAAGAAAAGAGGAAAAAGAGAAGAGCGTCCCCCACAGATCACCTCCATAAGGAAGCCTGTTAACTGAGGCATTCAAAACAGACCATAGAAATACATATAAATGCTTTATTGATTGAAGATGACAGATCACACATTAAAAACATGAAAGGAAAGGCAATCTCTCCAGGATCCCCACAATACGCTATTAGGGGAAAAAAGTTATAAAGTCTGCATTATTCAAGCAAAAAAAAAAAAAATCACAGTAAATACACTTCCCTAAATAAATCTCCATATGGTGAATAAGGATGTCTCTAAAACAGACACATATATATATACATACATCCTATATTATAATTCGCTAAGGATGTTTGTCAGAAGCCGTCATGCACAGTAGAGAAGGCTGCGCGCGCTGTAGTCATGTGCACTACAGACTGCCCGTGCTGCGGCTGATACGGAGAGCGGCGCTCAGAATTCAGACTGTAGCCCTCTCTGCGCACCTTCCTGGGACCACTTGGTCCCAGGAATGTGCGCAGAGAGGACTATGGTCTGAATTCGGAGCGCCCTGCTGCATATCAGCCGCAGCGTGGGTAGTCTGTACTGCACATGACTGCAGCGCCGCCAGTGTTGGCCCGTGTACAGGAGCTTTAAAACTAGTATATACATATATGCACCACTACCCAAAATAAATGGAAAGCAAAAATCTTCACGGTGTGGACCTTTGGTGCAAGATCTAAAGCCCATAGAAAGGACCTCTGCCAGAAAAGGTGGAAAAAAGGACCAGATACAGATGGGGGGAAATTAAAATCAAGAAGCTATCTGCCGCTACAAGCATCTAAAAGGTTGGGAGAGGTAAGCACATAAGGGTTAAAGGGATAGTAATACTTAAAATGTAAAAAAAATATGTTGTAGGGTTTATCCCCCTGAGTAAAACAAGAGTACTCCCTCTACTGAAAGGTGTTTCATTCAAAAGTTATTAATTTTCAAAGTTGAATTTTTTAGGTGCATTATCACAATGGCCTGAAATTGTACAGTGGCGCTGTTGCTACACCATCCTATGGAGATTTATGGTCCCGGGACCAGACCTGTCCATAGGATTGTGTAGCAACAGCACCACTGTACAATTTCAGGCCACTGTGATATTGCACCTAAAAATTAAACTTTGAAAATTAATAACTTTTGAATGAAACACCTTTCAGCAGTGGGAGTGCCCTTGTTTTACTCAGGGGGATAAATCCTACAACATATTTTTTTTTTACATTTTAAGTATTACTATCCCTTTAACAAGCACATATGCACTTTATTGGCAAAAAATGCATGTAGCCTTTTGGGGACATTTTAAACATCTATTACAAAAGAAGGGGTAATTTCCCCAAATCCAGAAATCATTTGAGTACAGAAAAATTCTGTACTTGCACATATATGTTTCAAAGGAGTGACTATTAGATCATTTCAACACTGGGACTTTTAAGAACAAACTTTTATATTAACCTGAGGATATCCATATCAGTTCATATACATATACATATTTTAATTATTTTTAAATTATATTGTATTAGGCATTTTTGTATAAGCAATAAATGAAACTGTATATATATATACTGTATATGCAGTGCTCATTTAATTGCAGGCGCTCTCTACTTGTACATATCCTATAACATAAAGTGATAAAATGCGTCGCTCCCTGTGAACGTAACCGCACATGCGCAGTAGAGACTGTGCATGTGTGGTTTCGTACACAGGTGCTTCACTGTGAGTCATCTGGAGCTCCCCGTTGAGGATCAGCGCGTTCGGCGAGAGACTCACCGAACACGCTGATCCTCAACGGGGAGCTCCGGGCGGCTCACCACCTGTCTCTGCTTCGGGGCAGCAGCCGGGGCCGCTGGGTGCACTTTAGCCCGTGTATACGGGCTTTGATACTACACAATACACATTATAATTTACACTATTTAATGTCCACAATAGTGACAATGTTATTTCTACAAAAGGTGAGGTAAACAAATATAAACTCACATAAGTAAAGAAAGAAAAAAGAGAGATACTTATCCACCATAAATAGAGAGCCCTTCGCGGGGAGCAAATGGAGACAAAGGGAACTGGAGGGAGCCATTCCTTAACAACTGATCATCCCAATGCATATCATCGTTACTGGCTTCATCAGGGAATAAGGATCAGATGTCTATTACACATAGTGTTTTTACAAAAGTATAACATTATAAATGGTAAGTATACGTAATCCCCGAATATGGACATACGCATTACATACACAGTAATAAGAATAAGTGGTCCCCAAATGTAGACATACACTTGGAGATACGCTTATCCGTTTACAGTTAACTCTGCTCACCTCAGAGCAGCAAGTCTGTCCGGATGGATCGCAGTGAGGGACATTCTTCAGTGAGCAAAACCTGAAAAACCTGTCAAGGGGGGGCAGGGTTTTCCTTATGCTCACAGTAAGAAGATTGTCCCTTGCTGCGACCTTTCTGGTCTAGAGACCAGATTCCACATTTGAGGGGAGGGGTGGGAGGGGGATACTTTATCATTCAATTACTCTTGAACTACAACTGACAGTAATGAAATAATGCTCCATGGCCCAAATACTATGAAGATTAATCAGAGCTTCTTGTTTTGTTAAACATTACATTACTATCCCTTTAAGTATGTATAACTCCAGAACATTTTTAGGTGCCAGTGTTCCTTTAAACTTTAAAACAAGAGACAAAAGCTGGGACAGCAGGATTCTGTGACACAGGGAACCAAACCTAGCGACTGTAACTAAAAAAATCTGGGACAGTTGACAGGTATGATTGTGAGAAAAGCATTGCCCAACCCTTTCCTACAAGCTTAAAACCAACCCCAGCAAAGTCTACTTACAGATTGTAGCCCATAAGTGAAAGTACTAGCTTCACAGCTCACACACCCATTGTATAGTTTTTCCTACCTCTGTCAGTGGCACTGTAATCACAGCTGTAGGGAAGGACTCTGCTCTCAGCTATTACAGTGGGTCAGAGGGCAGACACCACACGCACTAGAGAATTGAAAACGAGACTTTGGCAAAAAGCTTCTTATCTGTTTAACCTCTGTAATATAACCACAGTATTTTGTGCTAGGCAACAGCATGTTATCAAATTGAAAACATCATTTAAATTGCTCCCTCTCTGTATCGAGGATTGCTTACTTACAGAAAAAGGGACCTTTGTAATGATGTGATATTTTATTTTAACCATTTGGGAACCAGGGGTGTGTGCAACACATTGCTTACTCAAGGGATTAATATAGTGTATTATAATGTGGTTACAATGGTGGACAATTATATTCAAAGTGTTAACCTCTTAACTATAATCAAAACGATATGAAATTATTTCTATCTTATAAGACTGGCCTAGGAAGTGGGTCAGCGTGACTGTTAGTGAATAGGGGACGTATGTTAGTGAAAAGGTTTGTGGAGGGGCTTGGAGTGAGTAGGGAGCAGCAATAGGCTGAGTGGGGTTGTGGGAAGTGTAATGGAAAAGGCAGGTGCTATTTTGTAGCCCTTCAATAAAGAAGAAAAATTCCCCCAGTGGCATCTCTCAAACTCTTATGGTTTGAGAGATTACTGCTTACAAAGTTCCCCCCTGCCTGACGTCAGCATTCTAGCTGACAGCAGGGAAATCCGGTCCTGCGACCGAAAAAAAGAAATCCTTCACTTAAAAGGTCTTCTATGTGTGCTTGCAAACCAAGCACATGTAGAAGACCTTTTTAGTGAAGAATTTCTATTTTATTAACGCGATCTTGGCTCTGCTGCAGAACAGCTGGATGATCCCAGGCAGGCCTGGACTGGGACAAAAAATAGGCCCAGGCATTTAAAG
Organism: Rhinophrynus dorsalis; assembly: GCA_037306005.1. Lineage (NCBI taxonomy): Eukaryota > Metazoa > Chordata > Amphibia > Anura > Rhinophrynidae > Rhinophrynus > Rhinophrynus dorsalis. The sequence goes on along the minus strand of CM074721.1, from coordinate 70,979,837 downwards.
CGGAGCAGCCCATTTTTATTTTCTGAGCAGCCCATTGGGGGGGGGGGGGTGGCGCGTTCGCTCGTTTTCTTTTGTTTTTTTTTAAATGGTGCAAGGATTTATGTATACACATATTCACCTCCGCCCAGCTCCACACTGCCCACCCCATCCTCCTCCCCACCTCCACATTGCCCACACTGTTCATCTCCTCATTGCCCCTTTCATCTCCACTATGCCCCTTCCACAATGCCCCCTTCATCTCCACAATGCCCCTTCATGTCCACAATGCCCCCTCAACAATGCCCCTTCCACAATGCTCCCTTCATCTCCACAATGCCCCCTTTATGTCCACAATGCCCCCTTCCACAATGCTCCCTTCATGTCCACAATGCCCCTTCCACAATGCCCCTTTCACAATGCCCCCTTCATGTCCACAATGCCCTCTTCCACAATGCCCCTTCATGTCCACAATGCCCCCTTCATGTCCACAATGCCCCTTCATGTCCACAATGCCCCCTTCATGTCCACAATGCCCCTTCATGTCCACAATGCCCCCTCAACAATGCCCCTTCCACTCCACAATGCTCCCTTCATGTCCACAATGCCCCTTCCACTCCACAATGCTCCCTTCATGTCCACAATGCCCCTTCCACAATGCTCCCTTCATCTCCACAATGCCCATTCCACAATGCCCCCTTCATGTCCACAATGTCCCCTTCATGTCCACAATGCCGCCTTCAACAATTCCCCTTCATCTCCACATTGCCCCTTCATCAATGCCCCATAAAGCCCCTTCATCTCCACATTGCCCGTTCATCTCCATAATGCCCCTTGATCCCCTACCTCGTGGCATGCCATTAGATCACCAGGGACTTAACAGTGATCTGTGCCTCCCGGGCGCGGTTCGCAGTAATGCAGAGCGCTGGGAGATGATGTCATCTCCCAGCGCTCTGTATTACTACAGAGCCTGGGTCGCCTGACCGGCTCACCGGGCAAACGCCCGGTATGCCCTATGGCCAGTCCGGGCCTGATCCCAGGAGCAAATTTCCCTGCTGTCAGCTAGAACGCTGACGTCAGGCAGGGGAGAACTTTGTAAGCCGTTATCTCTCAAACCATAAGGCAGTGATTCTCAAGCAGGGTGCCGTGACACTTTGGCGTGCCGCGGACCTCAAATTACGGTGCCTCATGTTTTCTATGAAGCCTGACAAAAATGTGAATATTGTCTTTTAAATATAGAAATATGGAAATAGTTATGCACAATATGTTTATTTTTATTGCTATGATTGTGAGACCTAATAATATGTGTATATTTATTAACCGTAACCTTTATTATGCCCTTGATAACTTACATTAAACAAGTTCCAGATTGCGTGTTAGGGGTGACTTGAGCAAAAAGGTTGAGAACCATTGCCATAAGGTTTTGAGAGATGCCACTGGGGGCATTTATCTTCTCTATTGAAGGCTATAATATAGGGATAAGCAATTTTTAAGTATTACTATCCCTTTAACCTTTATGCACTCTGTGTGTCTCCCTTTACCACTTTAGATTGTAAGCTTCCAAGCAGGGACATGCTTACAGTGTTTCACTTTGCTAATCACTTGTAACCCGGTATTGCCTAAATTCTTAAAACTGTAAAGATCTGAGTATACTTGTGGCACTGTATAAAGAAATATTCATTCATTTACCCCTTAACGACAAGTGGCCTGGGGAAGTTACTTTCCCTTAAGGACCGCTTTGATCTTTGTCAGCTCGCTGGCATACATGACTGATGACATATGCCGGCTCACCGAAAGGGGGTCTGATAGAGACCGCTCTGGCCTTAGACTGGTCCATTAGAGACCCCACTAGTGCTTACAGTGTTCCTGCAAGAGCGCTGTAAGCACAAAATATGTGATGTGCCAGGACCGTCACCGGTCCTTCAGAAAAACAAAAATGGTGACGGTCCTGACACATTACCAGTCATTAAGGGGTTAATGGATGGGGTAGCCAACTGATGGACCTTCAACATTCACATCATTGGGGATAATGGGAGTTCTATTCCCCAACAGCTGTCAGTCCAGCAATTGACTGCCCCTGGTTCATGGATATTTTTTTAATAGAAATTAAAATTGTTGGTGTGTGTGTGTGTGTGTGTGTGTGTGTGTGTGTGTGTGTGTGTGTGTGTGTTTAATGCTACAGTATAGCAAGGCTTTTCTAACATATTTTTCTCTCAAAATAAGTAGCATAATCAAAGGGAAAACTGAGGAAACATGCAGCATGCTGCGCCTCTCTGAGGCACATGATGCAGTAATCCCCAGTGTTAACAACCCCATAAGCAGAGTGACCAGATCATTCCCTTTAAGAACTAGACACATGAAAAATGATTTCTGCAGTGGTTATACTGTTGCAATGGTTCCCGTATATCTATGCAGCAGGTATTTTCATATGTGGCCAGTTTTAAAGGATTGATCTAACATCAGTACCCATATGACATAAACAAATGCTTTTTTTTTATTGCGTTACTATCTATATCAGTGGTTCTCAACCTGTGGGTTGGGACCCCTTTGGGAGTCGAATGACGATTTGCCAGGGGTCGCCTAAAACCATCAGATATTTATATTTCGATTCATAACAGTAGCAAAATTACAGCGATGAATGAGCAACGAAAATAATTTTACTGTTAGGGGTCTCCACAACTTGGGAAATTTTATCAAAGGGTCGCGGCACTAGAAAGGTTGAGAACCGCTGATCTATATGATAGTGTTGTTACAGTGTCAACATAGTCTAATGCAGGATGTTAATGAAAGCAATGAACATGATGCAAATGAGAAAATAACACTTCATTCTTGCAGAATGACACTCAAGTGTCATAACCATACCTGGGAACTCTCCGGATTTGCCCCGGAGACTCCGGTTCTGACAGAGCTTTACCGGGTCTCCGGGGCAGAGGCTGATTCCTCCGGATGTGGAGAGTTTCTATTGAAACTCTGCCACATCTGTTTTTCCTCCCGTTGTGCCTCCGTCCCCAGCCTTCTGTGTGACACATTTAACCCTCTGAGTGCCAGAGTGGTACGGAATGTATTGCTTTGCAATGCATTCCGTACCACTCTGGCACTCAAAGGGTTAAATCCCCCCAACACTCGAGTTAAGCCCTGCCCCCTTTTTGACGCGATTAGCGTCAATTTTGTTACCCCCTGCTGAACAGAGGACTACCCTCCGGGTAGCCCTCAACTGAAAGTTCCCAGGTATGGTCATGACCGTCATGCTAGCCCAGACGTTAAGGTAGGCTGACCAGACCTAACCTTTAACCGGGGACACATAGGAAATAGTCATATTTCAGGACTGCACTGAAATCAAAGCAGCCTTGCAGTATGCATTTTTCATATGTGTCCCTGGTTAAAGGTGAGGTCTGGTCACCCTACTTTTAAGGACTGGTGACGATCATGGAATTCTGGGACTGCAGAGCAGCTGCAAACCGATCTGTGATCTGAGAATTAATTGCAGCAAAAATAAAAGGTGCCGTAGTCCTCTAGGGCCACCCACTGCCAGTTCACTTTGGGGTTAATAAGTGTCCTGCATTAAAATAGGGGACAAGTAAAAACTATTTTTAAATTAAATTTGATTTTTAACTCCTTGCATGCTAGAGAGGTCTCTGGAGAGCTCTCTAGCATTCAAGGGGTAAAAAGGCTCTATTCAAGTGTATTGGGAATTATTCATTTTAATTTGTCCCCTATGGTGCAGATGGTTTACTCCAGAATAACTCCAGGTTGGTATTTAAAGGGATAGTAATACATAAGTATTACTAATCCCTTTATTAAAGTCCTATAAAAATAAATGTATTGCCCCCAGTGTCATCACTCAAACCTTTATGGTTTGAGAGATAATCGCTCCTAAAGTTTCCCTCTCCCTCCCCCTTCCCCGTAGTCAGCGTTCTAGCTGACTGCAGGGAAGCCTGTAGTACGACTTTCAGGCGGCTCTCCAGCAGAGCCGCGATCGCGTTAATAAAAAAGAAAACTTTCACTGAAATGGTCTTCCACATGTGCTTGGTTTGCAAGCACGCATAGAAGACCGTTTTAGTGAATTTTTTTTTTTTATTAACGCAATATTGGCTCTGCTGCAGAGCCGTCTGATAATCTAAGACCAAATTTCCCTTCAGTCAGCTACAAAGCTGACTTCGGGGAAGGGGGAGGGAGAGGGCAACTTTAGGAGCGATTATCTCTCAAACTATAAAGGTTTGAGAGATGACACTGGGGGCAATACATTTATTTTTAATAGGACTTTAACATAGGGATTAGTAATACTTATGTATTACTATCCCTTTAATATTTGGCCCTTATTCCTTCTCCAATATCTGATCCTGTAGGTTAGTGCAGTTCTGTGGGATGTACAGCCAGCCACAGCAGCCCTGCACCCAAGAATTCTTTTGTTTACAGCAATATAATAAGTTTAACTCTGAAAAGGTTTACTTTGCCAAGTGGGAGAGACACAGATAGTACACACAATCAAATCAAGCTACAATACAGCAATCAAAAATATATTCTTTACTGCAAACTAGCTTTTATATTAAACAAAAGATACATTGTTTGAGGCTGTGATTAACGCAAAATAATGATGGTTTCACTTTAAGGGAACACTAATTCCTAACAATGAACTCGGGTTATATACACGTAATTATTATGTACTTGATGCTAGCTTCTATACAAATTCTCTGTTTTCTGAGGCCTGAAATCTAGTCTTACATGTGGTCTGGGGCAGCAAATATTCCTGTCTTTTCCAGGGCTCCCACTGATCATGCAGGATTATATGTAAATGGGTTGGGATAAGAGTCTGTGAATACAAGAACAGTGAACACTAATCACAGTCAATTAACCCTTTGAGTGTCAGAGGTGTATCCAACACATTTCATAGCATTGCATTGGATTTGCCTCTGGCACTCAAAGGGTTACCTGACTTTAGTTCTTATCTATCAGTACAAACAGCACAAGCAAGATTAAATAAATAATCTCTGATGAGGACAATTTACACATGCATTAGGATATAGCTTGAATAATTGATTTTTAAGTATACTAGCTGTTAGTATGTGATATTTAAAGGGATAGTAATGTCAGAAAAAAAGTATTAACTATATGGTAGATATAATTAAAGGAGAGTACTTGCACTTATTCGTATCTCTCAAACAATTATGGTTTGAGAGTTATAGGAAAATAAAGTTCTCTGGTCCCTCCCCTTTCTGCTTGACGAGCTATAAAGCTGTCAGAAGCAGGTTCTGGTCGCTTGACCAGATGTGGCTCTTCAGCAGCTCCGATGTAACAATATCTAAAGACAAATACTTAATTTACAACAGTCTACAAAGTGTGCCTGGTTTGCAAGCACACTTTGTAGACTGTTCCAATGACATACTTATTTCTAAATAGCGTGATGTCAGCTCTGCTGAAGAGCCTCAGTCTGGTCAAATGACTGGAATCTGCAGCTGTCAGCTAGATGGCAGACTTGAGCAAAACAGCCAGGAAAAGGGTAACTTTCCCAAGTTATATCTCTCAAACCATAAAGATTTGAGAGATAAGACTTACATAGATGTTAATCTTTTTTAATGTCTACAATATTATATCAACTTAAAATTAACCATTAATAACCCATTAAAGTAATATCAACCCATTTTATTTTTGTGGTGTTAGTGTTTCTTTAAGACAAATGTTTTGCTTCAGCAGTGTATTGACTCTCTGAGTGCCAGAGAAGTTGTTTATTGTATTGCAAAGCAATGTGATCAACATTCCACTGGCATACCTAGGGTTAAGATCTTCATGTTTTGTTAGATAAATTATCAGTTTTTACTTTCACCTTTTGGTTGGTAGAGACATCCTGGAATTAGCAATGTGTTGGAAAGGAATGACATTCAGGGTTTAACCTTTTAGTGCCAGAAGACTGTCCAACCCATTGCAATCAAAGTGTATAGTGTGTTTTTTTGTTTATGTTCATACCTGGGAACTTACAGTTGAGGGCTACCCGGAGGGTAGTCCTCTTTTCAGCGGGGGTGACAAAAATGACGCTAATCGCGTCAAAAAGGGTTGGGGCTTCACGCGAGTGTCTGGGGGGACTTAACCATTTGAGTGCCATAGTGGTACGGAATGCATTGCAAAGCAATGCATTCCGTACCACTCTGGCACTCATAGGGTTAAAGGTGTCACACAGAAGGCTGGGGAAGGAGGAAGACCGGGAGAAAAATCAGATGTGGCAGAGTTTCAATAGAAACTCTCCACATCCGGAGGAATCAGCCTTTGCCCCGGAGACCCGGTAAAACTCTGTCAGAACCAGAGTCTCCGGGGCAAATCCGGAGAGTTCCCAGGTATGGTTATGTTGATTGATACTGATATATTGATTGTTTTAGAGTAACACCAGCATAAATACATTGTTATTTGTGTAATGTTATGGTTGTTTATTCTATACTCACTTTTTATGCTTTCATGGGGGGATGTTATATTAGGTAACACCACCACGAATTGTTTCCTTCCTGATCCAGAACAGGTCTCTCATTCACCACTGTTAACTCTTTCAGTGACAGAGGGGTATGCAACTCATTACAAAGCAATGTGTTGCATAACCCTCTGGCACTCAAAGAGTTAATTGATCTCTGTGGGGAAGACCCAGGCATTCCACCCTTGCATGTGCACAGGTGAGCTAATCAATCGATAGATCATATTGATTTATTCACCTTTGTTCAAGCAGAGAAACACCTTAATTAATGTTTACTAGTGATGAGCGAGCACCCCAATGCTCGGGTGTTCGGGTGCTCTGACCGAGCACCCCCTGAGGCTCGAGTGCTCGGCCGAGCACCCGAGCCCCATTGAAGTCAATGGGAGGACTCGAGCATTACACCAGGCACCCCCTGCTCTGATGAGGGGAGGGTGCCTGGTCCATAGGAAAATGGCAGAAAAGGATGGAAACACCACAGAAATGGTTCAGGGACAGCATAGGGAGGATGTCTGGATGCATCTTGGACTCCAACATCGCTGCTGGGAACGATCTTTCGCCCGTAGTACGCCATTTTTACAGACTGACCGTAAAACACACAAAAAGGAAAATAAAAACGACTTTAGGCGAAAAATTGTTACCAAACAGTATTTGCTGTATATTTACTTGTATATCATCTGCAAATTCTCCCAAAAATTTCCTTGATTTTTCTGAACTGAGGCCATGATTAAGAGGGAAACGTGTGCAGAGGCAAATTCTCCCAAAAATTTCCTTGATTTTCAGAACTGAGGCCATGATTAAGAGGGAAACGTGCGCAGAGGCAAATTCTCCCAAAAATTTCCTTGATTTTCAGAACTGAGGCCATGATTAAGAGGGAAACGTGCGCAGAGGCAAATTCTCCCAAAAATTTCCTTGATTTTCAGAACTGAGGCCATGATTAAGAGGGAAACGTGCGCAGAGGCAAATTCTCCCAAAAATTTCCTTGATTTTCAGAACTGAGGCCATGATTAAGAGGGAAACGTGCGCAGAGGCAAATTCTCCCAAAAATTTCCTTGATTTTCAGAACTGAGGCCATGATTAAGAGGGAAACGTGCGCAGAGGCAAATTCTCCCAAAAACTTCCTTGATTTTATTGAACTGAGGCCATGATTAAGAGGGAAACGTGCGCTGAGCTGACCATCTAAAACATTATGGGTAAGGGTCTGCTGCAGAGCTGACCATCCTAAACATTATATGCGAAGGCCCGCTAGTCAGCTGACGCTATAAAACATTATATGAGAGGGCCCGCTAGAGAGCTGACCCAATAAAACATTATATGAGAAGGCCCGCTGGTGAGCTGACCTATATAAAAATTGTCAAACAGGGCCCGCTGGTGAGCTGGCCCTATATAAAAATTATATCACAGGGCCCGCTGGTGAGCTGGCCCTATATAAAAATTATAGCACAGGGCCCGCTGGTGAGCTGGCCCTATATAAAAATTATATCCCAGGGCATATGGAAGAGGAGGAGGAGGATGAGAACATTAAGAGTCAACCATATACCCGTTTTTTGGGTGGAAGGGGTGAATGGGAATACAGAGTATTCACATCATTGTAAATAACATATATAAAGTGACTTTATGTTCCCCCGGGGCTTTCCTCCAGTGGAGTGGAGAAGTCAGGGGAAATCCAGGCCTTGTTCATTTTTATAAGTGTCAACCTATCAGCATTGTCGGTGGAAAGGCGGATACGCTTATCTGTTATGATGCCACCAGCAGCACTAAATACCCGCTCAGACAGAACGCTGGCGGCAGGGCAGGCCAGCACCTCCAAGGCGTAGAGTGCCAGTTCATACCACGTGTCCAGCTTGGACACCCAGTAGTTGTAAGGCACAGAGGGATCATTGAGGACGCTGACACGGTCTGCTACGTACTCCTTCACCATCTTCCAAAACTTTTCCCTCCTTGTGACACTAGGCTGCGCATCAGGGTGAGGGTGCTGGCGGGGTGTCATGAAGGTGTCCCACGCCTTGGAGAGTGTTGCCCTGCCTTTGTCGGAACTGCTGTGTGCTCCCCTTTTCTCCCCTTCTCGGTTGGCCAAGGTAGCACGTACTCTGCCGCCAGCGTTGTCAGATGGAAAATTTTGGAGCAATTTTTCAACAAGAACCTTCTGGTATTGCACCATTTTGCTTGTCCTCTCCACCGGAGGAATGAGAGATGAGAAATTCTCTTTGTAGCGGGGGTCCAGAAGGGTGAACACCCAGTAATCCGTGTTGTTTAAAATGCGTATAACGCGTGGGTCACGGGAAAGGCAGCCTAACATAAAGTCAGCCATGTGTGCCAGAGTACCAACAGTCAAGATTTCGCTGTCCTCACCAGGAGGATGACTCTCAATATCCTCATCCTCTTCCTCCTCTTCTGCCCACCCACGCTGAAGAGATGGAACTAAAGTTCCATGGCTACCCTCTGTAGCGGAGGCAACCGTGTCTTCCTCCTCCTCCTCCTCCTCCTCCTCCTCCGCCTCCTCCAATTGTCGCTGAGAAGACGAAGTGAGGGTGCTCTGGCTATCACCTTGTGTAAGCTCTTCCTCCCGCATTTCCACCTCTTCCACATGCAAAGCGTCGGTTTTAATTGTGAGCAGCGAGCGTTTCAGTAGACACAGAAGTGGGATGGTTACACTGATAATAGCGTTATCGCCGCTCACCATCTGTGTCGATTCCTCAAAATTGCGTAAAACCTCACAGAGGTCTGACATCCATTCCCACTCCTCACTTCTGATTACAGGAAGTTGAACGGAGAGGCGACGACCGTGTAACAGCTGGTACTCCACTACTGCCCTCTGCTGCTCACAAAGCCGGGCCAAAATATGGAAGGTGGTTTTCCAGCGCGTGCTCACGTCACACAGCAGCCGGTGAGCTGGCAATTGTAAGCGCTGCTGCAGCTTCAACAGGCCGGCCGAAGCTGTAGATGACTTACGGAAATGTGCACACACGCGGCGCACCTTGGTCAAGAGATCATGCACATTGGGGTAGGTTTTTAGAAATCGCTGCACCACTAAATTAAATACATGCGCTAGGCATGGTACGTGTGTGAGCTTGCCGAGCTCCAAAGCCGCCACCAAGTTACGCCCATTATCACACACAACCATGCCTGGTTGCAGGTTGAGTGGCGAGAGCCACTGCTCGGTCTGGTGACTAATCCCCTGCAACAGCTCTGAGGCCGTGTGCTGTTTGTCCCCAAGGCAGATCAGCTTCAGCACGGCCTGTTGACGCTTTCCCACTGCAGTGCTACACTGCTTCCAGCTACTGGCTGATGGGGGAGTGGCGCTGCGTGTAGAGAATTCGGAGGTGTAAACGGAGGAGGAGGAGCCAATAACGTAGGTGCTGGCGGAAACCCTGATGGAGTTAGGGCCCGCAATCCTCGGCGTGGGTAGCACCCGTGCCATCCCAGGGTCCAGGTCGCTCCCAGCCTCCACGACATTCACCCAGTGTGCCATCAGGGAAATGTAGCGTCCCTGGCCACAAGCACTTGTCCATGTGTCAGTCGTTAAGTGGACCTTCCCAGTAACTGCGTTGGTCAGGGCACGGGTGATGTTACGGGACACATGGTGGTGTAATGCGGGGATGGCACACCGGGAAAAGTAGTGGCGGCTGGGGACCGCGTACCGAGGGACAGCTGCTGCCATCAGGCTGCGGAAGGACTCAGTGTCCACAAGCCTAAATGGCAGCATTTCGATGGCCAGTAATTTGGAAAGGTGTGAGGTTAGTGCTATGGCCTGTGGGTGGGTGGCTGGGTACTTTCTCTTGCGCTCAAATGCCTGGGGTAACGACATTTGGACGCTGTGCTGGGACAGGGAAGTGGATGTGGTCGCTGATGGTGCTTCAGATGGTACAGGTGCAGGGCGGGAGGTATGCGGGCCTGCGCCTTCGACAGGCGATTGGCCGGCACCGAAAACAGGGGAAGAGGAGGCAGTGGTGTGGCCTGCAGACACAGATGGGCGATCCAGGCGTTCCTCCCACTTATTACGGTGCTTGGATGCCATGTGTCGGATCATGTTGGTGGTGGTGAGGTTTCTAGTGTTCATGCCTCGGCTCATTCTGGTGTGGCACAGGTTGCAAACTACAATTCTTTTGTCGTCCGCACTTTCCTTAAAAAAACGCCATACCGCGGAACACCTACCGTTTGGCAAGGTAGATTTACGCAAGGGGGTGCTCCGTGGAACATTTGCGGGCCGGTTTGGTGCGGTCCGCCTTCTTTCTGTAGCCACACCACTGCCTCTTCCAGCCTGTTGCGGTGCTGCAGATGGCTCACCCTCAGGACTGCTGTCATCGCTCGGCTCTACACCTTCCCAGGTGGGGTCAGTCACCTCATCGTCCACCAAGTCCTCCTCCACTTCCTCACTCTGATCATCCTCCTCATGTCTTGATCCCACCACATACTCAGTCATTGACAACTGTATAACATTCTCCTCAACAAGGTCTTGAGACGGTAATAGTGGTTGATTTAATGGCAACTGTGTCTCATCATCATCATCATCATCCACTACTTCCTTTGACCTTAAATGCCGTTCACATCTGTCATCTTCTTGTGATTGGGTACCCTCTAGAGGTTGTGAATCAGGGCACAAGATGTCATGTTCCTCTGCAAGCGTGCTTGGAGAGAGGGTCAAATGAAGGATTGGTGATGAGACGAGCTCCTCACTATATCCCAGTGTGGGATCACTTCTTTGACCAGACCGTGTATGGTGGGAGGAAGGATGATCAGAGTGAGGATTATGTTGACCAGACTCTTGGCTACTGAGAGTGGACTTGGTGGAAGACAGGGTGGTGCTTAACCGACTGGAAGCAGTATCAGCTGACATCCAACCGACCACCTGTTCGCAGTGGTCGGACCTCGAGAGTGATGTCCTGCGACGCCCTGTGAAATGAGACATGAAGCTAGGTATGGTGGATGTCTTTCTTTCTTGTGCTCTGGCACCTGGCACAGTTTCTCCGCGTCCTGACCCGCGCCCTGAACTATCAGGATCACGTCCACTTCCCCGTCCCTTTTTACCCGCCTTCTTCATCTTACACGGAATATGTGACTTTAATATTTGAGTTTGAAAACTTAACAGTATTTCTTCCTATTCTGCAACTGTGCAGAGTACACAGAATAGGCTGCTAAACTGCGGTGACGAACACAGAATGGAATATGTGACTTTAATATTTGAGTTTGAAAACTTAACAGTATTTCTTCCTATTCTGCAACTGTGCAGAGTACACAGAATAGGCTGCTAAACTGCGGTGACGCACACTGAATGGAATATGTGACTTTGATATTTTAGTTTGAAGACTTAACAGTATTTCTTCCTATTCTGCAACTGTGCAGAGTACACAGAATAGGCTGCTAAACTGCGGTGACGAACACAGAATGGAATATGTGACTTTAATATTTGAGTTTGAAAACTTAACAGTATTTCTTCCTATTCTGCAACTGTGCAGAGTACACAGAATAGGCTGCTAAACTGCGGTGACGAACACAGAATGGAATATGTGACTTTAATATTTGAGTTTGAAAACTTAACAGTATTTCTTCCTATTCTGCAACTGTGCAGAGTACACAGAATAGGCTGCTAAACTGCGGTGACACACACTGAATGGAATATGTGACTTTAATATTTGAGTTTGAAAACTTAACAGTATTTCTTCCTATTCTGCAACTGTGCAGAGTACACAGAATAGGCTGCTAAACTGCGGTGACGAACACAGAATGGAATATGTGACTTTAATATTTGAGTTTGAAAACTTAACAGTATTTCTTCCTATTCTGCAACTGTGCAGAGTACACAGAATAGGCTGCTAAACGGCGGTGACACACACTGAATGGAATATGTGACTTTAATATTTGAGTTTGAAAACTTAACAGTATTTCTTACTATTCTGCAACTGTGCAGAGTACACAGAATAGGCTGCTAAACGGCGGTGACACACACTGAATGGAATATGTGACTTTAATATTTGAGTTTGAAAACTTAACAGTATTTCTTACTATTCTGCAACTGTGCAGAGTACACAGAATAGGCTGCTAAACGGCGGTGACACACACTGAATGGAATATGTGACTTTAATATTTGAGTTTGAAAACTTAACAGTATTTCTTCCTAGTCTGCAACTGTGCAGAGTACACAGAATAGGCTGCTAAACGGCGGTGACACACACTGAATGGAATATGTGACTTTAATATTTGAGTTTGAAAACTTAACAGTATTTCTTACTATTCTGCAACTCTGCACACTACACAGAATGTGCTGCTAAACTGCGGCGAAGCACACTGAATGGAATATGTGACTTTGATATTTTAGTTTGAAGACTTAACAGTATTTCTTCCTATTCTGCAACTCTGCACAGTACACAGAATGTGCTGCTAAACTGCGGCGAAGCACACTGAATGGAATATGTGACTTTGATATTTTAGTTTGAAGACTTAACAGTATTTCTTCCTATTCTGCAACTCTGCACAGTACACAGAATGTGCTGCTAAACTGCGGCGACGCACACTGAATGGAATATGTGACTTTGATATTTTAGTTTGAAGACTTAACAGAATGTGCTCTAATCTGCAACTTTGCACACTAAACAGAATGTGCTCTAATCTGCAACTTTGCACACTAAACAGAATGTGCTCTAATCTGCAACTTTGCACACTAAACAGAATGTGCTCTAATCTGCAACTTTGCACACTAAACAGAATGTGCTCTAATCTGCAACTGTGCACACTAAACAGAATGTGCTCTAATCTGCAACTTTGCACACTAAACAGAATATTTTTTTTTTTTTTTTTTGTTTTTTTCCCCCCACACAAAATAACCTGCTGCCCCCACACACAGTAGTCCTAAAAAGGACTTTTGGTTCTTTTTTTTCACAATTTTGGTTTTTTTCCTCCCTACACTGCCTTTCCCTTCCTATCCTCAGCTCTCCCTGGCTAAGACTGAGCCGAACTCGATGGTCAGGTGCTATACAGCACCCGACCACGGGTTCTGGCCAGCCAATCAGTGTAATGCCAGCAGCCAACATGGCTGCTGGCATTACACCGATGTCAGAGCCTCCCTGCACGTTTATTGGCTGCGCAGCAGCCGCAAAACGTGCGGGGAGGAGACCCGAACATGGCGGGCGAGCACATGCGGTACTCGTACGAGTACCGCCATGTGCCGTGCAGAGCGATGCTCGAGCCGATCCGAGCATCGGCCGAGCATGCTCGCTCAATACTAATGTTTACATATCCTAGCTGTAAGTAAGTGACAAAGTTATAGCAACCAATTAAATGTTTTGATTTTTAGTGATCCTATAACTATATGAATAACAATGTCCCCATAAACTGGACAGGCAATTGAACTACTGCAGCCAAAAATGCAGTTTTGAATTGTGTGTATATTAGGCGATATGTTCCATTTAGTTTAATAACCATTTGAAACACGCAATTAACTTTTTACTTTGATAATACAAAATATGTTTTAGGCCTTTTCCTGCTTAGTAAGGCTACTTTCAGTGTTAGGAGATATTTCATGTAATAGTTATTATAGCATAAACCATTTTTTTAACTGATAGCAATAGCACCATCTGGTGTCCAAAATGCTTTTTATGAGAATTTGTTATAGCCTGAGACTCTCTATCATAAGGGATTAAAAACAGCTCCACCTAGAGGTCACACTAGGACATTGCACTTTAGTAATTTAAGCCACTCGAGCTGTAATAACATCTGAAGCATAAATGAACTTGTCACCCTAAGTTATATTTATATAATTTAAATAATTTCTTAGAAATTAATCATTATTTGTTGTTGGCACTGTGTGGCACTTAATTCTAATTAGTTTCTGTGCTTGAGCAATATTACCAAAAACTGTGTTATGAATGAATCTAGATAGAACCCACACACCAGTTATGTGTCTAATACCAGGGCTTAAAAGTTGAAGTCCGTTGCTACTAGCCAGACCTGAAAATTTACTCACCACTGTAAGCCATAACATACCAACCAGGGCTGAATTTCTACTCGCCAGGGTTAAATTTTCATTCGCCATTGGCTAGTGGCGAGTGGAAATTTTGAGCCCTGCTAATAGCATAAGAGCGGTTAACTTTGGCTACTATCGTAACTAATTGCCATACTGTACATGGAATGAGCATAAAGTGCTCATTCCATGTGACATTCAGGATCATTTTTGAAAAAAAATGTATTTTACAAAAAAATGTTAGTACAACAAGCGACAGATTGTAATACAAACTAAACTTATCTTAGTACGACAGGGCCCATTTTAACAACAGTCAAGATAATGTTGCAATATGAGAAGGGGGAAGTGGAAACAGGGGCAATCGTCAGTCCATCCCTTCAACATACACTTGAACTCTCGGGATCTACCCCAGACATTGTTTTCAGTGTTCATTAACAGGTCTCCAGGAGCAGAGGCTTTTTCTCCATCATGAGAATTTCCCTGGAAACCCCAGCTAATTCCCACACATCCCACACACTTGCTGCATTTCTTATCTCAGGAGGCAAATATAGTTTTTGATACCTTTTATTGGCTAACTAAGCAGATTTAAATGCAAGCTTTCAAGACCTTAGGTCTCTTCCTCAGGCATGAATATGAGAAACCTCCTAAAGAAACTTGCACAACTGGATAGTGATAACATGCCTGAGGAAGAGACCTAAGGTCTTGAAAGCTTGCATTTAAATCTGCTGAGTTAGCCAATAAAAGGTATCAAAAACTATATTTGCCTCCTGTATTTATATGGCTAACACGGTACCAACTCTCATCGGTTTCTTATCTCAGGGGTAGTCAATTGCTGGACTGAGGATGATGGTTGTTGTGGTCTCCAGCTGCTGGAGGTCCAACAATTGACTACCCCTGCTTTATCCAGCCTGCCAGGACTAAGCCTCACCCGCATTATGATGCAAACTGCATAATTTTATTGCTCCCACCTCAGCCCTTCTTACTACTCCCTAAGCTGGAGTCACAGATGTTCCCAGATATGCCTGAGGCTAATGTACTAAGGAAAACATCTGCTCCACAGGAAACTAATAACAATTCCCAGCTATAGGTCTAGTTCTAGTCGCTGATCAAGTCAATGAGAACACTGATCTATATAACGGACAGCTGTTCTCAAACTGTTCTGTAGCCTACTGGCCTACTAGTCCATGTGTGCTAGCTAATTAGGTAAAAAAAATGTTTTTGTTAATAATATCAGATGGGCTGCACCCTGGGGTCAGGTGGCTGCATTTGGCACATGGGCCGCATGTTGGGAGCCCATACATAAAGAAATAAAGCTTTGGAGACCCATCTAGCATTTAAATCATAGGGAATTTTTATTGATCCCCTATTGTGCAGTCGGTTTTCCTAGAATTGCTTCTCCTGTGCTTTATTATGTGACATCTTCTTCAGTAAACAAATTAGTAAATGACATTACAGTATTTCTTTTTTAGCACTGGTAACAGAGGCTATTGTTTATATATATATATATATATATATATATATATATATATATATATATAATGAAAGATAATTACCTATTTGGGTCAAGTACAAAGGTCAAAGATAGAACTTTCCAAATGCTAGTTTAGTATTAAGGTGTCAGCTCTCAAGGGCTACTGAAATTGTTGATAATGTCAAAACTTTTAATTAGATTTTAGAATATATTTTTCATTTTAACTTCTTGGATGACAAAGAAAGGTCTCCAATGTATTATTAAGCATTGATTCATAATATCCGTACCTGGTAACTTTCTCCTTTGGAGCCCACTGGAGAAAGCCCATGTGCTTGAAATTGATCTAAATGATGAAATGTCTTTGTAAAGTGGGTGGGACTTAAACGGGTGGGAGGGAATTAGAGGAGAAAAGGTAGAGTTTGAATGGGCAGGAAGTGGGCAGACAAGGGTGGGAAGTGGTGGAATGAACTAGAAGTAGGCTTTATCAGGGAAACTCATCAAAGACGGAGAATCAGCCTCTGTCCCCGGAGACCCAGTAACTTACTCTAAAAACCAAAGTCTTTGGGGAAGATCCAGAGAGTTCCTTGGTATGATAATATAGTAAAGACCTATAGCATTCAATGATTGAAAATCCCTTTTTAAATCAATGCATACTGCCAAAATTCAAGTTTTCCAAAGAAGGATGATTGTATTTAAAGGGATAGTAATACTTAAAATGTTAAAAAAAATATGCTGTAGGGTTTATCCCCCTGAGTAAAACAAGAGTACTCCCACTGCTGAAAGGTGTTGCATTCAAAAGTTATTCATTTTCAAAGTTGAATTTTTTAGGTGCAATATCACAGTGGCCTGAAATTGTACAGTGGCGCTGTTGCTACACCATCCTATGGAGATTTATGGTCAATTGACCAGAGCTGTCCGTAGGATCGTGTAGCAACAGCGCCACTGTACAATTTCAGGCCACTGTGATATTGCACCTAAAAAATTCAACTTTGAAAATTAATAACTTTTGAATGAAACACCTTTCAGCAGTGGGAGTACTCTTGTTTTACTCAGGGGGATAAACCCTACAACATATTTTTTTTTACATTTTAAGTATTACTATCCCTATAATCAGCAGGGC
This sequence comes from Rhinophrynus dorsalis, assembly GCA_037306005.1. Classification (NCBI taxonomy): domain Eukaryota; kingdom Metazoa; phylum Chordata; class Amphibia; order Anura; family Rhinophrynidae; genus Rhinophrynus; species Rhinophrynus dorsalis. The sequence goes on along the minus strand of CM074721.1, from coordinate 70,962,862 downwards.
TCACTAAACCAGCAATTTGAAGACTATCTGTCACCTTAAGACTAGTTAATTAGTTTTACAGAGTACTAAACTAAAAACTTATATGTTGTACTAGTCATTTATCTGTAAAATAAATAGGTTTCGGTGGCACAGTGTGGCACATTATTAATTCCTTACACAGTGTGATAACTACTTATGTTCAAGGCCAAGCTTCTTTCTCTGTGTGCTATTTGAAATGCCCTCAATGAGCAGACTCTATCAAGATTCATTCATAACTCAGTGTGTGTTAATATTGTCCCAGTATCATGATTTGTTTACCTGTCAAACTCCTGTTCCTCTTATCGGTTTTCATTGGATGACTGACCTATTTAAACCTCACTTCCTCTCCTTCTCATTGTCTGTCTTATGAGCTGTGTTGCTTGATTTTCCTGTCCATCATGTACATTCGCCTTCTGCCACCCTCTCTCTCTTTCTCTTTGGCGGTCTTCACCACTTTCTTTGTCTCCTCCCAGTCCGGCATTCCCCTTTCACATCTCCATCTCTTTCCTGTGGTAACCCTCACAGCATCCTCAGACTCCTCTCTGCCATTCACTTTTCTCCTGTCTCTGTCTTTCTCTTGATGGTCTTTGCCACATCCTCAGCTTCCTCTCTGCTCTGCCATTTGCCTTCTGCCTCTTCTTTCTTTCTTTCTCTTTGGCGATCTTCACCACATCCTCTATCTCCCCACCACTCTGCCTTCTGCTTCTCGCCTCTCTTCTCCCTTGCCTTGTTCCAGTGTTTGCTGTTAGTCACAAAACCGCACATGCTGTGTCTGATACCACATCCTTGTTCCATCGTCCACTCTTAGTCACAGAGCCACAAATATACAATCAGACACTCCAGCCTTGTTCCACTATTAGTCACAGAGCCAGACATATATTGCCTAAAACTCCATCCTCGTTCCACTGGTCATCACAGAACCACACATACACTGACTGATACCCCAGCCTTCCTCCACTTGAAGTCACAAACCCACACATATACTGTTTGACACCCCAGCCACAGACAAATGCATTCACAGTCAGACACTCCATCTTTACTCCACTACTAGTTACAGAGCCTCACATACACTTTTTGACACTACATGCCACTCGCCAGTGCAAAACTTCCTGACTCACTGGGAGATCTCCTAGGGGGTTCCACTGGAGCAAGAAGGGATGATTCTGCATCTTCTCAGCATCCTTTCAGCAGTGGCAATGGCTGACTTTCAGAACATTGTGAGCCCCCTTGGGAGTGACATGAGGCACCACTTAGACAGCAGGCTATGAGGGGTTATCAGTAAGATATTAGTCTGCCAGATGCACACAATGCCCTCCCTATTCAGTGTGAATATAACGTCAACCTTGGACAATGAGAGCTGGTCATTAATGTCACGCTCATAGAGCGCATATGTACTTTTGGAATCCGATTTCTACTTAATAATATCAGGCTGAAAAAAAGTACATGCAAAAAAATAGAACATTGCTACTGCAGTCTGTTACAGTGTGACCAACAACAAAATTGGGTTAGTCACACTGAATCCATGATGAGAGTTATGACAATGGAAGTTTTTATCTGTCCACTGTACTGTCGGTTTGTTCCAGAACTGTTCCAATTCTCATTTGTACATAAGACCATTAGAGGATGATTTAAACGGATAGTAATACTTAATATGTAAAAAAATATATATTGTAGTGTTTATCCCCGTGAGTACAAAAAGGGTGCTCTCACTGCTGAAAGGTGTTTTATTCAAAAGGTATTACAGCTCAAAGTTTAATTTTTTAGGTGCAATATCAGAGTGGCCTGAAATTGTACAGTGGCATTCTTGCTACACTATCCTATGGACAGCTCTGGTCCACGGACCATAAATCTCCATAGGATGGTTTAGCAGCAGCGCCACTGTACAATTTCAGGCCACTATGATATTGCACCTAACAAAATTCAACTTTTAGCTGTAATACGTTTTGAATAATACACCTTTCAGCAGTGAGAGTACCCTTATTTTACTCAGGGGGATAAATCCTAAAACATTTTTTTTTTTTTTTTGCATTTTAACCCTTTGAGTGCCAGAGGGGTACGGAACGCATTGCTTTGCAATGCGTTCCGTACCCCTCTGGCACTCAAAGGGTTAAGTATTACTATCCATTTAATAAGAAGAACTGGGGCGACCAAATATACTATAGGGGACAAATGAAATTACACACAAAAGGTGCAATTCAGTAAGATAAAGATTTGCTATTCTTGCTTGCTTCTGTTTTATTACCATTCAATAAAACAGAATCTATTTGAATTCACTTATACAGAATGAAATGCCATAAAATGGGGCCCCTTACCCCTCTCGCTGTTAACTTGCCCTATAAACAGAAGCCTCTCCCTCCTCCTTATCAAAACATTGAATTACACTTTAAGACTCCACCGAGCCCTTCAAATTTATTCCTTTTCCACTAACAGAATATATCCCAAGTCTGCAGAAGAATATTTATGGCAAGTTAAACAAATGCTGCATTGGATAAGGAAGTGATTAAGAAAGGGTGTAGTTTTATGAGTAAATCATGTTGAATGTTTAAAATGTAATCTGTGTCATGCTCACTCTCAGTGAGACGATTTATTTGAGCCAGACCATATTTATAAAGATACATTCTTAGAGGCTGATTTAATAAAAACTGCGACATAAATACAAATTCCTATTGATTTAAACACAATGGGGGATATTCACTAAGCGTTGATAAAGAGGTGATAAAGTGAGCATAACTTTATGTCCCCCCCCCCATTCTTAAAGTGATAGTAATGTTTCACAAAAACAGCAGCTCCAATTAATCTTCATAGTATTTGGGCCATGGAAAGTGTTATTTCAATACTGTCAGAGTTGTAGTTCAAGAGTAATTGAATGATAAAGTATTCCCCTCCCGCTCCTTTTACCTAGTGTAAGCCGCCTCCCCTCAGATGTGGAATCTGGTCCTGGGACCGGACAGCTCACAGCAAGGGACAATCTTCTTACTGTGAGCATAAGGAAAACCCTTCCCCCTTGACATGTTTTTCTGGTTTTTCCGTATGCTCACTGAAGATTGTCCCTCTCTGTGATCCATCCGGACAGTCTTGCTGCTCTGAGGTGAGCAGTGTTACATCAGTAAAAATGGCAGGAGGTGAATACTTTATCATTCAATTACTCCTGAACTACAACTCTGACAGAACTGAAATAACACTCTCCATGGCCCAAATACTATGAAGATTTATTGGAGCTGCTTTTATTATGAAACATTACTATCCCTTTAAGTCTATGCAAACTTTAAAGTCTTATGGAGTTTGTATAAATGCACTGGCACAGTTCATTTTCTGTACTCGGATGTTGGCTTCCTACTCATGCAGCTGCAAGCCCATTAATGCCCAGACAATCTTAAGTGACTTGAATGCGTTGCGTACACCTCTGGCACTGAAAGGGTTAATTCGGTGTCCTATTGCTTGGTTTCCTCTGAGCAAGGGAGAGATATACTTGAGTGCTAGAACTGCAGGGTAATCATGTCTCTCTTTGTTATGTACTAGAAAGTATAATCACTTTAATGCATCCCATTGCTCACTACGCTGTCACTAAGACTTCAATGAGAGCAAACCCTGGATGTATAATGGCGTAAAGTTAATGCACTTTTCTCTGAACAATGTTAGTATATGAAATTAAACAAGGTGCAGAGGAAAAGAGCACCACAAAATGCCCATACACTTTCCCACTTCCATCCCCTTTAAGGCAGGAATAGCACTAAGAAATCACTTCCAGCACCTATTTTTTGTGTGGAAATATACTATCACACAACCCCCACCTTATGTGTTACATGCAAAGACTGACATACCTATCTGTATCCTAGCCTCAATGACCACAAATTTGCAGCTTTTTAAAATATAAGCATAAAATTATCTGGAACCCTTTGCAAAGAGACAGAAATCATGTTGGTGTCCTTTAACCATGCCCCTGGGTATCCTGTGACACTTCCACTGATAGCTGTCATGAACAATCTAGAAGCCAAAAGAGTGACTGGACTGGACTCAAAGCTAGGTCTTTCCCAGGTTATGTCAACAGACCAGTGGACGATTTTTATTTTTGTCAGGGCTAATACAGGATATCTTAAACCCACTAAAGGTCAAGTCAAGTAGTCCTTCTGTCTATATGCAAAGAATGATAGATCTGTAGAGAGATTCAGTGTGTGCTATGAAGACAATGCTTAAAATGTGTGTAAGAGAATAAGTGAGACAATTTTTGCTTTGTTCCTGTCCATGAGGTGCCATGAACCCTTTAACCTCTTGGACGCAAGAGATTTTCAAAAGGGTTAAAAGTCCCAGGAAGGGTTTGCTTGATTAAGATGAATATATTTTATTCAATTAAAGGGATAGTAATGTTTCATAATAAAAGCAGCTCTAATTAATCATCATAATATTTGGACTTTGGAGAGTGTTATTTTAATTCTGTCAGAGTTGTAGTTCAAGAGTAATTCAATGATAAAGTATCCCCCTCCTGCCTCTTTTACTAATGTAACACTGTTCAACCAGATCAGAAGGGAGGTGCCTAGGTAGACTGCAGAGAGGGACAATCTTCAATTAAGTTAAGGGAAAAACTTGTCAAGGGGGGGCATGGCTTTCATTGTTCTCATAGAAAGAAGATTGTCCCCTTCTGTTATCTGTTGGTCTTACAACCAGATTCCATATCTGAGAAGAGATGGCTTACACTAGGTAAAAGGGGCGGGAGGGGAAACTTTGCTTGCGAATATCTCTCAAACCAAAAAGGTTTGAGAGATAAGACTTATATCGTTCTTAATGTTTTTTTAATGTCTACAAAATAAAATAAAGATAAAATGAAGTATTACTATCGCTTTAAGCTCTCTTTGCATGCATGAGCAACATTTTTTTTTATCAAAACGTTGTTAGATTGAGCATGCTTAATGTGCACGATAAACATTTTATTTGATCTAATCTTTTGTTTGATAGAGAATGATTTACACAGTCATCTTTTTTCCATTTTTGCCTTTGTTCAATCAAGTGAGCTTTGAGAGCACAATCAACATTTTTTCTGATTAATCTTTTGTTCGTTCAAACAGGCTTCACGCACTATCAACTTTTTGTTATATATTTTATTTGTTAAAATATACTTTGTATTCATGATTGGCATTTTTTTAATCAAATATTTTGCTTGCTGCAGCCCGTGTCATTCACTCTATTAGCCTTTTCCTTTTGTGCAATTTTTTTGCTCGAGCTTGATTCGCAAATACAGCTGTTTTGTTCAAACCAACTTTTTCCTCCTATACTGTTTTTCTTGATTGAGCATTCTTTGTGTACATGACCAACATCTTATTTGTATGTGTAATATAGATATATATATATCCTATTGTACAGAGCTGCGGAATTAGTTGGCGCTATATAAACAAATAAATAAATAAATAATATATATCTGATTGAGCACAGTTCTCTCACATGATCAACAAGTACTTCATTCTTTGCTTATTATTTAAAAAAAATCAAAAAGATTTTTAGAGAAATAAAGTGCTCCCCCCATGCTTTGTTTGTTAAACAAATGACAACATAATTAGGGATGGGCGAAAATTCCTGCAGGACTTTTCACAAAAAAAACCTATTTCCCACTTTTTTTCATGAAACTTCCTGCCCATGGACAATGCATAAAATGTTCTCCTTTTCGCCACTGCCAATAAATTTCCCGCAAGAACTTTGCCATTTTGCCTGTGTTTTCTATAACTGTAAGATTTCCTGCCGCAATATTACTTTGTTTGAGGGCTGAAGAGGACAAATAAATAGCTGAAAATAAAAGTTTTGAGCCCTACAGCAACAAATGTCTTGAAAAAATTGTTAGCAGGCTAAGTGCCTTTGTCCTTTCCCTACAACACTAACTTACTGCTTAAGGTACATTGGCACAACCATGCTAGAAAAATAACTGTGGCTTGGGCTATTCCAGCAGGGTGCAACAGGTGACATCAGTTCTTTAAAGCCTCTGTTTTCAACAAAAGGGCAACATGTCAACTGCCATCATGTTGGCAAGTTTACCATTCCACAGGGGTACTTTTGCATTATTTGTGTGCCTGTTTTGACTTCTTTCTAAGAACTTAGAAAGTGTGGGATGGCAGTACATAGTAGAAGAACTGAACTTTATTGGTTTAAAGACATCACTTTTCGGGGTGGTAGCGGTATGTGTAGGACCTCTATCATCGCCAAAAACAAACTCAGAGTCATACTCCTCTGCAGTAGGAGCAGAACATCTTGGCATACTCTCTGACACATCAGCACTTCTATTGTACCCCAGAGCCCCGGGATTGTTTAAGAGTACTTCTGCTGCTGCTAGTTATGGCACCTCTTACCTTTTGATTGTGTGCCTAGGTGTGAGCCTGATTTCCCCCTGCTCACATGTATGTATGTATGTATGTATGTATCTTTATTTATATAGCACCGTACATGTACACAGCGCATAACAGAAGTTGAAATAATACAATACAAAAATACAGAACAGGGTTAAGAGCATTAAGCTAAAGTGCAATCATTGCATTATTTTTTGGGGAAAGTGCAGCAAGGGAATCATAAACTGGGAAAGGGATCCTGCCCCAAGAAGCTTATATCTAATCACCTGCTTCATACACAGATCGCAACATACTTAGCTTTTGGATCCTGAGTGAAGTACCTCCATAATGTGGACTTAGTAGACTGCTGGGTTCCTGAGAGGCTGCTGCTACTATGCTGCTACTACTACTACTAACTACTGCTACTAGGTACCAGGGCTAGATGTTGCTGAAATTGTACTACTACTACTAGACGAGCAGAGGCACTCATCAAAGCTAAAGCTGTGAATATGTTGATAATCTGTGTTTTTGCTGGTTCCTAACACTATTTGTGTGTGTGGCTGAGTGGGACTTGGATTTGGACTGTATTTTTTGGCATCTTTGTTTGTCCAGGGTCAGAATCTCCAGTTGTTTTCCAAAACAGTTTATAGATGGGCACAGAGCTCCTTTTCAGTGGTGGAAGAAGATGCACTTTTCCCCTTTGAGGGATTTTCACAACATTCATTACTACTATCAGGACAGGTGTTTTTGTGCTTGTTTGTCTCACTGTCAGATGCAGCAGTTGGTTGAGATACTACACCTTGTTGCACTATGCCATCAATGCTGAAATGCGACTCATTGTTGTCTTCAGTGCTTTTAGATGGTTTATTAATAGTACTGGTGCTGGTGGTGGTGGAACTTTTGGTGAGAGTTTGACAAAATACATCTTCCTCAGGAGGAGAGGGATAACTCTAATTTATTGTTTGCTGCAAAAAACATGGCTGCTGTCAGTTTTTGGACTAACACACATCCCTGCACTGCTGCTAATCCTTTCACCCTACCTCTACACCTTGTGTATTTACTGGACATTACTCAACTACTGAGTGTGTTTTTACTGTAAAGTACACAATATAATTGATTGTGGGAAATGTCTTGCCTTGGATCTCTACTAAATACTCTATTGCATCTAGTATCAGTCTGCCTCAGTCACAGCTCACATCAGGGTCCTTGTCTCTGTCACCTATCAATGTATTTATTTTAATTCACTGCCCCCCTATCCATATCACTACCAACAAAAAACACATTCCCTATTCAACTGCATCAGACTCCCTTAGGACATAGATAACAGCCAGCTGAGGAAGAAACTTGGATTGCAGTTGCCTGTGTTCTCCCAGTCAGTCACTCAGAATTCTGGGGTATTTGGGTAATTCTTCTTTGCTTCCTTCTCACACCCCTAGACTCCCCTAGCACAGAGATAACAGCCAGACCAGGAAATAACTTGGATCACAGCTGACTGTTTTTACTTGGTCACACAAAAGTTTGGGGTATTTGGGGTAAACCTCCTTTGCTCCCTCCTCACACCTGAAAACTCTCCTATGACAGATATAACTGCCAGAGCAGGAAGAAACTTGGATCACCTCTTCCTGCGTGTTCCCGGTCAGTCACACAGAATTTGGGCTAATTCTTCTATGGTCCCTTTTCATACTCCCAGAATGCCCTGACACAAAGATAACAGCCAGATTAGGAAAGAAATTGGGTCACAGTTTTCTGTGTCTACTCGGTCATGCAAAATTTGGGGTAACCCCCCCCCAGACTCCCCTAGGACAGAGATAACTGCCAGATGAGGAAGAAACTTGGAACAAGGCTGCCTGTGTCTTCTCAGTCAGTCACACCAAATGTTGGGGTATTTGGGGCCAACTTCCTTTCTCTCTTCCTGTCCCCGAGACTCCCCTAGTACAGAGAACATATTTTCTGCCTACAAGACCCCCAAAATTAAGCTTTAATTCCACTTTATTAGCCTGTCTTCATTAGCTTAAAAATGCACTGCTTTCTCTTGCTCTCGCAAACACAGAATGACATGCTATGAGAACCTGACACCCTGTTATATGCCTGCAGGAAAAGAAGAGACACTTGCCATGTGCTGAGGAGATGCTCCATTGCTTTCAATATAATGAGCTAGGTGTAAAAAGCAAAAGAAAGTACTTTTCACAAAATATTTCCCACTTGGTAAAAAGTACCATTTTCCCCTTGTTTCACTTATGAGACAAAAACTTTCACATATCCCTAACCATAATAATTAATAGATGAGAGCAAATAACAGTTATCCCATTGTTAACTGAAGCCTTACACATCCATACTTTTCATTGCTTGATTAATAGATGAGAGCAAACTACAGGGGAGTCACAGATTTAACTATAACCTGGCATTTCCATACTGCTGATCCTTTCAGTGATGTTGGCTTTAGTGTAAGTCTTTTGCCTTATAATTCCTTCCATTTTGTAAAGTAATTTTTGCACACTTGCTCAGCCAAAAAATATATTTTATTCTATTAAGCATGTTTTTCATACACAATCTTTGTAATTAACTTTTCTTTGATCCAGCATGTTTTTGAGACCTCAGTCAACTGTTCTTCAAAAGTTTTGTTTGACTGAGTGTTCCAAAATGTTCTCGTGAAATGGTTTTGTTTGAGCTTCACCGATGTGATGGACCTTTTTCTTACATGTTCTGTATCACTGGAGCATGCTTCATGCACACTATTCACCTTTTTTTTAAACTATGTTTTTTTGCTCAATCAACATTTTTTCCAATAATGTTTTATTAAGTTGTGTGTTTCGTATGCATGATCAACTTTTTTTTTATTGTAATTGAAGTTTATTGATTTTCAAAAATGACTTACACAGAGAAAAACGAGAGTGAATAAGAAGTTACAGAAAAGAGAAAGGAGAAAGCCTATATTCATTAAGTGTACTAAAGGTTGAACCACAACACAAGGTTTCTGATGCTTCTCCACCAGGCCAAAGTGGGCGGAAAGGCATGGAAAAAGCTCTGGCTAGTGCGAAAGGTAAGAAATCAAGGTTCAAGCAAAATGAAATTGGGGCTTTCTAAAAACAGCGACCAACGAAGCCAGGTCTCATTATACCTGTCAATCTCATCAGGAAAGGAAGAGGCCAGTTCCGCCATTACCCTAAGCTCCTCAACCCTTTCCACCCAAGCAGAGAGCCCCAGGGGAGTAGGTTTCCTCCAATGGAACAAAATAAGACTATTTGCCCCAGGGGAGTAGGTTTCCTCCAATGCAACAAAATAAGACTATTTGCTGCTACTAGCAGATGGGGAACCAGTGTCTTCCTATACCAAGACAAAGGCAAAGATGTGTGGTGTAAGAGAAGATGCTCTGGTCTGAAAGCAGGGGAGGAGGTCTGTGAGGTTTTGAATAATCTTATATATCGCCTTCCAGTAGGGGGCAATCACTGGACACCCCCACCAAAGTTGAAGAAGGTCACCAGGTGCCCCTCTGCAATGCCAACAGAGGCCATCATGACTGGGGTCAATACACAGCATGGTCACGGGGGCCAAGTACCACTGTGACAACAATTTGTATGCAGATTCTTGGTATTTTGTGGAGATCAAGACATGACGCATGGCACACATAATCTGTTACCACTGTCTTGTAGAAAGGGAAATTCCCATGTCCGTCTCCCACCTCCCCACAAAGGATGGAGTCAGGGGTTCACCTCCAACCACCAACAGCAAGTACAGACATGAAAGACCATGTCTAAGAGAGGCTGATCGGGTGCATTACTTCTCAAACATTGTGAGAAGCCTGGAGAGTTGATGTTGTTGTACGATGGAGGTGACATAATGGCGCAATTGATGATATCGAAATGCGTCAAGAAAAGTCGGGGGATCCTCACCTAGTACGTCTCGAAGTAGCAATAATTTGCTAGCTTCCATAACCTGGAATAAGTGGGAATCTGTGTCTGATGAAAGACGCGGCTCCCCGGTATACCAGTCGAGAAGTCAGGATTATGCACTAGGGGAGTCATGGGTGAAGGGAAGGTGGACAAGGAATGTTTAGTAATGATCATGTTCCAGATTGTCAAAGTTGAAGAGATACAAGTGCACTGCCTCAAGACTGGATTGTCACGGTTTATTATGACTCTCAGACACAAGTTTTAGGTAAAAATCAATTTTATTGAAATAATAAATTGATAACGTAGGATGGCAATCACATACATACAGATATTCAGAATATAACAAGACAGAAGGCAGACTCTACCGGTCCTGTCAATATACCGGACAGGACAGTCTGAAGTAATAGAATGTTAGGCTCTACCGGCCTTGCCAATACCGGGTAAGGCAACCTGCAGATGGAATCGCACAACGGTTCTACCGGCCTTACCAAATTACCGGGCAAGGCAGCCTCAATAGATTCATAATGTAGGCTCTACCGGCCCTGCCAATACCGGGTAAGGCAACCTCAGATGGAATGTGGCAAAAGGTTCTACCGGCCTTACCAATACCGGGCAGGGCAGCCCAGAGATAGTAGCAGCAGTCAGATGGTAATGGCAAATTGACAGGATCGTAAGCAACCCAGTGTACACACACTGAGACTAACAGGGGAATCGTAAAGCCGCAAGGCTTTGGAGCAAACCAGCGTCCGCATGCTGGGACCAACACTGAATTGTATAGCCGATAGGCTTAGGAGCAAACCAGTGACCGCACACTGGTGTAACAAGCGAGTCTGTATAGCCGCAAGGCTTTGGAGCAAACCAGCGTCCGCACGCTGGGACCAACACAGAATAGTATAGCTGATAGGCTTTGGAGCAAACCAGTAACCGCACACTGGTGTAACAAGCGAGTTTGTATAGCCGCAAGGCTTTGGAGCAAACCAGCGTCCGCACGCTGGGACCAACACAGGATAGTACAGCCGATAGGCTTTGGAGCAAACCAGTGACCGCACACTGGTGTAATAAGCGAGTTTGTCTAGCAGCAAGGCTTTGGAGCAAACCAACGTCCGCACGCTGGGACTAACACAGGATTGTATAGCCGATAGGCTTTGGAGCAAACCAGTGACCGCACACTGGTGTAACAAGCGAGTTTGTCTAGCCGCAAGGCTTTGGAGCAAACCAGCGTCCGCACGCTGGGACCAACACAGGATTGTATAGCCGATAGGCTTTGGAGCAAACCAGTGACCGCACACTGGTGTAACAAGCGAGTTTGCCTAGCCGCAAGGCTTAGGAGCAAAGCAGCGTCCGCACGCTGGGACCAACACAGAATTGTATAGCCGATAGGCTGTGGAGCAAACCAGTGACCGCACACTGGAGTAACAAGCAATGTCGCCGACGCGACCAGGCAGGAGGTTGCCAGGATACAGGAGACAGGTGATGCGATGACAGGAACCAGCAACGATCAGTCAGGTCAGGAAACAGCAGAGTAAGTTCAGCAGGAACTGCAACACCAGAGACTAGGCCGGAACCAGGACTGGAAGTACTTCAGCATGCAGGAAACACTGGAACAGTAGAGATCAGGAACTCAGGAACACATGAGATCAGGAACTCAGGAACACTGGAACAGAGGCCCAGCTATCACTGACATAGTGATAGCAAGAAGGTCAGAAACAACACGAAAGGGCAACCAAAGGGTGCCCAATCCAGGTTTAAATAGGCAATGAAAGGCAGGCTATCTGCAGACAGCCAATAGCAGCCCCCTACTGGTGACAGACAAGGAACTGCAGCAATCACGGGCACCGTGATATGGATACTTTTATCAGGGTGCAGCCACACTGTGGTCTGAATAGATCCCTTTGTCCAGAACCGGTCAATACTGACCCACTGCTTGCTCTCTACGGACACCTCCCAATCAATAATCCAGAGGAGATGGCTTGCCTGGTAGTATAGCTTAAAATCAGGGAGAGCTAGGCCCCCCAACCTCTTGGGCATTGACAACTGGGACATACGCAGCCTCGGCTTCCCTCCACGCCTTACATATCGCAAAACAGCAGTCCTAAGGGAGGAGAAGAACAACCGCGGCAAGGATATATACAAGAGGTGTGGCAAGAGAATCATTTTTATAACGTTAATCTGTCCCGTCCAAGTTACATGCGGAAGTGCCCAGGAAGCTAAATCAGAACAAATGTTAGACAACAACAGCATGTAATTAGTTTGGTAGAGTGAACGGGGATCAGGGGCAAGCCAGATCCCTAAATATTTGAGTCGATGAGAACACCATCTGTAAGAAAATGACTCCTGCATTAGCTCCGTGGTGCGGTGCGACAACAAAACACCCATAACCTCAGATTTCGACATATTAATTTTGAGGTTGGTCAAAGAGCTGTAGTCTAAGAGCTCACGCTGAAGAGGGGGGAAGGAGAGAATAGGCTGGGTGACCAAGAACAACATGTCATCCGCAAATGCCACAACCTTGTAATGAAAATCCCCCATGCAAATGCCATGGATATCCCCATTACCCCTAATCGCATTCAAGAGAGGTACCAAGGACAACACAAACAAAAGTGGTGGGAGGGAGCAGCCCTGACGAATCCTGAAAAGAAGCCCATTCACCTGCTCGCACATGCTCCATTACGGCCATCAAGAATGACCAATCCACCCTGTCAAACGCCTTTTCAGCATCAGTGGACAGGAGCAAACGATCAGGACCACGGCCTGCTTGTACCCCATTAGACTAAGTGCTTTGATGGTGTTGTCCCTGGCCTCCCACCCAGGAACAAAACCCAGACTGGTCTGAATGAACTAGCCCCGGCAAGTGAGGCGCTAGTTGAAGAGCCAACATCTTCTCCAACAACTTCATATCCGGCAAGGTGTCCCACAAAAGGCGCGACCAACCAAGAACCTCAAAATACGTAATATGCATGATACAGTAAGCATAGGCATAGAAAAGAATATAGCATAATATCTCTCCCGTTCAATACCACATGACTTGCCAAACCAAATACTGAAGCGTATGCCTCGGAAAGCCGGCTACCCATAGTTCACAGTAGTGACCTCAGCCACCGAAAGGAAACGTGCATAGTCCCACTTCAAGTCCATGGCAATCCGGGATCATGGTTGATAGGAGTCCAGGAGAGCCACAGCCCAATCCCACAGTTTATTAAGTCCAAACCACCTCCAGGTGAGGGAGACAGTGTGTAAGAGAAAAGGGGTATTGGAGCCGGAAGGGGGGGAATAGGTCGTAGGCAGTGAGATATGTAGAGACGTCCATAATTAGTCCAAAGCATAAGATGGGCTCCAGATAGACTCCAGCCAAACAAGATGCATTGTCCATCACTCCTCAGTGGTGCAGTCCCTCCTAGGGAGATGAGGCTCTAGCCGATGCTGTTCCCTGTGGGAGCCAGGAGGCCTACCCCACCTCTGCGCCCTCGTTTGGGAGACGTATTCAGGAGCATCCCAATCTGGTAGAGAAAAGCCGGGTAAATTAGCTGCCCAGGTACAACCAGGCACATCCGTGGTGCTCAGAATGACATGAGAGGTATTCCCAATCCGGGCTACCAAACTAAAGGGGAAGCCCCACTGGTAAGGGATGCCTTGCACTGTTAGGGCTTGTGTAAGTGGCTGAAGTGCTCTACGTTTTTGTAGAGTGATCCAAGACAAGTCCTGGTAAAGGGTAACCTCACTCCCACGGAAGGCTCCTGCTCCTCGCCTTGTGCATAATTTCCTCCTTCAGCCGATAACTAGAAAGACAGCAAATAACATCATGCGGGGGACCGTTATCCGGACCCTGCTGTCGGAGTGCCCTATGAGCCTGCTCCAATCCAACTGGAGTATCCTTCGGTCACGCCATAATCTCGTTGAAAAGTGAGGAAAGTGTGGTAAACAAATTCCCTGTGGAGATCTCTCGGTAAGGCCCCATACCCGGATATTGTTGCGTCTACCCCTGTTGTCAATGTCCTCTAACAAGCAACGGAGCTCCAATATCGGAGAGGCATGTTGGCATGAAGAGGAAATCAGGTCCCGCAATTCTCCTTCTACTCGTGTAGACCGCTGCTCAACCGCCTGTACTCTAGAATCAAGGGCATCTAGGCCTGAACGGAGGCTCACGATATCCTCTTGAACCTCTCGGACTCCCTGCTTAATCTCCGATGCCAGGGTGAGGAAGTTCTCTCTAGTCGGGATAGTGCCCACAAGGGCCAAAAGGTCCTTCTGCATGGCGGACCACTGAGTATCCGCCGGGGCCGGCGAGGGTGGGTGGGTCGGAGGAAGCCGAGGGAGAGGGTGAAGCCGCCATATCGGATCCCTTGTCACAGCGGGACGAGCCTGCAGTAGAAGCGAAATAGTCCTTCAATGAATTGTCCTTCTGCTTTGTACCGGTCCCAGGAGTGCGCTGGTCCGTAGAGTATTGTTTATTCGGAACCATTATAGCATTAGATGTCTAAAAGCATAGAATATGCTGGCCTCCAGCATGGATCGATTAACTCATGCAGCCATCTCGGCTCCAGGCCAGCCACGCCCCTTGTTTGAGAATGTTTTGCCCTCACAATAGATATTCTGTAATCTGTATTGTTTTGTGTCATCGAATGTGCTTTGTGTACACAATCAACTAGGGCCGCAACTAACGATTATTTTGATAATCGATTAGCTGGCCGATTATTTTTTCAATGAATCGATTAATTGGATAAAAAAACAATATGCAAATTTTTCATTATTAAAATGATGTAATGAACAAACTGAGTGTTAAAAACAAACAGCAGAATAAAAAACTTTACACATTAACATGTGTCATTGTTATTATTTTACTATGGGGTCTATGCACCTCTCTTTCTCCCCCTTGCACCTCTATTTCTCCCCCATGTATTTTTTTCTCCTCCCTTGTACCTCTTTCTCCCCCCTTGTACCTCTTTCCCCCCTTGTACCTTTTTCTCCCCCATGTACTTCTTTATCCCCCCATGTACTTCTTTCACCCCTTGTGCCTCTCTTTCTCACCCCTTGTACTTCTATCTCCCCCTTGTGCCTCTCTTTCTCCCCCATGTACTTCTTTCTCCCCCATGTACTTCTTTCTCCCCCTTGCACCTCTCTTTCTCCCCCATGTACGTCTTTCTCCCCTTGTGCCTCTTTTTCTCCCCCTTGCACCTCTCTTTCTCCCCCATGTACTTCTTTCTCCCCTTTGTACCTCTCTTTCTCCCCTTTGTACCTCTCTTTCTCACCCATGTACTTCTTTCTCCCCCATGTACTACATTCTCCCCTTTGTACCTCTCTTTCTCCCCCATGTACTTCTCTCTCCCCCCCGTGTACCTCTTTCTCCCCCGCTTGTACCTCTTTCCCCCTTGTACCTCTTTTTCCCCATGTACTTCTTTCTCCCCCTTGTGCCTCTTTTTCTCCCCCCTTGTACTTCTTTCTCCCCATGTGTCTCTCTTTCTCCCCCATGTACTTCTTTCTCCCCCTTGCACCTCTCTTTCTCCCCCATGTACTTCTTTCTCCCCCATGTGCCTCTCTTTCTCCCCCATGTACTTCTTTCTCCCCCTTGCACCTCTCTTTCTCCCCCATGTACTTCTTTTTCCCCTTTGTACCTCTCTTTCTCCCCCGTGTACTTCTTTCTCCCCATTGTACCTCTCTTTCTCCCCTTTGTACCTCTCTTTCTCCCCATGTACTTCTTTCTCCCCCACATGTACCTCTTTCTCCCCCCTGCCCTTGTACCTCACTTTCTCCCCCCTTGTAACTCTTTCTCCCCCCATGTACGTCTCCCCCCGTACCTCTTTCTCACTCGTGCATCTATTTTTCTTCTCCCCACTGCCCGTACTGATGACATCTGGGGCTGAACCATGTCAAACGCGGAGACGCAGGACAGAGGAAGAAAATACTAGCATGCTCCATGCGGCGTCATCAGCGCGGGCAGTGGGAAGACACAGTAGCACCCGGCAGACATTAAGGCGTTCAGCCTTTCAAAATGTATTGTGGCTGGGGGGGCTGCTGGGCGGCACAACTAATCGCTGCACAACTAATCGATAATGAGAATCTTTGGCAACAATTCTCATTATCGATTTTTATCGATTTAATCGATTAGTTGTTGCAGCCCTACAATCAACAAATGCTTTATTCAATGCTTACTAATGTTTTAACAGATTTTATACACCTCCCATACATGAACAATCGAAGATGCACTCTATTCAAATAAAAAACTGTACAACCAAAGGTCTTCACTGTGAAAACACATAAAAAACATTATCACAGTATACACAAAAGTACTATGTACGCACATACTGGTAAATTTACAGCTGTGGCTGTGTGTCAGCTGGGATCTCAGCTAGGATGTCCCTAGGTTTGATCCTGCTTTCCCTCTGTTCACATGCTTCTTACACAGAAAACATATAGCAACATATTTAGCTTTTGGATAGTGAGTAAAGATGAGCGAGCACCCCGATGCTCGGGTGCTCGGGTGCTCTGACCGAGCACCCCCTGATGCTCGAGTGCTCGGCCGAGCACCCGAGCCCCATTCAAATGAATGGGAGCACTCGAGCATTAAACCAGGCACCCCCTGCTCTGATGAGCGGAGGGTGCCTGGTCAATGTCCCCCTTCATCTCCGCTATGCCCCTCTTCCACAATGTCCCCCTTCATCTCCTATGCCATAGCGGAGATGAAGGGGGACATTGTGGAAGAGGGGCATAGCGGAGATGAAGGGGGACATTGTGGAAGAGGGGCATAGACTCTATGCCCCTCTTCCACAATGTCCCCCTTCATCTCCGCTATGCCCCTCTTCCACAATGTCCCCCTTCATCTCCTCTATGGCATAGGAGATGAAGGGGGACATTGTGGAAGAGGGGCATAGCGGAGATGAAGGGGCACATTGTGGAAGACGGGCATAGCGGAGATGAAGGGGGACATTGTGGAAGAGGGGCATAGAGTCTATGCCCCTCTTCCATAATGTCCCCCTTCATCTCCGCAATGCCCCCTTCATCTCCGCAATGCCCCCGTACCTCCATTCCCTGGTGGTCCAGCGGAGCGTCTTCGGATCTGTGCCTCTTCCGGCACAGATCCTCTTCACCCGAGCATGTCGGGCGAGCACATGGCGGTACTCGTACGAGTACCGCCATGTGCAGAGCAGAGCGATGCTCGAGCCGATCCGAGCATCGGCCGAGCACGCTCGCTCAACACTAATAGTGAGTGAAGTATCTCCATAGACTGAGGGTTCCTGAGGGACTACTACTACTTCTACTGGGGCTAGATTTTGCAATTGTATTATTAAAGGGATAGTAATACTTCGTTTTAACTTTATTTTATTTTGTAGGCATTGAAAAAACATGAAGAATGATATAAGTCTTATGTCTCAAACCTTTATGGTTTAAGAGATATTCACAAGCAAAGTTTCCCCTCCCGCCCCTTTTACCTAGTTTAAGCCATCTCTTCTCAGATGTGGAATGCAGTCCATAGACCAGACAGATAACAGCAGGGGACAATCTTCTTTGTATGAAAAGAATGAAAGCCCTTCCCCCCTTGACAAGTTTTTCAGCTTTTTCCCTTATCTTAATTGAAGATTGTCCCTCTATGTAGTCTACCTGGGCACCTCCCTTCTGATTTGGCTGAACAGGGGGGGTGAGATACTTTGCTTGTGAATATCTCTTAAACCATAAAGGTTTGAGAGATAAGATTTATATCATTCTTCGTGTTTTTTTAATGCCTACAAAATAAAATAAAGATAAAACGAAGTATTACTATCCCTTTAAGTGTTAAAGGTGCTGCACTTTCAACAACAGCAACAGAAGCACCATAGCTAGAGTTGTGGATGTTGATTATCAATAGTGTATGGCTGAGTGGGACTTGGACTTTGAAGTGGTGACTATTGCAATTATTTACACTATATGAGATATTCTAAGATTACAAGTTTTAGAAATCATCACTGTCAAGGCACTATTTATATTATGCATATAGTTAGATACTGAATTATTTTACATTTAAAATAGTTGTTGTCTTTACGCTTTATAGGTCACATATTTTTTATAGCGCATGGACAATCTAGAACAGATTGTAGAGTAAAAAATTAGTGGTAGGAATTGATCACGATTCATTATTAAGGTTATATAGCATTGTATTCAATATTATTTTACCGCACCCTCAGTCTAGTACTTGCCTCTTGTATTTAGTATATAGTAGGTGTAGTTATGTCATAGTATTTTGATTGGCTAGCCTGCATGTCAGAGTTTGGGACGAGTGGATGCTTCCCTGTCATTTATACAGGTGTATATGTGTACGAATATATTTGCTATAGATGCATATATATGTATAACTTCATAACTTTATTTGTATGGCTATAACTATGGTATTTACGAAGTAATACTTTACGTTTTTATTATTGATATAGATATGTAGGTGTAGTTGTTTTTGAGAGTGTACAGTCTTGTGGAGATATGTGTGTGTCCATCGTTGGGACATGTCTTCATATACATTTGACATACTGGAGCAAGAACGAATTGTGGATGTGCCCACATATCTATGGACATGTAGATTTATTTACATTTAGTCTATTTTTATGCCATAAATATGGTTTTATTTATTGATATTTAATGGTCATTATGTCAAGTGTTGGTTTCATTATCTTTCATCCATTTATCATTATTATTGTATGTATTTATGCTCTGGATGTGATGCGAATATCTGAATGTCAGTTGGGTGGACATACAAGTGTGTCTGCAGTTTAGTTAGATTGCTCAGACGAATCTCCTTATGTGGGATATGTGTCTTTAAGAGCTAGCGGATGGTGGACATACTGACATGTTTCTATTTGTCAGTTGCCTATTTATACATTTAATACATTTAGTATATTGTTTTTGATTACCTGATTATGTTAATATCTACCCTACAGAATGACAAGCTTATGTTACGCTACTGATGGGGTAAGTTGGAAGTGGACATAGTTAGATTAGACCCACTAACAGGTTAATTAGAAATATATCAGAACAGCATCCATATCTAAATAAGTGTCACTTTGTTTCCATCTCAGAATTGTCCAATCAGATCCTGAAAAAGAATTTAAAACCTCTCCATTTACTAATGTAGCCCTTTTGCTAACCTACATACCTACATATGAGAGCTGCTAAATGCATTGAAGTGTAGACTTTTAATTTAAGTTTTATAATAAATATATATTATTGAGTAACTACATACTGGGCTTGGAGCAGTTAGTCTTTTCCATATCCACGAGGAGACAAGCGGATACACTGTGGACACCAAGCAGAGACAATAGGAAGTTCTCTGCAGTTTTTTACTGCTGTGGATGTGCATATGTAGAACTACAGCCATTCTATAATGTGAGTGAGATTTATATTGCTGCATTATTTTAACAGTGTAATTAGGCACTATTGGCACCTCCTTCATCAATAACTAGCAGCAGCATCCATTTGCTTCCTATAGGTTTATGAAGTCTTAAAAAAATATATGCATTTGCATTTTCCCTTAGTGGGAGTTATAGAAGATTGGGGGAGACTAATAAACCTATCAGTATAAAAAATATTGAGTAAAAATGGCATAAAAATGAAGGATTGACATTTTAAAAAGAAGATTATGCCAGTAGTTGTGGTCTGGGAAAAGTGACGGTTCAGCTGGCAAAAGTTCTTGTGAAGTGAATTTATAAAGAAATGTCACTGACTGTGACAATTTAGCGACAGAATTTTCACCAGAATCTTAAAGGGGAACATTTGCATCATATAAACTTGTGCACATTGTCTTTATTTCGTAAAACTAGATTAGCGTTGGGTTTTTTAAGTGTTATTAACCTAGTACTAAAGATATGCAGAGTTAAAATACTGCACTTCCGCATTGTGTGGCACCTTTTGTGTGCGGCACCAAGTTGCAGGACTTCCCACCTCTCTCCCAGCTGCCCCAGGGACAGGGCCGTATTTAGAATTAGGTAGAGTAGGCATCTTCCTACAGGCGCACCCAACAGAGGGGCGTCTGTCACTGGGATCATGTGTGCAGTGTTTTTTTTTTTTTTTTATTAAATTCGCTTGAGTCACCTCCCCGCCCGGCCCCATTAAGACAGGTCTGTGCCTCCTCCTTTGGCACAGACCTGTAGCTGCTGAGCTTCCTCGTTGGGTTTTTAGTAATACAGAGCGCCGGGAGATGACATCATCTCCCAACGCTCTGCATTACTGAAGACCGAGCAGGAGCTATGGCTCTGTGCAGAAGGAGGAGGCACAGAGCTCTCTTGCCACTGGACCACCAGGGAAGAGGTAGGAAACGGGCACTGGGCCAATGTGAGGGTAATATGGAGATGATGGGGGCAATGTGAGGGCAATGTGGAGCTGATGGGGGCAATATGGAGCTGATGGGGGCATTGTGAGGACAACGTGGAGCTGATGGGGGCAATGTGAGGACAATGTGGAGCTGATGGGGGCAATGTGGAGCTGATAGGGGCAATATGGAGCTGGTGGGGGGCATTGTGAGGGCAATGTGCAGCTAATGAGGGCAATATGGAGCTGATTGGGGGCAATGTGAGGGCAATGTGGAGCTGATGGGGGCAATGTGAAGGCAATATGGTATATGGAGATGATGGGGGCAGTATTGAGCTGATGGGGCAATGTGAGGGCAATATGG
This sequence comes from Rhinophrynus dorsalis, assembly GCA_037306005.1. Lineage (NCBI taxonomy): Eukaryota > Metazoa > Chordata > Amphibia > Anura > Rhinophrynidae > Rhinophrynus > Rhinophrynus dorsalis. The sequence goes on along the minus strand of CM074721.1, from coordinate 70,942,022 downwards.
TATATGGAGAAGATGGGGGCAATGTAAGGCGATATGGAGATGATGGTGGCAAGTTGGAGCTAATGGGGGGCAATGTGGCGATAATGGGGGCAATGTGAGGGCAATATGGAGATGATGGGAGGCAACGTGGAAATTAGGAGCATTGTGGAGGTGTCCGGTGCAGATGGCCCATGGGGGGGGGGGTTGCTTCAGATTTCTGTGTCTTCAGGCTCCTGAGATGTAAATCTGGCCCTGCCCAGGGAGCGCATTCACGCTTCCCTTTGAGGTGGCATTTATGTGAGCTATGGTTCTTAGCACTTTTTAAATAATTGTCCTTAAGTCATTGCAACTAATGATAATGGCAGGTCAGATTTATAAATGAGTAAGGGCATCTTTATAGTGTTTGATTTTGCAATAAAATTATGTTACACTGTCCTACTGTGCATGGGTGTCTGGAGGGGGAGCCTGGCCATGGAGTCATATTATGACTATGCCCCCCTGAAATATTTCTATGGATGCCCCTGCTTCTGCATGATCTCCTTCATCCCTCTAGGCAGGAAAGAACTTATGGCAGAGCACCTGTAGTCAGGCACTGGGCTTATTATACAAGCCTTTGAAAATAAATGAACATGCTTACAACAAGGCAATTCTTGAAAAAAAAAATGTAGTCATATGACTAGATAAGCCACTACCAGGGACATTATATGCCACCCAGGATGTTTGCTAATTTAGTTCCTAATGCTCCTGAGTCATCTGAGCATTAAATGTCACATCACATTATCATGCTGTTGTATCCACCTTGCCCATGGGTAGTAGTAGTGTTGGTGGGAGTGGGATAGGTATCTTCATCCCCAAAGACAGTGGAGGTGAAACCTGCACTAGAGGTGGTGGTACCTAATTGTCCTTGGTGCTGAGGCAGCAACAGCACCACAACAAGCCACCATCACTTTGCATGTATCTGGTGAGAAACTGTCCAACCAATGTAACCTTTCTCCTCCTTCACCTCCCACAAGATCATCGGCGTTGGGCTATTTTTCTACGGTGGTAGGGATGGACTGTGCAGTTATCAACAACTGCTATGTTCCCAGTGTGTGTGAAAATATTAGGAAGGACTGGAATACACATCTTGGCATGTCTGCTCTAATTGCATGTTGTCAGTACCACTCAATAAAAATAATTGACCTGGTATGAGCCTGGCATATTTTGCAGGGTCCACAGGCTGCCGATATCCCCTTATCCCCTGCATTTTATTAGTCTCCATCATATTGTGATATATGATTATTGCACCACTCAATGTGCATTGTGTGGAGACTTACTGCCAGATCCTTACATCTAAAGATTCATTTCTGCTGATGGTACCGGTGGCAAAGCTGTCAGTGTAAGTGCCAAGGGGGGAGGACCCCGAGGGTGCTGGGGGAATCAAATAGGATAATAGTAGTAGTAGCCTGGTCCAAGACTTGGGCGCTAGCTGACAATGACACCAGTGATGTTGTCATCTGCAATGGGTTGTCTTACGCCTTTTTGTAGGATTTTTATGGGGCACTTTGTTCTTGTCATTGGGGTGGACAGGGGAAACAGTGAGAGTAGCACATGTTTTCTTGGGGATTGGTTGCACATTTGGGTGCTTTGCATGTGCTTTATTAGGATGGCTGTGCCAAGGTGTGACCCCCTCACCCCCCTTCACAGCCTTATCACAGAGTTTGCACATTGCAGTAGTGAACAATTGCACAGTCCCTACCCCCAAGGAAAAGTATTTTCACACCCGTGAATTCAGGGGGGGAAGGAAGAGAAAGATCTTTTAGACTGCATAGCTTTTCCCCAGATGCACCTGAAGTGCAGTATGATGATGCTGCTGCCTCATCATTAGCACTAGCTGTAGGAAGTTGAACTTCCACCTGTCCCAAATTACTGCTGGTACTTCCACAACCACCACCACAATTTGTGCTGGCGATGATGATGACCCGACTACCAGCAGTATCCAGCATGGTGAACACACCAGCCATATCCTGCTATAATAATTGATGATGCTAATGGGACTGGGAGTCAGACCATTCAGCAGCGGGAAGTTCAGAAATTACTGTATCACCAAACAGTATCATGCAATTGCTGGCGAAACTCATTCCAACCATATCTCTCTCCCTCTGGGCAAGAAAATCTCCCAACATCATGTCTGAATCATTACCGCCCCCCTCAGCAGCAGCACCACCACCATATACTCCCTCCTCTCTTGCTTGTGGTGGTGGTGACTTTGAGTATGATATAGGTGTTGGTGGTACAACTGGTGTCACACTCACAAACACAGCAGCAGGCTCAGATTCAGACAGCTGCAACTCTGCGCTGCTACTACTGCACACTGCATTAGCCCTTTTCAGAAGTTCATCCCATGGCCCTGGGAATGTGGTGGCAGCACTATCTGCTGGTGAGGTCTGAGGCACAATGGATAGGTATGGGTGGTGGCAAATGCAACAATATCTGGTGTTAGTGTGCTCTGAGTCACAGAGGATGTGGTGGGAGCAGTTGCACTATCTACTGTCAGGCTCTATCTACTGTTAGGTTTCTCTGAGTAACAGATGGGGATGTGGTAGAGGTGCTGCTAGCACTATCTACTGGTGAGATCTGGCGTATTTGAGTTGCAGGCGATGTGATGGGGTGTCAGCAGCACTATTTGCTGGTGAGGTCTGAGTCACTGGGGATAGGATTGGGTGGTGGCAAATGCAACAATATCTGTTGCGTGTGGACTCACAGAACATGTGGTGGGGTGGAAGCACAATCTGCTGGGCGCTTTTGTGTATTTGAGTCACAGGAGATCTCATGGTGATGGTGGCAGCACTCTCTGCTAGTGGGCTCTAGTATTTATGAGTCATAGGAGATGTGGTGCAGGTGGTGGCAGCACTATCTGCTTGAGGGCTGTGGTCACAGGGATATAGTAGGGGTGGTGGCAGCAGTTTCTGCTGGTGGGCTCAGCTACTACAAAAACTGCTGCCAATGGACTCATCCATATCAGTAGTAGCAGACTCCCAACTCCTCATGCTCATTTTCCTATTTATGCACTGGCACTGCAGTACATCAGGCAACAGAAGAAACAGGTGTATTGGTGCTAACTCTGTCTATACAACTACTCCAAACTATTTTTTTCTCACTGTAGATTTCTCTAATTCTACAGCTCTCTGGAGGAGATTCACTGAGAGGTTATAAAGAGGTGATAAAGAGGTGATAAAGTATAGATGACTTCTCCAGTTTATCACTTCTCCAATTCCTATGTTATTCTATGGAGCCTATGCACTAAGATTTATTCAGCTTTGGAGATCTTGGTGAATAGGTTCTATATAATAACATAGGAACTGGAGAAGTGATATCACTGGAAGAGTCATCTCCACTTTATCACCTCTTTATTACTGCTTGGTGAATCTCCCCCTCTGTGTCTCAACTATACCTCGCAACACAGTGAGACTTTCCAGATTTTTGTAGTAATCGGGTAGGAATTATCAAAGCCATAGAATGAAAAAAATGGGAAAAAGCAAGATTCACAAAGTAAATTAAATGGTGGTAGCCGGAAGGCAGACATTTTATCTATTTTGAATGTACATAAAAATCAGCAAAGTGTGGGATTCCCTCAAAAAGTATCTCACACACACACACACACACACACACATCCCTATTCAGTCAGTTGGGCTGTAGCCCTGATGTAAATGTTGTATTGGTAAGACATAATGGAGAAAGGACTACATTTTGTCAACCTCCTATATTATCCCACCTAACAGATTTGGACCAAATGTGCAGGGTTTGTGGGGACTAACACTGACTCAAGCACTGTCAGATTATATTGTACACATTTGAAGACTGACATTTAAAAACTTTAAGGACCAGAAGTGTGCACAGCACAATGTGAAGCAGTGTGTTAATCAGCTGTCTGGTTCTTAAAGGGATAGTAATGGTTAATTTAAAGTTGATTTAATATTGTAGACATTAAAAAAGTTTAACATTGATGTAAGTCTTATCTCTCAAACCTTTATGGTTTGAGAGATATAACTTGCTAAAGTTACCTATCCTGGCTGTTTCACTCAAGTCTGCCATCTAGCTGACAGCTGCAGATTCCAGTCATTTGACCAGACAGAGGCTCTTCAGCAGAGCTGAAATCATGCTATTTAGAAATAAATACTTCATTGGAGCGGTCTACAAAGTGTGCTAGCAAACCAGGCACACTTTGTAGACCGTTCTAAATGAAGTATTTGTCTTTAGATATTGTTATATCTGTGCTGCTGAAGAGCCGCATCTGGTCAAGCGACCAGAATCTGCTTCTGACAGCTTTACAGCTTGTCAAGCAGAAAGGGGAGGGACCAGGGAACTTTATTTTCCTATATCTCTCAAACCATAACGGTTTAAGAGATATGAATAAGTGCAAGTACTCTCTACCATATAGTTAATACTTTTTTTCTGACATTACTATCCCTTTAAAGGATTAATATTGAACTCTAGTTCTAACCATTAAAATAGCTGCAGTAACATTCAGCTATAATTTTTGAGAATGCCAGTGTCTTCAGTTAGTTTTAAATTGTGAATGTTCAGTGCACTACAAACCTATAAACACATTATGCGTAATCAGTGATTAATTAAATATTTATTGTGATAGTTTCATTATTTATGTATATTTTTCCTTTTTTTTCTTTCCGTTTAAAATTCCTTCTGAACTGGAAATTCTTTAGGTTAGTTATTTTTTAAGACAGATTAGATATGTTTATGATAGTTTAGATATTTTTAAGAGGATGCATTAACATGTAAATTATATTTATTTCCCACTGTGTACCATTTAAATCAGGAATTGGCAATGTGAGTACCTGTAGCTCCTGCCAGACTACAACTCCCATCATCACTTGCTAGCCGACGGCTGGTGGGGAATTATGGGGGTTATAGTCTGGAAGCAGCTGTGGCACCTCTTGTTGCCAGCCACTTATTTAAACCATATAATGCTTCTGTAACCTTGCTGATCTTATACTACCGTACTTCCAACATTTGAATAATTTATAAAAAACATTTGAAATAATGTGTCTCAATATTATTTAAAGCAGGGTGCTTTATCCCTATAATCCTCTTATTTATCTTTGAGTGGCTATCAACAATTGATGAAACTCTTTGGCACGCTATAATCATGGAGAACACTGTACAACTATGAGAAATGCCCAACCCAACTTTCCCTAGTACACTTGTCAGCTCCTCTGATAGACCCAACCAATAAGAAGGCTTATACACAAATACTTTGGATTGTGAAGTTTCTGAAACCTTTTAGTTAGATTACATTGTGTTTGAAGAATTAACTTTGAAAATATTTGAAGATTAGTTATTCTTGGTATAGATGAAGGGCTGGTTCCAGCCCAGGAATTTGATGGAGCAAAATACCGTATCTCAGCATAAAGCTCTTTCATAGAGAGAACAAGGATGAGTATTTGGAGAAGCAGTGCTTAGTAGTCAGTTAGACCATTGAGAAATTCATGTGCCATGCACATTTGTTTTTTTAATAACCCCTTAAATGATAGACGCATTGAAAGGTGATTGTTGCATCCAAGGTGATAAAAACACAAACCATAGATTGCTCAGTCTCATGCCACCTGTCCCTCTCCTTCTCCCCTGATCTTTCTTTCTTATTTTCCTTCTGTCCGTCTCTCCAGGATTCCTGCCCCATCTCTCTCACATGCTCTCCCTACGTTTCTCTTCCCCTCTCTCGGTCTGTCTTTAGTTCGTCCTGAATCAGTTTGGATGGATCCAGAATCTTCTCCAGGCCCAACTCAATCCACAAAGCAAACTGCAGATGTTTTGCTCATCTCTACCTGCAAGTAATATGGAACATCCAGACACTTTTTTGGCATGAGGTGCAGATTTAATAACCTATAATATATTACTTCAAATCCCTCTATGCACATTGCTGTAACAGAAATACATGTTTTGAGCTGTCTGACACTGTTTATGAGATTATCCTTATATCCCATTATTTTCTATAACACATCTAATTTAACCCCTTATGAACTAGGGGGATGTGCAACACACTGGAGTAGCAGAAATATACTTTTTTTAGCTTTCTTACACTTTCTCTTTCAAAGGTTATCCTTTTATGCCATTATTTTCTTTTAAAATAGTCCCTCTAGTACTCAAGGGGTTAACTTCATTCTCTTGCCAATTCATGCAAATAACTGGAAAAATGCTTTTATATATTGGAAACATACATTAAGTCATACCGACTGTGTGACTCATTCAGCTTTGCAGACTAAATAGAAATTAGATCCTTGTTCGTGTGTTGTTTTAGGCATATGCTACTTAAAATAGGGAGGTATAAGTAGAAATTAGTGCATTGATTTTGTGTATCGGTTACTCACTGCCTGCTATAAACATTAATTGTCTAGATCTCCCTGTAAGTAAGTAGTCCATAAGGAGACCATAAAAAAGAGCCAGCTAATAAGCAATCAGTAATGTGGACTACAGACGTGGATTATATTATTTTTGAAAACATCTGCGCACTTTAGCTAAACAATACAGTTGGAGATTAACAATCACATTATAACTAGTGCTTTTTCTTTCTTTCTTTTTTTTTGGGGGGGGGTCAAATGATTCTTGTTTAATTATTCTCCTTTAAAGCCAGCACCAAGTTCCCTTGGTTATCTTGTTGCTCAGGGGAGTGTCCGATAGTCAGCTCACTCCAACATTAGCCATATATGATTGGCTAATGCACATGTGGGTTGGCTGTTTAATGGATATTATAATGTCCATTAAACAGCCAGCCCACATGTGAATAATCTTCACATAGGCCACATAGACAAAAAAAATCAGAATCAAACAAAAAAAAAAACACGTTGAAAACATAACTAAAAAGTAAGCAACATTTGTAAATTGTTAACAAGCATGAAATGACTGTAACGGGCAATTTTCATGAAAAAATATGTTATAGCTCAGTTTTTTGCTAGTTAATCCCGGCCACAAACAGTCCTAATTGTACAGGTCCCCCATGAATTTCTTGCCCCACTTCCTGAAAGAGCTGAAGCAGGTAGCTGCAGCCACATTCAAGTTTTAATATAAATATTGCATATATTTTATTTTCCATGTTTGTCACCATTTAATCCATTGTGACTGAATCAAAAGGAAGAAAACATATTTTACACATAGATTCATTTTTACCTTTGTTCACTGCCTTCTTTTGACCTTGTGTATTATTTTTGTACGGTACATATCTCTGCACAATGACATGAATGGGAGATCTGAATGGATACTTTTGTCGCGATGCAAGAAACGTTCGCATTGGATAAAGGCATTTTTGTGCGCAGATAGATTTTGCGCAAGTTCTAATCCAGGAAGCTAAATACCGAAAGCTTCTTGAATTGCGCATCAAAAATTCAATTTTACGACAACAGTACATATACGTATAAATTCATTCACAATAGCAGTTCTTGCATTAGGCACATTCGCTATTCCACTCACACAGATTTGGTAATCTTAGCCACGCCCACACAAAAAAATATACGCAGTCGTTCGCTAATCTTGAATTTTCATGCGCAATTCAACAAAATCATGCACGAACCTATTCCCTAGTGGTTTTCACACGGGAAATAGCGATTGAGCACGTTTCCTGCATCACGCCATTTATGAATAAACAGTAGATTTTTGGGGTTTTGTATCCATTCATGCCACTGCATTTTTCTTCTTCATATATTAGTGAATAAGAACTCTGGGCTACCATTTTAGCTCATATTACCAATGATTTTGTGGGTATTATTGACAGTGTGTTGATAGTGAAAAATCTGATTTCCAGTTTATAGCCAGGGAAAAAAAATCTCTCCCTTGAAACAAAATTTAAAATGGTTTTAACTGGGTTTTGTTAGCCTCCCTCTGGTTCAACAAAGTTGATCTAGCAAAGCCTTAACTATACGGGCAGGGCTGGATTTAACATTAGACAGAACGGACAATGGCTTAGAGTGAACAGAAAACAAACAACAGGGCACAGACCCTCTAAGAGTATATCTGTATAGCAGTAGTTTATATACGCCCCCTATTTCCCAGCTTCTCACCAGATCCAGAGATTTTGAGCGCTTATCAAAGTCTCATTAAGTCTACAGTACAGCCACTATTCCAATTCTCTTTTATGTAAGTCATCCATCGAGTTTCGTGTCATTAAAAACACTTCATCAGGGATATAAAACATACACACGTTCTCAACTTAATGGGAAATAGGGGGCATATATATACTACTGCTATACAGATATACTCTTAGAGGGTCTGCGCCCTGTTGTTTGTTTTCTGTTAACTGTATACAGGTTCTTCCTGTGTTGCACATCATCCACGGGTGTGTTGGAAGGGCAGCGACCACATGAGAACTGTGCAAATAAGTTAAAGAGATATACCCCCATTGAGCAGTCTTATATGAGATCCTTGGCAAGAGTGGCTATTATTATTACTATTTTAAGTCTCATCGTTCAACCTTCCTAAGAATTTGGATCTTGTGGATATGGAATAATATTTGTTCTCTCTCTATTGGCTCACTGATGTACATCTGAACATTTTATATAGACATATACCTTTTTGGGCTACCCAAAATCAAACAATTTACATCAAAACCTTGCTCCACTATTTAAGCGCTCTAATAAGTGGTGAATGGCTTAGAGTGCCATGTTTTGAGTGGATCCTCAACACTACTGGGCCCACACATAATTCAGAACAATCACAATGGCCTTGTACCAGACACGCAAACTTGCTTTGTGAAGGCTAGTTTATTAACAAGTTTACATAACTTTTTACTGGCCATTGTTTGATCAAATGGTTACCAAAGAGGTCCCCAACATACTACCTTTTGTGCTTTTATATTATAGGCTAATGTTGTTTTGGTGGTGCCAGAGAACAGTGGAAAGGGCTGAAAGTAGCATTATGTGAAAGGTTAGAGTGTAGTCATGGGAGGAGCTAAGGCTCCTTGAGTCCTAGAGATATAAATGTAGGCATGACTATGTACATGCTTGAGAATACCTGTGTCCCCAGACCCTGGAACACTGAGAAGAACAGGCATGAGTGCCCAAATTATGTGATTTGTGGCATAATGTGGATGGAGATTATTTGTGTGAACAGAATTAGGAAGAAAAGTAGGTTGGATTTGTCCTTACAGTGGATAGCATGGACGGGAAGTGGGTGGATTGGGACAGGGAAGTGACCAGAGTTAAAGGGATAGTAATGTCAGAAAAAAAGTATTAACTATATGGTAGATACAATTAAAAGAGAGTACCTGCACTTATTCGTATCTCTCAAACCATTACGGTTTGAGAGATATAGGAAAATAAAGTTCTCTGGTCCCTCCCCTTTCTGCTTGATGAGCTGTAAAGCTGTCAGAAGCAGATTCTGGTCACTTGATCAGATGTGACTCTTCAGCAGCGCCGATATAACAATATCAAAAGATAAATACTTAATTTGGAACGGTCTACAATGTGTGCCTGGCTTGCAAGCACACTTTGTAGCCTATTCCAATGAAATATTTATTTCTAAATAGCGTAATTTCAGCTCTGCTGAAGAGCCTCTGTCTAGTCAAATGACTGGAATCTGCAGCTGTCAGCTAGATGGCAGACTTGAGTAAAACAGCCAGGAAAAGGTAACTTTAGCAAGTTATATTTTAATGTCTACAATATTAAATCAACTTAAAATTAAGCATTACTATCCCTTTAAAGAGGAACTCACACACTTATACACCTATCAGTAATCCTCCTTCTTGACTGATATGTGAATGAAAATGACAGCGGGTTATATACACTTGAACATCTGTAAGAATTCTCTATTAGTTTCCTGAGGACTAAAATCTAGCCTTGCATGTTCTCTGAGGGAGCTGACATTCCTTATTTTTCCAGGGTCCCAGGGCTCTAATTGTTTGTCCAAGATTATCTGTGAATAGACTGCAATAAGATAACAATCTTTCTGAACACAAGAACAGTGTGCGCTAATCACAATCAATCGCAATCAATTAGGTCTTATCTCTCAATACAAACAGGACAAACAACATTAAAGGGATAGTAATGTCTATAATAAAGTTGAGCTCAGAGTCTCCTATATTGGTTTTATAACATGCTGCGCTAAATTTAATAACTTACTGTTCTGTAGTTCAAAAGATATTGAAGCTTAAAGGGATAGTAACCCCCCTGGTAAACTTTAAGCCAAAAGCTAGTAATAAGCAAATCATACTTAACTCCCTTATTCCCATCTCTCAAACCGTTACGGTTTGAGAGATGTAAGAAAATAAAGACCTCTGCTCGCTCCCTTTTCTCATGTGTCCGCTGTGCAGCGGACGTCATGAGATCCTGCTTCACAGACCAGAGGGCAGCTCTTCAGGAGCGCTGTCATCTGGATATCTCGGTATAATTACTTCGTTGGAATGGTCTAAAACGTGTGCCTGGCTTGCAAACACATGTTGTAGACCATACCAATTAAGTAATTATACCAAGATATCCAGATGACAGCGCTCCTGAAGAGCCGCTGTAAGTCGGGCTACCTGATTCTTCCTCTGACAGCTTTACTGCTCGTCAGGCAGAAAGGGGAGGGAGCGGAGGTCTTTCTTTCTTAAATCTCTCAAACCATAATGGTTTGAGAGATGGAAATAAGGGAGTTACGTATGATTTGCTTATTACTAGCTTCAGGTTTAAAGTTTACCGGGGGGTTACTATCCCTTTAAATGAACCCCCTGCCGCCCCTTCTGGCCGCCTCCCACTGAATCTGGAATCCGGTCCTGGGACCGGATGAATGCAGAGAGTGACAATCTTTACTCAGTAAGTTTAAGGAAAACCTTGTCCCCTTGACAAAGGAGGGCAGGATTTTCTTTTTGCTCACTGAAGATTGTCCCTCACTGCTCTCCATCCTGACCACTCTTTCAGGCAGCGTGACACAGCCAGAAGGGGAGGCAGGGGGATCATTTAAGCTTCAGTATCTTTTGAACTACATGATGGTTGAGGGCAGTGATAATCTGGGTGAGAGGAGCTTGTTAGATCCGTACCCAAGTTTCTGTTGTGGCAGATTGTAATGCAGGAGGATAAAGCAGGTTCTTCTATATTCATACATATATGTAAGTAATATCTGGGTTTTTATTACCCTTTGAGTGCCAGGAGGGTACTCAATGCATTGGATACCCCTCTGGTTCTCAAAGAGTCAAGTGATTTCCTTTCAAGTAGGTTTTGATGCATTGCCATTCCTTTAAAGTGAACTGAGCACATAACTAACATCCTCCAAAATAGCTTTATTAACCTAGATATGTACAATAAAGAAGGGTTAGTCAATTGCTGGATATCCAGCTGTTGGGGACTACAATCCCCACAAAAAAGAAAGATTACTTGGTGCACACCCAAAAAGTTTTAACCCCTTTAGGACCAGTGGGGTTTGCAATGCATTGGTGTTTAATATATTCTTATCAAAGAAACAAGTGTGTCTCCTAGGTGCTTACAGTAGAAGTGAATCAACAAAAGGAAAGGCTAGAGGAGGGTAGAAATTCCACCCAAAGCCAAGATAAGGTGGAGGGTTCACAAGTCCCCCCCCCCCGAGTTGTGGAGGGTACGCCTGGCCTCAGAGAACAAAGCTGTGGGGGGGACTGCCCTAACCATCTGGACACATGGTATAATGAGCCTTGTTGGAGGACTACTTATAACATAACATAGTTATCAAAATTTCATGAAATGCTTGGAGTATAATTCAAAAAATAAAAAAGCCAGATAGAATATAAGTGACATTTAACCTATGTCTGTATATTCAAATACTCCCTAAGATCAAATACCAAGGCACTGAATATAGATTAAACATTGAATGTGTGAGAGATAAAAATACAATAAAAATGTCTGCTACAAGTCATACTTAATGTTATTACAGGTGCACAGTGAGTTTCAACACTTCATTAAGGTCATGGGCGGCCTCTGTACCTATTCTCTCTCTTATGATTTCCCTTTCTAAATCACCAACCTTTCTTCCAAGAAAGTTTTTTTTAAACTTCATGCTTTTAATCCTCATGGGTCCAGTTGCTGGTGCTTTAAAAAATGTCTAGTTTGTTTGTAGAAACCGTTGCACACTCTTATCTTGTGAGACTCAAGGCTCAAAAGTTATACACTGGCAATCCTTGGGTATGAGCTGAGCACACCTTTGTTAAAAACAATCCTTTAATTGAAAGCATTAAAAATATGATGCTGGTTCTCGTCATACGTTTCTGTCTCTCTTGGGACTTTCCTCAGGGACTGGATCTTGATCTAAAGTTGCACAAACAGAAACTTTCTAGCGGGTCCAATGTCCATTGAACCTCCCTTTAAGCAACAACTGCAATGTCATATAAAGGGAACTGACTTTGGTGTGTGCTAGATAGACTCAGACCCTCCTTGATCCGTATAAAGTACAAGTAATTCACAAATTCAATCTGCACTAACACCTGAAGCAGATCACAGTTAAAATCAACCTCAAGTTTATTCTATATATATATATATAAAAACACTGTATACTTATCCATGTCAATGGCTCACAACAGATCAACAACAGATATCAAGAGTCGTAAGGAAACATCAATGCGCCATCATCATGGCCATCATGATTAAGCGATGTATACGCGAAACGCGTTGATGTTTCCATACGCCTCTTGATATCTGTTGTTGATCTGTTGTGAGCCATTGACATGGATAAGAATATAGTGTTTTTATATATAAAGAATAAACTTGAGGTTGATTTTAACTGTGATCTGCTTCAGGTGTTAGGGCTGATTGAATTTGTGAATTACTTGTACTGGACCTTGATCTGCCAGTCAGTTTAAACAAAAGAGAGTACAGCAATATTTTGTAGCTGACAAATATTCCTTGTTGCCATGTATTCTAGAAAGTAAGTGAAAATCAATAATAGGATATGAGGGGCTTATATCTCAAGTCAATAGGTGTCTAATAAAATGTGTTTGACAACTTTTCATTCTCATCAGTAACATCATCCTTTTGGCAGGTGCCCCAACGCAAGCTACTCTAGATGCCATAAGCTCTGGCCATGACCCACCCTCACTCATCACATGACCCGGCCACGACTCCTATCTAGGGTTGCTACCCAGCCGTTATTTTACCAGCAGGCCGGTAAAAAATTGGCTTCTGTCCAATGTTAAGTCTATGGAGAGAATGCCATGGCCGGTATTTATTTTAAGAAAAGATGGCAAGCCTAGTCCTATCCACTGTTTCCTGGCATAGAAAATACCCTTCTTCTATAACAAGCAAGACTCAAAAAGCTTTATTCCCTTGGTTGTTAGAGAGATGTTGGAGAACTCACTAGCATCCAAGGGGTTAAATAATAGTCTGTATGGGGTATAAAACTAGTGCCCCTCAAAATTTGGAGCTCTGCCTATTAGGAAATCGAGCCCTGTCCATTGGTAAGGGTGGACAAGCTAATCACAGGCAGAACCAATCAATGCAGCCCAGTGATAGAAGTTTTTAGATTTTAAAACACTGCAATCTTCGCACATCTGATCACTTGCATATCAGAATCCTAGACACTGCCATCAACTGTCAATTTTTCTTTCTTTTATGAGCAATATAAGATGTAATTTTTGCTGTTCCCTAGCATTATATATCCCATGGGTGTCCAATGTGCTTGCAGTGGGACAAATGTGGCCTACTGGCCTTCTTGACCCCCAGGGTGGGGTCTGCCAAAAAACTGTAACTAATTAACAAGCAGACATGAACTGGAAGGCCAGTAAGAGCAAATCTCCTGCCTGCCAGTACCATACAGTTCAAAAACAGATGTCTCTTACATATCAGTATTATCACTGACTTGATCAATAAATAAACAAACCTATATTTATGAATAGCTGGCAGACTATAATTCACCATGACTATCAATAAAAAATATAATGTAGCCCTCACACTGATGGCTGTGGCTGATGGTGAAAAACTTGCACACCCTTGATTTAGCCTATTCTAAAATAATCTTTTGTCTTAATGTGCGTTTTCTGGCCAGCAAAATAGCCCTGTTTAGGAATATTAATTATTGTCCCGAAAGGTCTTTTCTAGGACTGGGAAGGGTAATTTTTAGTGCTGGTCACAATTTTGCATTGGTCAATTTTTTTGCCTCCTTTTTTAGGGAAACTCAGTTGTCCTATACTCCTGAACAATAGTGCAATTATTCATTGGAGGGCCCCGATGCAAACATTTTTTTTGGCCCCCAATCACAAAAATGTTTTTACAGAGCATAACTAGAGCCTACTGAACCATGGGACTGGGCCCAGGGGCAACTGCACCCTCTGCACCCCCTGTATTTACACCTACTCTTGAATATAATTTTACACTTGTTTAGACACATGAATAGTAAATAAAGATTTTTTTTTTTTACAAAGACTGAGATTCTGTGATTGGCAGTCCAGAGTTTTGTCCCAGCCACACCATAATCAGGGTATAGCTGTTGTTTTCTATAAATTCACAAATTATTTTTAATTCACCATTTAATAGTTTTAAAGGTATAGTAATTTCCCACAAAAAATATTTTTCAAATTGTAGTCCTTAAAAAGTTGAGCACAGCACAAAAAACGTATCTGTCAAACCACTATGGTTTGAGAGATACAGGCATTTAAAGTTCGTGATTTCCTGATGTCAGCTGTAAAGCTGTCAGCAGGAGATCCATGTCGGCCGACACGGAGGCTCTGCAGCAGAGTCGCAATTGCGTTATTTACAATGAATTACTTCATTGGAATGGTCTAAAAAGTGTGATTGGTTTGCAAGCACACTTTTTAGACCATTCCAATGAAGTAATTCATTGTAAATAACACGACTGTGGCTCTGCTGCAGAGCCTCCGTGTCGGCCGACATGAATCTCCTGCTGACAGCTTTACAGCTGACAGCAGGAAATCACGAACTTTAAATGCCTGTATCTCTTGAACCATAGCGGTTTGAGAGATATGTTTTTTTGTGCTGTGCTCAACTTTTAAGGACTACAGTTTGAAAAATAATTTTTATGGGACATTACTATCCCTTTAACCCCTTAACGACATGTGACTTACCAGGTACGTCCCGCAAAAACTGTCACTTAGTGACAGAGGACGTACCTGGTAAGTCACGGAAGTTCGCGTCTCCGTGCGGCTGCACGCCGCTCGGAGACTCCGGACTTCTTTGAGAAAAAAAAAAAATGTTAGGCGGGCGTTAACGTGACAGCCGCGTACAAACGCGGCTGTCACTAAGGGGTTAATAAAAGTAAATTTTTCAAATTTTGTTTTTCCCCTTTCTCTATATGTTTCTGTAAGAACTGGAATTTGGTATCCTAAGAGTACTGATTACAGCAGGACTATCTTATCTATTGATGACAGACCATCCCATTACCAGTGTTTCTTCTTTAAACAGACGTTATCACCTTGTTTTAATAATTCTTTACATTAAACAATGAAAAACAGCTATATTTTCTTTTATTATTATTATTTTTTCTCTCTGATTTATATTTAAAGCGGAACTTTCAGATAATAGCAAGTTGCCATGCATTCATTAAATGCATGGCGACTAGCTTGAAAATAGATGTCTGACCATAAAAAAATAGATGTCTCTAAAGGAATCCGTTCCGTTTCGGGACTGACGGGCAGGTTAGCGCGGTCTGTGCGCTGCGCCGTCAGTCCTTTCCGGTGACCATATGGTGCAAAGCAGTCTACTCAATGGAGACCAGGACTGACGGCGCAGGCGCACAGACAAGATGTCTGCTCTCTAGCCTGGGTTCTAGTCTCCAAACGGGATGGATTCCTTTAGACACATCTACATTTTTATGGTAAGGCATCTATTTTCAAGCTAGTCGCCATGCATTTAATGAATGCATGGTGACTTGTTATTATCTGAAAGTTCCGCTGTAACAACTTATTACATATATATTCCTCCCCCCACACACACTTACTTACCCTTGCAACTTTTAAATCCACGTATGCTGCCCCGGTGGTCTAGACCAAGGGTTCTCAATATTTTTGGTAACAAGTACCCCTGCAATTCCAAACCTTTTCGCCAGGAACTGAATTTACAGAGTGTTTACTGCATGAAAGTTCTGACAGCAGTTTCTATCACATTCTATGGAAAATTGTTTGTCAGTAACTTTTTTCCTGAATAGAATGCAGCAGAATAAATTATTAGAATCTGACCACTAGCGGGCACCGTAATGTAAAAAAACCCAAAACAAAACAATAACAAAAATAAATAAGTTTGAACTGTAGTAACTCTGGAAATATACATCTCTCAGTGGTAGTACACTTATTTTACTCAACAGCAAAAACAATAAATCTTTTTTCATAACAAAGTTTACTTCCCCTAAGGGCTAGATTTCCCATTAGTCAGAGTAGTCAGCTGCCTAGGGTGCCAGATTTTGAGGGGAGCCGCAGCTGTGCTGGCCACACCCACATTCTGAATTATAGGTGTGGGCAGTGCGATGTCAGTGCCTCTGCACAAGTTTTATACACCTTTACAGGATATTATTTAACCCCTTGGGTGCTACAGAGATCACCAATGCATTGCAGATCAAAGTGTTGGAGATCTCTAAAGCAACCAAGGGGTTAAAGCTTTTTTTTTTTTTTTTTTTTGTCCTTGCTTGTTATAGGTCATCAATGTTTTCTGTGCCAGGAAACAGTGGATGGGACAGGGGGCGCCAGTTCTTAAAAAATACATTATTGAACTGGATTTTTAAAATAAGGGCAGTAAAGCTATGAACATGACAGTTGCTGGCAGTATTTTTTGTAACCCTTTGAGTGCCAGAGGGGTAAGCAACGCATTGCTTTGAAATGCTTTGCATACCCCTGTGGTACTCAAAGGGTTAAGCTGAAGTGGCCAGAGTGCATAAGCCTACTGGTGTGCAACTTGTTGCAAATCAATGTGTTACACAGCCCTTTGGTCCATTAATGAGTAAGGTTACCATTTGAGTCCTGTGATCCTACAGCAACTGTCATGTCTGCCTCCATGGATATAATATTGAGCACTGATTGAAGATATTATCTCTTGAACAAAGATAAAAGAGCAAACTCATAGGGCCCAGCAGAATGTTCTGGCCATAGTAAGGTGAGCGTGGGGGGGTTATTATTAGGAGATGTTACTTTTCCTTTAAGAAATTTGTTACACCTCTGGCAATTAAGTAGATAAACCAGATAGTAACTACCTAACCCCTCAGATGCTAGAGACGGCTTCACAGTGCATTTGAGACCTAACTAGCATCCATCAGGTTAAACAGTCAACAGGTCATTCCCTGTTTGGCTCATTCCACTAAGCCTTCATCAGAGCAGGAAAGCAGACTGTTTATTTACACGTCCCAGTCTGCGGAATGAAAGGAAATAGCTAATTGTTGACTGGCTGAACCCATCCTCTCCTTAAGTGTTCTGGCTGCAGTGTTCGTGCCTTATCTCTCTTTCAGCCTTTATAGAAAGCAGGCTAATGACTTGGCTCATGTTGTAAGGCGGAGTGGGCAATATGGCATTTTGGGGTAGGGGTGTGAGAAAAAAACAAAAGCCTTTATATCCATCAGTACTTGTCTGTTGATCCTATAAACATAGGAAGAAAAATCTCTCCTCAGATTTCCCATTTACTGATGGCCCAGTGCCATGATAGATATAAGTGGTAACCCTTTCAGAGAAAAGAATATGAATTGTTTGATTTTCAAAAAGAAAAGTCCAAGGTCACCTCATTCTTTGAACACTCAAAAAAAGTGCAGAAGTCAGAGTTCATATTATTAAATTAATGATAAATAATAAATGGTAGACCTAAATAACAGTTGAGAATGGACCCCAAATTAAAGGGGATCTCTCACCTACATATATGTAATGCTCATTAGTTAGAGCATTTATCAAAAAGACTGAAAATATTGGTTCATTGTTTTAAAAAAACAGTTACATGTGCAAAAATTAAAGTTTAAAAAGTGTCCGGCAGCCTACTTCCGGCTTGCCGAACCTTGCCGACCAGAGGCAGCTCCCTTCCCACTACCCATCATCCTCCGATGACGGAGGCTGTATGTCAGTGAGGTGGAGCGATCGCATTGGCTAGATATCGATCTCTGCCAATGCGATCGCTCCACCTTAGTGACAGACAGCCTCCGTCATGGGAGGATGATGGGTAGTGGGACTGGAGCTGCCTCTGGTCGGCAAGGTTCGGCAAGCCGGAAGTAGGCTGCCGGACACTTTTTAAACTTTAATTTTTTGCGCATGTAACTGTTTTTGTAAAACAATGAACAATATTTTCAGTCTTTTTGATAAATGCTCTAACTAATGAGCATTACATATATGAAGGTAAGAGATCCCCTTTAAGAGCTGGCTTCTATCCTAAATGATGGTGTGCAAACATCAGATATACTAAACCGTCCTTAATGAGCAATAGGAGAGTACTAGAAGGTACTAAGTAATAGTTGTCCAAATGGAGTAATGAAATAACAATATATGTCAAAAAGATGTATATGTAAAATATAATTACTGACATATACTCAAAAATAATGCAGGAAAAATAAAAACAGTGATATATCACTATGCCACAGATATAACAATAATAACGATATAGTGTATAATAAAATCTACAATGTAGTAAGGCAGCAAAAATAGCCCGTACAATGTCCAATACGGGGGAGTATATATATATGCATATATGGAGTATGATTAGTGACTTCTGGCTTAGTCCTATATAATCCACATTTTGTTATATGTAGTGAAGATATGAAGGAAAATGTAGAGGTTGGGTTATCTCTCTCATCTTGTCTCATATGGAACTTGGGTCTGTGTTGTCCTCAGCCATCTCTCGGTTTGTTTGTTATGGGTGGAAGCAATCCTCCAATTCAGTGAGGATGTCCTGCTTAGTGTGAACTGCGGTCTAGTCCCATTGATGAAGTATTATCACAATACGAAAGGCTTTGGAAATTAATATCTATAGGCTGCATTAGAGCCATACCCATATACGTGAGGAGCTCTAATTTCTGTATATCCATCTGGAGGACATCCGTATTTAAAGCCTGCATCCAACATATTTCCACTACATATGAAGATTATTGGTAACATCAATGGGACTAGACCACAGTTCACACTAAGTAGGACATCCTCACTTATTGGAGAGTTATTTCCACCATTCATCAGTGGTGTTTCCCATAACAAGCTAACCGAGAGATGGCTGGGGACAATAGATGGGAAAGGTGTTTACATCTAACACAGACCCAAGTTTCATCTGAAATGACACTGGAATGGAGTGCTGCAACAGAGCCACAGTTTCATCCACAGCCAAACAATGTCCAGGATATATCTCCCATAAAAATCAATTTATTTTATCATCTTAGAAGCATCTTCATGAATACAAATATACATTAGGACACACAAAGGAAGACAGACTTGAAACACGAACTACCTAACTCGTTTCATGAGCATATTCACTTATTCATAGGCTCACTTGATACAAGAGGGGAGAGGGAATAGAATCTGTACATTTTCCTTCATATTTCCACTACAAATAACATAATGTGGATTATGCAGGACCAGGCCAGAAGTCACTAATAATACTTCATGTTACATATATACTCTTACATGTTGGACATTGTACGGACTATTTTTGCAGGTGTACTACATTGTAGATTTTATTATACAGTATATTGTTATTATTGATTTTAGTATATCTGTAGTATAGTGATATATCTGTTTTTATTATTTTTTTATATGTACTATTTTTGAGTGTCAGTAAATTATAATTAATATATACATCTTTTTGGCATATCTTGTTATTTCATTACTCCATTTGGACACTTATTAGTTTGTACCTTCTAGCACTCTCCGATTGCTCTCCTCATTCTTTAATGGTGTATTGCCCTGCTTGTGGCATGCTTTGGGGCAATGCTCTGCTGGTGGCGTGTAATGATGCATTGCTCTGCTGGTTGTCTGTAATGGTACATTGCTCTGCTTGGGGCATGTACTGGTGTATTGCCCAGCTGCTGGCATGTAATGATGTTTTGCCCTACTGATGATATTTAATGGTGGATCCCCCTGCTGGTGTCATGTGACAGTGTATTCCCCTGCTAAAAACATGAAATGCTGCATTGCATATAATGGTATATTGCCCATCTGCTGGCATATAATGGTGTATTGATTTGCTGGTGGTATATAATGATGCCTTGCCCTGCAGGTAATATAGTAACCTAGTAAATTAGATTGAAAAAAGACACAAGTCCATCAAATTCCACCTTTGCCTCATAACCCAGAGAAATTAGATTTATATAAGTTTTCCTGCTGCCAAATAAGTTAGTCTTTATCTGTACTTCCTGGGTTGACTAATAATACACAGTATAACCCTTTATGTTCCTTCTTGAAAGAAATGTATCCATTGTATCTGCCATTACCACATCCTTGAGCAAGGAATTCCACAGTGTAACAAACCTTACTGTAAAGAAAATCCCTCCTCTGCTGAAGTTGAAACCTCCTTTCCTCTAAGGAGATCTCTGTATTGTAGTGTTAGTGTTACAATGTAGGGTCCTGGTGGCATTTTATGGTATATTGCTCCACTGGTAGTATGTATTGTCCTACCATGTAATGGTACATTTTCCTGCTGGCAACATTAAATGGTACATTGCCCTGCTGCTGGACTGTAATGGTGTACTGATCTGCTGGTGGCATGTAATGATGTATTGCCCTGCTGGTAATATGTAAAGCGTATTGCTGTAGTGGCATTTAACCATTTGAGTACCAGATTGGTATCCAACACATTGCATTGCCATGCATTGGACACCTGTCTAACATTCAATTAGATAATGGTATATTGCTCTCTAGAGGTATTCAATGGTGTATTACCCTGGAGGTGGAATATAATAATGTATTGCCGTGCTATTCTAATGTAATGGTGTATTGCCCTGCTGATAGCATGTAAATGTATGATAGGATAGATAGAAGATAGGATAGATAGATAATGGCTGCCTAAAATTCACAAATCTATAGGTATGAATACAAATTACAATGCAACATCTTGGTTGATAGAGATGTCCCCAGCTCATTGCTTTACATCTGTAGCACCCAAAGGGTTAACAATTAAAAAGACAAATAATGTATAATATATATTTTACTATACTGATAAGAAATGCTCAAAGTTGTTTTCCTCATTTTCTGAGTGTACAAATAAAAGACCGGAAATCCCAGTTTAATTACAGTCATACATACAGTACACAGGATTAGTATTGATATTAATAGCATTTGATTTAAAGGGAAACAATGATGAGATAGCTGCCTCTTTAGCAGATATGCTCTTGTGGGAACTGGCTTGCCTATTAAGCCAGGGCTGCATTGAAAGCCCCAAAGAACCAAAGCAGGGACAAAACAAGGGGTCGGAAGAAAGCCCCTCAATGTTCTTCCAGTGAATTGATTCTGCATATTGCAGGACAATTTCCTGTCAGGGTCTCATCTGACCCTCTGTATCAGGCTTCAAGGCCACATATCCTTTTTGCGATGGAAATGAAGTTTATAGCAGATTACAGAATTTGGATGACATTCCACCTTTTAGTAGAATAATCTAGCTTTTTTCAATAAAAGTATAAATACAAAAAATGTTTCTGTCCACTGCTGTATTACATTTTCATACTGACAAAAACATAATTTAATTTGTTAATTTTTTTTAATAACACTGCTTTAATTAATATTTTATTGTGTATCTGATCCCAAATGGATGCCTGTTTCTTCACATGAATGCTCTCTGATTGCTAGAACTTCTGAAGCTCTTTCTTTGCCTTTTACATCCTTTAACCCCTTCAGGACTGCGCTGTCTGAGGGGTGGGCTCTACAGGACCACTACACTTTTTTCTTTTTTTTTTTCTTTTTTTTTTACACTGATGCATGCTGGGATCGCAGTGCAGCATCATTAACGGGTTAAGGACCAATGGGTTGTGCAACATGTTGTGAATCAGAGCACTGCACACCTCTGTGGTCCTTAAAGGGTTTATGGTGCAGTGACCCCTAGGTCTAAATTGAGATAATCACAGTAGCATGATCAGCATAGCTGAGAATTCTCCGGATTTGCCCCAGAGACTCCGGTTTTGCATTACTGGGGAAGAGGCTGATTCTCCGGGGTGAGGCCAGTTTCTATTGAAACGCTGCCAATTGGTGGTCCTTCCCACCTAGTTCCTCCCCTTTCCCTCCCACTTCTCCTCCTTCCACAGCTTATTCTAGGCATTTTACTAGTTTTGAAGCCACACCTCCACTCATGATTAGGCTCCTCCCACTTTTGAAAGAAATTACGTCATTTATCCTACCCAACAACGCCACATGACTCCCCCTCCGGGGAGTCCAGAATAAAAAGTTCCCAGGTATGATGATCAGATCTATCTTTATTTCCATCCTCCATTCATGTAGCCACATCCTATATAATAATTCGCTAAGTTGTGTGTAACGCACGACATGCGCAGTAGACACTGCTGCGCGTGCGGCAGTCATGCGCACTACAGACTGCCCGCGCCGCGGCTGATACAGAGCTGGGCGCGGGCAGTCTCTACCGCACGTGACTGCCACGCGACCCGCTGCCAGAGGCACTGTGGCCCGTGTAACGGGCTGTTCAACTAGTAAAAATAATAAAACAGTTTAACAAGCTTCTTGTGTTCTATGGCAACAAGCAGAATATTTGCTCTCAATTTCCTCTACTGTGGTGACATTTGCTCCTCAAATCCCACCCACCTTTCTCAGCTTATGCTTTCACTCCAAATGTTGATTAGTAAGTTTGCTTTTGATCATCAGTGGGAGATTGTAAACAGAGATGGATTAAGGCTCCATAGGGCCCTAGACAAGGAGCCAGTTTGGGGCCCCAAATCTCTTGAGCCGACGCTTCTGACACAGAGTGCTGGTAGCAGGTACTGGCATTGTGGCTGTAATGAAAGTGGAGACAACTGGATGGTGCTGGTCTCTCAACAACAGCAGGGTCTCTGTGTGTGGCCCATCACTTGCAGCCCGGGCCTCTCATATTGCCATGGGCCCTAGGCAGTGGCCTAGGTTGCCATAATGGACGATCCGGCTCTGTTTTAAAATAAAAGAAGAGGAATACAGATTAATTTAGAGGCTCTGAAGAAATTCAGATAAAGTTTGTGTGTCCACATAAGAGTGTAAGGGATAAGACTTCCAATGCTATATGTCTTAATAAAAAATGATTTTTCCATCCAGAGAGACTGACCTTCTAAGCACTGGATGCTTGATAGGTCTTCAGTGTATTGAAAAGAATTATATTGCTTGCCAATTGCTCTATTTCATTTTTCCACATGAATGAATGAATAAATGATTATATAGAACCATTAGGGTCCACGGCGCTTCACAATTTCTGGATTTAGACAATACAGGGTTGCACGTGTGTTTAGTGAATGGGGTCCCTGCTCAAGAACTTGCAATCTAAATTGAATAAGGGAGACGTACAGAGTACATTAGGGTTAAGTATACTGTGTTGTATTGCAGTTCTAGTCAGGTTAGTGTTAAATTCACATTGCCAGTCTCTTAGGTGCAAGAAGAGTGGATTGTCCTACACTGATGGTCACTGAAGCCTTGCTCCTCTATCTGCCACTCAAAAATGTGGTGCCCTTAGTGGCTGCCTATTTTTGAGAATGGGAAATCAAGCTCTGCTTGTTTGGCTCAACCACCCAAAAGGTGCTCCTTGGCAACTGGCTGCATTCACTTTATTTTAGGCTCAGTTCACATGGGTGACATTGCAACAACTCAAGATATTGCAGCAACACAAGGCCACCACTGAACATGACAGCAACTGATGACGTAACCTATGTGAACTATTCCATAGAAAACAATTATATTTATTCTGTCAAACTTTTTTATTGGAAAGTTGTTGCAAGTCACCCATTAGTACTAGGCCATTTGTTTTTTTGGTATGTCATTATATTTTATGTTTTAACCTCAACCCCATTAAATCTTGGCTCTGTTTTGGATTTTCTGCATTTTTTATCTGGCATATTATTGACAGCTCAGGCAATTAACTGACCTCATTAAGATAAAAGGATGAAGGAAGGGACCAGAGATATGGAAACCACTTCTCTGAGATAATGCCCAGACAGAAACATTCAGTGAGCCCCAGCAGCGGTACTCCACACAGAAAGTACCAATCTCATCTCCTGCTGATTCCTCCACAAGGCCAGAACAGCTGTAATTATTTTATTGATGGTGATGAATAGGGCTGGACCACAGCCAGAGTCTTTTAAAGTATGTTGCTATTAACAAGGTTTGCCCCCAAGTTGTTTAGTCTGCATATCAAGCTTTTGGTTTGTGTCCAAAAATATCTCTGCATGGGGTCACTGACTTCTTCCTTGCCAGAAGTCTCGTCCTGGTAGCATAAAGGGTAAAGCAGAAGCCAAGAAATGCATTTTTAGTCTGGGGTGGGGAGCAAGCACTCCTCTGTTTACCCATAATGAAAAAAACTGAGCACAGGGGTTGGAAAGCTGCTACACTACAGTTGTTGTTGGGATACAACTCCCATTGTCCTCAGCCAGCTGTTCATTCCTGCTCAGATTCTGCATTCCAACTAGGCAAATGCAAATCACGCATTTCACCTTGGTGCATGCTTACATGAAATATGAGATCTGATTACGGAGGAAGTTTGTCCCTGCTCAGATCACATATTTTGATCCAAACATGGGAAGAGTTAGATGTTGTTATCACCAGACACATCAAGATACTGGATTATATTCATGGTAAGTATTTTGTTTTGCTTTTTATAAACGTACTTATGTGGGGCAGCATGTCCTTAAAGGGATAGTAATACTTAAAATTACTAATCCCCATATTGTAGGCATTAAAAAAAGAAATTAATTGCCCCCAGTGCAATCTCTAAACCTTTATGGTTTGAGAGATAATCACTTGCAAAGTTCCCCCCCTCCCCCCCCTTTCCCTGAAGTCAGCGTTCTAGCTGACTGCAGGGGAATTCTGTTGTATGACCATCAGATGGCTCTGCAGCAGAGCCGAAATCTCATTAATAAAAAAGAAATCCTTCACTGAAACGGTCTTCTACATGTGCTTGCAAACCAAGCACACGTAGAAGACCGTTTCAGTGAAGGATTTATTTTTTATTAATGTGATCTCGGCTCTGCTGCAGAGCCATCTGATGCACGTAAGACCAGATTTCCCTTCAGTCAGCTAGAATGCTGACTTCAGGGAAAGGGGGGGGACTTTGCGAGCGATTATCTCTCAAACCATAAAGGTTTGAGAGATTTCACTGGAGGCAATTAATTTCTTTTTTTAATACCTACATAATGGGGATTAGTAAATGTTAAGTATTATTATCCCTTTAAGTAGCATAGAGATATGCAAAAGCATTGTTTTGCAAAGCATTTTATACTAAACTGTTCCCTAAAGGGTTAATTAGTTTTATTTATCCATCTGAGTGCCAGAGAGATGCACAGGGGATTGCTTTGCAATGAACTGCGCACTCCTCTGAGGGTGGAAGGATTTACTGTCCCTTTAAAAATCTTATTTTTAAGTAGGTGTTAAATGGAATGGTTTCTAAAGCACATTAAATAATTACAAGTATATACTGATGATATCTCTTTAAGAACAAGAGGGTGTGCAGTGTACAGCTAATTGTATCCCTCTGGTCGTTAACGGGTCAAGTTTTCATAATAATTAAACTCTGTAATGCACATCTGTGCTCTACTATAAACACAGTGTTCAGAGCGCTGACCTTTCTTCTTTTAAGAAGAAATTTAAAGAGAGAAGAGATTTAAAGAGATATTTGTTAAAGGAGCAATAACAGTAACAAATATATTACAACTATTTAACACCCTTTTAAAATACTCTACTTAACATCTTAAAATAAGTAGATGTTAGCACTCTGAAAAGTTCTCCCCTAAAATAATAATATTTTCCTAACTTTAAAGCAGCAGTAAATTTAATTTAATCAAAAAATGTTTTATAGGTTTTCTTGTTGTGTAAAACAAGGGTACTCCCAATGGAGCTATTACATTCAAAATTTATAACACCTTAAACATGTTTCTTTTACATTAAAACAGCAATTTACTTTTGTGGCCACCAAATGGTGCTATCCCTATCACTTACTATGAAGAGGAAATGTTCTCTGCACTAGTTGATGCTGTTGCTAAGAATTTGATTTGAAATTGGTTTGAGCTGTAATACTTTTTGTACGAAAAGTCTCACAGCTGTGATATCTTTGTTTTACTTGGTATTTACATTACAAAAATCTAATGCTTATTTAAAGTGACAGTCAGCCTTCTTTTTAATTTTGCCTATTCTGCAAGTGAGTAATATACAGTGAATGTATCTGTATTTTTTTTATTATCTTGACACTGAGCCCCATGATTTCTGTTTCCAGGGTGCTTTCTGTCAGGGACTGTGAAAGCAGCAATAGTGATAAAATGTAACACTATTTATCATGCCAAGGCATGATTTGGCCCTTATAGGTCCCTGGTATGTATAATTTGTTTATGTTGTGCATTTTATTGTACCTTTTAAAGTGTTAGCTAAATTAGCCGAGTAGATAACATCACCAGAGCAGGATGTAGGGGTCATAAAAGGCATTGGGCCCTCTGCCTTGATGGAAGTTCCCAAGGACTCTTAAAATATTGGTAATTGTATTTAAGGATTTCTTTAAGGATTTTTTGTGTTTCTCCCATTTTATTTTATGGACTGTTTTGCTTATGTGTAATCTTTATTTGTGTACGTCCTTTATTTCTGTATTTTTGTAACCAGCACTATGAAGCCTTTTTTTCAGATTAAATGTTCAATTGATCAGTTCTGGTCTCTGTTCTCTAATATGAACTCACTACTCTGAAGGAAGCTCATGTAGCACAGATTACTAAAGGTTTAATTATATATCTCTGATTATTAATGTGATTTTATACTGTATTCTGTTATGTTTGGTGTAACCTAAGATGCCCAGATATAAAGTATTGGTGGTGGCAGCGAATTCTAGTATGGGGTGATAGTGCAGGAGGGATTTCAGAGGTTAATTTGGTGGTTGCTAGGAATAGTAACAGGTAAGCAGGGGTCTGGTTTTGTTATCCCTTTCACTCCCACACTCTCCCCACTGTCTCAACAGGGCCTATAGCCTTCGCTTGTGACAAACTGGTTGGCAGCATCAGGATATATTTAGAGATTTTTAGTGCTTGCTGG
Source organism: Rhinophrynus dorsalis (assembly GCA_037306005.1). Taxonomy (NCBI): domain Eukaryota; kingdom Metazoa; phylum Chordata; class Amphibia; order Anura; family Rhinophrynidae; genus Rhinophrynus; species Rhinophrynus dorsalis. The sequence goes on along the minus strand of CM074721.1, from coordinate 70,914,976 downwards.
ATTTTACCTGTAAGGGGATCTTAGCACTAAAAGAAATTGCATACATGTTTGTGTAATTTCCAAAGACAGAGCTCAGTGCTGATTTTAAAGGCATACTGCGTGCAAAACAGTTCTCCTCTCCCCATTCTTGTTTTCTTTCTCTATCTCATTTCTGAATATGGAGGCTTATCACAAAAAGCCCAAAGAGACCCAGGAATTGATGTGCCAAGCAAGGGATTTGCCAACTTTTGGCAAAAGCAAGCAACAACTTATTGTAGACCCTGTGGAAGTTGACAGACACACTGTTGAGCCAGAGACTGACAGTGAAAGGGTTACCGAGCACCCTACTACTGTAGGACCACTACATACTGGAATGCCTAGTGTTTGAACCCCTCAAAGTGTCATGGACATTTGCTCTACAGATTTATTCAGACAACTGATGGCTTCAAATCCTCAGGAGGCCATGCAAGTGATGATTCAACAGCAGGCCGCACATAGACAAGAAAGGAGACATGAGCTGGAAATGACCAAGCTGCAGTTCACAGTTCTGACCTCATCAAACAACACTGCATCAGATACCAGCACATTTACATTCCCCAAGGAGGATTTTCCCTCCCTGGAAGAGGGGACTGATTTAGATATATTCCTAAAAGTTTTGAAAAGGTGTGCAGGCAGTATCATCTACCCTCAGACCAGTGGGAGAGATATTTAATGCCATAGTTGAAAGGAAAAGCTTTGTATGTGTTTGTGTCCCTTCCCCCAGAGACTGATAATGATTATGAGGCAATTAAATCATCCTTGCTAAAAACTATTAGCCTGACTCTGGAGGCATATAGGAAGTTTAGGAGCATGCAGCAGAGTGTCTCATCCAGCTGCATTCAATATGGACAACTGGAAACCGCATACAAGCAATGGATTACAGGGTTACAAGCTACCACCTATGAAGCAGTTAATGACTTAATGGTCCTTGAACAGTTCTTACATACACGGAGCCCTCATGTAAGAGGGTGGATTCTAGAAAGAAAGCCAAAAACCGCTAGGGATGCCGCAGAACTGGCAGATGACTACGCAGACATCCACACACCAGCATCTAGGTGTGGAGTTATGTCAGCTGGTACTCCAACCTGGATAGGAGATACAGTTCAGTCACCATCTACAAGATCTGCAGTGAGGACCTCACCACCAGCTGCCAATAGCGCAGGGCTATGTCTTGTGGGCCCCATACCTGCCGTTGTTTTCAGTGCAACCAGATTGGGCATCTGAGGGTTACTTGCCCCACTAGGAATCCACAGCCACCTGCTCGTGGAGGTGGGAGTGCCACTGGGGGGCCACCATCAGTTTTGCTTGTGGGTGGGCCTGTGGGGAAAAGCGAGGATAACCTGCAGAGTGTAACTGTGGGTGACCAGGTGACCATGGGACTGAGAGATTCGGGAGCTTCATTCACCTTGGTGCGCCATGAAGTGGTGAATACAGAGGGCATAAATTGGGTAATAATATCTATACCCCCAGAATATACTTGAAAATGAGAGACAATCTCAATGTATCCTTCCTGGTAAAATACTTTGATATTATAATTATACTGGGAGTCCCTTCCCATTGACATGCTGTGGCTCAAGGAGGGAGAAAGGCAGGTTACATGGGAAGGCAGATGGCCTGTCTTGTCAGGTGGGAATGGAGGTTAATGGTGAACAAATTGATCAGCCTGTAGCTTGATCCCTCTATCCACCATATTAAGGGGAGGTGTCATGCCAAGGTATGAGTTGGCCCTTGCAGGGCCCTGGTATGTATAATTTGTTTATTTTGTGTATTTTATTGTACCTTTTAAAGTGTTAGCTAAATTAGCTGAGTAGATAACCACCATAGCAGGGTCATAAAAGGCATTGGGCCCTCTGCCTTGATGGAAGTTCCCAAGGATTCTTAAAATATCTGTAATTATATTTAAGGATTTTTTGTGTTTCTCCCATTTTATTTTATGGACCGTTTTGCTTATGTGTAATCTTTATTTGTGTATGTCCTTTATTTCTGTATTTTTGTAACCATCACTGTGAAGCCTTTTTTTCAGATTAAATGTTCAATTAATCAGCTCTGGTCTCTGTGTAACGGTTTTTTAGGACACGCAGACCAGTATGTGAAATAAAACACAATTTTATTAGAATAACAATAATGCAAACGATCGCCCTCTAGTGGCGGTTGAAATAGACACACAGTGAAGACTGATACATTACAAAGAGATAATGCTCAATATCGTTGACATACAAGATCTCTATGCAGAGAATGGTGTTCTATACCCCAAAGGGTCTCAGATGTGGTGGTTTGGCACGCCCTGGGTGTTAAAAGGAGGTGCTGATAGAGACAGTCCACAGTGTACTGGAAACGTAAATGCCTAGCCAAAGTGACCGAGTAGTAAGCAGAACAGAGATCCAAATAGCCCCCGCGGGCGTACCTACAGGAAGACTGCTTCTGCGAGTGCAAGTGTGTGTAGCCCCCACGGGCGTAACGGAATCCGGCCTGCAATGCAAGAGCTGACTATAGCCTCCTCAGACGTTAACCGGATACCAGCAATAGTAGTGCTAGAGCCAATAGCCCCCACGGGTGTATACAACGGGACCTGCCAGAGCTTGAGCCTTCCCTCTACTGCCACTCTACCACAGTAGATATCGCCCAGTAAACAACGAGAAGTGAGAGCCAATGACGCCCTACCGGCCCACAATAAGTGACTACTTTGCAGTAGGATAGATAGAGTCGCCGTCGGTAAGCGGCCAACTCAGCAGACGTAGCACCACGAAACAGGCTCTATTCTGGGAATCGAGGTAGCGAGAGCAAGGCAGCACTGCAAGGGTTAATATGCACGTTTACACAAGGCTCTGTAAGATAACGAGGCTCTGCAAGTATAGTGAGGCTCACGGAGGCACGCACAGCTCTGCAAGACAACGGTACACTGCACAGATCAATGGCAACACAAGGCAAGGCGGTCACACGGTGGCTGGCAACAGCGGTTGAAAAATGTCGCGGCGGCGACAACGGGAACAGAGGTCACTGGAACAGGCTGGAAGTCGATCTCGGAGCAGGAAGTCAGCCGGGCCGGGTCGGGGCACGCAGGAGGTAGTCATACAAGCCGGGTCATACACGAACAGGAACGTCAGCCAGGCCGGGTCAGGATACAGAGGTGGTTCGCAGACAAGCCGGGTCAAACACGATCAGGAACACTGGAGCGTAGTCAGGACAAGCCAAGTTGGTACACAAGAATCCGGAACACAGGAACACAGCAACAGCACTACTGGCTCAGAAACACACGAAACGGCTTCTGACAGGTGTCTGGGCCAGGCATAAGAAGGTCACCAGGGGCGGGCCAAACTGTCTCAGCAAATCAGAGCGAACCACAAGTAAGAGTGACAGAGAATCACAGGCACTGTGATACTCTGTTCTCTAATATGAACTCACTACTCTGAACAAAGCTCAGGTAGCACACGTTACTAAAGGTTTAATTATATATGTCTGATTATTGAGGTAATTATATACTCTATTCTGTTGTGTTTGGGGTAACCTAAGATGCCCAGATATAAATTCTTGGTGGTGGCAGCGAATTGTAGTACTGGGGTGACAGTGCAGGAGGGATTTCAGGGGTTAATTTGGTGGTTACTAGGAATAGTAACAGGTAATCAGGGGTCTGGTGTTCTTAACCCTTTCACTCCAACACTCTCCCCACTGTCTCAGCAGGGCCTTCGCTTGTGACACACTATTCATGCAGCAGTTAATGCTCTCTATGATTTACTTAATAGACAGGAGGCAGGCTTTTTTGCTTCAGGGGTCCTGCTACTTTGTTTCACTCTTCTTGCTTTCACAGTCCTTGACAGAGAAACCTTTGGAAACAGAAATTCATGCAGCTCACTGTTTGGGACATAAAAATATAGAACAAGAAAATAAATATATTAATTAAAAGTGTGGGCCATTTGACTTTACATATTATGTAACTGCATAATATGTAGACAAAAGGTGGTTTACTTTAAATTGAGATTGAAGCTGTAATAAATAGTTTCATAATAAATATCATATTGTAAATCTTTATTGCCCCTTTGAAAAAAATCCCCTTTACCTCTATGTGTTGAGATTTTCCTGCTTCCTTGTGTTCAGGGTTCATTGTGTAATGTACCTAACCAGCTGATTTCTACATCCTTTCAGTGTTCATTCCTTGTCTCACAGTTTGTATATGGGGTAAAGTTTGTAAACCTTTCATTTTGTCCACAACATTGCAGCAGTTATGCCATAAAAGTAATGTTGTCAACTGAATTTTTGTATATATTTTACCACATACATTGTTGTTTACAAAATTTTTAGCTATTCCACAAAATGCAACGAGTTGACCAAAGTTTAGTACCAAATTTGGTACAAATTATATGTCAATCAATTCACTGAATGACTAAAGATTGTCACCAAATGAATTTGGTGCAAGGAAAAGGTCACTCAGTTTACTAAATTGATGAATGTGTGACCAAAAAATTAAAGTTTGTCACTAAAGAAATTCAATGCACCAAATATGTTAATACATTCACTAAATTATGGCTGATTATCACAAAATGATTTGTTGCACCAAATTTGTCAATTAATTCATCAAATGATGAAAGCATGCACCAAATATGTCAATTAATCCACCATTTGATGACTTTTTTTCACCAAATGAATTTGTCTCAGCAAATATGTCAATCAAATCGCCATATGATTAAATGGTCCACCGAATATGTCAATCAATCCACCAAATGATTACATTTTGTCACCAAATTTATTTGGTAGTAAACTTTGGTCAACACGTTGCATTTTGTGGAATAGCTAAACAATTTTGTAAACAACAATGTATTCAGTGAAATATATACAAACATTCAGTGGACAATATTAGTTTTGTGGCATAACTGCTGCTATTTTGTGGACAAAATGAAAGGTTTACAAACACCACCCCATATTTGTATATTTTCCTCCAAACTGCATAATTTATGAATGCTTTGAATGCCAATGAGTTGTGCAGTGCACTTGTGGGTACTCTAAGAATTACAATTATAGGGTGCTTTGTGTACAAAATGGGGCACTGTCTATTTTATGGATGACCACTGGCTTAGTGATATGTTAAGCCTCAAATAGTGTGATGTATTGCCATGAGGCTGATTTTACCCATTAAGGATCAGAGGGGCGAGCAACACATTGCAAAACAATGCTTTGCAAATCATTGAACTAGCTAACCTCCTAATAATAATCCCCCATTTATCTTATGTCCAGAAAATCCTAATGGCCACTATTAATTTTGTCCTTGTGATTTGTTCAACTAGTCCTGTATGCCATGTCCATGGAATTGGAAATGAGAGGACAGGTGCTAGCAGAACCACAAGACACAACCTCCATCCATGGCATATGGTAATGTTAACCCTTTCAGGGCCATAGGGATGTGCAACTTACTGCTTTGCAATGCGTTTCACACGCCTCTGGTTCTGAAAGGGTTAATTAGGATCATATACTCTTCCTACTTCAGTTTGAAATAACTTCCAGTAACTGTTATGTCCGTCTCCATGTACGTGAGATCCTGGATTGATTGAAGATGTTATCCCTTGAACAAAGGCACAATGGCAAAATTGACAGAGGCCATTAGGATCTTCTGGCCATAATAAGGTAAGGTTGTGGCCCACATAAAGGGTGACCCTGAATATAGGACAACCCCTCAACTTTTAAATGTAATGGTGTGTAAAAAAAAAAAAAAAAAAAAAGTCTGAAGGTGACCCGCTTTCTTCCCCACTCCCTTCCATTCTCTCCCTCTCTACCTCCCTTAACCTTTACACATTAGTAATGGAAAAGAGAAGCTTCTAGGGGACTGATCCTGTTGTCATGCCTGAATTTTCCACCCACCTTCCAGGACCTTTCTCCATTGGGTGATGTCAGTGTGGAGGTGGGTGGCAAGTTCAGACATGCCCCCAGCCGAAACGGTCTCCTGGAAGTCTGCCTCTTCTGTTGCTGAACTTTAAAGGGATAGTAAAACTTCATTTCATCTTTATTTTATTTTGTAAGCATTAAAAAAACATGAACAATATAAGTCTTATCTCTCAAACCTTTATGGTTTGAGAGATATTCACAAGCAAAGTTTCCCGTCCCGCCCCTTTTACCTAGTGTAAGCCATCTTTTCTCAGATGTGGAATGCAGTCCATAGACCAGACAGATAACAGAAGGGGACAATCTTCTTCCTATGAGAACAATGAAATCCCTGCCCCCTTGACAAGTTTTTCAGGTTTTTCCCTTATCTTAATTGAAGATTGTCCCTCTCTGCAGTCTACCTGGGCACCTCCCTTCTGATCAGGCTGAGCAGTGTTACATCAGCAAAAGGGGCGGGAGGGGGATACTTTGTCATTGAATTATTCTTGAACTACAACTCTGACAGAATTGAAATAACACTCTCCAAAGTCCAAATACTATGATGATGAATTAGAGTTGCTTTTATTATGAAACATTACTATCCCTTTAAAGGTAGAGGGAGGGAGACCATTACTTGTGACTAGTGGTTTTTATGTGGAAGTGGTTACTATAGAAGAGTGAAGATTGTAAAAGAAAAATAGAAGAGCTCAAGAGCGATCTGAGAGCAGTGCCTGTGTATATAATTTCAAACTGCCATAAAGATATATACTCACAAGCTAATTTCTTGTGAAAGGACCTTAATGAAGAAAATTCTTTTACAGTGGGCCCAGAGATGTTCCAGTCCGGACACTCCTCTCTATAGATGTTCTGTCAGTCTTATGGGAACTCTGTATTTTTTTTTGTTCAGTGGCCTTCTCAGGAGCTGCTTCCTTCTTTTTATATTTTTTTCGCTTTTTCTTTTCTCCCATCAACTTCCCCTCCCCACCTTGGTCTATTCCCTTGCTTACTTTTCATTCAATGTCTTTGGTAGTTGCAGCTTCCAAGCCTCACATGTATATAAAGTGCACTACAGTGACAAAAGGGAGCAGCCGATGTGGCCTTTAGAATGCCCCTCAGTCCACCAGAGAAAACACTGAAAATATGGTCAACACATTCAGCAGAGCCATGTCCTCCACCAAAAATCTGATTCCGGAAGAGGAGGCCGCACTGAGTGAAGACTGGCCCTGTGTTAGGTGAAGATGACTGGGATACTATGTTCACTTTACACTTAGCCCATGTATGATCATTTGTGACTAACTTCATTATCAATTCATCTACTCATCTCATGAGAATATCATCATCATTATGGTTCTACCTGTTTACATATTTCATTGTTTTATATATGACACCTTAACATCAGCATAGTCATACTGGACACTATATTTGCTTCATTAGTCTCTGGCGCCAGTTATAGCTCTTTATTTGGGTGGTTTGTCTCTGATACATTGTGTGTATACTTTGTATTTTTTAGATGTGTATGCATACGGTGGCTGTGGGTCAGGACATCTGGGTTTAGGATATGGGCTTTTACTTGTGCCGCTATTGTTTTTGGTATATGTATAATTTTTTTAATCGATTTTGATATATTATTTACATTATGTATGATTATTTGTTTATTACTCTGTGCCTCATATAGATCCCTTCTTTATTTTCTTTTGTGTATTTATATTTGGGGATTGAGAGCACCCCATATTATACATTTTTATGGGTTGACCATTTATAGAATATGAGTTGCGCTTCTATAGATTGCTTAGTTTTTTCAGAGGGAGTGAGACCTACCTGACTGCCCACCAGATGGGGTTTTCTTCCCATCTAGCAGGCCCCCTGAATAAAGTATGACCCCAAACACAAGGTGAGGTTACTTTTTTAGACTAAAATGTCTGAAGGGATACTTGCCTTGTATTCCAGCAAATATGGATTAGGAGGTATTACATTCACTTGGTTTATTAAAGGGATAGTAATACTTCATTTTATCTTTATTTTATTTTGTAGGCATTAAAAAAACATGAAGAATGATATAAGTCTTATCTCTCAAACCTTTATGGTTTGAGAGATATTCTCAAGCAAAGTTTCCCTTCCCGCTCCTTTTACCTAGTGTAAGCCATTTCTTCTCAGATGTGGAATCTAGACCATAGACCAGACAGATAACAGAAGGGGACAATCATCTTCCTATGAGAACAATGAAAGCCCTGCCCCCCTTAACAAGTTTTCAGGTTTTTCCATTATCTTAATTGAAGATTGTCCCTCTCTGCAATCTACCTGGGCACCTCCCTTCTACTCTGGCTGAGCAGTGTTAGATCAGTAAAAGGAGCGGGAGGGGGACACTTTGTCATTGAATTACTCTTGAACTACAACTCTGACAGAATTGAAATAACACTCTCCAAAGTCCAAATATTATGATGATTAATTAGAGCTGCTTTTATTATGAAACATTACTATCCCTTTAATTAGAAGAACTTCAGCAATTCTGGAGCACACCTGACTCCATGTAAGGAACAAATTAATATTCCCAATATTCCCATTGATTTAAACTGGTCTTTTAACCCAATGTGTTAGATACCTCTCTAGCATTCAAGAGTTAAAACCTCCTTTAAACCAATGGGAATATTTATTTATATAATTATGACATGACATGCATCCATTTCCTGTCTTAGCCTTACATTACCTACCACACTGATTGTCACTTACCTCTTTCAATGCTAGGGGTAGGTAAACAGTACATTGCTGAGCAGTGTTGGTAAGTGGTGTTGGCAATCTAGGGCTACAACAAGTTGGGCCTGCACACATACCTGCCAACCCTTGGTATCTGCCCCCAGAAACTCAATCTGAATTACCAAGTCCCTGGGGATAGAGACTATTTCTTGGACTTGGTGAGTTCAGCTATAACACCACCCACTTCTCATTCAGTTCAGCCCACTACTTCTCCATTCTGACCACTTTCCCACCCATTTCATCACAAACACCTCCTTTTAGCCACCCACTCACACCTTTCTGATTAAGCCCCACCGACCTATGTTGTGAACATCATCTGGACAGTCCCATCCTCAGGATCCTGGGACTTGGCACAAGAAGGTTCCCAGGTATGTCTGTGCAGCATTCATTATTTAACATCTAGACTATCAGTCTCATTAACTCCAAAAAACAGCTAGGTAAGTTCAAAAGCTCTGGGTAACAGGGTTCATTAGCCTTCTTCCCTCCCACTAATAAAAAGGCATTCTTTGGACACTGACAAAACACCAGCATATATGTCTAAATGTTCTCTTTATTTAGAAGAAAAATAAATTAATAACACAATCTATCAACCAATCAAGGCTGCAAGTCTGGAGCATCTAAGAGTCCTATGGACTTTCCTAAAGGAAAGTGGATACATTCTGGTTCAAACCAACTACAAATAAAAAAAAATCCTATTGTTAAATAGGGATTTTTAACTCTTTGATTGCTAGTGTGGTTTCTATCATAACGCAAGGCTTTATAATTTGATGCACTAGGAAGTTGCCAACTTCGTCTAGTGGGAAATCCATTTTGGACCGTACAGTTAACCTACATGCTATACATAAACTCCGCGACTGCCAGAGGGGTACGCATCGCATTGCAGAGCAAAGCGTTGTGTATCTCTCTGGCAGTCACAAGGTTAAAGTGGATCTGTCACCTCAATTCAAGTTTGCATATTTGAAAACTGCATTAAAATTTGCCTTAATGTCATGTTATCCAAAAGACCAGCAGATGTATAGTTTAGGAGAAATTCACACTTTTATTTCTGGACAAGGTAAAAGTAAACACTTCCTGGTACTGCGCAAAGCTGTATTATTAGCATATGAAACATAATTGAAACCTCAATTAGCATATGACATATTACTAAAAAGGCTTCATTAGCAAATGCAACATAAGTGATTTGCATAATTAGTATATGAAAATGTAATTCTTGATGCACTTTGCCGCAATTAGCATACATTAGCTTATGAAAGAAGTGTGGATATCTCCTGAACTGTATGTTTGCTGGACTTTTCGTTAAGATGACATATAGGTAGTTTTTAAAGCAGTTTTCAAATATGCAAACTTAAATTAAGGTGATAGATCCACTTTAAATATCTGTTTCATTGCTAAAGATCAGGTAAAGATTATTATGATTTACAGTGGATTACATTTTTATTATATACTAGCAATCTGGGACGGCGTTGCCCGTCATGTTATGACCGTTAGGCGCACGTGTGTGAAATGCAGACACACTGATAAACACAGACATATGCAACATACAGGCAGACACATACCATGCATCCCAAGTGTCCCTCTTTAGGAGGGACAGCCCCTCTTTGAGGGCCAAATCCCTCTGTCCCGCTTTCCCACCCTGTTGTCCCTCTTTTTAGGAGGTCAGACTGTGTGCAGGGCCGGCTCCACCTATAGGCGAGGTAGGCGCCGGCCTAGGGCGCACACATGCTGGGGGCGCGGGCATGCAGCGGAGAAGAGCTGCGCCCGCACACACCACGCCGGGAACCACAACACAGTCAGGTCTGTGTTGCTACAGCGCTCCCTCATTGGGTCGGATCTTTAGTAATGCAGAGCGCGCTGGGAGTCATGATCTCCCGCCGCGCTCTGCATTACTGAAGAGAAGACTGCGTGGGAGCTACAGGTATGTGATGGGGGGCAAGTTGGAGCTGAGGGGGCATAGTGGAGCTGCTGGGGGCAAGTTGGAGCTGAGGGGGGGGCAAAGTGGAGATGATGGGGGCAAGTTGGAGTGGATGGGGGGCAAAGTGGAGATGATGGGGGCAAGTTGGAGCTGTTAGGGGAAAGCTGGAGCTGAGGGGGCATAGTGGAGCTGGTGGGGGCAAGTTGGAGCTGATGGGGGCAAAATGGAGCAGATGAGGGTCAAAGTGGAGCTGAGGGGGGGCAAGTTGGAGCTGAGGGGGGGCAAAGTGGAGCTGAAGGGGGGGCAAGTTGGAGCGGATGGGGGGGCAAGTTGGAGCGGATGCGGGGCATAGTGGAGCTGGTGGGGGCAAGTTGGAGCTGGTGGGGGCAAGTTGGAGCTGATGTGGGGCAAAGTGGAGCTGATGGGGGTAAGTTGGAGAGGATGGGGGTCAAAGTGGAGCTGATGGGGGCAAGTTGGAGCTGATGGGGGCAAAGTGGAGCTGAGGGGGCAAAGTGGAGCTGGTGGGGGCACGTTAGAGCACATGGGGGGCAAAGTGGAGCTGGTGGGGGCACGTTGGAGCGGATGGGGGGCAAAGCGGAGCTGATGGGGGCAAAGTGGAGCTGATGGTGGCAAGTCACACGGATAAACACAGACATATGCAACACACAGGCAGACACATACCATACATCCCAAGTGTCCCTCTTTAGGAGGGACAGTCCCTCTTTGAGGGCCAAATCCCTCTGTCCCTCTTTCCCACCCTGTTGTCCCTCTTTTTAGGAGGTCAGACTGTGTGCAGGGCAGATCCACCTATAGGCGAGGTAGGCGCCGGCCTAGGGCGCACACGTACTGGGGGCGCGGGCATGCAGCGGAGAAGAGCTGCGCCCGCACACACACCACGCCGGGAACCACAACACAGTCAGGTCTGTGTTGCTACAGCTCTCCCTCATCTGGTCGGATCTTTATTAATGCAGAGCGCGCTGGGAGTCATGATCTCCCACCGTGCTCTGCATTACTGAAGAGAAGACTGCGCGGGACCTACAGGTATGTGATAGGGGGCAAGTTGGAGCTGAGGGGGCATAGTGGAGCTAAGGGGGCAAGTTGGAGCGGATGTGGGGCAAAGTGGAGATGATTGGGGCAAGTTGGAGCTGTTAGGGGAAAGCTGGAGCTGAGGGGGCATAGTGGAGCTGGTGGGGGCAAGTTGGAGCTGATGGGGTCAAAGTGGAGCGGATGAGGGTCAAAGTGGAGCTGAGGGGGGGCAAAGTGGAGCTGAGGGGGGGCAAAGTGGAGCTGAAGGGGGGCAAAGTGGAGCGGATGGGGGCAAGTTGGAGCGGATGGGGGGCAAAGTGGAGCGGATGGGGGGCAAGTTGGAGAGGATGGGGGGCATAGTGGAGCTGGTGGGGGCAAGTTGGAGCTGGTGGGGGCAAGTTGGAGCGGATGGGGGGCAAGTTGGAGCAGATGGGGGGCAAAGTGGAGCTGATGGGGGTAAGTTGGAGAGGATGGGGGGCAAAGTGGAGCTCATGGGGGCAAAGTGGAGCTGAGGGGGCAAAGTGGAGCTGGTGGGGGCACGTTAGAGCAGATGGGGGGCAAAGTGGAGCTGGTGGGGGCACGTTGGAGCGGATGGGGGGCAAAGTGGAGCTGATGGGGGCAAGTTGGAGTGGATGGGGGCAAAGTGGAGCTGATGGTGGCAAGTTGGAGCTGAGGGTGGCAAAGTGGAGCTGGTGGGCCAAAGTGAAGCTGATAAGGGGCAAGTTGGAGCTGGTGGGGGGCATCTCTTACAGGCATCTCCAGACCAGGGGCAGACTGGCCCAGGGGGCAGAGAGAGGACAATCATGAAAAGAGGTGGGGTATAAGTAGGCGGGGTATAAAGGAGTGGGACACAAGGGGCGGAGCGAAATGGGCGGCAAAATTAGGTTTTGCCTAGGGTGGCAAAAATCCTTGCACCAGCCCTGACTGTGTGGTGTGTATTACTTTGCTCTACAGCAATAAAGCAATAAACTTCAGTATATGTGTTTATACATTAGTCTGTGCAAATAAAATACTTGAACTAAATCATTTATTCAGTTACATAAATAGCCAGTAATAGGTAATGAAATAACCTAAAAATTCTTACAAATGCCCTGCCCACCAGCCACGCCCCCAACAATATCACCTAAAACTACAGTGTCCCTCTTTGGCCATGTGAAATGTTGGGAGGTATGCACATACACACAGTGAGCGGCAGAAACATGCAAAAGACACGTGCACACACACAGACACACTGGAGATGCACACATGGACACACATATGTAATAGAGATGTACACAAACACACACGCAACATATATGAGCAGAAACACATGCACTCATGAGTTGTGCACCCCTCTGGCAGTCAAAGGGTTAAGATATAGAGAAGCATGTGAGAGTTAAATAGCAGTGGGAAGTGTATTCGTACCTGGGAACATTGACTTGTGTAGTCCCTAGAGGGGAGTCATGTGGTGCTGATGTGGAGAGACAAATGGGGCAATCTGGGTTAAAAGTGGGCGGGGCTTAATAGCGAGTAGGGGCGGGGCTTAACATAAATATGGAAAAGTGCTAGTAATAGGCTGGGGAAGGAGGAGAAGTGGGAGGGAAATGCAAGTTTACAGTGTGAGGGGTTTGAACACACTCACTGAGGGCTAAAACTTGATACACAACCCTGTGGCAGTCACTGGGTTAAGTGTGAATCTGATGGCTGTCTGTCCTGTGTCTTGCATGGCAAATGATGACAGTGAAGAAATAATTGAGCAATGAGGGCCTACCTTAACCCTTTGAGTGCCATTTTGTTCCTCTGGTGCTGCACTACAGGTCCTGCTGAGGCCACTGGGAGTCAGGGTGAGTGACTGTGTGTGTGTCAGCCATATTTAATTCTGGCTTTGTGTGTGTATGTGGTGCTGTGTGTGTGAGTGGGGGCATGTGTGTGTGAGTGGGGCAAGTGTGTGTGTGTGTGGTGGTCTGTGTGAGTTTGGTGCTGTGTGAGTGGGGCATGTGTGTTTGTCTGTGGTGTAGGAGCAAGTGGCGGCCATATTGTTTTTTTCTGACTTTGATAGTGGTGGGCGGGCTGCATAGTGGGGGCGGGCCAACTCCCTGCATGACTGAATCACCCAATAGGAGTAGTAACTCCTGCTTTATGCCTCCCCTGGGTGTGTTTTGGCAGGCACAAAGTCTTCTTTTATATATATAGAAAAGCATTTTCCAGTAAGGGCCAGTTTTTGGTCTGTAATGGACGCTGAGTTTGGACATCCATGATGTATCTGTCTCCCGGTAAAATACAAAAAGATTTACAGACTTCCAAGACTTTATTCTGTAGCAGTTGCGGTAAAAGGAATGACACATTCTACATATTTTAGATGCCACAAAATGATATGTCTATGAAGGGAAGTGTTCTCCCTGAAAAACAAAATCTAACTTCTTTACAGATTCAAATGAACTCAGAAATGACTTTATTTACATTTTTATTCCAAGGATGCATCAAAATCAAAGCCAACTGATCATCCACTGGGGAATTCTACCTACGGAAACATTGGTGTCTTAGTTCTTTAAGAACCAGAGTGTTGCACAATGCATTGCAAAGCAATGCCTTGCTTACCTCTCTGATCCTTAATGGGTTAAATTATTTTAAAGGACTCACCTATGTAGGATTTCTTCATACAAAAAGCCTGCAACCGAGGGTGTAACTAGAAACTTCTGGGATCTGGGGCTAAATATGAGGTTGCCCCCAACACATACACATATGGTCTGGAGCATGTTTGAATGACTCTTTGGGGGAGATTCACTACGCTGTGATAAAGAGGTAATGAAGTGGTGATGGCTTCTCTAGTTTATCACTTCTCTAGTTCCTATGTTATTCTATGGAGCCTATGCCTATTTCTTCAACTCTGGAGAACTTAGTGATTAGAATGACTGGAGAAGTTATTAACTGGAGAGGTTCTCAGCATTATCACCTCTTTATCACTACTTAGCAGAGGCGTAACTACCGTGGTCGCAGGGGTCACCACTGCAACCGAGCCCGTCACTCCAGGGGGCCCAGCCGCCTTGTCAACCCCTGCTGACTCCATGGAAGCTCGGCAGGAATCCTTACGCCCTCTTCTTCTGCCTTGGCCTCTATGCGCATGCATACGCAGCCAGGGAACTCATTGCAGCAAGTTCTTTAACTGTGCATGTGCAGACCACAGGCAACAGAAGACGAGAGCGTGAGTACTTCAGCTCTGCTCTGTCTTCCTGGCTTCCGCCGCTGAAGAGCGCAGTAGAGGTAGACAATGGGTGAGGGCAATGTTGAAGATGAAATGCACAATGTGGAAGTAAACAGTGGGGGCAATGTGGAAATGGACAGTGGGGGAAATGGGGAAGTGGACAGTTGGGGCAATGTGGACAGTGGGGGCAATGTGGAAATGGACAGTGGCGGCAATGACGAAGTGGACAGTTGGGGCAATGTGGACAGTGGAGTCAATGTGTAAATGGACAGTGGGGGCAATGTGGAGGTGGAATGGACAGTGGGAGCAATGTGGAAGTGGACAATGAGGCAATATGGAAATTGACAGTGGGGGTAATATGGAAATGGACAGTGGGGGCAATGTGGAATTAGACAGTGGGGGGCCTGGGGGCAATGTGGAAATGGGATAGTGGGTGCAATGTGGAAATGGACAGTTGAAGCAATGGCGGCAGTGTTGAAGTGGACAGTTGGGGCAAAGTGGAAATGGACAGTGGGGGCAATGTGGAAGTGGAGTGGACAGTGGGGGCAATGTGGAAATGGACAGTGGGGGCAATGTGGAAGTGGAGTGGACAGTGGGGGCAATGTGGAAGTGGAGTGGACAGTGGGGGGCAATGTGGAAATGGACAGTGGAGGCAATGTGGAAGTGGAGTGGACAGTGGAGGCAATGTGGAGTGGGCAGTGTGGGCAATGTGGAAGTGGACAGTGGGGGGCCTGGGAGCAATATGGAAGTGGACAGTGGGAGCATTGTGGAAGTGGACAATGAGGGCATTGTGGAAGTGGACAATGGGGTGTGCAATGTGGAGGTAGACAGTGGGGAGTACAATGTGGAGGTGGATATTGGGGGCATTGTGGAGGTGGACTATGGATAAGTGGCATTTCTGGGGTGGAGTTGCGTGGTGGGGTCGGGGGGCCCCAATGTCAGTTTTCGCACCAGGGCCTGGTGGTTTCTAGTTATGCCTCTGCCACTTAGTGAATCTCCCCCCTTGACTCAGACCTTATATGAAGTTCCAGAGCAGACCAAAGTGCAATTCACACCAAAGGATCTCAGAAGGTCTTCATGTGAAGGGAAATGAGAGAAGACAGGCAGCACTAGGACATTGCTGCATCATTCATGATCCATGACCCAGTTCTGGCAGTTAACCCTTTTAGGTTCATATTCAATAAACTAGTCAGGTGCAGATCTGGGGCAAACCAATTGCACAATAGGGACCAAACACATATTTTTAAAATGTCTATTGTACTAAAATTTTATTTAGAAATGGGGCCACATTATTTATTTAGAATGTGTTTTACCAGGAAGAACACATTGAGATTTCTCTAGTCTTCAAGTATGTCCTTTAGAGCTTTCACAGTATAGAGTTACATATTTACACAAGCAGAGAGCTTACCTATCCTATAATATAAAAGGACAGATGTATGTTTGTCCGATGCAGTCGTGCGCAGTAGAGACTGCCCGAACGCACAGAATGCTGGCCTGTGTACACTGGCTTTTACACTAGTATATACATATATAAATAATAGATAAAAACATTTGTATACACATTTTTTAAATACAAACATACATCTATTTTTAGTGATTTTAGACTGGGAGAAGATCTGAATTTTTCGGGTCGATTATTCCAGGCTTTCGGAGCTCTGAAGGAGAAGGCAGAACAACCGGCATTTAACCTCATCAGTGCTAGAGAGGTTTGTAATGCATTGCTCTCTAGCACTCAAGGGGTTGCTCCAGAACTGCACCTGTCTGGTTACTGAATATGACCCTTACTGCCAGAGGAATGCTGTGAACACTGCAATATGCTGGGAAAACTCTCATATCCCATATAATAATTCGGTAGGATGTTTGTTAGAAGCCGTCATGGGCAGTGGAGACTGCCCAAACGCACAGAATGCTGGGAGTTCTGTGCTGGGAGCATTCTGTGCTTTCAGGCAGTCTCTACTGTGCATGACTGCATTGGCGGAAGGATGCAGAGCAGGATCAGCCTCTTAACATCACCTTGACCTTGGCCCGTGTACATGGGCTTTTACACTAATTAATGAATAAAAGGGGAAGGGGCTCACCAATGTTGTTCTTATCTTACTGACTGGCAGTGGCCATATGTGAGGATGTCAGCATCCCCCGGACAGGTAACTGATCTGATCTTAAAGCAGAGCTCTCACCAATTATAACCCCCGCCCCGAATCAATTATTTATATGATAAATAGTTGAACAGCCCGTTACACCGGCCACAGTGCCACTGCCACACGGTCGCGGGGCTGTCACGCGCATTAGAGACTGCCCGCGCCACGGCTGATACAGAGCTGGATGTTCCTTCAGAGCACCCAGCTCTGTATCAGCCATGGCGCGGGCAGTCTCTACTGCGCATGACTGCAGCACGCGCAGCAGTGTGTACTGCGCATGTCGCGGCGTTACACACGATTTAGCGAATTGTTATATAGGATTATATGTGGGGAGTTTCGCCCACTAATGAATTTCACTGTGGGTGAAACCATACCCACATCTTCAGTAGAGATGAGGGAGAGTGCAGCCATCTTTCCTCTGTTACAGCGTTCTCTCTATCATTTGCATTCTCCTTTTTCTTTAGTAGTGTGTCTAAACAGCAGCGACATGAAGGAGCAAAGGAAAAAGTGAAGGTGGTGTGTGGGCATATAATGCCACAGGGGGACTGATGGTGCTGTAGGCAAGCTGAATAGTGGATTTTTGTAAGTGGCTTTTCTAAAAAAAACTAGCAACATTTTTTAACCCCTTAAGGACCCATGACGGTCCTGGACCGTCATGGGTTGCAATCCCCTTAAGGACCCATGACGGTCCAGGACCGTCATGGCTTAAATGATAGCAGCGTGCCTCCGTGCACGCTGCTATCATTAATTCCAGGCTGAGACTGAGCGCTCCGACACCGGGGCGTTCAGTCTCAGCCCTTCTTGCCTTTGCTGGTTCATGCGATCGCCATTCCAGCGATCACATGTACCGGCAAAGTGACAGACAGAGACAGCAAAGAAAGCATGTTGTCTTTGCCTGTCAAGTCTGCCTCTGGCTCCGTTGCTATGAAAGTAACGGAGACAGAAGTAGACAGGAGACACCTAGTGGTGAAAGAAAATACAGTAGCTAGGGGTATTAACCCCTTCACTGCTGGTGCCAAAGGCTTGCTAAATGCAGGTCAATTTCTGACCTGCAATGATAATTTTTTTTTTTTTTTTTTTAAAACACAACACACTTTTTTTTTTTACAAAAATATTTTATTTAAAAAAAAAAATAATCTAATTAAACAAAAGTGGAAGTGTGATTGTTGTGGATCTATGTAATACACTTATATACACCGCCAAATGTCACGGATAAAAAAAGTGTCAAAATAGGGTGGGAAAAAGGGACATGGGGATTTTCACTCAGGGGGGACAGTGGCCACTTTAAACTGTGCATTTTGTAGGTATGACTGACCGGTCATACCTTTCATGCAGTCTCCATAAAATTTTAACCCTTTGTGCCCAATTGATCCAAAGAGAAAAACCAAAAATGGTGTTTTTTTTTACATTTTTTTTACCTTTTTGTAATTTTAATAAAGTAAATGGTGGGTTATCCATATAAGTAGGGTATCAAATGAAAGCCCTATTTGTGCTTAAAAAAACAGTATATAATTTATGGGGGTGGAATAAAAGACTTAGAGGGAAAACATTGCTGAACAAAGATATAGTCAAAAAGGTCAGAACTGCTCCGGTCCTTAAGGGAAAACGACATCAGATTTCCCCAGTCCTTAAGGGGTTAAAAATTACATGATTTTTTATCTGTATTTTTGCTTCCATTTTCATATGGGAGCAAGAAGTGCAAAGGTTACAGTTCCCCTTTAAGGGATTGCTATTTAGTGCATAACTAAGGGACTCCTTAGATGCCTGGGCCCCATCATAACTGCACCCTCTCTAGTTACGCCCCTAGTTACAGCTTTCTGTTGCTGTGGTATTTGTATGTAGCTCATGTTGCATCATTATGACCCAGACATAAATAAGTAAATAAGCAAACCATAGCAAATTCTCTAGCCCCATCCAGAGTGCTCTGATGAGTGATGTAAGAAGTGGATCAGACTACATAATGGAGGTCTGCTGCTCTAGGCTTTTTATTAAAAGTATAATTTTTCTATAATAACCTGAAATAATAACAGTTTGATCCCTACCTTTACAAACAATAAGCAGATGTAAATAAAAATGAAAATGTATTGTGTTTTTTTAGAATGAGAACCATGAACAAAGTAGAGCTTTCTGGGTTAAACCAGATGCATCATAGGAGACAAATAAACATTTCAATTGATTTAACTGGAGGCTTTAAAGTCATGAATGCTAGAAAGGACTCACATTGTGCTAGAGACCTCTTTAGTATTAATGTGGTGAAACACTCCCCTCACCTTAAAGGGATAGTAATACTTCATTTTATCTTTATTTTATTTTGTAGGCATTAAAAAAACATGAAGAACGATATAAGTCTTCTCTCTCAAACCTTTATGGTTTGAGAGATATTCACAAGCAAAGATTCCCCTCCTGCTCCTTTTACCTAGTGTAAGACATCTCTTCTCAGATGTGAATGTGGTTGTAAGACCAGACAGATAACAGAAGGGGACAATCTTCTTTGTATGAAAACAATGAAAGCCCTGCCCCCTTTGACAAGTTTTTCAGGTTTTTCCCTTATCTTAATTGAAGATTGTCCCTCTCTGAAGTCTACCTGGGCACCTCCCTTCTGCTCAGGCTGAACAGTGTTACATCAGTAAAAGGGGAGGGAGGGGGACACTTTGTCATTGAATTACTCTTGAACTACAACTCTGACAGAATTGAAATAACACACTCCAAAGACCAAATACTATGATGATTAATTAGAGCTGCTTTTATTATGAAACATTACTATCCCTTTAAGGGGAATTTTGGAAATGTCTGTCTCATTATAGCGCAGTTGGTTTTCTCCAGATTTGCTCTAGTCCTAGTATAGTACATCAGCCTCAATGACCCATATTTATAAAAGTAACTGGAGTTATTCTGGAGTAAACCAACTACACCATAGGGACAAATAAAAATTTTTAAATTCCCATGTACTTGAACAGTGCTTTTTAACCCCTCTGGCACTGAAAGGGTTAACCCTTGAATACTAGAGAGGTATTCACTGCATTGTTTCGCAATTCATTGGAGACCTCTGTAGCATTCAACGGGTTAAAAGCCCCAATGAATATTGCTTTTTAGCTTGTATTATTTTGAATAGCCCTTGAGAATGTATATTTTGGATAAGAAATGCATTGGGTGTATTATTATTTTAATATTGGAGTTTACTTATGTTTAAATACTACATGGTATAAAGCTGGAGTCTTTTGAGTCCTGGATCTGTTGGAATCAGAGAGAATTTTAACAACTGGCTGAAGGGTCACTATTAACTTAAAGGGAATGTATCACCTAAAAATAAAAATTGCCCATAGGTTTGGTTATTAAAGTATTCCTAGGGAAGCTGTTTTTTTTTTTTTTTTTTTTTTTAATGTAACTCGTTTTTCAGACATTGTACTTTTAAGTCAGATAGAGCTGCGCCGAAGAATCAGCGTACTGCCTAATTCTCCTCGCACCTCCCTTCCAGCTGCCCTATGGAGCGCGTTCACGCTTCCCTTCGGTGTGCTGCCAATGTCAGTGCTTACTGCAGCTTGCTATAACGATAGGAGACATTGACAGCACACAGACGGGAAGCATGAACGCGCTTCCTGGAGCAGCTAGGAGGGAGGTGGAAGGAGAAGACAATGGTGCACAGCACAGTACATGAAATATCTGAAAAATGTTACATTTAAAAAAACAACAAAAAAAACAAAAAAAACCCACCTTCCCTAGGAATACTTTAACCCCTTAATGACATGTGCCGTACTATGACCGTCACGGTCCTTGAAATACTCAAGGACCGATGACGGTCATAGTACGTCACGTACTTTTTACTTACAGCGCTCTACCGGGAGAGCTGTAAGTAAAAATAGGGCCTGAAATTGACCACTCCAAGATCGGAGCGATCTCTATCAGGCCCCATAGTGAAGCGCCGATACACGCAACAGGTCACGTGTACCGGTGCGTCCACGTGGTTCAATGCGGTCCTTATGGGACGGAAATGTCCCAGGACCGCCGGACGTTAAGGGGTTAATAACCAAACCTATGGGCAATTTTTATTTTTAGGTGATACATCCACTTTAAACCTTTCAGTGCATTGCATGGTCCTCTGACACTGAAAGGGTTAAGGCTTGGCTCAACTGTCTGTCTGGTGTCTGGTAAACAGATATCGATTGGGGGTTCAGATTGAAATAACAAAAAAGTTTGTGATCTTAGAGGGTCCTGCACGCTTGTTCCCTTGTGTCATTATTACAGGTTTTGAAGCACACACACAATCCACTAGTGTGAGAAGGGCAGCAGATCATATGAGCCTTCTGTGAAATGAAGAGAAATAACATGACCCCTTAAGTCATTCTGAAACCGCTGGGAAATCAACAAGGACATTCAAGACGTAATACAGTTTTTGCCGTTTTTATTATTTTTATCATTTTGATAATCATTACTGTCATCATCATCTTCTATTCTGGGTCTAGTGACCTTTGAGTGTATCTTGGACTCAAATTGTCTTTGGATATAATATACAGTACTAGTTGAATAGCCCATTTACATGAGCCACAGTGCCAGACAGCAACGGCCGCGGTGCAGTCATGTGCAGTACAGACTGCCTGCGCTGCTGCTGATAATGGAGCAGGGCACTCCGAAATCAGACCGCAGTCCTCTCTGAATTCGGAGCACTCTGGTCCGTTATTAGCTGCGGTGCAGTCGTCTGTACTGCGCATGACTGCTTCTGACAAACATACATTAGTGAATTATTATATAGGATATGACTTTTAACTTTTACTGTATTTTTGGACTATTTATTAGCACCTAAGCGCTAGAACATATATTTTGAGTGTATACTTAGTACATCAGCCTCAATGGCCCATATATATAAACGCAATCTAGAGTTATTCTGGAGTAAACCAACTGCACCATAGGGACAAGTACAAATTTCTAAATTCCCATGTACTTGAATAGAGCTTTTTAACCCTTTGCGTGCCAGAGGGGTAAGCAACGCATTACCCCTCTGGCAGACAAAGGGTTAACCCTAAGAAGGCTAGCGTGGTATTCAATGCATTGGAGACCTCTCTGTAGCATGCAATGGTTTAAAAGCCCCATTTAATTTAACAGGAATTTTTATTTGTCCCCTATGGTGCAGATGGTTTACTCCAAAATAACCCCAGTTTTATATGCTTTTATATAAATATGGGCCATTGGGGAGATTTATAAAAGTTGTTCTTGTTCTTTTTTCCTACAGATCCTTAAAGGGATAGTAATAGTATTTGGTCCATGGAGATTATTATTTCAATACTGTCAGAGCTGTAGTTCAAGAGTAATTGAATGATAAAGTAACCCCCTCCCACCCCTTTTACCTAGTATAAGCCGCCTCCCCACTGAATCTGGTCTTGAGACCAAACAGTTCACAGCAAGGGATGATCTTCTTACTGAGAATATAATGAAAACCCTGCCCCCCTTGATAGGTTTTTC
This sequence comes from Rhinophrynus dorsalis, assembly GCA_037306005.1. NCBI lineage: Eukaryota > Metazoa > Chordata > Amphibia > Anura > Rhinophrynidae > Rhinophrynus > Rhinophrynus dorsalis. Next base: position 70,892,649 of record CM074721.1, on the reverse strand, counting down.
AGGGTTTTCCCTTATGCTAATTGAAGATTGTCCCTCTCTGCAAGCCATCTGGACACCACCCTGCTGCTCTGAGCTGAACAGGTGGGAGGGGGATACTTTATCATTCAGTTCCTCTTGAACTACAACTCTGAAAGTATTGAAATAACATTCTCAATGGTCCAAATACTATGAAGATTAATTGGAGCTGCTTATATTGTGAAGCATTACTATCCCTTTAAAATGTCCTTATTCCTTATTAGGAGTGTTTGTATTTATAAAGGATTCTAGTTACGTTTATAGATGTGGTGACAGTAAACAATAAGAACAGGTCAGATATGGCCTTAAATATTCAATGAAAATGATGTTGCTAAATTGGCGCAAATAGCGACATGTCTTTATAAATAAGATGCGCCACTTTTTCACAAACTTCCTTGCTCCATTTTATAAAAATAAATACTACACAACAAAAAGCTTTAATCGCTGTTTTTTTTTGTTTGTTTGTTTTTTTTAAAAGCATGCTCTTGCGAAATTTACATGATTAACCCCTTAACGACAGGCCGCACAGGCACGTTGCGGTCACTAAAGGACCATGGAGCTTTTTTTTTTTTTTTAAATCCGGATTCCAGACTCCCCAAACGACATGCAGCCACGGGGGGAGCCCGGAATTCCATGACGGTCATAGCACCTCATGGGTCCTTAAAGGAATAGTAATGTTTCATAATAAAAGCAGCTCTAATTAATCATCATAGTATTTGGACTTTGGAGAGTGTTATTTCAATTCTGTCAGAGTTGTAGTTCAAGAGTAATTCAATGACAAAGTATCCCCTTCCCGTCCCTTTTACTGATGTAACACTGTTCAGCCAGATCAGAAGGGAGGTGCCCAGGTAGATTGCAGAGAGGGACAATCTTCAATTAAGATAAGGGAAAAACATGAAAAGCTTGTCAAAGGGGGCAGGGCTTTCATTGTTCTCATAGGAAGAAGATTGTCCCCTTCTGTTATCTGTCTGGTCTATGGACTGGATTCCACATCTGAGAAGAGATGGCTTACACTAGGTAAAAGGGGCGGGAGGGGGAAACTTTGCTTGTGAATATCTCATAAACCATAAATGTTTGAGAGATAAGACTTATATCGTTCTTCATATTTTTTAATGCCTACAAAATAAAATAAAGTTAAAACGAAATATTACTATCCCTTTAAGGGTATAACAACCCATGCTGTGCTATGACCGTCAAGGGTCGTTAAGGGGTTAAAAATGAGCCTGTGCCTTACTTCCAGACAGATTGCAGTTACAGCTATGCACCACAGTCTGTTAGTCTTCATTTGTTCCTCCCAAAATATTGTCGCGTTCCAACAAGCTTACATGGAGAAATCCTCTATCATCGACAATACTTGGGGAGGAACAGAAGAAGACAGACAGGCTGTGGTGCAGAGCTGTAACCACAGTCTGTAAGGAAGTAATGCACAGGATAATTTTTAATAATGTAAATTTCGCAAGAGCATGCATTTAAAAACAACAACAACCAACCAGTAAAGCTTATCGCTATATGAGGATGGCAATTAGCATGGGCGTCCGGAGTTGGGGCAATTACCCCCTCCATATAAACAAAGGGGCTGGATGGGCTGGCCTGGGGATCATATTATGGCTTTGCCCCAACCCCCAGAAAAATGTCTACGGACACCCCTGGCAATTAGATAAACTTGTATTGGGGTGATAACTCCCATTTAAGACTTTTATAACTACCAGCAGCAATCTTACAGCCGTGTTAACACTTCTGTTCCATTAACTCCAATTTTATACTTTTCCCCCTTTGTGCCTTATGTATAAATCAAGCAGTGGAACAATTCTAGGGAAAGCTAATCGCACCATATAGGGAACACCTACAATTCCAATGGGTTTAACCCTTTGAGTGCCAGAGGGGTATCCAACATATTGCTTCGCAATGTGTTGGAAACCCCTCTGCCACTCAAAGGGTTTAACCCTTTCAGTGCCAGAGGGTACGCAACGCATTGCAATGGCACTCAAAGGGTTATATGGGGCTTTTAAGCCTTTGAGTGACAGTGGGGTAAGCAACGAATTGCTCTTCAATACATTGCGTATCCTTCTGGCCTTCAAAGGGTTAAACACTTGCTACAGACATCTGTCTAGCATGCAAAGGGGTTTTATTTTTATCTGTTCCCTATAGTGCAGTGGTTTGCCCCCACATTTACTTTATACATATGCCCCACAATATTCCTAACAGTGAATTGGCCCAATGACATAAAAGCATCTGTCTTACAGAGTAAATATTGATTTTGGGAGCATCCTTTTGGACAGACAAAACTGATTTATTTGGAGTACAAAAGGCCTCTCTATGTCACTAAAGACTGTGATTTTGCCAACATCAATAAATTAGTTGTTTATAATTGTCATGTTTCTGTTGTAATGTTTATATGTTTCGTGCATGCTATGTTCTGCTTTTGATGATTCCGTTCTGGAACTGTAACATTTTGACATCCCAGCTGAAATGTAAAAATATACAATGTATAATGAAATTTAATGAAATGCATAAGTAGCCAAAGTATGCCTAAGTGGAAATCTTTTTCTCAAGGGGTTAATAACCCCTCACTTACCTTACTATGGCCATAAAATCCTAATGGACCCTATCAATTTTATCCTTAGTTCTTGTTTCAAAAGAATACATTCAATCAGGACTGGTTGTTGTGTTCATGGAGGTGACGATAACAGTTGCTAACAGCAGCACTGAAATTCAGACTCTGCTCACTGCATATGAATCTTAACCCCTTAACTACCAGTGGTCCAGGGAGTGGATTTATCTTAAGGGAGACTTTGTTCTTATTTTGTGAGCCGGCATATGTGAGTGATCACATGTGCTGGCTCACTGAATAGGACTCCGTAGTCATACATGGGTATAGCCAGGGAGAGAAAAATGGTGTGATTTTCATAAAGGGGTGTGGCTTAATCATGAGTGGGGGCGGGGCTCAGAGGGCATGAAAAGTGGTAAAATAGGCTGGGGAAGGAAGAGAAGTGGTCAGGAGTGGGAGGAACAGGGTGGGAAAGAGCAGAAGTGGGCCGATTTTCAGTAGAAGCTCCCCACAGACAGAGACGCAGCCTTTGCCCTGGAGATCCAGTAATTAGAAGGCAAAACCATAGCCTACTGGGCAAATCCGGAGAGTTCCCAGCTATACTGTAATGACAGCTCAGGTCTTGGAGAGGTCAATTTCAGATGCCGATAGAGCTCACATCGCTCCTGCAGGAGCACCGTGAGCACAAAATACGTGATGTGCCAGGGCCGCCTTTGGTCCTTTTGGCAAAGACAGCGGTGAAGGTCCTGGCATGTCTTTGGTCCTTAAGGGGTTAAGTAAGCTCATGCACTCTTCAGATTGACTGAAGGGAAATCCGGTCTTACAATCATCAGGCGGCTCTGCAGCAGAGCCGAGATCGCGTTAATAAAAAAAATATTTCGCTAAAACCAAGCACATGTAGACGACCGTTTCAGTGAAAGATTTCTGCTGTGCTGCAGAGCCTCCTGACGGTCATACGACAGGCTTCCCTGCAGTCAGCTAGAATGCTGACTTCTGGGAAAGGGGAGGGAGGGGAGAACTTTAGGAGTTATTATCTCATAAAACAATAAAGGTCTGAGAGGCGACACTGGAGGCAATTCCTTTCTTTTTAACATGACTGCAATATAGGGATTAGTCATTTTTAAAGGGGAACTTTCACCTGATAAAAAAATTTTCCCATATGTTCAAACACATAAGCAGTAAAGCAGTATCAGGAAACGTTATGCTTACATTTTATTTTTACCTACTATTAAAGATATTTGATGTCCAAGACGAGCACTTCCGCATTCAGCGGGGGTTGCAACCTTAGTATAATGCCAATTGTAGCTTGCTGTAACGGTAGGAGCCATTCACACCACACCGAAGTGAAGCGTGAATGCGCTCGCTGGGGCAGCTGGGAGGGAGGTGGGAGGAGGCTGTAATAGTGCTCGTCTTGGACATCAAATATCTTTAATAGTAGGTAAAAATAAAATGTAAGCACAACGTTTGCTGATACTGCTTATGTGTTTGAAGATATGGGAACATTTTTATCAGGTGAAAGTTCCCCTTTAAGTATTACTATCCCTTTAAAGGGTTACCTCAGCACTAGACACATCTTTGTGAATCAAGCTGCTTCTTATTAGGCTGATGATTTTTGTCTCACACATCACAAGGCAACATGGATCCATTCATTAGTCTCCACCTATGGTTGAAGTAATGTGTTGAAGATGTCTAGCATTTAAGGTGTTAACCCTTCAAGGACCAGAGGGGATGAACAAGGAATCTGGGTTAAACAGAAATCAGCCATAGCTGTGAAGTATTCCAAATTAGTATGCTACAAAAAATACAGTAAAAATGAAAATAACATAACTTACCCTGAATTACAGAGCAGATTCCAGACATCCCTATATGATCTTGTGATCTCTGGTATGCTGTACACAGTACACAGACGACTATTCACTTGGACATCACCAAAACTCTTTAACCACTTGTGGATCAGGGGGATGAACAACACATTGCGCTACAATATGCTGCACACCCCTCTGGCCCTCAATAGGTTAACCCTTTGAGTTCCAGAGGGGTACGCAACACATTGCAAAGCAATGCATTGCGTACCCCTCTAGCACTCAATGGGTTAAAAAGCAAATACCTAAGTAATTGTAATGTCGTTGAACCGTAAGAATTCCTCCTTCATCCCTTTCCTGTGCCCTTTTGTACTTTTTATAAAGCCAATGGGGAGCCATTTCTCTTCCGTGTGTTAGAGAACCAAGAGGAAAAGGTCAGGGGTTCCCCTCTTGAGGGCTTTTTGCCATTGTAAAGAAACCCTCTAGAGTTCTGCAGACATCTCAATGTTTTGAACTGCAGGCCAAAAAGTCATAGAAAAAAGGATCAGTTTCATCTGCCTCCTGGCCTCCGTGATCTGCACAAAGATATGTGCCCTTTTACACGTATGTGCCCCTGTGTTTATGCAGGTTTCTGTGTGTGCATGTGCTAAATTTAATTAGATTTTTTCCAATGGTTTGAAGTGCCGTACTAAAGGTCACTCAGCAGGGAAGGTTTTAAAGATGCAGTAATGTCTACCATATTAAAGATGGACTGGCGCACAGAGAATGTGTAGCTTTTAACCCAGTGAGTTGGAGACCTCTCTAGTATTCCTGAGATTAAAGGGCAATTAACATGTTGCCAGCCCAAAACTTCTATTCGGAAACCGGGGAAATTTCTGGATATGCCCCGGACACACTGGTTTACAAATTGAACTAACAGATGTCTGAGGACAGAGACTGGTTCTCTGGATTGGTGAGTTCAGCTATAATCCCACCCACTTCCCAGTCCATTCAGCCACTTCCTCCCCCATTCTGCCCACTTTTCTACCTATGTCATGGCAAACTCTTCCTTTCAGCCACTCACCCATCCACACTCTCCCAAATAAGCCCCACCCATAAAATTATGCAAAACACATAGTAACATAGTAAATTAGGTTGAATAAAGACAGGAGTCCATCAAGTCCTCACACCCCAGTAACAGAATTTTATAGCTTTCCTGCTACCAATTAAATTAATCTTCATCAGACCTTCCTGATCAGCCTACTGATAAACAGTATAACTCTGTATGTTCCCATTTGAAAGAAATGTATCTAATCTTCTCTTAAATGTATCCATTGTATCTGCCATAACCACCTCCCTGGGCAATGAATTCCACAATTTAACAGACCTTACCGTAAAAAAAACCCTTCCTCTGCTGAAGTTTAAACCTCCTTTCCTCTAATCTTAAGGGGTGTCCCCTGGTCACCTGAACAGGCCTTGGAATAAATAGCTCACTGCAGAGATCCTTGTATTGACCTCTCATATACTTGTACAATGTACATCACTTGGACACTCTCATCCTCAGATCTTCCGTGTTTCTCCTGTGAGTGGGACAAACAGCCATTTGTGGGATCAGAAAACTGACTCTCTTGTGTGGAATACAAATTGGAAGTCTGTGCTTCTCAGCCACAATCTCATTCACTTACTATAGAACCGCTGTGCTGGGCTTTACAGCCTGTTACCAAGGGTCTATGGTGACCTACAGTGCTCAGGACAGGAAACTGTCTGCTTGATGCTGTTCAATGTCTTCCTGGTGGAGCACTGGGGGCCTCTTGTCAGACCTTCACTGTGCTCCCCCATCTGCTGGGCCTCCAAATGGTGCAAATGGTTCACCATAGAATTGATCTACTTTCACTCTGTGCATAAGGCTCTATATTTTTAGTTAAAACAATATGTAAGATGAATATTTACTTTTACAGAGCTTTAACAGTGCTCATCACAGGCATAACCTTTTTTATAGAAAAGAGTCAAATGCACAAAGAAAATTGGTACAAATTGAACCACTGGGTCAAATTGAACCATAGGGAACAATTAAAAAAATCCCCAAATTCCCATTTAAACTTAGAAAATTATAATCACTTTTTATCAGATAAGAAATTTCTCTACACTGTCAGTGAGGGCAGATGTAATTATAATTGCTAGTCTATTTTCTCAGCTTAAATATCCCACTGAAGGTAATATGTACAAATAAAAAGTGGAAGGATTGTGGGACGGGCCAACTGAACCACAAGGCATAGTTAAAGCTCCCATTGATTTAATTGGTCTTTTAACCCCATAAATGACAGATATCTCCATCACATTGGAGTGAGATGGATACCTTTCAAGTATAGAAGAGAACAGGGCCATTAGTTTCCACTGAAGCTTATCTACAGAAAAATGCTTTCCAAAGATAGCATCCTGGTGGAAGTTATGCCAGTGGGGTTGTTGCTCCTTTTGACTAACAGGCCAGGGGGATGCGATGTTAGTGCTGATCAATCACTAGCGTAGAGGTTTTCAACCAGGCTAGAGTGCCCTAGCACCAGCTTAGGGTGCCACACTTCTGTATGAAGACTTTGACAAAAAAATTGAAATATTTGAGTTTCTATTGTATAATTATGGAAATTGTTATGTCCAATATAGCTATGTTTATGTCTCACCATAATAATGAGAAAAACAACTGTACCCCTCATTACACCCATGACAAATGTCCTATAAAATGTTAGGGGCTCCCTGAAAAGATTGCAGGTTAAAGGTTCCTTGAGCAATAAACATTTGAGAATAACTGAGAGTAAAGGCAAAATATGCAAGGCGCTCACTGAGGATTAACAAAAGTGGATATTGCTTGTTCTCTGGTTAACTGCTCAAAAGCATAACATATTAGATCTCTCATTCAATTAAAGAGGAGAAATTTCCATGTACGTAATAGAGACTAATCCTGCCCGGAAGGGCAGTCCAGTTCCAAAATGACAGGTAAGTCCTCTCTGCACAGTAAATACCAGCTAACCCCAGACATGCATTTCTGCCTGTACTGGACAAAAGTATAGGTTAGAGATGCCCAGCTAGGCTCATGAGCCTAAAAAGATATGCACACTTCTTTTAGCTCACAAATGATAAATATTTTGAAGCATATCATACTAGTCCTGACTAAATGGCAGTCCAGCTATAAAATTCCAGACAACTCCTCTCTGAACAAGAGAAGCAGCCAACCCCAGATGTACATTTTGGCCTTACTGGGCCTCGTCAGTGAGGTGAAGCTGATCTCTCCATGCGCCTGTGAGCAAGGGGTCCACATCTGGATTCCTCCATTAGTCTTGAGTGACCCACCCCAAGAACTATTTACATTTGCAAAAGTATAGGTAAAGAATGCTCAACTATGCACATGAGCCTGCACCTAGGGTGCAAGCTCTTTTAGCTCACAAGTGCCATACAGAGTAGAAATATTCTGAAGCATATCATACTGGTCCTGCCCAAATGACAGTCCAGCTACGAAATGCCAGACAATTCCTCTTTGAAAGAAAAAGCAGCCAACCCCAGACGTACATTTCAGCCTTATTGGGCCTCATCGGTGAGGTGCAGCTGATCCCTTTAGGCACCTGTGAGCAAGGAGTCCACATCTGCTTTCCCCTATTACTCTTACGGTTATCAACGCCATGAGCAATTAACATCTACCCCTCAGAGTATTAACACATACCTGAGACTGACCATCGCTAAGAAGTCTTAATGGCCAACTTATTCACCACGTCTTCATCTTACACCTTCCCTCACTGGTTCACCGTTTCTCACAGCGTTAATAAAAAAAAATCACATTCACCCTCTGCAACAAGTAGCAGTGGCCAACTTAGCCATCCTCTAAACATCCACCCTCACTCAGTCTTTCACCCTCCCTCATGCTAGTCATCAATAAAGCCCATTCACCCTGTATAAGTAGTGTTAACAGCATGATTATTCACCCACCCTAAATTAAACCTCGCTCTCTGTTTGACCCTTGCATGCTTTGCTGTGTAATCATGTTGCTACATATAATTTAACTAAGCAAGGATGGAAGAGATCATGGAACAAGTCACTCCCACCAACCTTCCTGTAGTCTCTAAGCTCTCATAAGCAGGGCCCTCTGAGCCTTCTGTTTTCCATGTTCCATTTGTACTATTTAATATGTCTGTATGTCTGTTCACTATTGTACAGTGCTGCGTAATAAGTTGGTGCTGAATAAATAAACAATAATAATAATAATGCTGCTAACACACATCCATACATATAGAAAACACTTCAGTTATTGCCTAAGGCAAAACCCTGCTTTTCAGTCTACAGTACATACTACCTGAAGTATAAACAGCATTACAATGTCAATAGTGTATCGAAGCACACAAGAGTGACACACTCACTGCCTTACTAGAGCTTCATACAGCTCTGCCTTTCCTCACTCCACATGATGGAATGAAAATAAACTGATGCTCTATACACCCCTTCACACACACACCCCCACACACACCTCCAATGGAAGTGGAAGATGAGAAATGCCTAGACCTGGTGCACGGCCACCTAGGTAAACACAAGCACAGCTGATGGAGATGGCACACACCACCTGGATGGAACTAAAGGAGGATGGGTCAAGGAGAAAGGCGAAGAAGTTCTTGAGACTTACACATTGTACAGCAAGAGAGGGGCGATACTGGACATGGAGATACTTTGCTCTATCCTTGTGATATGGTTGTGTGTATGTATATACGTCTACATGTCTATACATGTCTGTGTGTGTGTGTTCAATGGCTTACAAGCCCCTTCTTCAACCTGGCAATGTCAGACAGCTGTCCCAACAACCCACTTGCACTCAGGGGTTAAGCAACCTTCAATATTTATGCCTTCAATATCTAAGTCTGCTTACTCTCTCTGTAAACCATATATTAACCCCAGCATTGTGGACACTTTATATACCGCCACTCAATGGACTGTTGTTCTTGTAGTACAGGAGTGGGACACTTGCAAGACACTAACTGTCACTGAACTACAACTCATATCATCCTCAGTCATACATCAGCTGCATAACAATTATAGGAGTTGTAGTCAAACATTTGCAGGGCCTCAGGTTAGCCATTCTTACTATACAACAAAACCACCACCATGTATATGTACTCTACAGTTGTGTATACTACAGCAGAAACAGCCAACCTGTGGTCCTCCAGCTGTTGCTCTACAAATCCTATCATCTTCATGTAGCCAGTGTATGATTGTACTCCAATGCCTCACACATGTGTCACTCCTGTACTATAAAAACGCCAGCCTAGTCAATGCTGTTATACAAGTATTTACATTGCTGGGGTTTCGTGACACTGGAATCACTCCCTTCAACCTTTCTCTTTTCAAACGGGCAACATCGTGCTCCTTTTACTATTTGGAAATATATAAATATATGTGACTGCACTTTAATCTACCTAGGTTAAAAATTAAGAGCCATTTATTCCAATATCTATGGCTCTTCTTTCAAGGGATAGCAATGTTTCATAATAAAAGTAGCTCTAATTAATCATCATAGTATTTGGACTTTGGAGAGTGTTATTTCAATTCTGTCAATTCTGTAGTTCAAGAGTAATTCAATGACAAAGTATCCCCCTCCCGCCCCTTTTACTGATGTAACACTGCTCAGCCAGAGCAGAAGGGAGGTTCCCAGGTAGACTGCAGAGAGGGACAATCTTCAATTAAGATAAGGGAAAAACCTGAAAAGCTTGTCAAGGGGGGCAGGACTTTCATTGTTCTCATAGGAAGAAGATTGTCCCCTGCTGTTATCTGTCTGGTCTATGGACTGCATTCCACATCTGAGAAGAGATGGCTTACACTAGGTAAAAGGGGCGGGAGGGGAAACTTTCCTTGTGAAACTATAAAGGTATGAGAGATAAGACTTATATCATTCTTCATGTTTTTTTTAATGCCTACAAAATAAAATAAAGATAAAACAAAGTATTACTATCCCTTTAAAGTGGAACTTTCATGTTAATTCAGGTTTGCATATTTGAAAACTACATTAAAACTGCTTATGTGTCATGTTAGCCAAAAGACCAGCAAATGTACAGTAAAGGAGATATTCATACTTACCATATTCTAATGTATGTTAATTTCAGTACTAGTGCAGTACCAGTGATGTTTCATATGCTAATTAACCTTTTAAATTACATTTCCTATGCTCATTAAGCCTTTCTTAGCGATCTGTCATATGACGGTTTTCAGTGACATTTCATATGCTAATGAACCTCTGTGCAGTACCAGGAAATGTTCACTTTCTCTTTCCCAGAAATATATATGTGAATATCTCCTTAAATATATATCTACTGGAATGTTGGTTAACATGACACATAGGCAGTTCTGAATTAAGTTTTCAAATATTTATGAAAATTCAAGGTGATGGATCCACTTTAAGAGGAAAATCGTTAAAGCGAAAGTGATGCTTGGAGTTTTCTTCGCTGAAATGCACTCTAAATTAGTAGACTGAGCCTGTCAGTCACTCTCTTTAAAGGGGAACTTTCACTCACAAGACACTCTACCTTATTTTATTAGTCTACCACAATGATTATAGATTGACGATTTTTTTGTAAAAAAAATTCATGCCTTAAGAGATATCACATATTAAATTTGGTGTTGATGCAACCACTTCCACTTTTTGCGGCACAAGATTACTTTGGCACAGCTCTTCTGGACTTCCCCACATCCCAAATTCTCCTCTCACCTCCAATCCAACTCTCCCTGTGAGCACGTTCACGATCCTCTTTAAAGTATATTGGAACAGCAAGCTCCCGTCAATGTACTGGATAATTAGCCTACAATTCAAATGCTGAATTGTAGGCTACTTATTCAGTACATTGACGGGAGCTTGCTGTTCCAATATACTACGAAGAGGAGCGTGAACACGCTCAAAGGGAGAGCTGGAAGGGAGGTGGGAGGAGAATTTGGGATGTGGGGAAGTCCAGCAGAGCTGTGCCAAAGTAATATTTTGCCGCACAAAGCAGAAATGGTTATCATTAATGTAAAATTTAGTATGTGATATGTCTTAAGGTATGAATTTTTTTTGCAAAAAATCGCTAATCTATACACCACTGTAGTAGACTAATAGAATAAGATAGAGTGTCTTGGGGGTGAAAGTTCCCCTTTAATACACAGTAGTTTAAAATATATAATTGATTAAAGTTTTTCCTTTCACTAAAATCAGCCTCTTTTCCTGTGACGGGGCTGGCCCACTTAGTTCAATGACATTGTTTGAACACTGTCAGTGTCAAATGCCTCTGAGTAGGTTCTGAGTCAGGTTACCATGGCAACCAAACAACTGCACTCAATCCAGTTGGTCAGCCCCTTCACAGGAGTAGGGGTTGATGTATGAGAAAAGGGAGTTTGGGAAGGACTTAATCAATTATATATTTTAAGTAACAGTCACAAACTTTAATACTTTATAATGAATTTAATGGGAAGAACATATCAAGCATTGTTGTCTCTTTAACTACTGACCTGTCAGGTGCTATTGGGGACTAATGCAGATCATATCTTAATCTATGGAGAAGGCAAAAAGACATTTTATATATATTTGATTTCTTCTTAATTTATCCATTTAAGGACCAGAGAGTTGAACAACACATTATGAAGCAAAATGTTATTCCCTCCTCTGATCCTTAAAGGGATAGTAATACTTCGTTTTAACTTTATTTTATTTTGTAGGCATTAAAAAACATGAAGAATGATGTGTTATCTCTCAAACCTTTATGGTTTATGAGATATTCACAAGCAAAGTTTCCCCTCCCGCCCCTTTTACCTACTGTAAGCAATCTCTTCTCAGATGTGGAATGCAGTCCATAGACTGGACAGATAACAGAAGGGGACACTCTTATTCCTATGAAAACAATGAAATCCCTGCCCCCCTTGACAAGTTTTTCGGGTTTTTCCCTTATCTTAATTGAAGATTGTCCCTCTCTGCCGTCTACTTGGGCACCTCCCTTCTGCTCAGGCTGAACAGTGTTACATCAGTAAAAGGGGAGGTTGGGGGACAATTTGTCATTGAATTACTCTGGATCTACAACTCTGACAGAACTGAAATAACACTCGCCAAAGTCCAAATACTATGATGATTAATTAGAGCTGTTTTTATTATGAAACATTACTATCCCTTTAAGAGGTTAAAGGAACATTCATTTCTCCTAATAAAAAGGTCCCATTTACCTTAATTTGAGCAGCAAATCCTAATAACCCCTATGAATGAAGTCTGCATGAATTGTTTCTCCAACATAAATCGTTAATTGGTATAAAGTTTCATGCACATGGAGGCAGACATTTTTTCTTCCAGGACTCCTAGAAGCCAAACTGCTCCCATTGTAAGCTTTCTTGGAAGGCTTCAGTTTGAGTCCATCTCTGCCTCAAAGGCCACTATATTCAGTGCAAATTAAGGACTTATTTTGAAGAAAAATCCAAACAATTGTTTCATAGTGGCCATCAGGATTTTCTGGACAATTAGGAAATGTTAGTGTTCCTTTAAGGATTCTGAAGCTAATATTACAAGGCAGAGGCAACAGACAAAGACACTTGGTAAGAGGCTGTCGTTTCTACTTTTGATAAAATGTTTCCGTTCTCATTTTTTAAGACACAGCTTCAGAACCTGAACAAATGCAGTTCTGGAAAGTTTTAAATTGACTGGTGCACAGTTTCATTAAGATAGGTTACTTTACTGTCCAATAGTTGCTTTAAAGTGAGCTTATTACTGTAGGTCATTAAACAAGCTTCTTTGGCAGCATTCTCTGTCTAGAACTGTGTTTTTTCCTCATAAAATAAATATTTATTTCCTAAGATCTGCGCTTGTTAGATAAACAATAAGTAACTGACATGGTTCGGGTCAACATATTCTGAAGCTGATGTACTATGAAGGGCAGGGGCAATTCTGACTGGTACAGATCATCTGCATTACAGGAGACAAATTCACAATACTTTAAGTTAGATTTCAAACTTATAAAGGAGCAGTAAACTTTTTTATGAAAACCAATGTATTATATGACTTTTCCTGCTAAGTAAACAAAAGTACTCCAAATGCTGACAGTTGTTTTAATCAAAAGTTATAACTGTTCAAACTGTTATACTCTCTGCAAACAGAGATCCAAGGAGCTCACTTCCTGAAAGTTCAAATTGACAGGAAGTGACTCAGCTGTAACAACAACAAACAACAATTGCCAAAGTTCACCTTGCGTTTAATGGGACATTTAACCTCTTGAATGCCAGGGAAGTCTCCAACCCATTACTTTGCAATGCATATAAGATCTCTCACTCCTAAGGGATTAAAAGCTCCATTGAACTCAAAGTGAATTTTTGCAATTGTTGTTTTTCCCCTGTAATGCTGTTGGTTTGCACCAGAATTGCTCCTATTTAGCCTGCTGCATAGATCTCTGGTTCCTGGTGTCAGAATAATGGGATTGCTCTGGCTACTCCCACAGCTCAGAATGTGGATATGGTTAGCACAGCTGAGGATTTCCTCAAAACTTTGTGATCTGTGCAATTGCCTACTCTGCCTAATGGGTAATTTGGACCTGGTAGCAGCAGTAGTGGTCTTTTGCTGTATGTGACAGCAGGTGATAGACACAGGAGTCATCAGATATGGTATACAGTAACAGAATAAGTAATTGGTTAGCAGCAGCAACCTAGGAATGTGTCATGATAAGTTCATGAGGAAGGAAGCATTTGGAAGTGGACCCCAAATGCATCATACATACATCTGCCTGCTGATAATGTAATGTGAGGCCCTGCTGCCTTCTTTCTAGCCCTGCATTATCACATCAAAAGAGAGGGATTTATACAGAGAGAGGGTCTGCCTACTTTCAATTAAAGCGGAACTACCGCCTGTTTTAAAGTTTATGTCATCTAATTCCCCATCTGGCAACTAGCTGCTCAGTAGTGCTAGACGCCAGAATAATTACCTGGTTAAATAGAATGAGACCCTGACAGGCAGTAGAGCGCACAGACATCTTGCCATAGTGACGTCTTTGCGACTGCGCTGTCAGTCCCAGCCGGCTGTAGGAGGCATTGCTAGGAGCTGTTCTGCTCCAAAAAGGACTGACAGCGCAGGCGTGAAGACGTCACTATGGCAAAATGTCTGCACGCAATACTGCCTGTGAGCCCTGGAGCAGGGTCTCTTCTATTTAACCAGGTAATTATTCTGGTGACTAGCACTACTGAGTAGCTAGTCCACAGATGGGGAATTAGATGACATAAACTTTAAAACAGGTGGTAGTTTTGCTTTAAATTAACTCTGCAGGGGATCTCCATTTAGCAAATAGTGAGTAGACTCTTTAACATACATAAACTAAGATAACACCATAGGTCATATGTGCAAAGACACAAGTACTAACCAACTGCACTATAGGCGACACATTTAGATGTTTTTAAATTAACAGAAATGTGTATTTTTTCTATATGGTGCAGGTGGTTTGCCTGAATTGCTGCACTTTATCTTTGTGCATGTGGTAGATCACCACAAGTTCATTTATATATGTAAACTCTACACATGGATCTCCAGCCTTTTCTTTAACCCCTTAAGGACCAGGGGTACATTATATATTTGTGTCAAGGACATTTTGATGTTTTTTGTTTTTGCTATCTACTTGTTTGGTCAGGTTTCACCTTTTTATTGTTTAGTTTATGCATGTAAAGTATATGTTGTTGTTTTTTCTGGATTGCATATGCTTTCATTTAGTACCATTTCTAAATACATATCCCATTTTTTTTCATAAAACATCAAAAGATGTGGAAATCAAAATGAAAAATAAATCGCCACACAGCTATTGCAATCACAAAAAACTACCTCAAATGTTTCACCTCCTTCTTCCAATTTTAGAAATACCATATATGTATAGATTTGACATGTATTTTTGGAGTTACAGGGCACTATTTACAATGTGCACATTATAGTTTCAAAACTGGAGCGTTTCAGAGACGTGTTTTAAATTTAAATTGTAATCCAAACGAATAGCATATACTCACAAAAGTCTATACTTTTGATAACTAAACACAATTCCAGGTTTGAAGACGTATTATTCTCCAAAAGAGCATGCTTTCCAAAAACATTTTTTTATTTTACATTTTCACTAAATTGAAAACCATGGAAATGTATGTCTGCTTGGGTAGCTACATGTCTTTTTAGTAAAATGGTACCTTACAGTGGTGTCCGTAGAAATCTTTCCGGGGGGAGGGAACCTATCACGGTGCCCCGTGATTACCTCTCACAGCATTGCCTAATATGCAACATTATTTACTTCCTGACTGTCGCTCTTGCTGAGTCGCTATTCTTATAGGTCTACTTGTTGGTGAGGTCATTGCTCCACCCACCTGTCAGGGTTTTTAAACCTCAACCTGTGTCATTACCTTTGCCCATTCGTGGTGTACCTGAGCTTATTGCTGTGTTGGTCCATTACTGTTCCTGTGCATTACCTGGCTACGTCTGACTACCCGTTGGGGTTCTGACTCCTGGCTACGTCTGACTACCCGTTCCGGTTCTGACTCCTGGCTACATTTGACTATCCCGTTCTGGCTCTGACCCCTGGATACGTCTGACTACCCGCACTGGCTATGACCACTGGTGATGTCTGACTAACCGATCCGGTTCTGACCATTGGCTGCCTCTTGGGTTACTCTCTCCATTGTTGCTCTCCGTTACCATTCCGTGCCTCTGTTTGGTTTCCGTGTTGCCTGTGCCTTCCGCTCTGCGCTCGCTTCCGTTACCGGTGCTTGTCGGTCATACCTTGTGTTTGACCCCCCCGTGGCCATCACGGTTTTGCGTGCTGCCTTATCGAGCATCAGTATTGGCTGTCAGCCTATTGTATACCCTGTCCGGGTATTGGAGCGCCCTTTCCATTTTCTTGTTTACAAAATATTTACAAAAAGGTGAAAAAATTACCTTCCTATGTTAAGGATACAAAACAAGTTATTAAAGGGATAGTAATGCTTAAAATGTAAAAAAATATATGTTGTAGGGTTTATCCCCCTGAGTAAAACAAGAGTACTCCCACTGCTGAAAGGTGTTTAATTCAAAAGTTATTAATTTTCAAAGTTGAATTTTTTAGGTGCAGTATCACAGCGGCCTGAAATTGTACAGTGGCACTGTTGCTACACCATCCTATGGAGATTTATGGTCCCGGGACCAGAGCTGTCCATAGGATCGTGTAGCAACAGCGCCACTGTACAATTTCAGACCACTGTGATATTGCACCTAAAAAATTCAACTTTGAAAATTAATAACTTTTGAATGAAACACCTTTCATTCACCTTTTATTTTTTACATTTTAGGTATTACTATCCCTTTAATGGGAAGAAGATTTATTCTAGGAACGCTAGACGTTACATCTCTTTGTACTATAATAGATTCCAGGTATCGGAGTTATCATTTGTCCAGATAGAATTTCTTACTCAAGCTACTAATATTATAGTAATTAGTGTTGAGCGAGCACCCCGATGCTCGGGTGCTCTGACCGAGCACCGCCGGAGGCTCGAGTGCTCGGCAGAGCACCCGAGCCCCATTGAATCCAATGGGGCGACACGAGCATTACACCAGGCACCCCCTGCTCTGATGAGGGGAGGGTGCCTGGTCAATGCCCCCCTTCATCTCCACAATGCCCCTCTTCCACAATGTCCCCCTTCCACAATGTCCCCCTTCCACAAAGTGCCCCTTCATCTCCGCAATGCCCCCTTCATCTCCGCAATGCCCCTTCATCTCCGCAATGTCCCACTTCATCTCCGCAATGCCCCCTTCATCTCCGCAATGTCCCCCTTCCACAAAGTGCCCCTTCATCTCCGCAATGCCCCCTTCATCTCCGCAATGTCCCACTTCATCTCCGCAATGCCCCCTTCATCTCCGCAATGTCCCCCTTCCACAAAGTGCCCCTTCATCTCCGCAATGCCCCCTTCATCTCCGCAATGCCCCCTTCATCTCCGCAATGTCCCACTTCATCTCCGCAATGCCCCCTTCATCTCCGCAATGTCCCCCTTCCACAAAGTGCCCCTTCATCTCCGCAATGCCCCCTTCATCTCCGTAATGTCCCACTTCATCTCCGCAATGCCCCCTTCATCTCCGCAATGTCCCCCTTCCACAAAGTGCCCCTTCATCTCCGCAATGCCCCCTTCATCTCCGCAATGCCCCCTTCATCTCCGCAATGCCCCCTACCTTCAGTCCCTGGTGGTCCAGCGGAGCGTCTGCAAGATCTGTGCCTCCTCCGGCACAGATCCCTTCCACCCGAACATGGCGGGCGAGCACATGGCGGTACTCGTACGAGTACCGCCATGTGCCGAGCAGAGCGATGCTCGAGCCGATCCGAGCATCGGCCGAGCATGCTCGCTCAACACTAATAGTAATGCATAATTATTTTTGGTTTGATTCACAATATTATCGTCAAGTCACTGGCTCAACTATGGGCATCAGGTTTGCCCCAAGTTACGCTAACCTATATATGGGTTAGTGGGAACAACAATTTATATGGAATTTCAATCCATTGGGGGCAAGCCTGGTGCTCTGGCTAAGATATATTGATGATATATTTTTATTTGTAAGTGGGAACAGTCACCGTTAGAAAAATTATTTGAATATATAGCACATAATGAGTTTAATTTGAAGTTCACTCACACATTTGATAAACGTCGTTAGTTTTTTAGATATGAATATTTATATTGAAGGAGGTAATATTTTCACTAAAACATTTTATAAGACCAGGGAAGTTAATGAGTTCATTTTGGAGGATAGTTGTCACTTTGGGAAATGGTTGTCTAATATCTCATATGGACAACTGAGAAGATTAAAATGTAATTGTACGAAGAATCAAGAATTTGAAAAAGAAGCTACAGATATGTGTAATATATCTAAAAAATGTTTTATCCCCCTTTTTATTGACTGGGCAGTTTTTTCCTCTGTCTTTGTTTTGGCACATCTAATAATGCATTTAGCCTCCTTCAGCCTAGTCTTGTACTAATACCCATACTCTTCCTTCTGCGTCTGCTTATATTTCTTAAATGCTTCTTTTTTCTCTTTTACTATATTTGCCACTTCTGCTGAGTACCACGGTGGTTTTCTTTTTCGTTTTACCCTTGCTGACATGTCTAATGCAATGCTCTGTTGCATTTAGTAAAACATATTTCAGATAATCCCGTTTCTCCTGGACTCCATCTAAAGATCTCAGAGTTGTTAAAGACTGACATAAAAGTGTTTCCATTTTAGAAAAATCAGCCTTTCTAAAGTCTAGAACCT
Source organism: Rhinophrynus dorsalis (assembly GCA_037306005.1). Classification (NCBI taxonomy): domain Eukaryota; kingdom Metazoa; phylum Chordata; class Amphibia; order Anura; family Rhinophrynidae; genus Rhinophrynus; species Rhinophrynus dorsalis. The sequence continues at coordinate 70,874,042 of CM074721.1, read as the reverse complement.
TTGTTTTTGTGTGGTGCAACTCAGCCTCTGTCTTTATATTAAACCACACAGATTGCTGATCACTGGAGCCCAAACACTCTCCTACAGCTACATCTGATACCAAGTCTCCATTAGTAAATAATATAGTGAAGGCTTCCCTCCTAGTCGGCTCTTCTACTAACTAAGAGTTAATCCTCGTAAAGAATTTACAACACAACTTTCAAAAGAACCTATTGCTCACTTCAAAAGCCTAGTTCTCTCGCCAGAAGTCTAGTACATGCGATGCCCATGAGATTACCCTCTAAATTCTCATGGTTGATCTTAATGTTTTCCGATTCTATAAACATTGCATAATATTTGGATTCATGACTGCAGCCATTATTGTCTTATATCAAAGACACCACACATTTTATTAAAAAAATTATGAACTGTAAAAGTTCTGGCTGACTTCTACATGTTGGAAACAATGGACGTTAGATCTCTTTATGCTATCATCCCCACCAGAGATGGTATATTGACTGTTACTAAGGCACTACAAAATTCTAAAGCACCTATAAACTGTACCCCCTTTGAATACCTATTGGAGCTCCTGGAACATTGACTTACATTAAACTACTTCTGATTTGAATTTGGTTACTATTTACTAGGGTCAGGAACTTCAATGGGATCTAGCCTGGCTCCAGCTTTCGCCAACCTTTATATGGCTCAGTATGAATCAGCACATAATACGCCCTTCTCCAGTCGCAAATGTTACTTTACTCTAAGTATATTGATGATCTCTTCCTTATCTGGAAGGGTGACCGTAACACTTTTATAAAATCTGTGTCGTACTTAAAGGGATAGTAATATTTCATTTTAACTTTATTTTATTTTGTAGGCATTAAAAAAACATGAAGAATGATATAAGTCTTATCTCTCAAACCTTTATGGTTTAAGAGATATTCACAAGCAAAGTTTCCCCCTCCCGCCCCTTTTTCCTAGTGTAAGCCATCTCTTCTCAAATGTGAATCTGGTTGTAAGACTGGACAGATAACAGCAGGGGACAATCTTCTTTGTATGAAAACAATGAAATCCCTTCCCCCCTTGACAAGTTTTTCAGCTTTTTCCCTTATCTTAATTGAAGATTGTCCCTCTCTGCAGTCTACCTGGGCACTTCCCTTCTGATTTGGCTGAACGGGGGGAGGATATTTTGCTTGTGAATATCTCTTAAACCATAAAGGTCTGAGAGATAAGACTTATATGGTTCTTCATGTTTTTTTAATGCCTACAAAATAAAATAAAGATAAAACGAAGTATTACTATCCCTTTAAATTTAACGGATTGTCCAGTAAAATTCTCATATACCATTGATGCACAGAGCCTTTATTTTTTGGATTTTGGATTTTTCGCATACCCGCTGGTTTAGGTATGACTAATTACTGGAAAAATACGGACAGAAACACCAGTTTACATTTTAATAGTTTTCATCATTTTCATACTAAACAAGAGGTACCTAACTTTCTTCGCATAATAAGAAACAACACTGACAAGAGCCTGGACATTACTCAATTGTAATAGTTTTTTCACAGGTTACTCCTACAGCGATACAAGGAAGCAGTGCTTCTTAACCCCTTAAGGACCAGCGGTCCCGGGGTGTCTGGTCATTTAAGGACCAGATAGGCGAGTTCGACGTACCGTCCCACGTGACTGATCACATGGGGTGGCACGTTGAACGAAGGACTGAAAGAGATCGCTCCAGTCTTGGAGCAATCAACTTCAGTCCCCGGTATTACTCACCACGCTCCTGCAGGAGCGTGATGAGTAAAAGTATGTGACTACCAGGACCGTCACTGGTCCTTAAGTGCCGGACCAGCGTGACGGTCCGGGAACGTCACAGGACTCGAAGGGGTAGCAAAATCTCATTTAAACTTTAGCTCCAAGTATTATATACAATTTTTTGTAACATATTGCTCTATATATAGTTACTTACAGATTCGTAGTTCAAAAAGCTATTCAAGCCGAAAGGATCCCCCTCCCGTCCCTTTCCCCTTTGTCACTGATCCTCTTTGTCTGATCTGGATGGAGAGCGACAAGGGAAAATGTTCAATAAGCAAAAGAAAAATCCTGCCCTCCTTCATCAAGGCATGCAGGGTTTTCCTTATACTTACTGAATAAAGACTGTCCCTTGCTACATCTGTCTGATCCCACGACCGGATTCCATATCTAAGGGGAGGAGGCCATAAGGGGCATGAGGGGTATCCTTTCAGCTAGAATAGCTTTTGAACTACAAATCTGTAAGTAACTATATATATAGAGGCGCAATATGTTAAAAAAAATTGTACATAATACTTGGAGCTAAAGTTTAAATGCATTATTACTATCCCATTAAGGAACTGAATAGGGCTATGGAATTTTCACAAAAAGACCTTTTGGATCACCCAGGAAAAGATAAAGACAATGACACACTTGTTTTTGTATCAACTTGTACCACTATGAGTTAACAAACTAAACTATCTCCAGAAATTGGAATAGTCCATCCTCTGATAGAACCCTGATTAATAACTTCAGAAATACACCTCTTTTAAGCTACCCACAAGGACGTAATCTTAGGGATTTTTTGGTCATCACAGATTCCAGGCATTGCTATCAAAATAATGACTCCACCTGGTTACCTCAAGATAAGGGAGGATGTTTCAAATGCACCAGATGCACCGCTTGCCACAATCACTAGTACCACGTTCCAACATCCACACACAGGCAAAAACATTTACATCTAACACAAACTTTCTGTCATGGTTTGTTTTGACTCTCAGACACAGAGTTAAGATAAAAACACAACTTTTTTGAAAAGTTTAAAGAACACCCTCGCGGGTTAGGCATACACATTTAACAACATAATTTTAGTACATGGCAATAGTGAGTAGTGGTACAGAGAATATGAGATAGGCTCTACCGGCCTTGCCAATACCGGGTAAGGAAACCTTGAACTGGCATGAGATGGAATAGGTTCTATCGGCCTTACCAATATACCGGGCAAGGCAGCCTGTAAACTGCAGCAGATAGGAAGGAGGCTCTACCGGCCTTGCCAATACCGGGTAAGGCAACCTTAGACTGGCACAAGATGGAATAGGTTCTACCGGCCTTACCAATATACCGGGCAAGGCAGCCTTATGACTTGTATGGAGAAGAGGAGACTCTACCAGCCTTGCCAATATACCGGGCAAGGCAGCCTCGCTTAAACCATAAGATTGCAAGTACTGATGCACAGACAGAGATGACCTCAGCACTGATATATAGGTGGAGTAAATCAGTCGCCTACGCTAGGCATACAGAGGCCTTGCCGGGGCTGTATAGGTGTAGATATGCACCCGGTAATAATGGAGCGAATCAGTACCCGCGTACTGAACAGACAAGGATCACAGGTGCTTCTAGGAATGCAGCTAGCAGCCGGTTATACGTGGAGCGAACCAGTACCCACTTACTGGGTGACACAATATCTACCGTGCGGTAAGGAATGTAGCAAGCAACCGGTTGTAGATGAAGCAAACCAGTACCCACGTACTGGGTGACACAATCTCTACCAGTGCTGTAAGGAATGCAGCAAGCAGCCGATTATACGTGGAGCGAACCAGTACCCGCGTACTGGGTGACACAATCTCTACCGGTGCTGTAAGGAATGCAGCAAGCAGCCGGTTATACGTGAAACGAACCAGTACCCGCGTACTGGGTGACACAATTTCTACCGGTGCTGTAAGGAATGCAGCAAGCAGCCGGCTATACGTGGAGCGAACCAGTACCCGCGTACTGGGTGACACAATCTCTACCGGTGCTGTAAGGAATGCAGCAAGCAGCCGGCTATACGTGGAGCGAACCAGTACCCATGTACTGGCTGACACAATATCTACCGGTGCTGTAAGGAGGCAGCAAGCAGCCAGTTATACACTGAGCGAACCAGTACCCGCATACTGGGTGACACAATATCTACCGGTGCTATAAGGAGAGCAGCAAGCAACCGGTTATAAAAGGAGCGAACCAGTACCCGCGTACTGGGTTACCCAATCTCTACCGGTGCGGTAGGGAGTGCAGCGAGCGACCGGTTATACAGGGATCCAACCAGTACCCGCGTACTGGATGACACAATCTCTACCGGTGCTGTATGGACGCAGCAAGCAACCGGATGTACATGGAGCAAACCAGTACCCGCGTACTGGATGACAAAACACGAGAAATGAAAATGTCGCCCAAGGAGAAGGCACACTGCAGGCGATCCCGGAGCAGGAACACAGTCGGTACAGGTCAGGAACAGGAACAGCAACAGCAGCCAACCGGACCAGGAACAGCAGCAGGAACAACAGTAAACCAGATCAGCAACGGAAGCAGGAACCGAGGAAGCTGTCAGACAGGAACTCAGGCAATCACTGGAGAGCAATAGTGTAGAAACGGCCCAGGAATCTCAGGAACACAATGCAGGTGCAGGCGACATAGAGACACCAAAAAAGGGCAACCAAAGGGTGCCCAAGCCCAGTTTAAATAGGCAATACTGGGCGGGCTGAAGGCAGGCAGCCAATGGAGAGCCTATTCAGGTAATTGACAGGAAAAGGCAGCAATCACGGGCACCGTGATACTTTCCTGCACAAGTACTTTTGTCATTTACTTCATGCGATGTCCATGTAGCCTTTTTTACATAAGCAAGACAATAACTATCCTAAGAGAATGTATGGAAAACCACTGAACCACAATTGGGGATGGACTATGGAACAAAAAAGTGACAAACCGGTGGCCAAGAATTTTATCGAAGCAAACCACACCATGGCAGTACTCAAATATTTGTTAATAGATCATCAGTCCAAATTGTCACGTGCAAGAGACATGGGACGAAAACCTTTACAGAACAAAGAAAGGTGGATACATAAACTGAACACCTTGACCCCAAGAGGCCTAAATGAAAAAAAAAAATATGCATGCTTCTCATGTTGGTTCCAATAATGGTCCAGTAAACCCTTCCTTAGCACTCTGGAGGAGTTGAATCTCTTGTCCCCTTATTTGTTTTATACTTTGGATCAGTTCACTGTTCAATGTAGGGTGGGCATAGATCCCTGGAAACAGGGTGCTGCCATTCCAAACACCCACCTATATATATATCTATATCTATATATATACAGACTGTAAGCTCTCACGAGCAGGGCCCTCTGATCCTCCTATTCTACACATCTGATTGTACTATTTAATACCTCTGTATGTCTATTCCCCAATTGTACAGCGCTGCGGAATTAGTTGGCGCTATATAAATAAAGAATAATAATAATAATAATAATATATATATATATATATACTAGAACCTTGGTAACCTTCCCATAGCCTCCTATGATTGTACAGTGGAACATATGCAATATATGGGCATGGATTTTCCATATAACACCTAACTGCCTAAGTGGTGTTCATTTCTGTTTTGGTTTTCTTCATCTAACAAGATTTCCATTCTCCAGGCTATCACTTCCACATCCCTTCATATACTGTCTGTGTTATCACGCACAATCATTTCGGTTTATTGGAGATCCTCACATATCTCTTCAGTATATATCAACACAACCGCATGAGGCCGTTTTCTTTGTCTCACTATCAACCTTCACCTATGAGGAAATTGTTTTACTGATATCTGGGATGACACCCCATATGTTCTTGTCTCAATCAGTTTATTCTTACCCTTTTATCTGCATATACCTTGTCGTTTAAGACTTTGTAACTTGGTATCATTCTATGCCTTGATAATGTCAACAAATACAGTGTGAATATCACACACAGTGTTTCCCGATGTTCATTCATAAATTCTGAGCTCATATCATATACAGTGGTGACTCTGCGTATTATATTTAGGGGGTCACATATGGAGCCACAGGAAAAAATATATGGGCGCCTTTAATGAGCAATGTTGTTATCCTTTTGAAAGGTCATACGTAGAAGAGCGTGTGACCATTTAACACTTTAACCATGTTGCCTGGATAAAAATAGCGATGTGACAATCTCGCAGTGCATGACAGCGCAAGATTGTCAGGTCGCCTATTCAATGTTCGCGTTCAATAGTTACACAGCCGGTGATTCTCTTCATTCACCTTCAGTTTGAGCTTTAACAGTTTTGCTCTTTTTTTCTTTACCTTTGTGCCAGGGCAGCCTCCTTCTGCAGCTTTATGAAGAGGCTATTATAACAAAACCCCTACACAATAAGTATGTGAGCCGATCCTGCCTCTCTCCTTCTCTGCATGCAGAATGACAGGGAGAAGCAGAGCACGCAGAGAAGGGGAGAGGCAGGATCGTCTCACACACTGATTGTGTAGGTTTTGTTAGACATTGTCCACCTCCACATCGGCCCAAATTGTACACCTCCACATTGTCCCCCATTGTCCATCTCTGCATTCCCCCCATTATCCACCTCCACATTGTCCCATATGTCCACCTCCACATTGTCCACTTCCACATTGTCCACCTCCACATTGTCCCCTATATTTTACATCGCATAACTTTGAAGATGAAAACACCTTACAATATACAAAACATAAGAAATATCAAAGCAATGTTCAAGATCATTGGAAATTGCAACAAAATCTTGCATTCCTCAAAAGAGCCACCTCTTGCCTTAATGAGAACCTAAAAACAAAAGTCATCTGGATAAGCAGTTTCAGCAGGAAATCACTCTATCACAGTGTACCTTGGCATCCATGCTGCCAGTTACCCTCGTGCTATTTGCTGCTCTGTCTGGTGGTCACGGGTGCAGGCTCACGTTTCTGTCTCTGATCGTGGCGCTTGTTTATATGCACACATTCAATTTATCTAATTGATTCCCGCCTCTGTGTAGACCTGGGGCCTAAGGTCAGTTGCCCTTACCTGGTGTTCCTCTGATTACTCGTTACGTTTGCTCCTTATTGTGATCCTGGTTTGGCTTCCGTTTTTGCTCCGTGTATTACCCCGGCCTATCTGACCATCCACACCGGTTCTGACCTGTGGCTCTAGTTATCTCTCGCTCCATGTATGACCCCGGCTTGTCTGACTATCCACTCCGGTTCTGACCTGTGGCTCTCGCTGACTACTCGCTCAGTGTATAACCCCGGCTTGTCTGAAAATCCATTCCGGTTCTGAACTGTGGCTCTAGCTGACCGCTCACTCCGTGTATGACCCCGGTTTGTCTGACTATCCACTCCAGTTCTGAACTGTGGCTCTGGCTGACTACTCGCTCCATGTATGACCCCGGTTTGTCTGACTATCCACACCGGTTCTAACCTGTTTTCCATTTGCCACTGTGTCCATTCTGTACCGCGCGGTAGTACTCCGATTCTGTTGGGCGCCTTATACATCTTTTGGAGATAGAACCATAGGCTGGTTCTCTACTCCTCTCTGAGTAGTACAGGCCTCTGCTCAGTGTCTGTCTGAGTAGTGGACTGTGGACTGTATGTTTTATGTTCTGGGGTTTTGCTGGGGAATTACTATTATTGTGTATCTTTAATAAAGGTGATTTTACTTCAATATACCTATGTCTGACCTTCACTTGTACTGGTTACCGTGACACACTCTATGTGTCTTTAAACCTCTTTTGCAGAAGTCCCCAGAAATGTAGGGCTCTTGAGGGTATGGGCAACTTTGTTTTGACTCTTCTGTTCGGTTCATCCCATAAAAGTTCTATGGGATTGAGCTGTGTAGACTGGGCATGCCGGGTCAATAGATTGAGTTTATCTTTACTTTCCTTCTTCACTAGATAGCTCTTGAACAACTTTGAGGTGTGTTTTGGGCCATTATCTTGCTGAAGAATGAGGGGCATCACAACTAGCCTTAATCCTAATGGAATGGCATGCCTCTAAGGTAAGATCTGACAGCCTGCTAGTTGAGCTTGCCATGGACTTAAACATCACCAACTCTATCACCAGCAAACCAACCCCATACCATGACACTGCCTCCTCCAAGTTTGAATGTGGGAATCGCACATTCTGAACCCACGCACTAACCCTCTGTTACAAATATTTCAAATTTTTACTCATCAGTTCACAAGACGGAATTTGACTCCTCATATGTACAGTTTCTGTGTTCTTTGACCCAGGTAAGTTTCGTGCACTTATTCTGCACCCTTAATAATAGATTCTTTGCAGAAATTATCCCAGTTAAGAGAGCTTCACTCAATTTACCGTGAACAGTCGATGTTGAAACATCTGTACATCTAGTAACATTTAGCTGAGCTTGTATTTCAGGGGCAGATAATCACTGGTTTTGCAGATCTGTGACTTGAATTAACTTGTTCACTGATTCTAAGGTCGCTCTTAGCCTGCCTGACCTTTTCGGTTCTCATGATTGCCAGTTTCTTCAATTTGGTGGTCTTGGCCACAGCAGTTTCAGACACTCTCAAAGTTCTTGCAATATGACTTTAACCCCTTAACGACGGATGACTTACCAGGTACGTCCCACAGAAACTGTCACTTAGTGACAGAGGACGTACCTTGTAAGTCACGGAAGTCCAGGTCTCCATGCGGCTGCACGCCGCTTGGTGACTCCGGACTTGTTTGAAAAAAAAAAAAAATGTTCCTCGGGCGTTAAGGTGACAGCCGCGTACGAACGCGGCTGTCACTAAGGGGTTAATATTGATCTTAATTTATTAAAGTAATTACAAACTGTATATTTATTTTGTTTAACCAAGCTTATTTTGCCATTTTGTGCTCTCTTATATTCATGAATTAACAAACTTGTGCCTGTTCTACCTGTTTTTATAGTAATCATGGCCCTTCACGTGTTAACAATAATTTAAGACTAATAGTTAATATGGCACAATGCTAGTTAATTCAGATAAAAAAAGGACACTTTATATACTTATGTCAATGTGCTAACATGGTTACAACCTGGTTTCAAGCAGCTTTATTTAAAGTTTTGATTGGTACTGACATCCCCTTGCTTCGGGTGATCACTTAATTTATAATTAAATATTACATTTTTTTTAATACAATTCACTTATATAAGTACCTATATCATATAATGAAATATAGTATTTCTACAGCTAAAAGCATAGATAATCATGAAAAATATGATTTCCGGTATGTGTACTCAAACTTTTGACTGTTACTGTGTATGTGCCCCCCGCCACCACCAGTGACCTGAGGGGGAGATCAACAATGCCTAAGTATCAGACAGAAACAAGTGCATCCAGGGTCCCCACAATTTATGGGGCCTGGGAACACAATTTATATGCGGATAACATTTTAGTTGTCCCAACCATGGGTTGGTAGAGTTCCCCAGATTTAGTCTTCCCCAGGAAGCATCAAAAACCCTACTGCCATTTGCCTATCTACCTCTCTCAAAATCTAGTTTCATTAAAATATTACATTTGTATTTTCTTACTATAATGATATTCTCTATACTGTAGTGGTTAAAAAGAAGTCCGCATTGCTTTACATTATTCCCACACGTAACCAATCAGCGGTGATTTCAATTCTGTCAGTTATAGTTCAAAAGTAATTGAATGATAAAGTGTCAGAATTACATACATCTCATCCAATTGTAGTTTCATTTCCAACTTTCTACAACTCAGGTGACAACTAAAAAATAAAGATGGATTTGTTAAAGGAATAAGAACCCTTCATCTGCAATATGTGAAGTCTAATTGCCAATAATTTTTATAATTTTATTTTCATCTTAAACAATTTTTCTACATGTTTATGTCCCTGACGGGGAGATATGTGATTTTTTTTTTTTTTACAGAAAGTGTTTTTGGTCCATTTGTTTGTTCCTTCTACCGTCCTTTTCTACCTCTTGTACTCTGGACTTTTTGTTTTGTTTTTCAGTCTCAGGCCCCTGCCCCTTTGCTAGCTACTTTATTATCTCTGTGGGCTTCATAGTGGTTCTCCCTTGTTCTTTCTATCCTGACCCCTTTCTAGTATGCTTTCTTTTTCCTTGTGTTTCTGTCTCTTTTGCCTTCCTTGGATTTTCTTTCTGGCTATTACTCGGTTCCCCTATTTCTCTGTCTCTTCCTTATTCCCTTCTTTCTTCTATTTCTTTGGGGATTGTCTGGCCTCTTGGCTTTTTGTGTATATCTATGGGTGTATGTATGTGTGTGCACAGGATGTATATATGGTTGTTTGTGTATTTATGTATAGATGTATGGGTGTACCCCAAAGTGGGGTGATGCTGGCTGTTTTCAAGAACATGACTGGCCCTCCTTGAAGGGAAAGCAGGTTACTACAGGTGGCCAACCAGCCTCCTAATAGGTATGTCCTGCGTTGGGAGTGACACTACACTATGGCAGCCCTGTCCGATAGTGGTGAGACATGGCGATCCTTTTACTCCTATTTAGTGGCTGGTGCTGAGGGCCCCCCACCCCGGGGGAGGTTTATGTCTGGAGGCCCTTCAATTTGGCGGAATCCTGGGGTGAGAGTGCTGATCTGTGGATTGCATTGGAACAGCGAATCTGGTATCATGGATTGGTCGGGCAGATGTGGACAGACAGCAGCTATCTTGCAGTTATCTTACTGCTGTCAGACGAGTCGGCATGATTTTCCTTGTCACTGAAGATTTCAGGTTTGTCTGCCTGGAGCTGGGTGTGGATGGTGGATTGGGCTTGGCCATTCAGGCGAGTCTCCCTGGGTGCATACTGCACTGCAGGTAGCGGCTGGGTTGAGTATGGGCCCAGGCTTGTTGGAATGGAGGTCTAGCTGGCGTATCTGATCCTTATGGTGTGCTCCCGGTCTTTCTCAGGGTGGACGACGAGTGGGACTGAGTGGATGAGCTGCTGGAATTACTTGATTCTTTCCAATCTGCAACAGTTCTAGCATTGGGTGGCACTGGATCACTGGGGATTTTCCAGTCTTCTTCCCCCCCCCCACTTTCTGTGTTTTTGCATGTTTTCTGGTGTTGATGTGCACACGATGGGGCTTTGTGCTTAGGTCGTTTCCCGCTGGTGGTGCTTTCCAGATGGTTCCAGTTGTCAAACTAACCTCATAGATTTTTTTTAAATAAAATAAAAGACCAAGGGGGAGCAGTAGATATAGCTTATCTAGACTTCAGTAAAGCATTTGACATTGTTCCTCAAAGAAGACTCATTAATACATTGCAGTGTTTTGGTCTGGAAGTAAAAATAGTTAAATATATAAGGCAATGGCTGAGTGACAGTAGACAGAGGGTGGTAGCCAATGGAGAACATTCAGTAGAAAGGAGTGTTACTAGTGGGGTACCTCGGGGATCTGTACTGGGGCCCATTCTTTTTAATATTTTTATTAGTTATATTGCAAAAGGTCTTCAAGGTAAGGTATGCCTTTTTTGCAGATGATACAAAGATCTGCAATAGGGTAGACATTACATAAGCCAAATGACAAATGATTTAGGTAAATTAGAAGAATGGACAAGAGTGTGGCAGCTGCAGTTTAATATTAATAAATGTAAAATAATTCACTTGGGACATAAAAATCCAAACGAAAAATATACTATGAAGGGTACTGTGCTGTAATAAAGCAGTGGGGAATGCAAGCAGGGTGCTGGGTTGTATAGCTAAGGGCATTAGTAGCAGAAAAAGGGAAGTGGCCATGCCACTCTACAGATCTCTAGTTAGACCTCACCTAGAGTATTGTGTACAGTACTGGAGACCCCATCTCCAGAAGGATACAGATACTCTAGAGAAAATTTAGGGAAGGGCTACTAAAATGGTGACTGTTTTACAGGAAAAGAAATATCATGATAGATTGAAGGCACTAAACATGTATAGCTTTGTAAGAAATTCTACCTAGCCCCTCTTACTAAGGGTACAATTGTTCTCTTGGGCGGTAATGACGAAGATCATACACAGATAAGGGAAAATATTGAAAATGTTTGTATTATGTACAGAATCAAAATACTGTAACAGTTTGCGTGGTATATACATGAATTGAATAATATCATAGATTACAGGTATGGAAAAGATGGAATTGAATTGGATACCAGTAAATTATATGATGAAAATCTCCTCACACCCTCCAGCACAAATCTTGGTTTCTGGTCTCTTATCTGCTGGGCTCACATCTGGACAGGGATCAGGACTGCTGTGCTCAGGCTGCTCTCATTCTCTTCTCCTCTTCTCTCCTCCAGTTCAGATGAAGTTCTCCTGAAGTTCTCCTTCCACCCCCCAAAAATTCTGCTCCTTTATACTATTTTTCATATCACTTGGGTCTGGTGTAAACTGGTTAGCTCAACTGACCTTTCCTCACCACACCCACTTGCCTTTCATGGTGACATCAAAGAGATATTATTGATAGGGAAGACTCCAGGAACAGGAGCATTTGGTGTCTTATCTGAACTCTTTGTTTAGTTGACAAGACAGACTGGCTTGTCCTTACTCCTTTCACATTTAACTAGAAGAGACCTTCATTTGAGTTCTCAAACACCTAACTCAAGAAATGTAAACATCCTTTGAAGCAACCCCCCTGCAGTTTGGGACAGCTGAAATTGTCTTGAATTCTTAATTAAGCAAATAGAATTCCCACTGTTCTAAGACATAATAAAGATCTATACCCATGCATTTTATATACATATATATATATATATATATATATATATATATATATACACACACAACAAACTGCATATAATGTCCATATCCATATAGATAAAGACATGTATACATACATAAACACACACATATATATCTCCACAGACAAACCCCTGTTATAAACCATATTTGATCCATTTTGACTTTCTTACAGCTTGGAGGACAGAAGAGAGAGAGAGGGGATATGATAGAAACATTCAAATATATGAAGGGATTCAACAAACTGCAGAAGGGAAATACATTTCAAAGGAGTAAAAATGTTAGGGCAAGAGGCCATAGTCTAAAACTAGAGGGACACAGGTTTATACGTAATGTACGAAAGTTTTACTTCACGGAGAGGGTAGTAGGTAAGTGGAATAACCTACCAGCAGAAGTGGTAGAAGTTAATACAGTGACATAATTTAAGCATGCATGGGATAGGCATAAGGTTGTCCTTAACATAAGAAAAGACCAAGCACCAAATAAGGTCTGAGGTTTTTACAGTAGGATGGGCCGAATGGTTCTTATCTGCCGTCAAATTCTGTGTTTCAAATTCTATGTTTGTGCAGTTGTGCATGGAGGCTGTGGTGAGATGGGTGCAGGCCCGGTCATGTGGGATGTTACCACATATGCCAGGAGGGATCCAGTGTTGTCCAGTTGGGACTCCAGTTGTATGGTGGGATGGCGAATCTCATGTCCTGCTTGGTGTGGGGTGCACACTGAAAGTGATCTGTGGATCATGGAGCCTCATAGAGACCGCTTGGCGGCTCTGTCCTCCTTTGCCTCCTGTATATCACTGTTTGTGGATGGCATGCCGATACGTGGCAATTATTCTATTTGCGCTGGCTCCAGTGCGGGTCAGGCAAGTAATTGTTGGGTGCCTGTGTGTGTGAGTTGAGTTTGGATGGCAGGCTGTACATGTTCTGATCTCAGATTATTTGTTGGTGGTTTGGATGTGGTCTTTGTGAGACTTACAAGCTAGGTATGTGGGTGTATGGGTCTCTGTGTTTTTTCTGGGAACTGTTATAATGATTGCTGTATATATGGTTGTGGAAGTGGTAGTTGATGATCAGGTGGGTTGTTGGTGTGTGAGTATGGATATGTGTGTATTTCTTTGTCTGTTCGATTATATGTGTTTGTGGCTGAAGGACTACGGATCCCATATGGCAAGTATCAGTGGGCATTCTAACCGGCATATAGCGGTGCTGGAGTCTAGTGTTGGTTTGATTGGGGGTTTGGTTCTTGGTGGTCTTGGGGGTTGGTGATATTTGCTATGGACTGGTTGGAGATAGTTGGGGGGTAGTCGTGTGTGTTCCTGGTGGATCGATCTGGATGGGTCTCAGTGAATATGTCTATATATGTCTGGATATGTAGATATTTCTAGGTGTTTGTGTTTGGCTCATTTGCTGACTCGGGTAGTTCGGTGCCGGGTGTCTGTTTGTTGTGTACATATATATATATATATATATATATATATATATATATATATATATATACACGTATGCCTTTGAAATGGGGATGTGTGGGTTTGGCGTGGTATTAGTTTGTGGGTTTTCATTGTGAAGGTGTATCATTGTTAATGAGTGGTTCGTATCATGGGATTACTCTTCCGAGGCTCACTGCCTGTTTGTTGCGCCTGTTGGGTGTTGTGTGTGTTTGGGAGTAGGTTGTGGTTTTCCTGGGTCTGTTTCTATATCTTTGTCTCTGGCTGTGGGTCGGTAGGCGTGTTTGTATGCGATTGTTGTGGTGGGTTGCAGTCTGGTATGCCTGGGTCTTGGTGTTGTGTGAGTGTGTTCTGTTTTGAGTGGCAACAGAGGTCTCATGTGGTGTATCAGCTAATGGGGGTGTTTGGTCCACTTTGCTGGATAAGCTGGTTACCCATCTGTGCTCTGTGTGTGTGGTTGATGGGCAAGTGTGTTGGTTTTGTCCCACTGTGGGGTTGCTTGTTTAAGTGTTGGAGTTGGAGTGCATGTGTACTGTGGGGAGCAGGCCATGGCGTTATAGGGTTGGGGGGGGGCGACTGTTCCAGGTATGGACAGTCGGTTCCTGTGTCGGGTAGTCCTTGCCTGGTTTTCAGAGTTTGATAATTTATATGGTAAAATTATGTGGGATTTATTCTTGGGCTGAAGCTCTGTGGGAGTTTTGCACCGGATTTAGGTCATATGTGGTGATGTTACACGTGGAAGATAAGGATTTTGGGAGTTGAAACTAAGGTGAATGGCGAATGAGGTAATTTGGTGGAGTCAAATGTAAGTGCTGAAGGATGTTTGGGAATACATCATGAGCCTGGGCAATTAATCCACTTGGATCAAGGAATTTGGGTTGGCAAGGACTGCCAGTTAATGTTTATGTAACATTTATGGTTAAAATAATAAGAATAACAAAGAAACAATGTGAAGTTAAATAAATCTGTGGCCTGTTAGCTCAAAGATTCATGTCTGTGTTTATTTGGGCATTATACCCTCTCCTTATGACATGCAGAAAACGAAGTGAAGATGAACAAAAAAAGTATAGGCAATTTGAATTTACATACATGCACTTGCAGAATATGTAAAGTCAAACTGAAAGGTAACTATCCTTTTAAAACAGTATATATTACAAATAAATGGCTCACATATAGGCAGACTTTCATTCTCCATATAAATAAATGAATGCATCTTAAGATGATAGGGCCACTTTAAATCAAGTGGGGTTGTGGGAAATGTGATGTGTTCCCTTTGATATAGCTGGTCTGCTACTGAATTTCTAGTACATCAGCTTCAATAGGTGCTAACATTTTCCCAGTTTGCACAGCAATGTTATCTCTGCCCTGGATCATATTATGTGCCCCTGGTTTACTTCTGTTTGGGTTTATGCTTTGCCAGTGCCAACGTTCTTACAAAGGAAAGAGTGTTCTCTCTCTGGAAAGTGTATCACTTCCCCACGGAATGCTATACAAAGCCGGGGTTATGTGCTGAGTGCTGCCCTCTGTTATTTCAGCTGGACATTGGCACAAGGTTCACTTCATGTTTGCTTACAATTTGCCTATGTGGTTATACCTGGCATACCATAGAATTCCCAGCCATATGTGTCTGCTTTTAGCACCCAGTAACCATCTGAGTGCCAGAGAGCCAGCTACGGATGATGGGAGTTGTAGTCCAAGAAAATCTGGAGAGATGAACCTGGAAGGTTCTCATAATTTACATGTTTGAAAATGTTTAAAGCAGAACTGACAATATCTAATAATATTCCACTCCACATCTAATGGCCAGTGTCAATTTTGCCCTTGTGCCTTTTTTAAGAAATAACAGCTTCAATCAGTCCGCAATGTCATGTGCATGGACATGACAGTTACTACCAGTATCACTGGATCTTAAACATATAGTCTTTTTAAACCCTTTTGCAGACCAGAGGAGTGTGCAACACATTGTTTCAGGATGCTTTACACACCCCACTGGCCCTTGAAGGGGTAAAGTAGGTTCTTGCAGTGTTTCAACTCGAAAAACACACCAGCAACAGTCTTGTCCTCCTTCATGAACAGCACATCCAGGACTGACTGAAAATTATATATCTGGTACAAAGGAACAATAGCAAAATTCGTAGGATTTTCTGGCCATAGTATGGTAATTTGGGGTTTATTGACAGGAGGTGTTAGTTATCTTTTAACAGAAGATATATTATTGATTTTATAGGGTAATTCACATGGGTGACTTTTATAAATAGCAATTTTCAATGTCAACCTTGTGTTGCTGCAAAGTCTGGTAACAAATTTGCTACAATAAAGAGTGAAATAGGCCAATGAGTGCAAAGCCTATGCACAAGGAAGACCTGGATACATTTTGCATAAACCAGTTCTACATCAGTAGACAAAGAAAACTTACCATTGATTTAAAATGGAGGGTTTAACCCCTGAATGCTAGAGAAATTTCTGAAGCATTTGTTGGAAAACCCGCTAAATTCCAAGGAGTTAAAAGTCCCATTTAAATCAATTAGTACATTGGCCACTGTAGGGGCATGCACAAAGACAATTCTGCAGCAGACTAGAGACTCATTGAACCAATATCTTAGCATTATGCCTGCCTTATGGCAATTTACTAAGCTTCCTATTACACAAATGAGGCCCTTAGATGTACCACAACATATATAAACCAGTTACTTGATGGTGGATGGGGTCTGACTTACTCTACACTTAATAAAAATAGCATACCCTCCCAGCTATCACAATATCATAGTCAGCAGGATGTGCAGTCTGCAGATGCTCCCATATGCCCTGCATTCTATTGCTTTCTACAACATTTTCACATGTGGTCATTGCACTACACAGTGTGCAATATGTGTAGGCATATTACCATATCCTCACATGTGCAAAGGTAACATTTACTTGTGGTGGTGCATTACTCTGGTCTACTGCCGGTGGTGACTAGTCTGCTGGTGGGGGCTGGCTAAACTTGTTTGCTGCCCGGGCATGTGACTGCTTGCAGTTGCCTTTTGAGCACCAGTTGTCAGTCAGTTGGCCCAGATGTTTGTCTGCATTTTTTCCCACATTGTGAATCAATAGGGGTCTCAGTCACATCTGTAGCACGTGACATCTTTGGCTTGGCTAGAGAGTGTGAAGATTCATATATCTATTGTCTACTTCTTATTGACAGAGGTGCCAAAGTGTGATCCCTTCTTCCTCATCCTCATAACTTTGTCACACATTCTGCACAAAGTTAATGGTGAGTATTGAACAGTGCATGTCCCCAAATAGAAATAATCCCATACCCACAATTTCAGGACAGGGAAAAATGGAGAGGGATTGGACTACTGACTGTCACCACCAGAAGTCCTGTTGCTGCTGTACTTGCTGACACTGCTGCTGCCTCACTAGAACTATTGCTAGTATTAGGAAGTGGATCAACTTCTTCCACCACTGTCTGCCCCATGTGACCACCACTAGGTGGAAATCCATCATCATCAACATCTTCCTCACCATTAATCCCATCACTAATAGTGCACCCATGATGGATGGGGGGTGGATGCATCAGAAAGAATCATTATTATCATGGGTAGTACCAAAAGGCAATTCCACATCAAGAACTAAACTTGCAGCTAATTCCATAATTTCAGTAGTACTAGGGGTGTTGGTGATGGTGATGATACCCAGTACTTACAGATCTCTCCTAATCTTCATTTGTTACCTCCAAGAACACTTGGGATGTTGTTGTTGTTGCTGTTGCTGTTGAGGCTGCAGTTCTGACTTCCCTATGCTCTTTATATCTTTTTAGGCCTATAATTGTCTCTCTCTCTCTCCTCCATAGTTCAGTTTTTAACTCAATCTACAAGGATTTCTTTATACATTTTGGCAGAATTTAATTTGTCAGAGAAATGCTGATAACGCTTTGGCACAAATTCAGACATTTTTTGCTTAAAGCGGGGGTCTAGAAATGTTGTAATAATGTATGCCTCATTGCTTTTTATAGTCACTTCTAAGATCCTGCTCAGAGCATGCTAACATGTTGGTCACCAGATGGTTCCATGTCTGTGTTGCTATTATGAACAGAATCTCCATCCATTCTCTTTAGTTTTTTTCTACAATAAATAATTAAATGGAAGAATTTCACTTTTCCCTGCATAGCACAACTAACCAATGAGATGGCCTCCTCTGAAGGCTTCAGGAGCTGACAAAGGTCTGACATATGCCACCACTGACCAGCTGACAAAGAAACCCAAGTCTTTCAGTTAAGCTTTGTTGGTCTTGTTGTGTTAATACATGTTTTAGCCTGTGTAATGTGAAATTCCACCTAGTAGCTACCTCAGTTTTCAGCTGGGGATGGATGTGCAGGTGGTTACACACTTGTATGGAATATATTAGGAGCACTGTAGTACCAGCTAAAATGTGCAGAGATTTTGTGGTCGGTATTCAGAATTTCTTTGACAGTTTCACATTCTGACAGAAAGCGAGTGACTACTAGCTTGAAGACATGGGCAAAGCAGGATATATGCACCATATTAGTTATTCTCAGGGCAGCTATGATGTCGGAGCCATTGTCAGCAGACAGCCATTTTTCAAGCAGAGTGGTATAAGTCATTTGTCTATCACTTACTGTGTTTTTTTAAAGACATTTACAGCTTTGTGGAACTGTCTCTCATAGTTATCCATACATAACATGGCATGGTATGGGCTACTTCACAGCTGGTCTCAGTGCAGGATGCACAATGAGTGAAAGTGAGTCCAGTACAGATTTGCACAGCCAGCTGTCAGCGGCCTTGCTACTTCAGTTGGCTAGCTTGCTACTGATAAGAGTTACAACGTTGTAGAACGGCATTTTCTTAAGCTCGTTGTATTAACCCTTTGAGTGCCAGAGTGGTGCACAATGCATTGCGTACCCCTCTGGCACTCATGGGATTAAAGGACATCACAAATAAACTTTGATTTAACAATATAAGCACGTTATTGTAGATCTTTTCCTTTGCTGCTGGTTGATGTATTTTTCCAGTCACTCCCAAGTACTCATGGGGGGGCCTTTCTCAAACTTGGTACTCATGATGCACTGAACAGCGATGGGAAGAGGTGGAGCTAGTGTTGCCACCCAGCCGGTATTTTACCGGCAGGCCGGTAAAAAATTGGCTTCTGTCCAATGTTAAATCTAGGGAGGGAATGCCATGGCCGGTATTTTTTTGAAGAAAAGGTGGCAACCCTAAGTGGAGCATCTCTCTCTCATAATGCTGTGCATAATGTGTGTGTGTGGATGGACATGCTATGCTTACACACAGAAATGTCTTCCCCATGTCCTCTCCATGCCCTGAATATCCATGCAAAACAAGCATCACGTCCATGTATCCAGGGGATGGATGGGGGGGATTTTTCTCATTGCTGCATAGCAGTCATTGATCTGGCTTCCCTTCTGTACCCAACATTGTGGCCTGCATACCCATTCATTCTGCATTCCCCTACAAGTCTCATGCCCTGCATGAGGGTGTCAGATGTTGTCGCCTGTACCCAGCATCTTGCCTTGCATACCCACTGACTGTTTTCCACCTGTAACCTCAATACCATAGGAATAGCATTTATCTGTATTGCTTCTACCCAGCATCATGCTATATATAATCTTTATTATTGAGGCTTATTTGCAATGCCGGGGGAGGGGCAGCTATATTTTGGGGGAAAAGTGTCCCTCTTTGGCAATTTCAGATGTTGGGAGGTATGTATTAGGGCTTATCCTCTACACCATAGAGGTTTGTTCCAGAATTTCTGCATGTTTCTTTGTAATTAGCATTGTGGGCATATGGGAGACTTCCACAGAAGTGAATGTGACTGCTGTGTTTGTGTGGGATCTGATTCTAGTTGTGCAGCAGAGCAGGTGCCATTATAATTAAGCCAGGACTACATGTGTTGTACCTGTGAGTAATAAAATATAAACTCCACTTGGGGAAGACGAGTCCAACACCATAAATGTTAACTGAAAGCTTGTTTTTATATTTATTGTGGCAATTTTCTAACCCCATATAATTTTGACAAAAACATTAACATGCTCTGTAAGTATTTTAATTGGTGTTAAGTAAAGAGGATTATGGATGGTGCATAAGACTTTAGGTTATACTGGTATTGTTTTATCAAATGTATTTTCTTTATAACTATTAACCCTTTGAGTGTCAGAGATACCCCTCTGTCACTCAAAGGGTTAATGTGGAACTGTCACCCTAAGACAAGTTTTGTTGGTTTTACATAGACTTAAAGCAGAGCTATCACTTAGTATAAAATCTTCCTCCAATAATTAAACATATGGCGACTAGCTTCATAATAATATAATAATAATAATAATAATAATAATATTCTACCTACAGATGTTATTAGATTTTCATAATCCCTGTTTAAGGCAAATAGTAGTGTGGATCTGAACCAATTTATTCTCAATGCTGAATTTAGCTAAACTCCTGTGGCTACATTATGATTATGATTATTAATAAACTTTATTTATAAAACACCAGCATATTCCACAGAGCTGCACAATAGAGAACACATTAGACATGGATTTTAACAATCAATAACATGCACTGTGATAGAAGAATAAAATAGGGGTCCTGCACTTACATTCCAGATCAGAGTTAGGCAACCTGAGGCCCTCCAGCTGTTGATGACTACAATTCCCATAGTACCTGACTAGACTTATAGGAAATGTAGTCTTGAACAGCTGGAGGGCCTCAGGGTGCTCATCCCTTATCTAGAGGAAGGAAGATGTGGTAGAACATATGTCACCATGGATGGAAGTAGTAACAAAATTTATTTCACAAGGGTTAATGTTTCGCTATGTTATAATGCCTTTCCTGATGAGTAAAACAAGGTTATGCTTTACTCAAAAGTTATCATATCTCAAACATTGCTCTTTTTAATTAACCTTTTAAATACCAGAGAGATGTGCAATGCATTTCTTCACAATGCGCTGCACACCTCTTTGGTCCTTAAAGGGTTGAGCTTCAATTTTGTGTTGTGATTACCAGGTGGTGGAGATGCATTCTGAACACCAGTTGACGCTGTTGCTCACTGTTTGATAAAAAAAAAGTTTGAGCTGTTTTAATGTTTGAATTAATGATCTTCCAGCAGTGGTTGTATCTTTGTGTTGCTCAACAGAAAAAAGTCCTAGAAGGCATGCTTTACATAATAAAATATTACTGCTCCTTTAAGTGTTCAATACAATAACGTTGTATAGACTGCTTGGTTGACTGACCTGAATCCAAAGTAGGTGGGTCACAGTCCACACAGGCCAACAATTAATTATTTTACTGCTTAAGCATGTGTTGTCTATGAAGAGCACTGACCTCTAATGTTTTATGTTAATACCACCCTTGTACATCATCTATACATTTTCCACTTGGCAGTTATGATGACTGCAATTTCTACCCCACCCCATTCTTTGGCTTCTATCAATTGTTTCTTGTAGTTGACTCACTCTCCTGTTTATCTCCATTTTGACTTTATTGTTTATCCATATATGATATCATGGTAAGGACATTAAATATAGCCAGCCCTTGTAAAAGTCTCTGTGGCATTCTGTCCTACTTCATCTTCATTTTCAGGGTGTAAAACAAACCTCCATGCTTCCCACCACATGTACGTACTCTGCTGGGCTTTGAGCCACTGAATTCATGGACTGCAGTGACGCCCTGGATAAGAATCTAATCATGTTGCTGCCGCTATTCTTACATCATGTCCACATGAGCAGCTGTCTGCTTCCATTTAGGTTGAAAGGGACATATTCAATACGCTACAGAGGTGCAGTTCTGAATCAAACCTCCAAATTCCTAAAATTACCATTTGAATGCTTTCTTATGATCAGTTGGTTTGCTCCAGAATTCCATCATTTTATATTACTGAGTATGGCTCAAGTTGCCTCCTTACATTCTAATGGCTCCCACCCCCTGTATAGACATTGTGACACCATTATTGCACCAGATCATTGTGGTGGTGTAATAAAAAAATGTGCGATATTAGGACACCTACAGGAATCAAATTACATTTTAAAAATGGTCAATGCCAACAATCACATATGGCTTATAGTGACAGGCTGTGAAGCTTATTGGATACCTCTTTGGCACTCTCTGAGGGTTAAAGTGTGCAGTTACCATTTAGGTGGCAGAGTGATGAGCAAAGCAATACTTTGCAGATCTTTCTAACCCCCAAAGGATAAAAAATGTAATTTAAAGGTATAGTAATGTTTCAAAATAATAGCAGCTCCAAATAATCTTCATAGTATTTGGGCCATGGAGAGTGTTAGTTCAATACTGTCAGAGTTGTAGTTCAAGAGTAATTGAATGATTAAGTACCCCCCTCCCGCCCCTTTTACCTAGTGTAAGCCACCTCCCCCCAGATGTGGAATCTGGTCCTGGGACCAGACAGCTCACAGCAAGGGACAATCTTCTTACTGTGAACATAAGGAAAACCCTGCCCCCATGACAGGTTTTTCTTTACCCTCACTGAAGATTGTTCCTCTCTGTAATCCATCCGGACAGTCTTGCTGCTCTGATGTGAGCAGTGTTACATCAGTAAAAGGGGTGGGAGGGGGATACTTTATCATTCAATTACTCTTGAACTACAACTCTGACAGTATTGAAATAACACTCTCCATGGCCCAAATACTATGAAGACTAACTGGAGCTGCTTTTATTGTGAAACATTACTATCCCTTTAAACTAATGAAAATGTTTATGTGTTCCCTGTGGTACAATTGGTCTGCCTCAGAATTGCTCCTTTATTACTTTGTGCATATCATGCTTTATATAACGAATAAAAATTCCTATTGAATCTGGCTTTTTACCCTTTGAATGCTGCAGATGTCCCCAGAGCATTGCTTTGAAATCTCACTAGCCTCTCAGGGATACATTTTAAAATACTGTGCAGTTTTCTTGCCCCAGAATTGTTCCACTTTTCATAATGCATATGCTCTAAACTATCTATTGATTACAATAAAGATGACAACTCTAGAAAAATAAATTCCATTTGCATCTTCTTCTTTATAACATTTTGTTTGATGGGAATTGTTCTACAAATCACATACCTCTGTTATGAATCCACCAACCCTTCCGAGAAGTGATTCTCCACCACATTCCCCCAAATCTACCCCCCCTCAAGCTACTGTGTGAAACATGACTAATTTTACTGCATCTGTCTCTGAACCATGCCTCCTGGTACCTTGTCAGATATTCATAAAGTACTTCTATCATTTTTCTATAACCTCATCCATGCTGAGAAAGCACAGGGTGGTCTGGATGCTGGAGGACAAATTCTCCTTGAGTTTTTGTGGTTTTTATTACTGGTCCCACGATGGGAGGTTACCTGCTAGTCACATAGGTCCTTGGCTTCTGCAGAAACACTTGGGAGTTAGAGCTGTCAATCATAGCTTTAAAGGGATAGTAATACTTCATTTTAACTTTATTTTATTTTGTAGGCATTAAAAAAACATGAAGAATGATATAAGTCTTATCTCTGAAACCTTTATGGTTTAAGAGATATTCACAAACAAAGTATCCCCCCCCCCTGTTCAACCAGATAAGAAGGGAGATGCCCAGGTAGACTGCAGAGAGGGACAATCTTCAATTAAGATAATGGAAAAAGCTGAAAAACTTGTCAAGGGGGGAAGGGCTTTCATTGTTTTCATACAAAGAAAATTGTCCCCTTCTGTTATCTGTACTGTCATACAACCAGACTCACATCTGAGAAGAGATGGCTTACACTAGGTAAAAGGGGCGGGGAGGGGAACTTTGCTTGTGAATATCTCATAAACCATAAAGGTTTGAGAGATAAGACTTATATCATTCTTCATGTTTTTTTAATGCCTACAAAATAAAATAAAGTTAAATCGAAGTGTTACTATCCCTTTAAGCTGTCAATAAATTCTTTATGAGATCCTGTAATGGTAAACAGCTGAGGATTTTATTTCCAGTGCCTATGTACAGAGTGTAAATGTAAGGGGTATTGGTGATCTTATATCTGGGTCATAAATATTCACTTGCTCTATATCCCCTCTACTCAGTCAGAAGCCTGCCAGCCAGCCCCTGATTTTGAGTTCCTGCCAGCCAGCTCCAGATGTAAGGGTCCCATCTCCATCTCTTGATGATAGGATCCGGCTCATTCCCTGATGATAGAGTCAGCCAGCCCCTCATATTAGGGTCTAGCCAGGCATCTGCAGATGCTGGTGACCAGCCAGCTACTGCTTTTTGGATCCAGTAAGCCATTCTCTGATGTTGGGGCCAACCAGTCAACTCTTTTGATGTTAGAGTCAAGGCAATCCATTCCAGATGTTTGGGTCCAATGAGCAAGGCAATATTTCCCAGATGTTAGGTCCAATGAGCTGGCACCTGGTGCTGGGGTCCAACCAGCCACTGATATTTGGATCTAGCTACTCATCCTGTGATGCTGGGGTTCTGACAGCCATCAGCTGATGTTGGGGTGCATCCGGGCATTCCCTGATGTTGTGGTCCATCCAGTTATCCCCTGTTGTTGGAGCTTAGATTGCCTGTCTATACCTCGCTCTTTTTTTGTCACACTCTCTCCCCTGCACTCTTCATTGTGGTAATATATATAAATATATATATTAGTGACATTATCAGACAACATTTTGAACAATAACAGGACCTTTACCAAGATGATGTGTGTGTGTGTATCTTTATTGTATCTCTGATTTAGAAATGCCCCATAATAGTGCTTTTCAGTGCACTGGAGACTTTTTTCTAGCATTCAAGTTGAAAAAAAATCAACATGTTTTTCGTAATGATTTTTATTCAGGAAATCACTGGTAACATCCTTTGGAATTAACTCATTAGAGCAACAGCATAAAACAATTTCCTGGCTGTGAAAAAAACATACTGACGTTAGTTTATGAAAGAATATGCAAAGGTCTGTCTGGTCTAATTCTATAATTGGAACCATCTTCAGTAATAAACAAAATGATTCACAATATCCTTTCTATTATAGCAAAATTAATACTCTCCCTTTGTCATTTTGTGTCTGTACCACATGCTGTAATTTCCTTCTGTGTCTGTTTAGCCCGGGGTTGGACCTAGATCTGCTCTACATCTATGGTGGACTTCTATTCCCATCGTCCTTATTCAGTCAGTTGTTTAGATGAGGACATTTTCTGACACCAGATTCAATTCTTCTAAACATATTCCTAAATTTCTTTTAGGGTGCCCACATTTCCTTTCTGCCATTCTGGACTAGTGCACAAGCGAGATTGACAGAGTTCTTCTCCTTGGATGTATTGCTGTTCTGTAGGTGGGGCCATTTGACATGATGTGACCCGGATCTCCTATGGTGCTTTGTCTGGAGCTCCAAACACTTTTTGGGCCATATGTTAAAAAGAAAAGTGGAAGTGTTCTTGGGCAAACCATTTGCATTATAGGGTTAAATAAAAATTCCAAAAATTCCCAATGTGTTGGAGATCGCTCTAGCATTCAAGAGGTTAAAATACCCACTTAAATTAATGGGAATTTTTAGTTCTCCCAATAGTGCAAATGGTTTACTACAGAACGCCTCCACTTTTCTTTTGAACATACGGCCCTAAGATGAAAACTCCTCATTGGCTACTGTGGCAGAAAGTGAGGTTCAGGCTGGGCTACAAAATAATGGGGGGTTATACACTAAGGGGTGATAAACAGGTGATAAAGAGTGGAGATAACTTCTCCAGTGATATCACTTCTCCAGTTCCTATGTTATTCCATGGAGCCAATGCACTAAGATCTCTTCCACTTCAGAAACCTTACTTCATAGGCTGCAATGAATAACATAGGAATTGGAGAGGTGATACCAGTGGAGAAGTCATCTCACCGTTATCACCTTTTTATCACGCCTCAGTGCATCTCCCCCCCATGTCTCACAAACACAATTCTAAACACTAGAGGGAGAACTGAGCCCTAATTGATGATGACCAACATCACCTGCAGCGCCATTTTTTTGTGGCATAAGACTACAGTAAGGGCGAGATGTTCAAAAAGTTGTCATAATGAAAAAATTTGATGGTAAAGAAGGACAATATTTTCAAAAAGCATATCCGTCACGTTTGAAAATGTGCCATAAAGTCTTAAAAATGACAGTAAGTTGATCTTGATGAATATTACCTGAACATTTTTAAAAATGTCTGATTTTGTCTTTGAAACTAACATTTTCAAGAAACAAAGACATTTTTGTCTTTAAAACATCAACTTTTGAAACAAAGACTTTTTTACCAGTTAACTCTTTAGTACTGCTTCTCACTCCTGCTAATAGTACTTTATTTTGTTCCTCTAAGTTTATACCATTTTTATTTTGTCAGGAAAAAAATTACATTAATTAGACAAAAAAGTGACGGTTAAAAGAATTTTTTTTTCTGAAAATACCTTACAATATGGCGGTAGATTAAACCACACCCACTTTTAAGACTGCTTTTTCAATTTGACAGAGATGGCAGAAATGGATGCAAAAAATGACGGTAAAATGTCTGAGAACTGACGGACCGTGAAAAAAGAACTTATTTATTCTGATTACAGACAATTTCAGTTACCACCACTCTTGAACATCTCACCAAAAAGACTTGAGGCTTGTTGTGCTGTTTTCCCTGCTGTAGACCAGCACAAGTGTCACTTTCTGTCATAACATGCAACGGCTAGTTCTCCTTCTCGTTGATCTTCAGTAAAATAAAAATACCCCAAATTTATGTTGCTTTAAATGGCAGTTTTAAGCCATTGAATGCTATAGAGATCTCCAAAGATTTCTTTGCAATGCTTTGGAGACCTCTCTAGCATTCAGTGGGTTAAATGCCCTATTTAAATGAATAGGAATTGTGGGTATTTTATTTGATCCCTATGGTGCAGTTAGTTTACTACATAATTGTACCTTTCCTTGTCAGTGCAGCAGTCTCAGGGGCCTATGGGCCCTAGTTGCTTGGCAACACATCTGCTATAGCTCTCATGCAAACTGATGGTCTGGATTTAGTGTGTTGCACTGTGGTTATAAATAAGACACAAATATTTTTTTGTCCAGCAAAAACAAACTATTTTTGTCAATGGGCTTGATTCCAGTAGACATGAGTTTGGAAGTGACATGGAACTTCAAAACATCCTGCAGTATTTTTTTCCTTTCCTCCCTTATTTCGTTGCTTGTGATGTGCCAACAAACTTGCTCAATAAACAACACTTATGCTTTTTCCGTTTTTTGCTGTGAAGTGACATGACAGGAGCAGAACCGATACACTATCACCCCTGAACATGACTATGCCACTCCATACCATATCCCAATGACTGACAGATGTGTGATATGGATATGGTATGGAGCGTGAAAACAGGTATTAATTTTAATTTGATATGAAATAATCACACAGTAATACAATGCATGTACAAATTACAAGCATCCAACAATACAGAACCTTACATTACTTACATTAATTGACAACATTAGATCATAAGATTATATTAGTTACCTTACATTTTCAACAATGACTATAAAACCTATGAGAATGATTCTTGGCACATCTGCATTTTACCACTGCCTTTTGGTATTTTTTTTCACCTTATTGCCACTGCACACAGACTTGCCTAACCATCACAGTGGGTAACCCTTATTAAAGGGATAGTATTACTTTGAAAGTGGCTGTCTCTTAAACCATAAATGTGTGAGAGATGCCGCTGGTGTCATTTAACTCAGTTTATTAAGGGCCACAGTTTTGAAGTATACTATCCCTTTAACTCCTATCTCAGGGAACCAATGTCCTTAAACCTTTGAATGCCAACCTCATAATTTTCAGGAGGCTAGCAAAGTGGGTTTGCTTGACCAATCCAGTGAAAAATCCGAAGTTCCATTTAGAAGCTTCTATCTGCACTACTGGTTCAGGGAGGAGCTTCAAACAACTCGTCAACTATGTTACTATGTTACATTTGAAGAGGTGAAAATGCAAAAAAAAGTATATTTTTTCCTTTAGTGACACATTCTGTAAATATTAGTGAACATCAGGCTAAGGTTAGAAAGGTAAGTGACCCTTCATTTTATGTAGTGGGTTACCTTCTTTTCAAAATAGCATGGGTTTCTGGCACGGATTCAAAAACGAGACTTGGACCAGTACTGACAGTAACACAATCTTTATTAGAATATACAAGTACAGAGCAATGGTACAGCAAGAACACCATACAATATAAGGACGTCTGAAAGGAATGTTCTTCTGTAGTAGTAACGGACCGAGCCCAGAGGACAACCTTGAGAGAACTGACTCCACACCTGAGCACCTACTACAGGTCCACACCTGTGCAGACAAGGTACCAAAGTAGGATGCTGCGCCACAGGTCCGAACGTGTACCGACAATATAACAAAGGCAACCACAGGTCTGCACCTGTACAGACAATATAACAAAGGTAGCCACAGGTCCGCACCTGTACAGACAATATAACAAGGCAGGTATTGCGCCACAGGTCCGCACCTGTACCGATAACATAACAAAGGCAGGTACTGCTCCACAGGTCCACACCAGTACCAGGCAGTATAGAATGGAAACAAGCGAAGTCTGCCAGAGCCACCGAGTTGCCCAAGTTATCCACTGGAGTGTTGGTATGCTGGGTGCGCAGCGGACAACCCCAGGTACACCAAGGTGGGTAGTCAGACAGGCTGGAATATGGATAGAGCAAACACAACCCAGAGCCGCAAGTCTGACCCAGATAGGTTATAGGACTAGCCAGAGTCATACACAGAGCGTGTAGTCGGACACAGCCACAAGTAGCACCCGTACGGATAGTCAGCCAGGCCAAGGGTCATGCACAGAGCAGGTAGTCGGACAGCTCCACAAGTCAGTACCAGTACGGGTAGTCAGCCAGGCCAAGATTCATACACAGAGAGAATAGTCTACCAGAGCTACAGGTTCTGCACCAGAATGATTCTCAGATAAGCCGGGGTCATACACAGAGCAGGTAGTCAGAACAGAGCCAGCTGGTCAGAACCAGGACAGATAATCAGCACTAACCTCAACCACTCACCAACAAAATTGGACACCATGAAAGGGTGACTGAGAGTGGTGTCCAGTGAGTTTATAATGCCAGCAGCCCAGGAAGAGGAGGAGTCCCTAAAGTGTGCTGTGTCTTTAAATGTGAACACGCGTCTGGATGTGCATCAAACTGCAGCATGGGACAGCCGGAAGGAGCTGCGGCTGAGCTGCTGGGTAGCTGAACGGCTCGGCAGCCGCCGCTAACAAGACGTGCTGAGGCTGGACCTGCCCGACGTGGTCTGCGGATGAGCTGCCGGGTAAGGTAGCGGTCAGCTCGGCAGCCTCCGCTACTATGACAGTGTCTTCATTTCTAGTAGGTATAACCATTTTAGTACAGGCAAGTCACAGCTAAAAAAATGTAAGAAAAATTAGAAATTGGTGCTGATACCAGTTGTGTGCAGTGTTTGTCAGAAGAACAGAAGCTAATGAATACAGTAGTAAATGCCATTGTTTTTATGATTTCACTACCTTTATAGTGATGGAAATATAAAATAGTACCTTTTTGCCCTTTAGCTCCACCTTATGGAAACATTTGTGCACATCAGGCTAGGGGCAGAAAGGCCAGAAACCTATCATTTGATGCAGATGGATATCTGTTTTCAGGAAATGTATGCTTTTTTGGGGTCATTGTGATGCTAAGGGGTAATTATTCTGTTTTGTTCTGTTACTAGCATGGGGCCCAGGGGAAGGACACACATTTGCACACCTATACATATTGGGTCTCAGTTTACTCAGGAGATATGTAACATTCATATTTTATCCTTTTTTGTTTTTTTACTCTAAGCTTGCTTGAGATGTTGTACAGTAAATTGTGGCTTTAATGTACATTTCTGAAACCTTCCCCACAAAAACTCTATTTTTAACAAAATTTCCTTTTTTCATCATTTCATGTAGGAAGAAACTTCAGGCATTTTGTGATTCACATGTCAGTGTACTTTCAGGGAATATATACTTTTACATAGTTATTTAGTTGTTTTATGGTAGTTTTGCCAGGAAACCAGTTCATAAATTTTAATATACAGTACCCTTTTGTGCTCCTCTTAATTAGGGTTCTGCATAGGCCATGCATGTAGGTACAACTATGCATATCTGGAAATTTTACACTCAGGGGGTTCAGGGCTTTTAACCCTTTGAATGCCAGAGGGGTACGGAACGCATTGCTTTGATTTGCAATGCAAACACATTACTTTGTAATGCGTTCCGTACCCCTCTGGCACTCAAAGGGTTAAAAATAATTGAAACTTTCACAAACAACTTAAATGTTTTTGATATATAATGTATAATATAGTGTATTTTTTCAATTATATTGTACTTATGACATCATAACTAGTGATGAGCGAGCATGCTCGGCCGAAGCTCGGTTCGGCTCGAGCATCGCTCTGCTCGGCACATGGCGGTACTCGTACGAGTACCGCATGTGCTCGCCCGCCATGTTCGGGTCTCCTCCCCGCACGTTTCGCAGCTGGTGCGCAGCCAATAAACGTGCGGGGAGGCTCTGACATCAGAGTAATGCCAGCAGCCATGTTGGCTGCTGGCATTACACTGATTGGCTGGCCAGAACCCGTGATCGGGTGCTGTATAGCACCCGACGCGCGAGTTCGGCTCATTCTTAGCCAGGGAGAGATGCGCTTAGGCAGGGAAAGTCAATGTAGGGAGAATAAAATTGTTGAAACTCTTTCAAGACCCAAAAGTCCTTTTTAGGACTGTTGTGTGTGGGGGCAGCATTTATATTTTGTTTGGGGGGGCACAATTTCCTTTTTTTTGTGGGGGGGATATTTGTAAGGTGACATATAATACTAGATGCACAGGAAGTCAGTGTAGGGAGAATAAAATTGTTGAAACTCTTTCAAGACCCAAAAGTCCTTTTTAGGACTGTTGTGTGTGGGGGCAGCATTTTTTTGGGGGGTGGCAGAATTTCATTTTTTTGTGGGGGGGGACATGTTTTAAGGTGACATTGTACTAGGTGCACAGGGACAAATATTTCACAGTGCAGTGACAAGCAGACATATTCTGTTAGGTGCACAGGGCCAATGATTTTACAACGCAGCGACAAAAAGGGCCATTTTAAACGTGTGCCTAGCCATAGATTATTGTCACATTCTGTTTAGTGTGCAAATTCACAAATTAACGTCACATATTCCGTTCACTGTGCCTAGCCGCAGATTAGCGTCACATTCTGTTTCGTGTGCCTAGCCGCAGATTAGCGTCACATTCTGTTTCGTGTGCCTAGCCGCAGATTAGCGTCACATATTGTTTAGTGTGCCTGGCCGCAGATTAACGTCACATATTGTTTAGTGTGCCTAGCCGCAGATTAGCGTCACATATTGTTTAGTGTGCCTAGCCGCAGATTAGCGTCACATTCTGTTTCGTGTGCCTAGCCGCAGATTACCGGCATATATTCCGTTTAATATGAAGAAGGCGGGTAAAAAGGGACGGGGAAGTGGACGTGATCCTGACAGTTCAGGGCGCGGGTCAGGACGCGTAGAAACTGTGCCTGGTGCCAGAGCACAAGAAAGAAAGACATCCACCATACCTAGCTTCATGTCTCAGTTTACAGGGCGTCGCAGGACATCACTCTCGAGGTCAGACCACTGCGAACAGGTGGTCGGTTGGATTTCAGCTGATACTGCTTCCAGTCGGTTAAGCACCACCCTGTCTTCCACCAAGTCCACTCTCACTAGCCAAGAGTCTGGTCAACATAATCCTCACCCTGATCATCCTTCCTCCCACCATAGAGGGTCTGGCCAAAGAAGTGATCCCACACTGGGATATAGTGAGGAGCTCTTCTCATCACCAATCCTTGATTTGAACCTCTCTCCAAGCACGCTTGCAGAGGAACATGAGATCTTGTGCCCTGATTCACAACCTCTAGAGGGTACCCAATCACAAGAAGATGACAGAGGGGAACGGCATTTAAGGTCAAAGGAAGTGGATGATGATGATGAGACACAGTTGCCATCAAATCAACCACAATTACTGTCTCAAGACCTTGATGAGGAGGATGATACACAGTTGTCAATGACTGAGGATGTGGTGGGATCAAGAAATGAGGAGGATGATCAGAGTGAGGAAGTGGAGGAGGACTTGGTGGACGATGAGGTCACTGACCCCACCTGGGAAGGTGGAAAGCCGAGCGATGACAGCAGTCCTGAGGGTGAGCCATCTGCAGCACCGCAACAGGCTGGAAGAGGCAGTGGTGTGGCTAAAGAAAGAAGGTGGACCGCACCAAACCGGCCCGCAAATGTTCCACGGAGCACCCCCTTGCGTAAATCTCCCTTGCCAAGGGCTAGGTGTTCCGCGGTATGGCGTTTTTTTTAAGGAAAGTGCGGACGACAAAAGAATTGTAGTTTGCAACCTGTGCCACACCAGAATGAGCCGAGGCATGAACACTAGCAACCTCACCACCACCAGCATGATCCGACACATGGCATCCAAGCACCGTAATAAGTGGGAGGAACGCCCGGATCGCCAATCTGTGTCTGCAGGCCACACCACTGCCTCCTCTTCCCCTGTTTTCGGTGCCGGCCAATCGCCTGTCGAAGGCGCAGGCCCGCATACCTCCCGCCCTGCACCTGTACCATCTGAAGCACCATCAGCGACCACATCCACTTCCCTGTCCCAGCGCAGCATCCAAATGTCGTTACCCCAGGCATTTGAGCGCAAGCGAAAATACCCAGCCACCCACCCACAGGCCATAGCACTAACCTCACACCTTTCCAAATTACTGGCCATCGAAATGCTGCCATTTAGGCTTGTGGACACTGAGTCCTTCCGCAGCCTGATGGCAGCAGCTGTCCCTCGGTACGCAGTCCCCAGCCGCCACTACTTTTCCCGGTGTGCTGTCCCCGCCTTACACCACCATGTGTCCCTTAACATCACCCGTGCCCTGACCAACGCAGTTACTGGGAAGGTCCACTTAACGACTGACACATGGACAAGTGCTTGTGGCCAGGGACGCTACATTTCCCTGACGGCACACTGGGTGAATGTCGTGCAGGCTGGGAGCGACTCAGACCCTGGGATGGCACAGGTGCTACCCACGCCGAGGATTGCGGGCCCTACCTCCATCAGGGTTTCCGCCAGCACCTACGTTATTGGCTCCTCCTCCTCCTCCTCCGTTTCCACCTCCGAATTCTCTGCGCGCAGCGCCACTCACCCATCAGCCGGTAGCTGGAAGCAGTGTAGCACTGCAGTGGGGAAGCGTCAACAGGCCGTGCTGAAGCTGATCTGCCTTGGGGACAAACAGCACACGGCCTCAGAGCTGTTGCAGGGGATTAGTCACCAGACCGAGCAGTGGCTCTCGCCACTCAACCTGCAACCAGGCATGGTTGTGTGTGATAATGGGCGTAACTTGGTGGCGGCTTTGGAGCTCGGCAAGCTCACACACGTACCATGCCTAGCGCATGTATTTAATTTAGTGGTTCAGCGATTTCTAAAAACCTACCCCAATTTGCATGATCTCTTGACGAAGGTGCGCCGCGTGTGTGCACATTTCCGTAAGTCATCTACAGCTTCAGCCGGCCTGTTGACGCTGCAGCAGCGCTTACAATTGCCAGCTCACCGGCTGCTGTGTGACGTGAGCACGCGCTGGAACTCCACCTTCCACATGTTGGCCCGGCTTTGTGAGCAGCAGAGGGCAGTAGTGGAGTACCAGCTGTTACACGGTCGTCACCTCTCCGTTCAACTTCCTCTAATCAGAAGTGAGGAGTGGGAATGGATGTCAGACCTCTGTGAGGTTTTACCCAATTTTGAGGAATCGACACAGATGGTGAGCGGCGATAACGCTATTATCAGTGTAACCATCCCACTTCTGTGTCTACTGAAACGCTCGCTGCTCACAATTAAAACCGACGCTTTGCATGTGGAAGAGGTGGAAATGGGGGAGGAAGAGCTTACACAAGGTGATAGCCAGAGCACCCTCACTTCATCTTCTCAGCGACAATTGGAGGAGGCGGAGGAGGAGGAGGAGGAGGAAGACACGGTTGCCTCCGCTACAGAGGGTAGCCATGGAACTTTATTTCCATCTCTTCAGCGTGGGTGGGCAGAAGAGGAGGAAGAGGATGAGGAGATTGAGAGTCATCCTCCTGGTGAGGACAGTGAAATCTTGCCTGTTGGTACGCTGGCACACATGGCTGACTTTATGTTAGGCTGCCTTTCCCGTGACCCACGCGTTATACGCATTTTAGACAACACGGATTACTGGGTGTTCACCCTTCTGGACCCCCGCTACAAAGAGAATTTCTCATCTCTCATTCCTCCGGTGGAGAGGACAAGCAAAATGGTGCAATACCAGAAGGTTCTTGTCGAAAAATTGCTCCAAAATTTTCCATCTGACAACGCTGGCGGCAGAGTACGTGCTACCTTGGCCAACCGAGAAGGGGAGAAAAGGGGAGCACACAGCAGTTCCGACAAAGGCAGGGCAACACTCTCCAAGGCGTGGGACACCTTCATGACACCCCGCCAGCACCCTCACCCTGATGCGCGGCCTAGTGTCACAAGGAGGGAAAAGTTTTGGAAGATGGTGAAGGAGTACGTAGCAGACCGTGTCAGCGTCCTCACTGATCCCTCTGTGCCTTACAACTACTGGGTGTCCAAGCTGGACACGTGGTATGAACTGGCACTCTACGCCTTGGAGGTGCTGGCCTGCCCTGCCGCCAGCGTTCTGTCTGAGCGGGTATTTAGTGCTGCTGGTGGCATCATAACAGATAAGCGTATCCGCCTTTCCACCGAAAATGCTGATAGGTTGACACTTATAAAAATGAACAAGGCCTGGATTTCCCCTGACTTCTCCACTCCACTGGAGGAAAGCCCCGGGTGAACATAAAGTCACTTTAGATATGTTATTTACAATGATGGGAATACTCTGTATTCCCATTCACCCCTTCCACCCAAAAAACGGGTATATGGTTGACTCTTAATCTTCTCATCCTCCTCCTCCTCTTCCATATGCCCTGTGATATAATTTTTATATAGGGCCAGCTCACCAGCGGGCCCTGTGATATAATTTTTATATAGGGCCAGCTCACCAGCGGGCCCTGTTTGACAATTTTTGTATAGGTCAGCTCACCAGCGGGCCTTCTCATATAATGTTTTATTGGGTCAGCTCTCTAGCGGGCCCTCTCATATAATGTTTTATAGCGTCAGCTCACTAGCGGGCCTTCGCATATAATGTTTAGGATGGTCAGCTCCGCAGCAGACCCTCACCCATAATGTTTTAGATGGTCGGCTCAGCAGAAGACCCTCATTCCTAATGTTTTAGATGGTCAGCTTAGCGGCATGCCCTCGCCCCCTAATGTTTTAGAGGGTCACCAGCAGGCCATTAATCCTAATTTTTCAAGGGTGTGTATGATGCCCTCCTTTATGTGTAATAAAGGGTGTATTGGAGTGACATTTCAGTCTAATTTTTGGCAGCCCTTTCACTTAGTGCATAGGCTTTATGAGTGTTGGACCACTACCTGAACTATTGTACCACAATGTGAATGAGGCCCTCCATTTTGTGATATACAGGTTGTATCGGAGTGCCTCAGGTCCTCCCATTGAATTAAATAGGGTTGGGGTGTTCGACAGAGCAGAAGGTAGTTCTTGGCTTCATCCACTAAGTCACTTCGTCACTTTTACTCAATGGATCAGACCCCACTGTTCCGACTATAAATTTTGGACTTAACAAGGGCAAACGGACATGTTGTAAAACCTGTGGTAGCTGCGGCCTCCGTTCCTGAATGCTGTACCTTACCCGGGCCATAACCACGTTGAACACCTGCTTTACGCTGCGCACGTTTCCCTCTTAATCATGGCCCCAGTTCCGAAAAATCGATGAAATTTTATGCAGAATTTGCAGATGATATACAAGTAAATATACAGCAAATACTGTTTGGTAACAATTTTTCGCCTAAAATCGTTTTTATCTTCCTTTTTGTGTGTTTTACGGTCAGTCTGTAAAAATGGCGTACTACGGGCGAAACATCGTTCCCAGCAGCGACGTTGGAGTCCAAATTGCATCCAGACATCCTCCCTATGCTGTCCCTGAACCATTTCTGTGGTGTTTCCATCATTTTCTGACCTTTTCCTATGAACCAGGCACCCTCCCCTCATCAGAGCAGGGGGTGCCTGGTGTAATGCTCGAGTCCTCCCATTGACTTCAATGGGGCTCGGGTGCTCGGCCGAGCACTCGAGCCTCCGGGGGCGCTCGGCCAGAGCACCCGAACACCTGAGCATCGGGGTGCTCGATCATCACTAATCATAACTTGTCGCACAGTGTATAATTTACTTCATATGAGGAACCATGAAAAAGGTGAATTTGTTCTGAAAAAAAAAACAATATATAGTTTTCCTATATGTAACTAGAAAGTTACCTCCAGGAATCATACCTAAACAGATGGAAAGCAAAATGTTGAAAAAGTGCCTGGCCTCCTCGGAGGACAAAATTGCCAAGAACTCCAGAACCCTAAGGGTTAAAGAAAACAGACCTGACTATCCACCTTTTAAAAGTGCCAAGGACTCCTGCCCCACACTAGCTGTGGCAAATACTCTGGCTTCTAACCAACATGAAAACCTCACTAACTAAAGGAAAATGCTACCTCACCCCTATAACACTCAGACCCACATGAGTGAGGTGCGTGGGAAACTTCCTCCACATGGAGTAACAATGCAAAAAGAGGAAGCAGGAAGGGGATAGTCTGCTATAAAGTCAAGGGTCCTCGTCCTCCTCTTCCTGCTTCCCTACTGCACTTCCTACAATCCCACCCTTGGACCTGCTCTAAGCAACTCCTAACCACACCATGTTCTTAATTCCTTTGGGTTCCAGCTCCAAGGGGCACTTTGGGGTGAATGTACTAATCCGAAACCATAGTTCCACCTTACTTCAATGCTACAGCAAGGGAAAAAATTATTTGATCCCCTGCTGATTTTGTACGTTTGCCCACTGACAAAGAAATGATCAGTCTATAATCTTAATGGTAGGTTTATTTGAACAGTGAGAGACAGAATAACAACAAATAAATCCTGAAAAACGCAAATCAAAAAAGTTACAAATTAATTTGCATTTTACTGAGTGAAATAAATATTTGACCCCTTTGCAAAACATGACTTAGTACTTGGTGGCAAAACCCTTGTTGGCAATCACAGAGGTCAGACGTTTCCTGTGGTTGGCCACCAGGTTTACACACATCTCAGGAGGGATTTTGTCCCACTCCTTTTTGCAGATCCACTCCAAGTCATTAAGGTTTCCAGGCTGACGTTTGGCAACTCGAATCTTCAGCTCCCTCCATAGATTTTCTATGGGAATAAGGTCTGGAGACTGGCTAGGCCACTCCAGGACCTTAATGTGCTTCTTCTTGAGCCACTCCTTTGTTGCCTAGGCCGTGTGTTTTGGGTCATTGTCATGCTGGAATACCCATCCATGACCCATTTTCAATGCCCTGGCTGAGGGAAGGAGGTTCTCACCCAAGGTTTGATGGTACATGGCCCCGTCCATCGTCCCTTTGATGCGGTTAAGTTGTCCTGTCCCCTTAGCAGAAAAACATCCCCAAAGCATAATGTTTCCACCTCCATGTTTGACTGTGGGATGGTGTTCCTGGGCACCATTCCTCCTCCTCCAAACACAGCGAGTTGAGTTGATGCCAAAGAGCTCGATTTTGATCTCATCTGACCACAACACTTTCACCCAGTTCTCCTCTGAATCATTCAGATGTTCATTGGAAAACTTCAGACGGGCCTGTACATGTGCTTTCTTGAGCAGGGGGACCTTGCGGGGCACTGCAGGATTTCAGTCCTTCACAGCGTAGTGTGTTACCAATTGTTTTCTTGGTGACTATGATCCCAGCTGCCTTGAGATCATTGACAAGATCCTCCCGTGTAGTTCTGGGCTGATTCCTCACCGTTCTCAGGATCGTTGAAACTCCACGAGATGAGATCCTGCATGGAGCCCCAGACCGAGGGAGATTGACAGTTATTTTGTGTTTATTCCATTTGAGAATAATTACACCAACTGTTGTCATCTTCTCACCAAGCTGCTTGGCGATGGTCTTGTAGCCCATTCCAGCCTTGTGTAGGTCTACTATCTTGTCCCTGACATCCCTGGACAGCTCTTTGGTCTTGGCCATGGTGGAGAGTTTGGAATCTTATTGATTGATTGCTTCTGTGGTCAGGTGTCTTTTATACATGTAACAAGCTGAGATTAGAAGCACTCCCTTTAAGAGAGTGATCCTAATCTCAGCTTCTTGCTGGGTCAATATCCGTATAGACTGCAAATTGATGAAATTGACACAAAATGGAGATTAAATGGAATGGTGACAAATACACACAAATTCTCTCTTGATGTCACATAGTGATCCCATATATCTTCACCCTTTGATTGGGTTAGTATAATTCATCCATACACACTGTTTACACATAGGACATATGGAGTGGTGACATATAATGTATGCACAAATGGAGACACAAACTTGTAATACAAGTAGCGACCGAGCCTGGCTATTGTAATCGTGATGGTAGGTCAATCAATTAGGACATATACGTCTCACCCGTCTTCACTCTTATCCCGAGCCATTCTTAGATACCTCCACACGTTCTTGATATACACCACTCACAGATCACAAAATCCTCTTATTTGAGACACCTCCATTATCCTGTATCGATGTTACTCCGTGCAAGTGATTCATACAGCAGTGTACAATCTCCAGATTACCAGCGTCATGTTCAGCAGTATATAAGCTACCTGCATGTGCATCAACGCGTTTCGCCCTATTACCAGGGCTTTTTCAAGACTATCAAACATTTCTTCTCAACGGTCATGATTTAAATTCGTTCACCGGAAGTCGTCATTACGTTGTCATAACAACCCAATGTACACATATATTTAAACAATATACCCTACTTCCCATACCAAGATCAAGGCAATCAAATGGACAAGACAGTTTACAAAACCACCCGGAAACAGTTATAAAGCCCAGTGATAAGGGTGGAAACGTAGTGCTAATGACGGATGAGTATTATTGTAAAGAAATATTAAGACAACTAAAGGACAAAAGTTGCTATCAACTATTAGAAAATGATGCCACTAGTGAAATGCAAATTAAACTGGTGCAAAAATTAAAATTTGCTTTAAAGGGAAAACTTATTTCGAAACAGGAATTTGAATATATGGTGTAGATAAACCTATGATTCCAACGGTTTATGTGTTACCTAAAATACGTAAATCGCTGGAATCTCCACCTGATCGACCGGTAGTAGCAGGCATTGGTAGTGTCTGTGAAAATGTGGGACGCTATGTAGATATGCGATTAAAGCCTTTTTTAAACACGTTACCATCATATGTTGAAGATACAAATGATGTGGAGCTGTTGGAGGAATCGTATCTAGTAACTTTGGATGTCGAGTCCCTCAACACCTCAATTCCTGGTGTCGCCGGATTATGAGCATGTAGTACATATCTAGTGTCCAGGAGAAGTCATCTCGCACATCAGAATTAATTTATTATTGAATTATTAGAATTTGTATTGAACAATAACTTTTTCATGTTTAAAAATAAATTCTATAAGCAATGTAGAGGGGTTGCAATGGGAGCCATGTGTTCCCTGATCTACGCATGTCTCCACCTAGGCTGGTGGGAGCAGTATGTGGTGGCAGATGTGCGTGGGTTCGAGGAACACGTGGCTCTTTGGATACAATATATCGATTATATTTTTGTGGTGTGGGAGGGCACTCTCCTGGACTTGGATGTGTTTATTAATGATTTGAATAATAATGATCTTAATATCAAATTAACAAATTAACAGAAGTTGAATTTTTGGATTTGGTAATATATAAAGATAAAGGGAAGATTAAAACTAAAGGCTTTAGAAAACCTACTGCATGTAATACTTTGTTGCATAGTTCAAGTCATCATTTGTCCACAAAAATATGGGGGATCCCTTATGGACAATATTTATGTTTACGCAGAAATTGCACAGATTTGGAGGATTATAAGTCTCAATCTAAAGAATTAACTAAGCGGTTTTTAGATAGAGGATATTCCTTTACTTGTTTAAAGAAAGGATATCAAAAGGCATTAATACAAAAAAGAGAGACTATAATCTTCCCTAAACAAAATGAACAAAGGAAGAAACCTGAAGAAACAGGGTTCGATTTATTGTTCCCTATGGGTCTCTCTGGTCTACTCTGAGAGGAACCTTGATTAAACGTTGGGGTCTGCTGACTCAGAGTGAACCACTGAGATCTATGGTGGGAGAATCACCTGTAATGGTGGCAAAGAGAGCACCACATTTAAAAGATAGTCTGGTTCATAGCTTCTTTGATACTGTTCATGATAAGAGAACTTGGCGTGATAAAAGACAAATATGTGGAACATTCCCTTGTGGTACATGCAGTGCATCTCAATTTGTGTACAAAACAAATACGTTTGAGAATTATGATGGATCAAAAAAGTTTAAGATCAAAAGTATGATTATTTGTAAAACGAAATGAGTGGTATATCAGTTATTTTGTCCTTGTAAAAAGATATATATAGGAAAAACATTCAGAGAACTACCTTTTAGGATATTAGAACATAAACGGGACGCAGGAAAAATATGCCAGACATTTTCTGCAATATCATCAGAGTAATCCTAAAGAACTGAGGGTTGGAATAAAACATGTAAAAAAAAATAAAAGAGGGGGTGATTATAATAAAGTATTATTACAACATGAAACAAGGTGGATATATACTTTGGATTGTGTATATCCTAAAGGATTGAATGAAAAGATCCAATTTAGTATGTTCTTATAATATAATAAAAAATGTTTCAGACACATCAAAAATGATGATATAAGTAATATAGGAGCTTCTATATATAAGAGTGGTTATGTGTTTAGGTTGATATCTGTTTTGTGACTGTCACTTTAAATAATGTAATGGATACTTGTTTGGTGTCGTCTCTGAGGCTTCCCACATTGCTTTATTGGATGTGGTTATCATCAGGGAGGATATATTAAACATTTTGAATTGATGTATAATGTATGTATTTGTTTGAAATGTGTTTGTATAACTGTCTCGTCCATTTGATTGCCATGATCTTGGTACGGGAAGTAGGGTATATTGTTTAAATATATGTGTACATTGGGTTGTTATGACAATGTAATGACGACTTCCGATGAACGGATTTAAATCATGACCGTTGAGAAGAAATGTTTGATAGTCTTGAAAAAGCCCTGGTAATAGGGCGAAACGCGTTGATGTGGATGCAGGGAGCTTATATACTGGTGCACATGACACTGTTAATGTGGAGATTGTACACTGGGATGGAGTAACATTGATGCAGGACAATGTAGGTGTCTCAAATAAGAAGATTTTGCGATCTGTGAGTGGCGTATATCAAGAAAGTGTGGAGGTATCTAAGAATAGCTCGGGATAAGAGCGCAGACGAGTGAGACATGTATGTTCTAATTGATTGACCTACCATCACGATTACAATAGCCAGGCTCGGTCGCTACTTGTATTACAAGTTTGTGTCTCCATTTGTGCATACATTATATGTCACCACTCCATATGTCCTATGTGTAAACAGTGTGTATGGATGAAGATATATGGGATCATTATGTGACATCAAGAGAGAATTTGTGTGTATTTGTCACCATTCCATTTCATCTCCATTTTGTGTCAATTTCAT
Source organism: Rhinophrynus dorsalis (assembly GCA_037306005.1). Classification (NCBI taxonomy): domain Eukaryota; kingdom Metazoa; phylum Chordata; class Amphibia; order Anura; family Rhinophrynidae; genus Rhinophrynus; species Rhinophrynus dorsalis. The sequence continues at coordinate 70,832,459 of CM074721.1, read as the reverse complement.
CAATTTGCCATCTATACGAATATTGACCAAGCAGTACTGTTTTGGACGCTAGGCTATTTTTATTCTTGTCTGGCGCCAGACTTTAGCTCCTTTTTTTAATATGGGGTCTGTTATGTTTGTACTATTTTAATACACTACGTAGATGAGGTATTAGAAATTACCTGTGGTTTATTTACTGTGGTTTGTGATGTAGACTGCGATGCGTCAGAGCTCACTTTTATATTACATAATAAATTTTGCACTTTTTGAATTTTTCTTTGGTATATTATTTACACAGGTTGTTGTGCTCTTATTTAGATCCATTCTTTTTGGCGTAGGTCTATATTCTTTTTCTGTTTATATCAATAATTTTTGGATCATGAGCACCCTATATTATATATTCTATAGGTAAACCGATGGTTATATACGTAGTTGTGCTCCTATATATTTATATATGTACCCTCCCATATTGCTTTACTACTGCTAGTGTTCTTGAGGACTAGATTTGAAATAGCCTAGACTAAATAATGAAGAAAGTATTTGTTAATGACATCTCATAAATCTGGCCTGTTTACTGTGCTCCAGTAATGACCTTGACCCCGCTCTCTTAGTACATACTCTTCTGTATGTTCTGTCAATGGTTTCATGCTGTTTCCCACTTACATAGCCACAGCTCCATTTCTTTTAGCATGAAGAGCCCCATGTATAAAGGCAAAGTGTGTGGCAATTCTGGGGCAAATCATATACACTGTGCAGAACAACTAAAGAAAATCCCCAAATTCCCATTACTTTAACCCCTTAACGACGCATGACGTGCGAGGGCCATCATGCCTGTCGTTGCACGTCAGGGAATTCTGGGATAGCAGAGTGGCTGCACACCACTCTGCAATCCTAGAATGCATTGGTGTAAAAAAAAAGTGCTGTTGTCCTCTAGAGCCACCCACCCCAGACTGTGCAGTCCTTAAGGAGTTAAATAGGGCCTTTAACCCTTAAATGCTAGTGAGCCATCCATCACATTGGACAGTGATGTATTGGCGATCTCTTTAGCATTGAGTGAGTCAAAAGCTCCATTAAACTAATTTGGATTTGTATTTTTCCCCCATAATGGAAGTGGTTTGTCCCAGATTTGGCCCTCTTTGTCATAATTTCTGCAGTGTAACACAAAAGTGACAATGGTACAAAGTTGTACAAAATGCAGCTGTTTAACCCTATTGAGGTCACAGAGCGTACATATCTTCAGGAAACAATGCATTGCACACAGCCCAAAGGGTTAAGTATTTAAGCTACATTAATTCAGAGCCCCCAAAATGATATAGCTAGCGTGCGTAATCAGATATTAATAGATCCCACAAAGGCATGATGTATAGTGCAGCACAGGATGGAATGGGTTAATCGTCTTTCCTCGGCTTCCTTTCCAGCTGAGTTAGACCAGATGCTGTAACCATAAGAACGTATTGTCTTCATCCGCACTGATTGAAACCACCTGATGGAAGGAGCAAGGCCCTGGACCTCTGCCAGCCAGTCTCTGTGGGAAGCCTCAAAGAGCCGGGCGCAGCAGCCTGTCCTGTCTACGGCTACAATACGTTCTCTATTTAGGAATGGTAGCACTGCAGCACTGAATGAGTTAAACTTAATAAGTGACTGAAAGAGAATGTTGTGGTAACCCTCAAATTACAGACTGCAAAAAATTCTTTGTGATTATGGCAACTTTTTCTCTCTGTAAAACATACTCACAAAGAAGCAATGTGCTGGATGCTTTTCTAGTATTGTAAGGGTTAAAAGCCCCAATTAAATCAAAATAAATGCTTATTTGTCCCCTAAGGTGCATTTGTTTTGTCTCGAAATTGTTCCAGTTCGTCTTATTATATCAGATTCAGTAATTAGCCATTAGCCTAAGATCTGCAGCCCCAAAATAGTTCTTATCAATCAGTCTGTTTTAGCAGAACTGGATTTCCCATGAGATAAAATAGGCAACTGCCTAGAACTCCAAATTCTGTGGGCTGCCTCAGCTGCTGGTCACACCCACATTCTGAATTGTGTGTATGGCCAAAGCAGTCTCACTTGTATCAGTTTATATACCTGTTTCAGGCTATCTTTTAAACCCTTGGATGCCAGAGAGATCTCCAATACAAAGAGAATAAAGCCTTTTTTTGCCTTTGCTTGTTATAGGCAAGTCTTATATTCTGTGCCAGAAAACAATGGATGGGAACTGGTGGTGTGGTTATATGAGAAGTGGGGGCATGTTAATGGGCAGATCTAGTGGAGCCTAGAATGCCTTAACTAGGAGCACCTGGGAAGTATAATCTTCCTATATAATGTACTACCCATTTTCCTGTGAAATAAATAGTCTGAGAAATAAAAGAATAAAAACCATGTAGTTAGACTTCATGTAATCTGTAAATTCAGTCAAATTGCCTTTTCTTTTTTATTTTAACACATCCCTGACAGAGAGCTACTTGAATCTTACTTTCCTGAAAGTTTTCTGGTCGATAGGCCATCAAAGCACGATGTAATACAATGTTACAGTCTAACTGCAGTGCTGAATGCTCTGTGTGCTTACTATTTTACATTGTTTCTTTTTTACATCGTATCTCTAGACCTGCTTTCATGTTACCCGACACAAAGATCTCTGCAAATCTATCCAGGTAGCTCACTGTCAAGGACATAGTGTAAAAAATAGGTGAAGATGAAAAAAAAAGTAGGCAATTTGACTCTACAAATGTATTTACATAATACTAAGTTATAATAGTGTTCTATTCCTTTAAAGCGGAACTTTCGTGTGAATAACATTGTCCCCTCAATACTTTACTAACCTAGAGATATGCACAGTCATATTGTCCTAAAAGTGTTAGTAATGTCTATATTTTACAAACAGTAATATTGCAGCTACTATAAAATGGAACTAAATAACCCCAGTCCCATCTCTTAAACCTTTATGGTTTGAGAAATATAGAAGACTAAAATCTCCCACTCCCTCCGCTTTCCCTGATGTCAGCTGTAAGCAGGATATCCTGGCCCCGGGACAAGCAAGCGGCTCTTCAGCAGAGCCGAAATAGCACAATGTAAAAAGAAATACTTCATTGGGATGGTCTACAAAGTGTGCCTGAAAACCAGGCACACTTTGTAGACATTTCCAATGAAGTATTTCTTTTTACATTGCGCTATTTTGGATCTGCTGAAGGCCACCTCGAGTCAGCTGACTCGAATGTCCTGCTGTCAGCTTTATAGCTGATAGCAGGGAAAGCAAAGAGAGCAGGAAACTTTAGCCTTCTATATCTCTCAAACCATAAAGGTTTAACCCCTTAAGGACCAGCGGTCCCAGGGTGTGTGGTCCTTTAAGGACCAGATAGGGAATTTCGGCGTGTCGCCCCATGTGACTGATCAAGTGTGCCGGCACGCCAAACAAGGGACTGAGAGAGATCACTCTGGTCTTGGAGCCATCAACTTCAGTCCCCGGTATTACTCACCGCGCTCCTGCAGGAGCTCGGTGAGTAAAAGTACGTGACGTACCAGGACCGTCACTGGTCCTTAAGTGCCGGACCAGCGAGACGGTCCGGGTACGTCACCGGACGTGAAGGGGTTAAGAGATGGGACTGGGGTTGTTTAGTTCCATTTTATAATAGCTGAAATATTACCGTTAGTTAAATATAGACATTACTAACACTTTAAGCTCCATAATTCAGCGGTATTGAAGAAAAATACTTCTTTGGCAGGACAAACAGCGCAGCTATCTTAGAGGAAATGTACCTCTGAGTCTGCACTCTGTCCCATTCACTGCCAGCATTGGTGGTGATGCTAGTTTGTTATCTTAAGGTAACTAAAGTTTCTGAGTGCACATAACTTCTCTTGTAAGCTCTGTGCAGCCCGATGCCTGCCAAAGAAGTATTTTTCTTCAATACCACTGACTTATGGCACTTAAGGAGAATATGACTGTGCATATCGCTAGGTTAGTAAAGTATTGGGGGGCAATGTTATTCACATGAAAGTTATGCTTTAAACTTTTGAATGCCATGCTCTGTGTAACACACCTCTCTGGTACTTGACTGGGGGTTGAGGCATATACTGAAATCTCAGGTGCATCTATGGACTCCATATTACATTTTAACTCCTACTATTCTGACTTTGTTGAGGTGGAGAGATGGTACAAGGGTTCATGAGATCTCTCCACACTTTACTTTTAGCATCAGTGGTCTTATTTTCTTCTGCATTTGAATTATTTTTAGGAATCAATCTCTTCTTTGTCATAAGGACCACACCATATTAGAAATTTGTTTCAGGACCTTTTGGTGTTGGAGGGGTTAATATAATGTAGACAATGGGGGGTTAATGGGAGAGGCAATGGTGATTTCCTAAAATAAGAGATGTCAGACTGGTTTATCCTTCATGGTGAAAGTAAAAAAAAAAAAAAAAGGTGTATAGCGTCATTGATAAAAGTACAGACTACTGACAAAATGACTTGGCATGACCTGGCTGATAATGAACTCAAGGCAAGGGGGGGGGGATAAATACATAGATTTAAAGGAAAAGTACCATGTCCTAATAATAATAATAAATACTCATGTATCATGTACCTATGAATTTTGCTCCTTGGTTCAAGAGATTATATCCTCAATCCAGTCCTGAATGTCACATCCACGGAGGCAGACATGACAATTTCTGACAGGCCCACAGGACACAAATCCCACCCACTGCACATGGTATTCTTAACCTTTTAAGAACCAGTGGGGTGTGTAATGCATTGCACACACTTCGGGTCCTTAACCCTTTGATTGCCAGAGTGGTAAACAACGCATTGCTTTGCAATGTATTGCATACCATTCTCTCACTCAAAAGATTAAATGATTAAGTAAACTAATGCACTCTTCCTGCTTAATTTTGAAAAAATTGCCAGCGACTGTTATGTCCGTCTCCATGGACATGGCATCCATGATTGAAGATGTTGGGGGAGATGCACTAAAGTGTGATAGAGAGGTGATAAAGAGGAAATGATTTCTCCAGTGATATCACTTCTCCCATTCCTGTTATTCTATAGAACCTATACACTAAGATCTCGAAAGTTGAAGAGCTCTTAGTGCATAGGCTCCATAGAATAACTTAGGAATTGGAGAAGTGATAAACTAGAGAAGTCATCTTCACTTTATCACCTCTTTATCACACCTTAGTACATCTCCTCCATGATCTCTTAACCCCTTAACGTCCAATGCCATGCCAGGACAGTGACGGTCCTGGCACGTCATTGAATTCAGCGCTCCCCGCGAGGTTGCATGCTGCTCAGGAAATCCTGAATCTCATCTAAAAAAAAAGCCCCGTGGTCCTGAAATGCCGGCCGTGCATGCGTGTGCCGTCGTTAAGGGGTTAAACAGAGGCACAAGGCCAAAATTCATCCAGGTCATTAGGATTTTCTGGCAGTAGTAATGCAAATGGAATTTTTTATTAGGAGACTTTACTTCTTCTTTAAACCTCTGAGTGCCAAAGGGGTATGCAACCCCTCTGGCAGTCAAAGGGTTTAACATAACGTTTGATCATTCTGTTACCCACAAATGATTTTCAGCCAGATCCTTTTGTCAGTGGTCAGTACCTTTTATCAGGTAATCACCCTTGTCCCCCACCCATTACCATTTCCGTCTCCTTGAAACCCACCACTACACTACCAGCAGAAACAAACATAAATTACATGGCGGTGCTGAACAAGTTTATTGTTTGTTATATCAAAGGATTTCAGTGCAAGACTTCACTACTCCAGTATAAACAGTTATGGTTAAGGCAAATGCATGATGATATCTAGTTTGTTGATTTTTTTCCCTCTGGCTTTTGTTCTTTATGCTTTTATCTACAGTAAATCTTCCTAGAAATAGCTTTATCTAAAAATGTATTGAGCTAAGCTGTAATATTGTTTTGAATATTGTCTGCCTCCTTCTCCAGAGATGACAACTGTAATCATCTTTGATCTATGTATCTATGTACCACGCAGTTTTACACTGAATTTAACATAATGGCACTGTCTTAAAGGGAAACTATCATGAAAATGTGTTTATCGATGCCTTTGTTGTACTGTGTGTGTGTGTGTGTGTGTGTGTGTGTGTGTGTTTTAACCCTTTGAGTGCCAGAGAGGTATTCAAAGCATATCTGGCACTCAAAAGGGTAACATTACAAAGAGTTTACATTAGAAACATATCCAAGGGGTTAAGTCACATGCCAGTTTACTTGCTTTGTGAACCTACCTCTAGTACAGTTGCATTTCTCTCTTACAATTCTACCTACAGCCCCATTGTCTATCAATGAAGCTAATGTACTAAAGAAACTTGGTGAAATTCTGCTGTAAACCAATTATATCATAGGGAATAAATATTGAAAAAAAAATTCACATATTTAAAGGAATAGTAATACTTAAAATGTAAAAAAATATATGTTGTAGGGGTCATCCCCCTGAGTAAAACAAGGGTACTCCCACTGCTGAAAGGTGTTTTGTTCAAACGTTATTACCACTCAAAGTTGAATTTTTTAGGTGCAGTATCAAAGTGGCCTGAAATTGTACAGTGGAGCTGTTGCTACATCATCCTATGAAGATTTATGGTCTGTGGAACAGAGCTGTCCATAGGATGGTGTAGCAACAGCACCACTGTACAATTTCAGGCCACTGTGATATGCAACTAAAAAAATTCAACTTTGAGCTGTAATATCTTTTGAATTAAACACCTTTCAGCAGTTTGTTTTACTCAGGGGGATAAACCCTAAAACATATATTTTTGTACATTTTAAGTATTACTATTCCTTTAATTCCCCGGAATGCTAATGAGTCCTCCAAAGAGTCGGAGACCTCCAAAAAATTAAAAGACTTATTTAAGTTAATGGAAATTTTTGTTTCTTTCCTATAATGCATTTAGTTTGCTCCAGAACTGCACAATTTTCTTTTGCACATTAGGGGTTTGTGCGGGGAAGACCCAAGGCGTCTGTTTTATACATCAGTTCAGCAAGATGAAGTCTTTAGATCAGGCTTGTCAAACTCAGATATGGATAAGAGCCACATTATAGATTATTCCTTCTAAGGAGGGCCACATTCTCAAAACTGCATATAACAATGGCTGCTGATGTCTTAGTAACATAGTAAATTAGGTAAAAAAAAGACACAAGTCTATCAAGTTCAACTTTTACCTCATAACCCAGAGACATGAGGATTATATAGATTTCCTGCTGCCAAATAAGTTTATCAGACCTTTCTGTTTTGCCTACTAATATACAGTATAATCCTGTATTTTCCCTTTTGAAAGAAATGTATCTAATCTTCTCTTAAAAGTATCCATTGTATCTGCCATAACCACATCAGTGGGCAAGGAATTTCATAATTTAACAGACCTTCCTGTAAAAAACCCTTTTCTCTGCTGAAGTTGAAACCTACTTTCCTCTATTCTCAAGGGGTGCCCCCTGGTCATTTGATCAGGCCTTGTAATGAATAGCTCACCAGAGAGATCCCTGTGTTGACCTCTCATATACTTGTCCATTGTGATAAGATTGTTTCTTAGTCTTCTCTATTATCTTGTTGGGGAGATTTGGAGAGAGGGTTGAAATCCTAACAGCTAGCTGTTCTGCTGTGGATGTTCTAATAATGAGCCTCTACCTCACTTCTAGAATAGAACAGGAGTATGGAACCTATGGCTCTCAAGCTGTTGGAGGATACAACTTCCACCATTCCCAACCAGCCAACAACTGCGAAGCTAAATGGTTTTTACCCCCTACTCTAGAATGTGACAGCAAACCAAACTGATATAAATCAGAATTAGAACCAGAAGGTCCACACTGTAATAAAACCGAGAAATCCTGCTGGAGGCTGCATTTTATTATCTGGGGCACTGAGTGTTTGATATGGCTGCTTTAGAATGTTTAGCAGAGTAGATGAGATAAGAACAATATTAAAGGGAAAGTAATACTTAACATGTAAAAAAATAAATGTTGTAGGGTTTATCCCCCTGAGTAAAACAAAGATACCCCCACTGCTGAGAGATATTTTATTGAAACATTATAACAGCACAAAGCTGAATTTTTAGGTGCAATATCACAGTGGTGTGACAATTTACAGTGGCGCTGTTGCTACACCATCCAATGGAGATTTATGTTCTACAGACCAGAGCTGTCCATAGGATGGTGTAGGAACAGCGCCACTGTAAATTTTCAGGCCACTGTGATATTGCACCTAAAAATTCAAGTTTGAGCTGTTATAATTTATTAATAAAATATCTCTCAGCAGTGGAAGTACCCTTGTTTTACTTAGGGGATAAAACCTACAACATGTATTTTTCTACATTTGAAGTGTGACTATCCCTTTAAGAAGAAATGCTGTTTTGGTGACCGCTCTAACCCATGTGGTTATAGGATTATATATTGGGATATATATATATATATATATATATATATATAGTGATGTATTAAAGGAACAATAGCTTTGTCCCTAGCACTTTTTAGAGAAGCTGTTTTAACCCTTTGAGAGGTATCTAATGCATTGCAACGAAATGTCTTGTATTCCTCTCTGGCACTCAAAGGGTCAAAGGCTCAGTGGGCCCTACACACAAAGAAAGAAGAGCAATTCTGGTACAAACCAGTTTTATGGTAAAACTTTACATATTTACACAAATAAACATACATATACACATAAACGTACATAAAAATTTATATACAGTTACTTGCTGTTTTTAGAAACAAAGAAGCAGTTATTTTGAGGGATTTTATTATGGGAGAAGATCTGATTTTTTCAAGCAGGTTATTCCAGGCTTTCCGATTGGCCGGCTTCTCTCTTGTAGTGTGGAATAGTCAGTGGGTTGTTAGCAGTATAACAGAGGTTGTAATTATGGAGAACTAGAGTGAGCATACCGCTCAGGTAGTCTGGTAGCTTTCCAGAGAAGTGGATATAAACTAGGCAAGAAAGGTGAAGGGCACGTATAGATTCGACTGTTAGCCAATTTAGTTCTTTAAAGGGATAGTAATACTTCATTTTAACTTTATTTTATTTTGTAGGCATTAAAAAAACATGAAGAATGATATAAGTCTTATCTCTGAAACCTTTATGGTTTAAGAGATATTCACAAACAAAGTATCCCCCCCTGTTCAACCAGATCAGAAGGGAGATGCCCAGGTAGACTGCAGAGAGGGACAATCTTCAATTAAGATAATGGAAAAAGCTGAAAAACTTGTCAAGGGGGGAAGGGCTTTCATTGTTTTCATACAAAGAAAATTGTCCCCTTCTGTTATCTGTACTGTCATACAACCAGACTCACATCTGAGAAGAGATGGCTTACACTAGGTAAAAGGGGCGGGGAGGGGAACTTTGCTTGTGAATATCTCATAAACCATAAAGGTTTGAGAGATAAGACTTATATCATTCTTCATGTTTTTTTAATGCCTACAAAATAAAATAAAGTTAAAACGAAGTGTTACTATCCCTTTAAAGTGATAGTAATATTTCACAAAAAAAGCAGCTCCGATTAATGTTCATATTATTTGGGCCATGGAGAGAGGTATTTCAATACTCAGAGTTTTTAGTTCAAAAGTAATTGAATGATTAAAGGGATAGTAATACTTAAAATGTAAAAAAAAAATATGTTATAGGATTTATCCCCCTGAGTAAAACAAGAGTACTCCCACTGCTGAAAGGTGTTACATTCAAAAGTTGTTAATTTTCAAAGTTGAATTTTTTAGGTGCAATATCACAGTGGCCTGAAATTGTACAGTAGCGCTGTTGCTACGCAATCCTATGGACAGCTCTGGTCCCGGGACCATAAATCTCCATAGAATGGTGTAGCAACAGCGCCACTGTACAATTTCAGGTCACTGTGATATTGCACCTAAAAAATTCAACTTTGAAAATTAATAATTTTTGAATGAAACACCTTCAGCAGTGGGAGTACTCTTGTTTTACTCAGGGGGATAAACCCTACAACATATTTTTTTTTACATTTTAAGTTATTACTATTCCTTTAAGTATCCCCCTTCCTCCCCTTTTACCTAGTGTAAGCAATCTCCCATCAGATCTGGAATCTGGTCCCTTAACCAGACAGGTTGCAGCAAAGGACAATCTTCTTACTGAGAGTATAAGGAAAACCCTGCCCTTTTTGACAAAGGAGGGCAGGTTTTTACTTATGCTCACTGAAAATTGTGCCTCGCTGCAATCCATCCGCACAGTCTTGCCGTTCTGAGGTGAGTAGTGTTACATCTGTAAAAGGGGGGGAGGGGGATTCTTTAGCATTCAATTACTCTTGAAATACAACTCTGATAGAACTGAAACAACACTCTCCATGGCCCAAATACTATGATGATTAATTGGAGCTTCTTTTTTTGTAAAACATTACTATCCCTTTAAAAATATCACAATGATGGGTAGTGTAATTACACTGGAGGACAAAGCACCATAATAAATTATTCAGAGTTGTTCATTGTCTTAGTTTTTATCAGTTACATTCCATTCAGTTTGACAAAGACAGTCAGGGAAATGTTCAAATGCAATTCCAAGCTAAAATAGGCACTAGGGGTCTGTTCTTGTGTGTTGCACCTGACAAATGCTTACTAACAAATAATTTGTTTCATAAAAATTGCTTACTTGTGCCAAAAGACAGGAAATATGGGAATGTGTACCTCTTGAAATTTCAAATGGCCAAAGAGGGACAATTTGTTTAAGGTGGTGATCCTGAGGGCATGACTAGTAGTCAGGGCATTACTGAGAAAGGTTACTTTATGACCTACTGACAACTCTTTATACAACCGAAAAAATGATTTAGAACGAGATTACAGTATTTTCTTTACACAGACTAATTTATAAATACATATACAGAAATTTAACACCTTGCAAAGTAAAATGTTGTACACTTCTCTGGTCTTCAAGGGGTCAGATAAACATTAATATGAATTTTATTGCTGTGAAGCAATGTGATACACTTATATACACAATACACATTGTGCTCTCCTAAATTTTTACATTTTCAGGAACTAAAATGAGGAACACCAAGGTGTAATGGAGGCAAAGGAAGAATCTCCCCGACGCTAGAGTGCGTGGCTGGAGAGCAACACTGATGATCGATGGAAGATGCTGATGACCCTTTGCAGAAAAGGGATGAGAAACACAAGAGATCGGAGCTGGAGAGTTGTCGAGATCAACCTCTGGTTGAAGAAGACTAGATAGACGGAAGATTCACCAGTTGGAGAATGACTGGCTGTCGGTACAGAGGTCTACAACTCCTTAAGCGGCTGGATGAAGTCAGGGTCGAGGATCAACCGGATGTCGTAGGAACACAGGGATTTGAATGGAACCCCCAGTCGAGGACCAACTAACAGTCAAATGGTCTGGAGTTGTTGGAAGAAGATTAGTCGAACACCAACAACCAATCAGACACCAGAAGACTACTACCATGGGAATGGTCGACACAAGCGGTAGCATCTCGACTCAGTGGGTCCAAGCTGTAACAACACTGCAGACCAATCAACAACGAGAGATGTAGCCAATCAAAGATCAACCTGCCTGGATGCCTGTCTGGGATCAATCCCGTAGGCTGTCAGAGGAATGCAGTCCCTGCAGGAGATTGACCTACCACAAGCAGATAACTGGGATCGATCCAACAGGTGGGTAGGTGGTAGCTGACCCAGTCGTAGAACACTCAGTGAGCACTGGAAGCTCTCAAATAATCAAGCAGCAATGGGTAATCAGAGTCGGATGCCAAGGCCAAACTGGGATATAAGCAGAAGTAAGCAGTGTCAAAGATTCAAGCCAGGATGTAACAGGAAGTCAAGCAGATCTAGGAGCAAACAGGAACGGTAGTCAGGAACAAAGCAAGAATCAAGCAGGAAACGACATGCCAGAGATTCACTAGGAAAGCCGGAAAGCTCAACGATCAGTTGTGGGAAGCCAGAAACAAGAAGACTTTAAAGGGCTATCTTCCAATCGTGAATGAGGAGGTGAAGAACAAAGAAACGGAGTGATACAAGGTAGGAAAGATGAATATGTGTTTTAGAAAGGGACTGTCCCTCTTAAAAAGGGACACTTGGGAGACTTACCTGGGAACCTTCAAGTCCAAGCCTCCCGGAGAATCATGGATGGATGGGACTGTCCAATTAGCATCATGATGTGGGCAGTACTTAACCAGGGTGGGCAGTACTGGGAAACTGCAGAGCAGAGTTTTCCCTGAAATTGGCAGTGTATTAGGGGAAACAGGACAGGTGTGGGCCGAACCAGGCAGGGAGTAGGAGGGGTTATCATGGAACTCAGGAAGCCAAAGAATCAGCCTCTCTCCCTTGAGATACAGTAATTATGTCTGAAAATCAGGGCAGATTGAGAGAACTACCAGGTATATTGTGAGGCATGGGAGTGAATGGTTATTTGGGGGCATTCTGCTCCTTTTCACCTTGTTTATGCCATGTACTTACAAGGAACAGAAAAAAATCTGCTTTATAGTCTTATGCATGCTATAGGAATGGCCAGTGTTCCCTGTAACACAAGCAGCTGTGAGAGACCCTGCACTGAAGAAGCTAAAGGTATAGTAATGTTTCATAATAAAAGCAGTTCTAATTAATCATCATAGTATTTGGACTTTGGAGAGTGTTATTTCAATTCTGTCAGAGTTGTAGTTCAAGAGTAATTCAATGACAAAGTATCCCTCTACCTCCCCTTTTACTAATGTAACACTGTTCAGCCAGAGCAGAAGGGAGGTGCCCAGGTAGACTGCAGAGAGGGACAATCTTCAATTAAGTTAAGGAAAAACTTGTCAAGGGGGCAGGGATTTCATTGTTCTCATAGGAAGAAGATTGTCCACTGTTGTTATCTGTCTGGTCTATGGACTGGATTCCACATCTGAGAAGAGATGGCTTACACTAGGTAAAAGGGGCGGGAGGGGAAACTTTGCTTGTGAATTTCTCTCAAACCATAAAGGTTTGAGAGATAAGACTTATAACGTTCTTCATGTTTTTTTAACGCATACAAAATAAAATAAATATAAAACGAAGTATTTCTATCCCTTTAAAAGAGAAATTAAAACTGGACACTATGCATGTGTGATTTCAGTGCACAAACAGGCTTCCTTAACTGTTTCAGTGCTAGATATTAACTCTATAAGGATAAGTGGAGGCGCTAGGGCAATAGGCTCAGATATAACAAATATATAAAATCTTTCAGATATAGTGCAGAAGATGAAACCTTGGAGAGTGGTTTTTATGCGACCTTGGACTTGACTCGTCCATTGACCTGAAAGTCTCAATAGACAAACAGAATAAGCAAACGACTACACAACAGAGTCAGCGCTGCCTCTCAGGTCCTTCCACACAAGCCCTAAAGCAAATAAACAATATATATACATCAGTATCTGGATCTAAAAAAAACACTAAATATAAGTGTAGTCAAACGTAATGTGTAAATAATGTAAAAATAAAATGCACATAAAGAAATGATTTAAAAACAAAAGTAATAATTTTTTATTATATACACAATTAGAAACCATATACCTTTAAATGTGCAAATAGACATGAAATCTAGCTATATCATTGTATATTTTTGGTGGATAGATTTCATGTCTATTTGTACATTTAACGGTATATAATTTATAACTGTGTATATAATAAAAAAGTATAACTTTTTTTATTTTTACATTATTTACACACTGTGTTTGAATACGCTTCTATTTAGTGTTATTTTTAGACCCAGATACTGGTGTAGATATAGTCTCTCTTTTCTTTAGGGCTTGTGTGGAGAGACATGAGTGTCAGCGCAGACTCTATTGTGGAGTCTTTTGCTCTTTCAGTGCAAGGCCTCACCATTTCTGACTTTAAAGGGAGTCTTGGGTTGGAAGAGATGCCGACTTGTTACGCTGTCAGATATGTACATTCCCAGGAAGATGTCTGAAGAATCAATACAGCTTATATATATATATATATATATATATATATATATATATATATATATATAGGATTTAGTTTCAATCTATGGTCTTATGTGACGAAGTGGGAACTTTATAAGCTGACTTCATATACCTTTAAATCAGGGAGGCGTATAAAGAAAGCCACTACAGGACTGCACTGATTTCTTGCAGTCCTGCAGAATGAAATTTGCATAAGCATCCCTGAAATGGATCTGGTCACCTTAACCCATAAGCAGAATTCAGTGTAGATCATTAAATACAGGCAACTGTAGATGCAATGTAAAAACATGTATACTGATGTGTGCAACTTCTGTATTCAAAGGACTCCTATCTAAATCCTTCTGTAAACACTTTAAATGACACGTATCCCTACAGGTAAAGTTTCCATTTAAAACAGTGCTGCTTAAAGGGATAGTAATGTTTCATAATAAAAGCAGCTCTAATTAATCATCATAGTATTTGGACTTTGGAGAGTGTTATTTCAATTCTGTCAGAGTTGTAGTTCAAGAGTAATTCCATGACAAAGTGTCCCCCTCCCGCCCCTTTTACTGATGTAACACTGCTCAGCAAGATAAGAAGGGAGGTGCCCAGGTAGACTGCAGAGAGGGACAATCTTCAATTAAGATAAGGGAAAAACTTGTCAAGGGGGGCAGGGCCTTCATTGTTCTCATAGGAAGAAGATTGTCCCCTTCTGTTATCTGTCTAGTCTTACAACCATTTAATAAAAATCTTTTATACATATGGCAGTTGCTACAAATAATTCCCAGATATTAAAGGGATCATGCCCTATTTCTTCATCCTTAAAAATCTTATTCAAGATTATAACTCACTTAGAACTCACCCTTAACAGTGTGTTTGGCGGAACCGGAGCACCCTCCACAATCTCAGCCAGGATTTCCACAAACGAGAGGACACAGGAAGAGGAGCTCAACGGTATCCACCCGGAGCATTAGACCACAGTAAACATTATGTTTAAAATCTCCAATTTATTGAAAATATCTTAAAAGAATTTTGTGTACAAAAATGGACTCAACTTATCCATTGTAAACATGACTAAACGCCTAACGCGTTTCGTAAACATACAGTCTACTTAATCATAGGCTTACAACCAGATTCCACATCTGAGAAGAGATGTCTTACACTAGGTAAAAGGGGCGGGAGGGGAAACTTTGCTTTTGAATATCTCTCAAACCATAAAGGGTTGAGAGATAAGACTTATATCGTTCTTCATGTTTTTTTAATGCTTACAAAATAAAATAAAGATAAAACGAAGTATTACTATCCCTTTAAAGTGTATAAAATGTTGAGTCAAATCGGCTATGCTTTTTCTTGCCTGCTTCCCAGGGAAGCAGATCTGCTAATAGGGCATAAACGGAGTGATAGTTGCCCTTTAATGTACATACAGGTTTTATAGCCCATGCACAAAAGAAAAGCGGAAGGATTCTGAGGCAAACCAACTACGCCATAGGAAGCAAAAATTACTAAAATCCCCATTGATTTAAATGAGATTTTTAGCCCTCTGAATTCTAGAGAGGTATCCAATGTCTTGCTTCTCAGTGTATTGGAGATAATTCTAGCACTGAAGAAGTTAAATTATTCCTTTAAATCATTAGGATTTGGGGACTTTGCATTTGCCCCTATAGTGCAGTTGGTTTGTCCCAGAGCAACTTTTCATTTCTTGTGTGCAAAAGGCCCTTAAATTAAAGTGGGACAGCCTATGCTCCATATTGCATAAAGAGCATTCAAGTAATTTGGATTTACTAGACCAGCAGTGAGCAAACTGAGGCCCTACAGATGGTATTGGAATTTAAGTCTGACAACATGGAAGGCCTCATGGTGCTCACTTCTACTATAAACAGCCAATAATGATTAACAATGTATATAAATGAAAGTAATTATGTCTGATGAATTAAAAGTAGGTAAGCCATGCAGCAAAACTATGGGGAAAGCCAGCAGGATACTAGGTTGTATATAAAGAGGAATTAGCAACAGAAAAAAAAGGAATACTAATCCCACTTTACAGATCACTAGTTCAGTCTGACCTAGCATGTGGTATACAGTCCTGGAAACCACATATCCAGATAAACACATACCTCCCAAGTGTCCCTCTTTAGGAGGGACAGTCCCTCTTTTAGACCCAAATCCCTCTGTCCCTCTTTCCCATCCTGATGTCCCTCTTTTTAGGATATCAGACTGGTGAGGTGTATATATAACTGTATCACATTGTTCTACAGCAATAAAACTCACATTATTGTTTGTTTAAACATCAGTATATGTGTTTATAAATTAGTCTGTGTAAATAAAATACTTTGATCTTGTTATAAGTAATTTATTAGGTCACACAAGGAGGTGTCAATAGGTCATGAAATAGCCTAAATATTCTCGGTAATGCCCCACCTACCAGCCACGACCCCAGCAACACCCCCTAAAACACAAGTGTCCCTCTTTGGGAATTTGAAATGTTGGGAGGTATGTAAACATCTATAATTTAGAAAGGATCACTAACATGATGCATAGGCTAAACAACAAAACACATCAGAAAAAACTCCAGAACCTTAAAATGTAAAGCTTTGAGGATATAATGGAGAAGGATGATATAATTTAAACCTTCAAATATTTTAAGGGTTTTACTAAAATTCAGGAGAGATCAATTTTTCAGAATAAAAAGAATGCTAAAACAAGAAGGCATGCACGAATTTGGGAGGGGGTTGGGAAAATAAGAATAAAGTGATAGATACATGGAACAGACTCCCAGCAGTGGCAGTTGAAGTTAAAACATTAAATGAATTTAAGAACTCTTGGGACAGACATGGTTAGTCTAGAATAAAATAAGTCAAATGGCTAGACAGTGAAATGGGCAGATTAGTTGGGCCAATTAGTTCAAAGTCTATGTTGAACAAAAAACTCTTAATTGAGATCATGGTCTGTGAATGGCATCTGGTGATTGTAATTACCCTGCAAATAGTTTTGAGATAAGAATGAGGCCTTTGGCATTCTACATGACTTTGGCACAAGTAAAGAAGAGTATACTCTGAAAGACACAGAGTGAAAATGTAATCCTGTTAAGGGCTGTGCCAGTCAATAATCCTTTAATCGCACTGTTACAATCCCATGCTCCACAGTGTCATACTGCTGAGAGATCAAGGAGGATTAAGATTGAGCAATATCCACCAGTTCTATCAAGTACACAAAGTAAAGCACTTTATGTACAATATCTTCTTTTGAATTGCAACACTCATTGATTACATATGCACTTATGGACAGATATGTTTCCAATTGTTGTGTATTTTAGTTCACTATGTGATCTTCATTTAAAGCAGCACTTGGAGTCTTGACTTTGGCATATATTCTGGTTTGACACAACCTGATATAAGGCAAAGGTAGCCAGCGCTGGTCCTCAAGAGCAACCTATAGTGCACATTTTCAGAATATCCCAATTCTAGCACAAGTTGATCAATCTTTATTTGATCTACCTGAAGCCTAGTCTGTTTAAAGTTCTTGAGAAAGACTGCTTACCCTTGATATAAGGTGTGAAGAAGAGTGGGGATACAGTGGGCTATGGAGCAAAGAGCCAGAAAAGAGTCTAGGCAGGGGGCAGAGGCAATGTCAATGCCCCTTATTTATGGAGCCACTATAGTTTGCATAGATCTTTACTGACCATTATTTAAGCACTTTAGTACTAGAAAGGTCTCAATTGTATTGTGAAGTTTAGCCAAGAGATTAATAATGTTTTGTACTTCAGCTTTATAGACTGAGATAATTTTCTGTACTATGCAACAGTGGATATGGCTAGGGGTGGAGTCCATGTTAGAGGCTAAGGGCACCTTTGGTGCTTTTGCCCAGGGGCCCTGTAAATAGGATTGGGTTGAATAGTTATGATTTACTAGGGGGACCTGAGTTTGTAATTGCACAGCCTTTCATATATATCAAAAATAAATACAAAAATAGTGGTGATAGTTAAAATAAAACCAACATAAAAACACCAGAATAAAAGAAGATCCCTATCCCAGCCTGCTACTTCCCCTAGACTGGTGTGAAAAGACTATAAAGCTATATGTGTAAAAACTATACTATGGGAGAGCGCTATATAATAAAATCCAACCTAGTAATAGAAAATGCAAATATATGTATGTACGATAGGATCAAACAATCCTTACAGATTACTATATCCTGTGGCACAAGACTTTACAATCTATATAAGATAGTGAACTAGAAATACTTTAATAGTATAAACACAACAATATACATATTAAATCACATATCCTAAACATAGTATACTGTCCAAAAAGTCCCAAAGGAAGTGAAAGATCCGCTAGTCCTAGCAATATATCAATATATAAAGTGTCTGATGTTTAAAGGTATAGTAATGTTTCATAATAAAAGCAGCTCTAATTAATCATCATAGTATTTGGGCCATGGAGAGTGTTATTTCAATTCTGTCAGAGTTGTAGTTCAAGAGTAATTCAATGACAAAGTATCCCCCTCCCTCCCCTTTTACTGATGTAACACTGCTCAGCCTGATCAGAAGGGAGGTGCCCAGGTAGACTGCAGAGAGGGACAATCTTCAATTAAGATAAGGGAAAAACCACAAAGACTTCTCAAGGAGGGCAGGGCCTTCATTGTTCTCATAGGAAGAAGATTGTCCCCTTTTGTTATCTGTCTGGTCTATGGACTGCATTCCACATCTGATAAGAGATGGATTACACTAGGTAGAAGGGGAGGGAGGGGAAACTTTGCTTGTGAATATCTCTCAAACAATAAAGGTTTGAGAGATAAGACTTATATCGTTCTTCATGTTTTTTTAATGCCTACAAAATAAAATAAAAATAAAACAAAGTATTACTATCCCTTTAAACTGGCATGTGTTTTTATCTCTTCCAACTTCTTACTCCTCCCAGCTGTAAGCACGCTCCAGCTCTCCCATCTTCAGTCCTCACAATGACCCAGCTTGCAATGTAACTTCCTCAACGGGTTGAGTGGTAATTAAGAATCCCCCTCTGGTGACTAGACAGCTTAATCAAGGTTGTAGCTGAGCTTCAAAGCCACACAGAGTATAAGCAGGCAGAGCGGAGGTGCGAGTGCTGAATGGACATCAAGCAGAAGTCTCTCAACAAATATAATGTATTTAATATGCAAGCAGACTGAAATCATTGCTATGAGGCTCTTATCCAACACGTTTCATGTCTCCTGGACACTTCATCAGGGATTCTGTATCAGCAGTGCCACTGTAAAATTTCAGGCCATGGAGGCACTGCATGCAGAAAATGCATGTTTTATGTGCAATAACTTTTCAATAACACATCTGTCAGCAGTGGGGTACCCTTGTTTTACTGAGCAGGATAGACCATGCATTATGTATATTTTCCATATTAAGGTGTACTATTCGTTTGATGAATAAGGTCCTCAGTGTTTTACCTATCACCCCCTCACTGTTCCATCTGTACTGAATGCATTTAGGTTGTGGGTGACTTTTTGTGGGATTAGGGATGATTCTGTATTACTTTTTTGTGTTAAACAGAAATCATAGCACAGGAGAAGAAGGCAGGGATACCTACAGGCAGTTTTATATTTTACATTCTGGATTGACAATAAGCTGTGTGTTGTCAGAATACTAAATGGATGACATATTTTCCAAGGAACTCAACACTCATTATTTAAATTCCTTCACCAACTTTCCGTTTGTTTCCAAATCAAATTAAAAGCACTCATTTTTAGACACAAATCCTTAAATTATATCGTCTTCTGTCTTCAAATGCTTTCTTTTACCTCTTGGTTGCTATAGACACCACCAAAACATTAAGAAGTAATATACTGAAGAGGTTCCTAACATCCAAGGGGTTTAAAGGGGCAGTAAACCTTAATTATGAAAAAAATATATATATTCTAGGGCTTTCCCTGCCAAGTAAAACAAAGGTACTCCCACTGATGAGAGATGATCAGTTCCAAAGTTATCAGAGTGTAAATGTGAAACAGTTAACAAGAGTGCCACCTGGTGTCCAGGCAGTCTTCCTGCATTTCACTTGGCATTCATAAAGTTGTTATATTGTACTGTGTGGGAGAAGTGAACTCCTGACTACAGTTGCCCATAGAATGTGATACCTCCATTATTTCCTGACAGTTTGAATGGCTGTAACTTTTGTATAAAGCAACGGCCATCAGTGGCAGCACCCTTGATTTACTCAGTAGGAAAATGTAACAATAATCTTTTGCTTTTTTTCTTTAATTTAGTGATCCTTTCAGGTACTTCTTTTAAACTATGACTTACAATTCTCCACTTCTCTATTCACTCATTTTCATTCCTACACACAGGTCTTCTTCAGGTCTTACTTGGGTTTTGGAAGGTCATACCCCAGCCTAGAAAGCTCTCCTGACCAGTAGAAAAGATTGGAGGCAGGATGCTAGAGTGCCGTCTCTCTCCAGTCTACTTGTACATCATACAGAGCACTCTTCAGTGCCTTCTTTTAGGTTTAAAGGGATAGTAATGTTTAATTTTTCAAGTAAAATCGAGTATTCTCTATTCTTTTTTATAACGATGTGTAGCAAGAAAACTTTATTAAACACTGCCGTTTTTCACTTATAGTCTAATAAAGTTTCCTCCTCCCACCCCTTCCGCTTACTTCCACAGCCTCCCCTCAGATTTGGAATCCGGTCCGCGGACCGGGCGTGCTGCATCGAGGGACAATCTTTCCACTTTCAGTATAAGGGAAAGCCTGCCCCATTGATGAAGGAGGGCAGGTTTTTCCTTATGCTGGAAGAAGATTGTCACTCGTTGCATTCTGTCCAGGCTGGCTTGCTGAGGCTGCTGAGGTAAGTTCAAGGGGCGGGAGGGGGAAACTTTATTACACTGTAAATGAAAAACAGCAGCGTTTAATAACGTTTTCTTGCTACACATCATTATAAAAAAGAATAGAGAAGACTCAATTTTACTTGAAAAATTAAACATTACTATCCCTTTAACCCTTTGAGTTCCAAAGAGGTAATCAATGCATTGCATTGCAATGCGTTTGCTTCCTCGCTGGTATTCAAACAGTTAAAAAAATGTCTCAGCTCTCACTGAACCAAGTACAATGTGTAACTTCTTCTATGGATCTGGGCCTACCCTTGTGTGTGTTTTTTATGAATGAAGATGGGCAGCCAAGCTCCATTCATAAGAATACATACAAACCTAGGCTTGTTTGTGTATTCTTCTAGGTGGAGCAGCTCCATGGGAAAACTGGAGGTGTGGCTTTGTGGGTGGGGAATACAGGTCCTAGTGTGTCTTGTATACTGCATAAAGCAAATTCAGAAAAAAAAGTATATATATGAACCAGACTGCTGCACGAAGGACAAGGACATCTGTCTAGGTAAGCCCTTCTAGTAAACACATCCAGGCTAATTTACTTAATCCTTTAAGGACTGGGAAAATCTGAGGTGGATTTCACTTAAAGTGTTAGTAATGTCTAAAAAAAGTTTTTTGCATTTAGAAGAGCATAAAAAGCTGATCTAAATGCAAAAAAAACGTATCTCTCAAACCGCTATGGTTTAAGAGATACGGGCGTTTAAAGTTTGCTGTTTCCTACTGACAGCTGTAAAGCTGTCAGCAGGAGATTCGTGTCAGTCGACACGGTGGTGCTTGAGAAGTGCATGAGTGTCGTTAATTAAGACATTTTTGTCATTAGTTAAGACTTTTTTCAGTCAGGACAAACAACATATTTCAATCACAACCGACGCTCTCTGAAAATATTAATGATTCCAAAGACACTGTATTTTGAAAAGTCGTTACAAAAGACAAAAGCTATTTCGCTACTTCTTTGAACATATGGCCCTTAGTATTGTAACACGTGTTCACATGGTGTTCTTAATGCAGATTATATTTTTTTTATGATTGTCCTTATATTGTAGCCTTTCTGTTTGAATGATTCAATGTTTTTAGATGATTGTTAAAAAACACCTGAAGGGTTAAATTCTTTGATTGCAGAGAGATTGACAGAGAGTCATGCCGATAAGTAGAGAAGATTTAATTTGGCATAATAATAGGATGTTACAGGAAGATTGATGTTGAACAGCTTTTGATGGTGATGAAGTTTACAGCAAGATGGTATGCGCTGTCATGTCCTAATCAAGTATCCAATGGCTGGCTAATATATACAGTTTAGGAGTCTCTAGACATGGTTATTACCTCAGGAAAATAGAATATACATATGTAATCAGTTGCATATGTTCATAGATGGATATATACATTGTGGAGCCACATTACATCATGAATATGTAATTTGCTAGATCATCATAAAGAAACTATGTGTTATCTATATATATTTTGATGGATTGGAACATAAGGCTATGATGTAGGAGACCCTTGGTTATTCTCGTGACATCTAACTAGTACTACAGATAGATTTAATATTATTTAGTACATTACAGAAAGAGATTTTTAGCTAAATTCTAACAATGATAGTTGCAGTCCTTGGAATCAAAGCATATGCAGTGGTATCTGATAGTTTGGCTGTGAATGATGCCTTGTTTAGTGTAAGCTAGGCAGAAGCTGGAGCTATGAAAATAACTGCATCTGTTTGTGGGTTTTCTGAGAATATTGTAGTTTGCCATTGGTGAAAGTTATGGTAGTGTCTAGGAGGTGTATAGTTTCTGTGAAGAGATCCATCTTAAATTTAATGCATGGATGAAATGTGTTGCAGGATCTGTGAAAATCTTTGAGCTCTTCTTTAGTCAGCCATAAAAAGGTTTGCATATTGTGGTGCCATCTTTGTGCCCATGGCACATCCCATTATATGTACGCAGAAATCCTGCTTGAAGGTGAAATAATTGTGTGTGAGAATAAATTGTATTAATTTGGTAATAATTTCCTTGTCATATGGTTGGCTTTGGGCCTGTGATGACAAGAATTGATGGCAGGCATTAATTCCATCCTGGTGTAGGATGTTGCTATAAAGTGATTCCACATCCATGGTAACCAGAATTGTCTCAGTAGGTCGATCCTTGATTTGGTTGAGTTTGTTAAGGAAGTCTGTGGTGTCTTATATAATGCTATTGGTGTTAATGACAAGGGGTTGTAAGCTGTTTGTCACTGGGCCTGAGATCTGCTCAGTCAGACTGTCCATGCCTGATACTATAGACCTGCCTGGGTTTCCTGGTTTGTAGTATCCAAAGAGCTAATGTGAGTGGGAAATTTGATTTTTGAAGACAGACCAATTGGTTATATTCAATCTGAAGAAATGCTTACTGCCCTGCCAATCTGCTGCCCTAACCTAGGCCAAAATATGTTACTGTGTATATTTTGGATGTCTCGCAATGACATGTATGCCTCCCAAGTATCCATCTTTAGGAGGGACAGTCCTTTTTTGACACCCAAATACCTCTGTCCCTCTTTCCTACCCTGATGTCCTTCTTGTTTAGGAGATCAAACTGTGTGGTGTATATGTATATATGTGTTCATACATTAGTCTGTGTAAATAAGATACTTTGGTCTTGCTCTAAATAATTTATTCAGTTACATAAAGAGCCATCAATAGGTCATGAAATATCCTAAATATTCTCAGTAATGCCCCACTCACAGCAACAACCCCTAAAACACAAGTGTCCCTCTTTGGTCATGAGAGATGTTGGGAGGTATGAAATTAGAGATGTCTTCAGCAATGAAGGGGTTAAGTCCAGACTGCCTAATTGGTATCTCACATGCCGCAGGAAGGATGGAGGGCCAGGTGCCCCCTCCCAGACTTCTTTCTTTTATTTGGAGTCCAGCCCTCTAAACAACTCAAACACAATACAACTAAGTTAAACAATAATGCATTCTGTTATTTGTATAGGAAGTAAAGTCGTACCTGGGTGGTTTGAGTAAAGAAAACTAAATGCAGGCATATTAGTAATAACGTGTGAGGTGGTTACTGAGTAGATGTAAAATAATAGTATTGGGTTCCTAATAAATTTTGTAGTGAACCTACAGATTTCATAGAATGGGATCTGGTTGCAGAACAAAACTTGGCTGACATACAGAGGCTGATGCAGTGGAACAAATCAGGGGAATGTGGGCCAAACCTCCTGCACTATTAGGGATATAAAAAAAATCCCCATTGATTTCAATGGGTCTTTTAACCCCTTGAATGCTAAAGGGATCTTCAACCATTGCAAAGCAATTCATTGGAGACCTTTCTAGAATTCTAAGGGTCAAAGTTCCATTTTAATCAATGTTTATTTTTTGTCCTGTATGGTGCAATTTAATTGAAGACATCTCTACCATTCGAGGGGTTAATAGCCCAATTTGCATAACTGGAAATTTAGATAATATTTGGTCACTGTGGTCTAGTTAGTTACATCTCTATGGCGCAACTGATTTGAACCAGAATTGCACCTTTTCTCTTAGTGTGTCTGCCTCACACAAGATGGCATGTACTAGTATGATTCTGCATTAAACTAGGTGGTGGAGTCCATTTAGTAGTCCTATAAACACATCTAATGCCAGTTTACTAATTCAATCAATTCAATTCTCATTGAATTAAATTAGAATTTTAGCCCTTTGAATTCTAGAGAAGAGACGTCTAAGGGGTGATATGATTACCATTTACAAATACATTCAAGGTCAATACAAAGAACTAGCCAATTAATTATTTACATAAAGAGATGAGCTAAGAACAAGGGGTCATCCACTAAGACTAGAGGAAATGCGCTTTCAACTAAAACAAAGGCATGGATTATTTACAGTAAGGGTGGTAAAGCTATGGAATTCTTTGCTTTGGGATGTTGTACTTGCAGATAATGCAGCCGCTTTCAAAAAAGCAATGAATGTCTATCTAGCACAGAACAATATTGAAAATTGTGACAGATGGCTACAATGCAGATAGGGTGTTGATCCAGAGAATTATCTGACAGCCATTTGGAGTCAGGAAGGAATTTTCTTACCCACTTGGGGCTAAATTAGATATTGCTCCAGAGGGCTTTTTTTTTTGCCTTCCTCTGAAGCAACAGGGAGGGTTTTGGCATGAGCTGGACTTGATGGACACGTGTCTTTTTTCAGCCTCATCAACTATGTTACTATGTATGTATGTTACTATGTTATTATGTTTCCAAAGTGAGACCTCACTAGCATTCAAGGGTTTTAAATCCCCATTTAAAGGAGCAATAAACTTTAAAAAAATATATATATATATTGTAGGACTTTTCCTGTTGATTAAAATATGGGTACTCCCACTGCTGAGAGATGCATATTTCCAGCGGTATTACAGTTTAAACCTGTGGGTTTTTACATTTGCAATGCCCTCTAGTGGTCAAATTCCAATTACTAATTATGTTACATTCTAATGGAGAGGAAAGTCAGTGACTTACAGTTCTCCATAGAATGTAATAGAAACTGCTGAGTCATGTTGTCAGTTAGAACTTCCAGGAAGTAAACACACAGTAAATTCACTTCCAGATTATTTGAACTGTTATAAATCTTGAATAAAACAAGTGACAGCAATTAGAGTGCCCTTGTTTTGCTCAGCAGAAAAAGCTCTATAACATAAATGTTTTCATAAAAAAAGTTTGCTGCTCCTTTAAACCAATGGTAATTTTTGGCATTTTTAGTTCTCCCAATAGAGCTAATGGTTTGCTCCGGAACTCTTCCACTTTTCTTTTGAACATACTGCCCTTCACATTTTTTCCCCTTAGTGCTGCTTCTGCCAAGGGAAGGATAGTGTGATAGAATATGTGGTTTGTTTCATACCATGTTAAAGCAAGGAGTAAAGGAAATGGTGTAACTTTATTTCCCTGCACTTTCTAGACAAAAGGCGTTAGGGCTTGGGGGTCTAAAAGTCTTAAAGATGGCATAGCATGTGCACCAATATGAACTAAAAGATCATATGCTCTATTGCACACCCATGGATTCAGGAGTTAGTGGCCAATCCCCAAAGAGTATATGTACATTCACCCATACAATCTACAAGTACTGAGAATATCCAAAAGTTTGTTTTTTTAGTGATGCCTAATTTTTAGAAGTTAAATTATTTCCCTGCTGTAATAAAGGTTTACTGTTAGAAAAAGTTAAATATATTTTTTCCACAAAGAAAAAGGCCTGACTTAAAGGGATAGTAATGTTTCATAATAAAAGCAGCTCTAATCATCATAGTATTTGGACTTTGAAGAGTGTTATTTCAATTCTGTCAGAGTTGTAGTTCAAGAGTAATTGAATGACAAAGTATCTCCCTCCCTCCCCTTTTACTGATGTAACACTGCTCAGCCAGATCAGAAGGGAGGTGACCAGGTAGACTGGAGAGAGGGACAATCTTCAATTAAGATAAGGGCTTTCATTGTTCTCATAGGAAGAAGATTGTCCCCTATTGTTATCTGTCTGGCCTATGGACTGGATTCCACATCTGAGAAGAGATGGCTTACACTAGGTAAAACGGGCAGGAGGGGAAACGTAAAAGTGTCTCCTTGAGAAAGAGTGACTGTCCAGGAGAATTGCTAGGAGCCTTATTCCTTCTGCTGCTGGCATATACATTCTTTTTAATGGTTATACAGCAAGTACCCAGAATTCATAGCAAAAGAAATGTTGAAGCAAATTGTTGGTCCTGCAACAATCACATGTGTATGTGCAGTCATACCAGTTGCATTTACAGAGGAACATATGTAGCAAAAGAGGTCAATCTATATCCATTCCCACTTCCTCCAGTACCAGACAGTTCCCCTGTTCTGCCCAATTGCCACCCACACTGCTTGCCCCACACATGGTATGCCTTGTCCGATACACTTGTCAAGACAGCTCATCACTGTCTAGACGTCTATGATGGCAATTTTTATACTGCCATGAAATCTATCCACTATGGACACCTATTGAAAAAGGGTCTTTTAGGTGAACAACCAGAGAGTTCATATACATTACTAACAATGGCATTCCCTATACAAATGTAACTTACATGTTTAGGCCCTAGGGATGATGGTCCTCTTTGAATGATGGGCTTAATCACAAATTTACCTTCTTCACCACCTGAAGTTATGCTCCTGAATAATAAGGACCATATGAACAAAGTAAAAGGTGGAGCAATTCTGGAGCAATCAACTGCAAACTAGGAAACAAATACAAATTCCTCAGATTGGTTTAAATGGGACTTGTAAACCTTCGAATACTAGAGAGGTCTCCAATGCATTGTTCTTTAGCATCAAAGGTGGGATATTCACTAAGCAGAGATAAAGAGGTGATAAAGAGTTGATGACTTCTCCAGTTCCTATGTTATTCTATGGAGCCTATTTACCAAGATCTCTAAAGTTGAAGAAATCTTAGTGCATAACAATAAAAATATTCACTAGTATTTATATAGTGCCTTTCTCCCAGTGGGACTCAAAGCACTTTCAGAATTAACCGAAACGGCAGCTGAATAATAGATGTTATTATTACTCAGTCAATGGTACTCATTTATCGACCTCGGAAGGATGAAGGGCTGAGTTGACCCTGTCTGTATTCTAACCTACAACCTTGAGGTTTGCACAGGTTCTGCAGTCAGGGCATTTACCACTGAGCTAGCTCATCGACCTTATGCATAGCTCCATAAAATAACAGGAATTGGAGAAGGCATCTCCACTTTATCACCTCTTTATCAATGCTTAGTGAATCTCCCCCACTATGTTAAAAGGCCTATTCAAATCAGTGAGATTTCTTTCTACCCTATAGAGCAATTGGTCTGACCCAAGATTGATCCATTAATATAGAGGTGCTAACGGTAGCATATCAGATACATTGTTCTTTGCCACGATCCTTGACAGATAACCTCAGTACACTCAATTAATGAGTGTATTATCCTGCCTTACATATGCAGGAAAGGAAAATACAAGGACTTATGGTAAAAATGTGGCCATGCTGGTGCTACACATATGCACACAACACAGGAATGTATAAGCCACCATATGTTTCTTTGCGATATGACAGCCTGAATCTTTCGGATGGAACAGAGAATCTAACAGGAACTCACTCACTGACAAATAAGCAACTGCTAGAGCTGATCCAGACACTGATGAACTGGTGAATGGCTAAGAAAGAGTAAGCTAATCAGCGATTTCCTTGTGCATTCTGTCCTTTGCCGCTTGATGAACCTCTCCTTTTGTCTGTGCATATGGCTGACCCAAAAAGACCACCCAGCTGTGAAGATAAATATAATCAAGAAATGAAAAATATTGTGAATAACTGGACTGTTGCACTAAAACTATTTCAAAATATGTGAAAGCTTCCAAAATAAACATTGTCATTTCTGTAAAGAAGCACGGAAATGAATCGCAAGTTTTTTCAAGGATGTGTTGAATACCTCTCTGGCACTCAAAGGGTTAAATGGGACTTTTAACCATTTGAATGCCAGAAGTGTACAGAACACATTGCAAAGCAATGCATTCTGTTTGCCTCTGCACTCAAAGGGTTAACCACAATGAATGTTAGAGAAGTCTCTAATGGATTGCTCTGCAACATGTTAGAGACCTGTCTAGCACTCAAGGGTTTAATCCCTTGAGTGCAATACTTTGCTTACCCCTCTGGAAAGCCATCTGGTTAAAAGCCCCATTTAAATCTATGGGAATGTGGATTTTTTTAAGCCTTTCTGGTACAATTGCTTTGCATCAATTTTCTGTTGCCCAGAGGCTGATGTACTAAGAAGAATTGGGGGGGTATTCACTAACGTGATAAAGAGGAGATAACGTCTAAAGTGAGGTCAGTTCTCCAGTTCCTATTTTATTCTATGGAGCCTATGCACTCTCCTACATGAGACATCTTAGTGCATAGACTCCATACAATAATATAGGAACTGATCTCACCTTAGTGCATAACACCCAGGAGTAATTTTGGGGCAAATAAACTGTATAA
This sequence comes from Rhinophrynus dorsalis, assembly GCA_037306005.1. Classification (NCBI taxonomy): domain Eukaryota; kingdom Metazoa; phylum Chordata; class Amphibia; order Anura; family Rhinophrynidae; genus Rhinophrynus; species Rhinophrynus dorsalis. The sequence goes on along the minus strand of CM074721.1, from coordinate 70,803,782 downwards.
ATAAAAAAAATGTCATTTAGTTAAATGGGGATTTTAACTACATGAATGCTAGAGATGTTTCTGACATTGAAGGGGTTAAAAACCCCACTTAAATCAATGGGAATTTTGGTGCAGTTGGCTTATTCCATAATTATCCCAGTTCATTTTAGTTCAACAACCTCAATGTGTAATGTAACACAACTGTTTTTCTTCCAAAGAAGCTAAGACGACTTTGCATTTTTTGGCTACCCTGGATGAGAGGCTTCCTGGCCTCTGGATTTTTGGAAAAGGAGTGTAAGGAAGCCTTCAGACGCCGAGGCTCCTTGATTCAGCCAGGTCACTTGGCAGGCGTTCGGCTGTTTCTCTATAAAGAAGCTTTCTCATGACATTTTGGCACACAGCGAGGGAACCTCAGCTGCCTCTGGGACTTGTCAGTTCTTCTGCATGGTCCCAGCTGCAATCAGTCATACAGTGTTCAAGGCTGGCACATAGGGTTGCCAGATCGTCCCTTTAAAACCAAACACATGAAAACTGCATGCTGTAAGGCTGCAGTGCTTGGCTAACTGGTTACCATGTATTCATGTAGATTGTGTGTCTCTTATTTGTTTGGTTAAAAAGGAGAACTAACACCTCCTACTAATAAACTCCAACGTCCCTACTTTGGCCACAGACTCCTAATGGCCCCTATGAATGTTACTCTTGTGCCTTCATTCAAGAGATACAGTTTCAGGGAGTCTTGGATGTCCTGTCCATGGATGCAGACACGTCAGGTGCTGACATAACCAAAGGACCACAAACTCCGCTCACTGCACATTAATCGTAAACCAATGGTGTCATTTGAAAGTGCATTGTCTGCTGAAAAAGCAGTGCATGATGTGTGTGGATTGTTTACAGAAAAGCACAGAACACTGTCATTTGCAACTGCAACAACATTTTGAAAATATGCTTAGCACTGGGAGTGAAAACGATTAGTAGTGAAGTGTAGTGTTGAGCGAGCACCCCGATGCTCGGGTGCTCGGGTGCTCTGACCGAGCACCGCCGAGCACCCGAGCCCCATTGACTTCAATGGGGCGACACGAGCATTACACCAGGCACCCCCTGCTCTGATGAGGGGAGGGTGCCTGGTCAATGCCCCCTTCATCTCCACAATGTCCCCTTTCATCTCCGCAATGTCCCCCTTCATCTCCGCAATGCCCCCTTCATCTCCGCAATGTCCCCCTGGGGACAATGTCCCCCGCGGCTGGGGCTCCCGCCGGCGCTGCCCATCTTTCTGAGGCTGACACAGAGTAATAGTTCCCACTGGGAACTCTTACTCTGTGTCAGCCTCAGAAAGATGGTCAGCGCAGATGGGAGCCTCAGCCGCGGGACTATGGTGACCACATGTCCCGGAATGTCAGAATGGAAATGTGGTCACCCTAGTTGGCATGTCTCACTCCATGGATCTGACATCCAGGACTGACTGAAGATATGATTGCGTGAACAATAGCACAAGAACAAAATTCACTGTGCCATTACGATTTCTGGCCAAAGTTAGATATAAGGGGGGTTATTATTAGGGGTGGTCTCCTTTAAAGGGATAGTAATGCTTGTAAATTACTAATCCCCATATTGTAGCTTTGTTAAAAAGAAAAGTATTGCCCCCAGTGTCATCTCTCAAACCCTTATGGTTTGAGAGATGATAGCGCTCAAAGTTCCCCCCTCCCTCCCCCTTCCCTGACTGAATGCTGACTGCAGGGATATCAGGTATTACTTGCATCCGGTGGCTCTGCAGCATTGCCGAGATCGCATTTATAAAAAAGAAATCTTTCATTAAAATGGTCTTCTACGTGTGCTTGCAAACCAAGCACAAGTAGAAGACCATTTCAGTGAAAGAATTATTTTTTATAAACGCGATTTCGGCTCAGCTGCAGAGCCACCTGATGCACATAAGACTGTCGTACAACAGCTTCCCCTGCAGTCAGCATTCATCGTTCAGTCAGGGAAGGGGGAGGGGGGAACTTTGAGCGCTATCATCTCTCAAACCATAAGGGTTTGAGAGATGACACTGGGGGCAATAAGTTTCTTTTTAACAAAGCTACAATATGGGGATTATTAACTTGCAAATATTACTATCCCTTTAAAGGGATAGTAATACTTAAAATGTAAAAAAAAATATGTTGTAGGGTTTATCCCCCTGAGTAAAACAAGAGTACTCCCACTGCTGAAAGGTGTTTCATTCAAAAGATATTAATTTTCAAAGTTGAATTTTTTAGGTGCAATATCACAGTGGCCTGAAATTGTACAGTGGCGCTGTTGCTACACCAGCCTATGGAGATTTATGGTCCCGGGACCAGAGCTGTCCATAGGATCGTGTAGCAACAGCGCCACTGTACAATTTCAGGCCACTGTGATATTGCACCTAAAAAATTCTACTTTGAAAATTAATAACTTTTGAATGAAATACCTTTCAGCAGTGGGAGTAATCTTGTTTTACTCAGGGGGATAACCCTTACAACATATTTTTTTTTACATTTTAAGTATTACTATCCCTTTAAGTAAAGTAGTAATTATTTAACCTGCCACCCTTAACTTTTTCTTTGCACTACTCAAGGAACTCCTAGCATACAGGGAACTCATAAAATTGTATAAGTCATTTGTCAGGGGCCAAATGACTGGGATAAGTACATAAATATATTGTGTATGTAAATTGTGCATATTAATTTCCATAAATATACATTTGTAACTCAACATTAACATTCGTCAACGTCTTCAAATAAGAAATGGGCACCTGAAGCTGGCGTCCACACCACACCAATGTACCGTGGCACCCTAGTTGAGGGCACATAGGAAGTAAGAAGTGCAATGGAAAATTGCTTCCTCCCTACCTACTGAAAAACAGCAAATGCAATATAATGGGCCATATGCACAAAGAGAGTGAAGCAGGTCTGGAGGACATAAACTGCATTGTAGGAAACAAATACACATTTTCCATTGATTTAATGAGACTTTTAACCCCCAAAGGGGCCATTGCTAGGTCTTGTCCTCTTCAATATCTTCAGTAGTGACATTACTGCTGATATTCAAGGTCAGGTGTGCTTTTTTGCAGATGATACAAAATTCTGCAACAGGGTTGACTCTCCAGGAGAGATAAACTTAATGCCTGAGGATATAAGAAAACTAGAGCAATGGTACAGGTTCTAAAGGTTTGTGCTAAAAAGTGTAAGATAATGCATTTAGGACATGTAAAGGCAGAGGTGGAATACATGCTTAAAGCTGAACTTTCATGCATATTAAAGTGCCCCCCCAAAATCGTTTTTCACATAGCGTTAAGCATATCAATACTTGTATTATCAGTATTAAGTCCGGCATTATTTAGAAATCCAACTTGTTCAGAGACTCACCAGCAGGCATCTTGACGTAGAGGAATCTATGCGCCTGTACCATCAGTCCCTTTCTGTACCACAAGGTTCAATTTAACTCCCGTTTACCAATCATAGAGGAGACAGGGACAGAGACAGGCGCACAGATGCCTCTTCAGGAAGATGTCTGCACCTCGTCTGAGGTGAGTCCCAAGAGGGAGATGCACTAAAGGTCAAGAAATAAGCAAGTTTGTGCTGATGGCATATCAACTGAATGCACTGAGATGCCTTTGCCATATATCCCTGTAAATCCACAACCAATCCCCCACAATCCACTGACATCACCATGAATCCGCCATAGCTTTGACAGATTTAAGATTTTGCTGTAACTAATGATACAATGGCTCATCTGCATATGGCAAAGCAATTTACTGAGCCATTGTCATATTCATATGGGATTGCTTATATGTTAATATGGCTGTAACCTTCTGTAACCCTTTCAGTGCCACAAGGATGTGGATTGCACACCTCTGTGGCACAGAAAAGGTTCAAAAGTAAGAGAGTGGCGGAAAACCTATATATCACAGCTTCTCTGCCCTTCTATAGGGACTGAACCAGCTGGACGGGCTACCTGCTGATCAGCTGATTCAGGTAAACACAGGACTCTCAAGGCACTCTGAAACTGCTTTCCTAGTGAGTCCTGTGTTTACTTAAATCAGGTGATTGGTAGATAGCCCAGTCAGCTGTTTCAGGGAGTACAAAAGGGAATAGAAGCTGCAATACATATAGCAAATCTGCCATTATATCATTTTGTAATCCTGTCAGCTCCACAGTGGCATGCAATCCACATCCTTATGGCACTGAAAGGGTTAAGGGAGTGATGCTGTTTGTGTTGCTAAAGTCTGAGCGGATCCTTTTGACTCCCCCAGTGGGCAAGTGGGGGAACAGAGAGGATGCACTCAGACTTCAGGTTTGTCAAACTGCTGGTGATGTGTAAGGCAGGGAATCCCTTGCACAACCCTGCATTCTTAATGAGTTAATTATCCCTCCCTCCCCTTGCATCACTAATTTTTAGTGCATATGGCAATGTGTCTCTATCTCCAGCAGTGTGGTCAACACAGATCAACAGACACACATCGGAATAGCATCAGCCTTTAGTGCATCCCCCCCCCCCGAGTGTCCACAAGAACATTCATATAGGCAGTTCAAAGAAGAACCACCAAAACGTTGCAGGATTTTTATGGCACAGGGTACCAGAATAGATTCAAAGAACTTATTGTACAATATGGAAGAAAGGAGGAGATGATAGATATGACACAGAATTTTAAATATATTGAGAGATTTAATATCATTCAGAAGGGAAGCATTTGTCAGAAAAATATGATTACTAGAACCAGAGGTCACAATCTAAATTTAGATGTGTGGAATATTCAGAAGTAATGTGTGTAAGTACTACTTTACAGAAAAAGTGATAGACTAGTGGAACAGCCTACCAGTAGAGGAGATAGAGACAAACACTGTTAGGGAATTCAAAAATGCCTGTCTACTCTGAGAAGTATTCCGAAAAGTATTTTATTAGATAGGAAAATGGGCAGACTGAACGGGCCAGATGTTTTTCTTCTGCCTCAAAATCTATGTTTTTTTGCTTCTATGTTAATGCTTTGAATACCAGAGTGGTAACAATGCACTGCAAAGCAATGCATTGTGCACCTCTCTGGCACACAAAGTGTTAAACACCCTTCATATGCCATTCTGTTGAATGTTCTGTGCTACGCCTGCGTGCCAACTATGTACTAAGCTACTGCACTTAAAAAATCTCCCATTTATGATGCTTGTGTTAAGGGGAGGGCAGTGTGGGGGGAGTATATGGGTGTTTTGTGGTGTTAAAGGGTTAGTAATGTTTAATTTTAACATTCTTTAATATTGTAGGTATTAAAAAATATTTACATTGATCTCAATCCTGTCTCTCAAACCTTTATTGTTTGAGAGATGTAACTGGCTAAACTTCTCCCTTCCAGACCGTTTCAGATAAGTCAGCGCTCTAGCTGACAGCAGGAGATTCCGGTCATTTGATCGGATGGCAGCTCTTCAGCACAGCCAAAATAGCACGATGTAGAAATAAATACTTCACTGGAATGGTCTACAAAGTGTGCTTGCAAACCAGGCACACTTTGTAGACCTTTACAGTGAAGTATTTATTTCTAAATAGCATTATTTCGGCTCTACTAAAGAGCCGCCGGATGGTCCCGGGACCGGAATCTCCTGCTGTCAGCTAGAGGGCAGACTTCTCTGAAACAGTCTGGAGGGGGAAACATTAGCCGGTTACATCTCTCAAACCATAAAGGTTTGAAAGACAGGACTTAGATCAATGTAAATTTTTTTCAATGCATACCATATTAAAGAATGTTAAAATTAAACATTACTACCGCTTTAAAGGGTTAGTAATGTTTCACAAAAAAGTAGATTGGTTAATCTTCATAGTATTTGGGCCGTGGAGAGCTGTAGTTCAAGAGTAATTGTATTATAAAGTATCCACCTTCCACCCCGTTTACTGATGTAATAACACTGCTCACCTCAGAGCAGCAATAATGTCCAGATGGATCGCAGCAAGGTACAATCTTCAGTGAGCATAAGGGAAAAACCTGTCAAGGGGGCAGGGATTTCCTTATGCTCACAGTAAGAAGATTGTCCCTTGTTGTGACCTGTCTGGTCAAATGACCAGATTCCACATCTGAGGGGAGACGGCTTACACTAGGTAAAAGGGGCGGGAGGGGATACTTTATCATTCAATTACTCTTGAAGTAAAACTCTAACAATATTGAACTAAGACTCTCCACGGCCCAAATGCAATGAAGATTAATCAGAGCTGATTTTTTTTGTGAAGCATTACTATCCCATTAAGTTCCTCTTTACTTTATTTACCTCCATGTACTAGATGGTAGCAGAGGAATCAGAGTAAAACTATACCATTTTCCTATACATGCTAGAGGGAAAGTGTGCTGGGATTTCTTGCATTAAAAGGCATAGTGATCTTTTATTTTGACTTTATATATATCTTCTGCAAGTATATAATAAGTAAAGGCAAATGCCTATACTTTTTATTATTTTCTTATCATCTTTACCTTTTTACTTCTATGAGCTGCCTGGATCTGTTTCCAGAGAGCATTCTGTCATGGTCTGTACAATGTCCGCAAACATCCTATAATATTAAAGGCCAGACGTATGTTTGTCCGATGCAGTCACACGCAGTAGAGACTGCCCAAACGGGTATCCTTTTAAATGGTCGCGCACAAAACAGAGCGTGGCTAGGTGGCGTGTTGCTGCATACCTTGGTAAAGGGAAGTGCCAGTCAGCCAGTTCCACACACTTACTTAAATTGTATTGACACTGAAAACACCAGCTTAAAGGGGAAGGGAGCTACTATATCCAGGATGCCGGGCCACAATAAGAGGAGATCCTGAGTGCCACCGAAGCTTTCCTAATAGGCGTCTGAAGTGAAGCCAGCACAGAAAGTTAACTTTACTTTCTGTGCTGGCTTCTCTTCAGACACCTAGGTATGGCCCTGATCTCTCTGCACTTCTCACCTCTAGGATTGAGCTCAGTTCTTACTGCAGCATACATTATTAGGAAAGCTTCGGTGGCACTCAGGATCTCCTCTTATAGTGACCCAGCGTCCTGGATATAAAAGCTCCGCTCCCGTTCAAGTTGGTGTTCTCACTGTCAATACAATTTAACCCTTTGAGTGCCAGAGAGGTATGCAACGCATTGGTTTGCAATGCATTGCGTACCCCTCTGGCACTCAAAAGGTTAATATAATAACTCCGCTTTACATACTTTGGCCCATGTACATGGGCTTTTACACTAGTACAATATAAAAGAACATAACATACAGTATACAGAGCACTAGCTGCTGTAGGAATAGTTTTACATTGTATCGCTGTCATGCTTTGATGGTCGTCTCATCCGAAAACTCTCTAGAAATAAAGATCCAGGGAACTTACTGTCAAGGACATAACTGTAAAAAATTAGATATTTATAAAACATTAGTAAGAATTTGACTTTGCATACTATTCACTTTCAAAGTATGCAAACTAAAAGGTTACTGTCACTTTAAAGCATTAGCTATGGCAGAGTGCGTGAGTCGGTATATAACCCGAAATGCAAGTAATTATTTCTAAGCCAACATCAAAGAGCAGAAAATGAGTCTTGATATGTGGCTTTTACTAAATGTTATTTGGACTCCAATAAAAGAAAGTCCCAGTCAGTTTATTTGTTTTAACAATGTATCCAAAATGTAAAATAAACAGTCTTAGTTGATTTGTTTCTGTAACAGCAAGACATGAGGTCCTTCACACATTCCTCCCCAGCACAGCTCACTTTGAGGGTGTCTATTCAGGAAGTGGAAAGATTGTCATTGTATTGTGTTCACAACAGTGAACTTCCTTTCCCGACTCATACAATTCTGATTTGTTACAATGTTTCACAGATTACTGAGAAATAATACCCTCAGGACCCCTTATTGTTGCTCCATAAAAATCCTTTCTCTGATTACTTGCAGACACAAAAGGAAAATGAAAAAGTTCCTGGACACTGGGCTACTTTCACTCTCTAAAATATTCCTGTGGACTGGAGAGACAGGGATTTAACCACTTGAGTGCCGGAGATCTTTGCAAAGTAATCTTCTAACATTCAAAGTGTTTCATGTTGTTAAAGGGTTAGTAATGTCTCTTTAAAAGTCTTTTGCCGAGTCTTACTTGCATGTAGTTCAAAAGTTATTAAGAGATAAAGATCCCCCCCACCTCTTCTGGCTATGTCATGCAGAAGCTGGAGTCTGGTCAGGATGGCAGCAGCAAGGGACAAACTTCAGTAAGCAAAGGGAAATCCTGCCCTCCTACATCAAGGGGAGCAAGATTTTCCTTATACTTACTGAAGTTTGTCCCTCGCTGCAGCCGTCGAGTCACATGACCAGATTAGAGATTTAGTGGGAGGCGGCCAGAAGGGGCAGACGGGGGATCTTTATCTCTTAATAACTTTTGAACTACACACAAGTAAAGTCTTAGAAATAGCCCAATCTGTTACTTGTAATATAAAGAAGACTCGGCAAAATACTTTTAAAGAGACATTACTAACCCTTTAAGTAATAAGTACACCAGTTTTAACAAGTGTTAAAAGAGAGTTCTCAGACTTATAATAATGGCACGCCTTTGACTTAAATTAAATCAAATTAATTGAATGTTAAATCATGCCCAGAATCACACAACTGTAAGTGCTTCTACCTACTGTAGTTTGAGAAAATCCTATATTATAATTCGCTAAGTTTGTCAGAAGCCATCATGAGCAGTAGAGACAGCTGCGTGCGCTGCAGTCATGCTCAGTACAGACTGCCCGCACCGTGGCTGATTCGGAGAGCCCTGCTCCGTATCAGCCGAATCGTGGACGATCTCTACTGTGCATGACTGCACTGCGCCGTTGCTGGGTAGCACTGTGGCCCATGTAAACGGGCTCTTCAACTAGTAATAAATAAATAAACAAGCAAACAGCCCTGTGAGTAATCGGGGACTGCGCTTGGTAACCCTACAGTGGCTTCTAACAACTGCTTTGTTGTTTTAGAAAATTGTTTGTCATGTGTTTTCCAGCTGCTCAGGTACAAACCTAAACTACATTCAAGTTGATAAGTTTATGGAGAAATTTGTAACTAAAAGCCTTCATAAAGTTATCAAGTGCAATGTAATCCAGGCCAAACTAAAGAAGCAAGAAATGTGACATACACACGTGGGTCTGAGAAGGTCTTCACGTGACTGAGAAAGACATTTGTTTTTGTTTCCCTCTGTTTTGTTCACATTTTGATGGAATAAATTGAAGTTTACACCTATCATCTGTCTCTTTGTAGATTGTATGCACTCCTTCCAAGTCTGTGCTTCATAATACATTTGTTAAACTGTGTGCTTATGTTTAAAGGGATAGTGCCTCCTAGTAAAGAATTTGAGTGTCTTTCCCTGACACCACTTCACAAACATTACAATTGTACAGGTCATTTTTAATTTTCACCATTGTGTGAATTTCTCTGGGGACTCTAAATTAATTTCCGTCTGCTCCTTCCTTCCTCCAAACTGAGTATGGTGGTGTTTTGTTGGATATGTGTCGAAGGCACATCGCCATTATGCAGTAACGTCTTTGTCATCATATCCCCTTCAATCTGTTGTCATTGGCATGAATCCACCAAGCCTACGACAGGTGTACGATTTTGCACTGAACACATTGACAATGGCTCATTTTCATATTGAAATGCAGGTTAATGATACATTGTCATATTCATGTGGGTGTGTTTGCATGCTAATGTGCGTTTTCACCACTCCTATAGCAGCCTCTGCTGTCACAGTTCACAGTCCCAATATCTCCAACCTGAGGTTGGCAATGTTGAGAACTTTCTATAGCTCACCATGGAGCCAAAGGACAGTTTGCTGTCTCTACTAAAGCAGCCGCCCTACCCTTCAACATTAGAGAATGGCAAGGAAGTTATCTATCATAGTTCTTCTGCCCTTCTGGACTGACTATACGAGCTGAGCAGGCTAACCATCTATCTGAGCACGCTAACCATCTATCTGAGCACGCTAACCATCTATCTGAGCAGGCTAACCATCTATCTGAGCAGACTAACCATCTATCTGAGCAAGCTAACCATCTATCTGAGCAGGCTAACCATCTATCTGAGCAGGCTAACCATCTATCTGAGCACGCTAACCATCTATCTGAGCAGACTAACCATCTATCTGAGCAAGCTAACCATCTATCTGAGCAGGCTAACCATCTATCTGAGCAGGCTAACCATCTATCTGAGCAGACTAACCATCTATCTGAGCAAGCTAACCATCTATCTGAGCAGACTAACCATCTATCTGAGCAGGCTAACCATCTATCTGAGCACGCTAACCATCTATCTGAGCAGACTAACCATCTATCTGAGCAAGCTAACCATCTATCTGAGCAGGCTAACCATCTATCTGAGCAGGCTAACCATCTATCTGAGCAGGCTAACCATCTATCTGAGCACGCTAACCATCTATCTGAGCAGGCTAACCATCTATCTGAGCACGCTAACCATCTATCTGAGCAGACTAACCATCTATCTGAGCAAGCTAACCATCTATCTGAGCAGGCTAACCATCTATCTGAGCAGACTAACCATCTATCTGAGCAGACTAACCATCTATCTGAGCAAGCTAACCATCTATCTGAGCAGGCTAACCATCTATCTGAGCACGCTAACCATCTATCTGAGCAGACTAACCATCTATCTGAGCAAGCTAACCATCTATCTGAGCAGGCTAACCATCTATCTGAGCAGGCTAACCATCTATCTGAGCAGACTAACCATCTATCTGAGCAAGCTAACCATCTATCTGAGCAGACTAACCATCTGTCTGAGCAGGCTAACCATCTATCTGAGCACGCTAACCATCTATCTGAGCACGCTAACCATCTATCTGAGCAGGCTAACCATCTATCTGAGCACGCTAACCATCTATCTGAGCAGGCTAACCATCTATCTGAGCAGACTAACCATCTATCTGAGCAGACTAACCATCTATCTGAGCAAGCTAACCATCTATCTGAGCAGACTAACCATCTATCTGAGCAGACTAACCATCTGTCTGAGCAGGCTAACCATCTGTCTGAGCAGGCTAACCATCTATCTGAGCAGACTAACCATCTATCTGAGCAGACTAACCATCTATCTGAGCAAGCTAACCATCTATCTGAGCAGACTAACCATCTGTCTGAGCAGGCTAACCATCTATCTGAGCAAGCTAACCATCTATCTGAGCAGGCTAACCATCTATCTGAGCAGACTAACCATCTATCTGAGCAGACTAACCATCTGTCTGAGCAGGCTAACCATCTATCTGAGCAAGCTAACCATCTATCTGAGCAGACTAACCATCTGTCTGAGCAAGCTAACCATCTATCAGCTGATTCAGGTAAACACAGGACTCACAAGGCACTCTGTCGCAGAGTGCCTTTGTGAGTCCTTGTTTACCTGAATCGGCGGATAGCCTTCATGGCTGGTTCAGATATATAGCTTCATTTCCATTCTCTCATTTAGGAAATGTGTCAATCCACATCCTTTTGGCACTGAAAGGGTTACAAGAGAGCATCTGCTGTCTCTGCTCATCTGAGTGCATTGTGAGTCCCGCAGGAAGGGGAGAGAAAAAAAACAGTATTTAACACTGTTACCTCTTCCCTCAATCCCTTTCACCTCTACTTTCACTGCTATTCTCCTCTTCCCTTACTCCTTCTCACCTCTTCCCTCACTCCCACTTCATCCCTCACTCCTTTTTGCCTCTTCCCTCACTCCCTTTCTCATCTTCCCTCACTGCCATTCTCCTCCCTCACTGCCATTCCCCTTCCCTCACTGCTTTTTGCCTCTTCCATCACACTTATTCACCTCCTCCCTCACTGCCATTCCCCTCTTCCCTCACTACCTTTTGCCTCTTCCATCACACTCATTCACCTCCTCCCTCACTGCCATTTGCCTCTTCCCTTATGGACATTCTCTGCTGCTTTCCCGTGCTGGTCCCCAGAAGTGCAATCTATCTCTCCATCCTCATGGCTGTACTTTTAGACAGACTTGCATACTCCACTTCTTCATACTGCTCTTCAGAAGAAGGTGACATAACTGCAGCTCCTTTGTACCCCTTACACAGGTGTCTGAGGTAACAACAAAATACAGGCATGTATACAGTAAAATAAGATGGTGCACAATAAGACACTCTCTAAATTTCTTGGCCTCCTGCCAATCTCCTCAGGAGTGGCGTGAGCAACAGGTTTGTGCGTTTGCCTGTGGCAGAGGAGGCGAATGGTAGGGAGGTAAGAGATGAAAGGGAGTGAGGGGAAAGGCGAAAGGGAATGAGCATACCTGGGAACTCTCCGGATTTGCCCCGGAGACTCCGGTTCTGACAGAGCTTTACCGGGTCTCCGGGGCAGAGGCTGATTCCTCCGGATGTGGGGAGTTTCTATTGCCACATCTGTTTTTTCTCCCGTTGTGCCTCCGTCCCCAGCCTTCTGTGTGACACATTTAACCCTCTGAGTGCCAGAGTGGTAAGGAATGCATTATGCATTCCGTACCACTCTGGCACTCAAAGGGTTAATCCCCCCCCCCTCTCGGCAAGCCCCGCCCCTTTTTGACGCGATTAGCGTTGTTTTTGTCACCCCCTGGTGAACAGAGGACCTCCGGGTAGCCCTCAACTGGAAGTTCCCAGGTATGGGAATGAGGGAAGGGGTGAATGGCCGTTAGGGAGGAGGTGAAATGGAGTGAGGCAAGAGGCAAAAGAGAGTAAGGCAAGAGGCAAAAGGAAGTTTGAATACTGTTTTTTTTTCTCTCTTTCCTTTCTGTGGGACATGCAAGACACTAAGTTTCAGAGTGTCTTGTGAGTCTTGTGTTTACCTGAATCAGCTGATTGGCCACAAGGTTGTGCAAGCCACATCCTTATGGCATTGAAACAGTTTGGGAGCTTTGTTTTTTGTGTTGCTGAAGTCTGAACGTATCCTCTCTGCAAGTGGGGAAGCAGACTTCAGGGTTGTCGAACTGCTGGTGATGTGTAAGGGAAGGCATCTCTTACACATTGTCAGCAGTTTTACAAAGCTGCATGCTAATGATTAAACACTACCTCCCTCAATTTGCATATTTAATTATTAGTGCATATGGCAATATCTACATCACCAAAGTGATGTGCTCGCCACACATCGCCAGACACACATTGCCACAGCATTGAACCTTAGTGCATCTCGTTCCAGGAGTTTTACAATAGGATAAGCCCAAAAATTCCTAAGTATCCAAAGACTGCTTTATATGGTCTGGTGGATGTTTTTAAATATATAAAGTATTAATAAGTGACCCCAAGAAAGAACAATACAGGACTCTGAGTATGACTTAATCTAAAACAATATTTGTTATAAACACTAAAAACTGACATCACAATAATTAAACTTATTATCACAAAGGGTTCGTGTATACCATACATATATCACTACTTGGTAGGATCTTATCTTTGTGACAATAAATCTGATTACTGTGATGTCATCGACAGTGATAGTCAATTTTTATATTGTTATTCTCATAGTGCCATATTGATCTTACTCTGACCCCCTCAATTGTTATCTTTTCATATTAATTTTTGAGTACATATTTACCCGTAAAAATAACAACCGTTAAAATAAATACTATGAAGGGTATTTACTAAAACATAAATAGAAAAAGGGAGTATCAAGAATTTTGCTCCTTTCGCTATCTTGGTATTTACTAAGATTTATTTTCCATTTGGGGTTTCTGTTCCTCTGGGGAAACCAGTCAGGTAAAAGGGAGTAGGGTCCTGCTTTAAGAAAGAAAATGTTCATGCATTGTGGCATAACAAATCCTGGAGTGTGGTATTTGTCTTTTGGCCATTTGGGTGAATATGAAAAATTATTGGTTGTGGCATTAGCAAATAGTAGTGTAAATAACCAACAGGCTATGTCACCACTTAGTTAATGCCTCTTAGGTAAAGGGTGATATCATATCACTCTACCAGTCTCCTACTAAATGCATCTTGACTTTTTTTTTTCTAATTGGGACTACCTTATGATAGTTACACTTTTGCACGTCCGCACCTGTAAAACCAGGCCCCCTGAGGTAGCCTGTTCTTCATTTTTCATCCTAGCATATCAGGGCCTCAAAAAATTGATCTCAGCAGCTGCCTGGCTGATCCTTTGATGAACCTGAACTGTAATACTTTAAAGCAGAGTAGTTGGAACTCCAGCTGTTGGGGATTAAAACTCACACGATCCTCCACCAGCCATTGGCTTGTTGGGGATGATGGGATCCATAGTTTCCAACAGCTGGAGGTCCAATAATAGACTAACCCACTTTGAAGTCTCACAGTTCATGTTACAGGGACTGCATGTGCAGTATACACAAACAGCAAGGGCCAGTACACCAGACACTTTATGTGGACAGAAGTACAGCAAATGAAGCCTGTGGCCTAAGCCACAGAAATCACTAGTGGAGATTCATTTTTGAACATCCCCCCGTCTCCTATGAGCCAATACACAAGTCAGTTACAGGCTTTTTTTTTACTGTACATAATCTGTTCTCTTATAGTAAGACACTATAGTTACCCTTTAATAATACATTCTGAAATAATGGTCTTTTTGTGTGTGGTAGACGGTCTTTTTCTTTTTTTCTTTTTTTTTAAATAGGCTGCAGGTGGGCAACCTGTAGCTCCACAGCTGTTGATGGACTACAACTCTCATCCTCCACTGACTTTTGGACATGGTTTGCCTACTCTATGCCTTAAAGGGATAGTATTATTTCATAATAAAAGCAGCTCTAATTAATCATCATAGTATTTGAACCTTGGAGAGTGTTATTTCAATGCTGTCAGAGTTGTAGTTCAAGAGTAATTCAATGACAAAGTATCCCCCTCACGGCCCTTTTACTGATGTAACACTGTTCAGCCAGAGCAGAAGGGAGGTGCCCAGTTAGACTGCAGAGAAGGACAATCTTCAATTAAGATAAGGGAAAAACCTGAAAAACTTGTCAAGGGGGGCAGGGCCTTCATTGTTCTCATAGGAATAAGATTGTCCCTTGCTATTATCTGTCTGGTCTATGGACTGCATTCCACATCTGAGAAGAGATGGCTTACACTAGGTAAAAAGGGCGGGAGGGGAAACCATAAAGGTTTGAGACTTATATCGTTCTTCTTGTTTTTTTTAATGACTACAAAACAAAATAAAGATAAAATGAAGTATTACTATCCCTTTAATGGAAAGAACTGTATCAAATGGAAAATGTATATATTTTTTTCAGTAGAGAAAAATAAGTTTATTACCATCTCTGGAGATGCTTTATTCAAATATAATTACTGCTCAAGCTTTTTGTTTTAGTTGCAGTATTTCCATGGCGCTTTTGATATTGCTTCCTATGTATGACTCTGTAACTGTTTATAGCCCTCTATCGACTGATGTAGCAACAGATCCATCCTAAAATATCAGGCCATGGAATTAGTGCACACAGAAAATACAGCCTTGAGCTGTAATAACTTTTAACACTTTTTAAGATCAGGGGGTATGCATCTTAAAGCTCTGGTATTGACCTTGTTCTATTCTGCAGAGATGCCCTACAATAGATATTTTCTTCATTCCATAATCATTTCCCTGTACACTTAAGCACACCATAGGATTATGAGGGCAATGCTTTTAACCTTAAGAATTCCAAATAATTTTGTGTACAGTGCCTAGAGAGGTCTCCAACATGTTACAAAAATCTATCTAACATACAAGGGGTAAGGGGGATGATACTTTATACTTTTGGCAAGGACATAGTAACATAAAGTGCTGCGCACACTTGTGGCACTATATAAATAAACATATTCATTCATTCATTCATAGTAATTTAGGTTGAAAAAAAACACAAGTCCATCAAGTTCAACCTTTTCCTCATAACCCAAACCATGAGAAATGAGAATTATATAGGTTTTCTTGCTGCCAAATAAGTTAGTCTTCATCTGAACATCCTGTTTTGCCTACTAATATACAGTAGAATACACTGGATAACCCTGTATGTTCCGTCTTGAAAGACATGTATCTAATCTTCTCTTAAAGGGATCTCTAGACTGTAAGCTCTCACAAGCAGGGCCCTCTGATCCTCCTGTTCTACACATCTGATTGTACTATTTAATACCTCTGTATGTCTATTCCCCAATTGTACAGCGCTGCGGAATTAGTTGGCGCTATATAAATAAAGAATAATAATAATAATAATAATAGTATAGTCCCATAAAAAGTATGTTCTAAATCGTAGCTGCACTAAAAAAACATTCATTGTGCTTAATCCTTTCTCTCAAACCGTTATGGTTTGAGAGATGTAATAAAATAAAGACCTCCACTCCCTCCCCCTTCTCATGCATCTGCTGTACAGCGGACGTCATGAAATCCTGCTTCCGGGACCAGACGGTGGCTCTTCAGGAGAGCTGTCATCTAGATATCTAAGTATAATTACTTCATCGGAATGGTCCACAACATGTGCTTGCAAGCCAGGCACACGTTGTAGACCATACCGATGAAGTAATTATACCTAGATATCTAGATGACAGCGCTCCTGAACATCTGCCTACAGTCGGGCGACCAGATTCTGCCTCTGACAGCTTTACAGCTTGTCAGGCAGAAAGGGGAGAGAACGAAGGACTTTATTTCCTTATTTCTCTTAAACCATAACGGTTTGAGAGAAAGGATTAAGCACATGGAATGTTTTTTTAGTGCAGCTACGATTTAGAACATACTTTTTATGGGACTTTACTGTCCCTTTAAATATATTAATTGTATCTGCCATTACCACATATAATTTAGCAGACCTTCCTGGAAAACACCCTTCCTCTAATCTCAAAGGGTGGCCCCTGGTTATATGAACAGACCTTGCATTGAAAAGCTCACCAGAGAGATCTTTGTATTGACCTCTCATTTACTTGTACATTGTGATAAGATTGCGTATACTTGTACAATGTGATAAGATCGCCCCTTAGTCATTGTTTCTCTAGAGTAAATAAACCAAGTTTGTCTAGACATTCCTCATACATCAAGTCTTCCATTCCCTTAATTAATTGTGTTGCTCTTCTCTGTACCCTCTCTAGTTCTAGTATATCCTTTTTCAGAACCGGTGCCCAAAACTGCACTGCATACTCAAGGTGAGGTCTTACCAGAGATTTGTACAATGGCAAAATTATGTTATCCACTCTTGCTTCAGTTCCTCTTTTTATACAAGGCCAGATTTTGTTTGCTTTTGCTACTGCTGTTATACACTGGTCACTGATTCCAAGTTTGTAGTTTACAATGATTCCCAGGTCTTCTTCTAGCAAACAGTCCCCTAAAATGATCCACCAATTGCTTATATCGAACCTGGTTGCAAATCAATCCAGTCCCCATAGGATCAGACTATTGTTGCAGGAATATCAAATAATAGGTCCCCTTCTGTTTATCTGCATATGCACCAATAATCATACCTGGGAACTATCCGGTTTTGCCCCGGAGACTCCGGATTTCAAACTGAATTACCGGGTCTCAAGGGCAATGTGTGAATCACCGGGTGGGCAGAGTTTAAGTAGAAACTCTGCCCACTTGTGCTCCATCCCGCCCGGTTCCTCCCACTCCCCGCCCTCTTACCTCCATTTTCCAGGGGGTTTTTTTGGTCCCGCCCCCTGTGACTAAGCCCCACCCCTTTTATGATGCGAATCACGTCATTTTTCTCCCTGGTCGGCACTGACAGGGTTACCCTCCGGGTATCCCTGCTTCAAAAGTTCCCAGGTATGCCAATAATCTCCGGATACTGGAAACACTAAGTAAAGTGGAGGTGTTCTGGGGCAGACCATTTGCACTTCAGGGAAGAACTAAATATTGCCATTGATTTAAATGGGAATGTTAACCCCTTGAATGCTAGAGAGGTCCCCAATGCATTGCTTTGCAATGTGTTGGATAGAGAGGTCTCAAGGGGTTAAAAACCCCATATAAATCAATGGGAATTTGGGGAATTTTTAGTTCTCCCCTAAAGTTCAAATGGTTTGCCTCAGAATGCTTCCACTTTTCTTTTGAACGGAAACAATTCTTGGGTGTACCATCTGAACAGTTGGGGCATATAAAAATCATTGATTTAAAGCGGAACTGTCACCATATACAAACCCCTTCCCCCCTGAATCAATTGCTTATAAATCAATTGCTTATATAATAAATATAATAAAGAGGTAAGTTTCACCTACTATGGTATTTCACTATAGGTGAAACTGTAAGCCAAATGTTGTGCCGAGACTAGGGAGAGAGCAGCCATCTTTCCTCTGTCCAAGATGACGTGGAGTGCTCTCCCTGTCATTTGCCTTCCCTATTTCCTCCAGTAGTTTGTCTAAACAACAGCCTGCAGGCAGCATCGACATGAAGGAGCAAGCCAGGCAATGATTACACTGTAAAAAGCAACGTCCTGCGCTTATCAGTGTAGGAAGTTGCTGTTTACTGTGTATTCATTGCCCAGCTTGCTCTTTCACGTTGATGCTGACTGCAGGCAGCTGTTTAGACAAACTACTTGAGGAAAAGGGGAAGGTGGTGGGCAGACATACATTGCCACAACTAGTGCTGTCATGCTGCAGGCATGCTGTACATAGGATATATTTAATCACGAGAAAAAATAAAAAATAAAAATATTACATGCATTTATTATTTTCTTTGCTTCCATTTTAGTGTGGGAAAAACATGTATATACATGATAGTTCCCCTTTAAATGGGGATCAGAACCCCTTGAATGCCTGGGAGGTCTCCAGTACATTGCTTGCCAATACATTGGAGGTTTCGGTAGATCCATTCACATCATTAGTAATTTTGGGGAATTTTTTTATTTGTCCCCTAGAGTGCGGCTGATTCGCTCTGGAATTGCTCGAATTCTTCTTAGTACATCAGTCTCAGTAGTTTCTGTGGTTGTGCTTGTTCAGAACTTCCTTAAGACAATAATAGATGTTTGTTCTACCATGGGGCTATTTACCTTGTTGTTTTTCCCAAGAATACTAAAAGGTCATACAGTAGTGGCAGACAAACTAACATTATAATGGAGGAAATGGCAATTAAGTAACCTTTTCCTGCAAAATATTTTACCCAGGATTGCAGAACACCATTACCCTCTAAACTGTACTACATAAACTACATGACTCACCATTTAGGTGTACATATTTTTTAAAATGTTAGAGTAAATTCTATTTAACCTTTTGAATGCCAGAGAGATATTCAAATGATTAGATGATGATCGCACACATTGTATTGTTATTAATGGAATTCCTAGCATGGTTAGCTTGAGGTTATGGGATCCATGCGAAGGAAGTAGGAGTTTGATTTCTGGATGATCAGCAACAGCACAAGTGAGAGCGGCTATACAGGGACATTGTCATGGTTTGTTACGACTCTCAGACACAAAGTTAGGTAAAAACACAGCTTTATTGAAAAATTAATTAAAATGATCCCTTAGGATTCCAACACATACATACAACATTTAATATAGCATTAGCATAGATAATATAGGATTTACCGGTCTTGCCAATATACCGGGCAAGACAGCCTGCAAATGTAGGGACAGTAGGCTCTACCGGCCTTGCCAGTACCGGGTAAGGCAACCTTCTGATGGAATAATGTACCAGGTTCTACCGGCCTTACCAATATACGGGGCAAGGCAGCCCAAGGAACTATACATATAGGCACACCAACCAAGAGTATGACCTAAGGTATTATTGGAGCAAACCAGCGACCGCACGCTGGGACCAGTAACTGATTGTATAGCCGCAAGGCTTCTGGAGCAAACCAGCGTCCGCACGCTGGGACCAACAACAAATTTGTATAGCCGCTAGGCTTGGAGGAGAACCCAACGTCCGCACGCTGGGACTAACAACAGCTTGGCATAGCCGCAAGGCTACTGGAGCAAACCAGCGTCAGCACGCTGGGACCAACAAGTGATTGGTATAGCCGCAAGGCTTGGAGCAAACCAGCGTACTTACGCTGGGACCACAAGTGATTTGTATAGGCTCAAGGCTTGGAGCAAACCAGCGTCCGCACGCTGGGACCTACAAGTGATTTGTATAGTCGCAAGGCTTCGAGCCAACCAGCGTCCGCACGCTGGGACCAACAAGTGATTTGTATAGCTTCAAGGCTTGGAGCAAACCAGCGTCTGAACGCTGGGACCAACAAGTGATTTGTATAGCCGCAAGGCTTGGAACAAACCAGCGTCCGCATGCTGGGACCAACAAGTGATTTGTATAGCCTCAAGGCTTGGAGCAAACCAGCGTCCGCACGCTGGGACCAACAAGTGATTTGTATAGCCGCAAGGCTTGGAGCAAACCAGCGTCCGCACGCTGGGACCAACAAGTGATTTGTATAGCTGCAAGGCTTCGAACAAACCAGCGTCCGCACGCTGGAACCCACCAGTGATAGTACAGCCGCAAGGCTGGAGGATAACCCAACGTCCGCACGCTGGGACTGCAAATGTCGCCAAGGCGACCAAGCAAACAAGTCGTCAGGAACACAGCAGACAGAACAGGAGACAGCAGGAACCAGCAGGGCGATCAACCGGTCAGGAAGCGGCAGCGAACGATCAGCAGGAAACAGCAACCTCAAGGAACAGGCCGGAATCAACACTGGAACAACACCGCTGACAGGGAACTCAGGAACAAGATGCAATCTGGAACTCAGGAACACAGCAACAGGCCCAAACAACTAATGGAACAAGGTGAAAGCAAACGTGGTCAGAGACACCATGAAAGGGGTGCCCAAACCAGGTTTAAATAGGCAGTATGAGGCAGGTTAAAGGCAGACAGCCAATAGGAGCCCCCTAATGGTGACAGGCAAGAAAATGCATCAATCACGGGCACTGTGATAGACATACACTGAACATTAATGAGAGAGGAGAAGAACAGAGGACAAGCTAGTATATTTATTTCATTTTATTTAAAGGGGAACTATCACCCCTATACAAGTTTGGCTCGTAATTATCTTCATATAGCGATAAACTATAATAGTTGTTTTATTTTCTTATATAATGGCAAAATTCAAAGTTTTAAAAATGAGCCAGGGCCTTACTTCCTGACAGACTGCGGTTACAGGTCTGAACTGCAGCCTGTCAAGCTTCGTCTGCTCCCCTCCCCACGTAGCGCCTTATTCCAACCTCCTCCAATGACGGAGGATTTCTCCATGTAAGCTGGAGTGCTCTCATTGGCTAAAGAGTGCTCCAGCTTACATGGAGAAATGCTCCATCATTGCACACCATAGCACCCATTCAATAAGAAAATAAAACAACTATTACACTTTATCGCTATATGAAGATAGTTCTGAGCCAAACTTCTATAGGGGTGATAGTTCCCCTTTAATTAAGACAGTTGGCTTTAAAGCAGATAGGGTGCTCATCGAGGGAAACATCTGACCACCATTTTGGAGTCAAGAACTAATTTTTTACTTAATTGTCTTCATTGGGGCTTTTTTTTTTTTTTTCCTTCTTCTGTATCAACGAGGGTGATTTGGCATGGGCTGAACTTGATGGACTCATGTCTTTCTTCCTGCCTTTTGAAAAGGCAGGGGTTCAGACTTGAGCAGCCTGGGAGTTTAGGGAGTCTAGTGTCTTCACCTGTAGACCTGAGCATCTCCAGGGGTTGAGTCCACAGGTTCTGAATGATGCCAGGCCTTGTTTGGTTGCAATATCGTTTAAAAGCCAGGGTATCACAGAAAAATAAACTAGGCCTCGTGCACATAGCAAAAAAAGGAAACATTCTGTGGAAAACTAAATACACAACAACAAAATATAATAATTTACCTTGATTTAAAGTGGGGATTTTAATAATTTGAATGATAGGGAGGCCCCTAATGCATCTTTCTAGCATCTGAGGTGCTAAAGGGGAAGTATATAATTAGGCAGAGCCGATCACTGAGAGAAGCAAGAGGATCATATTTTATCATAAGTCAAGCAGAGGAAATCTGTGAATCGGGTCAGAAACTTGCACCAGCAAGAACACTTGTCTGGATATTAGAAAGGTAATAACACAATTTAACAAAGGACGCTGGGAAAGAATAGTATAAATAGAGCTGGCTGTAGATATGGCTGTGTTTATCAATCATTACAGGTGCAGGTGGTTTCGTGATCAGGTTCCTCTGGGAGAACTAGCTTTGAGGTGTATCCTAATTATTCACAGCCAGCAGCAGAGAAGCAAGGGAAACAAGCTGCAGGTTTGGATGTCACCGATTTCTTACATATCCATATAGGAATTTCAGAATTTAGCAATATGTTGTACTCCCTTCTGGTCCTTAATGGGTTAGACAGGAGTGAGACGTTATGAGTAAAAGAAAACAAGACACACATTCTACTGTATCCTATTCCTTTTTTTTTTGAGTAATGGAGCATGAAGGACTGCAGTTCATTACCACTAACTCTTTGCTACATTTAGTAGCGTTTGAAGGGTT
Organism: Rhinophrynus dorsalis; assembly: GCA_037306005.1. Taxonomy (NCBI): domain Eukaryota; kingdom Metazoa; phylum Chordata; class Amphibia; order Anura; family Rhinophrynidae; genus Rhinophrynus; species Rhinophrynus dorsalis. The sequence goes on along the minus strand of CM074721.1, from coordinate 70,781,463 downwards.
GCTTCAAACAGGCACATTTTTCAGTATTATTACCTGACATAAACACAAAGGCCATATTTATAGATGGAAAAATGGAACATTCTGGTACAAGTTAACTGCACCATAGGGAACCAATAAAATATTTCCATTAATTTAACCCCTTAAGGACTGGGATTATTTCCTAATTTAACAGCTCATAATAATAAATCCTCACATCCCTTAACCCATTGAGTGTCAGAGAGGTATCCAGTGCAATGCAATGGATGCCTCTCTGGCATTCAAAGGAATAATTTGGCCATAAAATCCTGTTGACCAGGATTTTTAATTAGTACTGAATATCGCATGCATGGGGGCAGACATGATTCTTTGTTGCAGGTCTCAATGACACAGACTCCCACTACAGAAGGCTTCTTTCGAATGTAGATGTACTATGATGATCTGGAGCAAATCTAGAGTAAACCAACTGCATCACATGGGGCAAATAAAGCCTTGTAAATATTATTTTAACCCCTTATTTGCTAAAGATGTGTACTATACAACAGCTGGAGTTCCAGCAATTAATTAACACTGTATTTGTGTATCATTCAACTTTAACCACGTTGCTGCTAAGTGTGTGACCATTCACGTCCTCAGAAGCTTCCCTAAGGACCTAGACAGCCATTTCCTCTGCAGTCCCGGAGTGAAGGGTTACTTCTGGGGACTGAAGCTTACCTTGTTTAAAAGTTTCAGCTCCCGGTAGTTTTCCTCATCCCAGGAATCCTGTCACATAAATTACATAATCACGTGTGACGGGCAATCCACTAGACCACAAGGAAAAGGGTCAGAGAGGGAGCAGAAGAGGGGGACAGACACTAAAAAACATATAACTCGCCCCCCTTGCTCTGATCCAGAAACAAATACCCTCATTTGTAATAGGAGATTCCCCTCTTTCAAACAAGGGTAAACTTAAGGGTAACAATTTTGGGTGACCGTCTGAGCACCTGACATTGTAAAAGAAAAAAAATGTGAAGTCAGCGGCACTAGAGTCCTAAACCAGCTTTGATCTCACACACTTATGAACACATGCATATACAGAGCCTGGCTGTCCATTTTCTAAAATAGTATGCCTTGATAACATTTTTCTCCATATGTGTAATTGTTATTACCATTTTAAAGCAGGCAGGAAAGTAAAAATTATAGATATATGCTCCTAGCATCCCCTACAGTGTGTCAGACCATAAAGGGTTAGTGCTATTTTTCTTGGGCTGGCAGTAGGTACTGACTAAAGTAGGAAAGTCCATGGTTTTCAAATATTGTAACATCTTTTAAATGTTAAAAAATTTATTTTTTCCTTTAGTGTTATGTTCTAAAAATATTTGTGCTCACTAGCCAGGGGGGTAGAAAGGCAAGTGGCATCTATTTTGATGCAGCTGGTTGTCAACATTCCCAAATGGTATGGCTTGTCTGCTTTTCCACCATGTATGTAATTGTTATAACCATTTTAGTACAGGCAGATAATCTTAGAAAAGAACAATAATGGGTGTACTTTATTGCTCTCGGCATCCCCTAAGTAGAACTACTTGCTGGAAACTAGTGATGAGCGAGCATGCTCGGCCGAAGCTCGATTCGGCTCGAGCATCGCTCTGCTCGGCACATGGCGGTACTCGTACGAGTACCGCATGTGCTCGCCCGCCATGTTCGGGTCTCCTCCCCGCACGTTTCGCGGCTGCTGCACAGCCAATAAACGTGCAGGGAGGCTCTGACATCAGTGTAATGCCAGCAGCCATGTTGGCTGCTGGCATTACACTGATTGGCTGGCCAGAACCCGTGATCGGGTGCTGTATAGCACCTGACCAGCGAGTTCGGCTCAGTCTTAGCCAGGGAGAGATGAGGATAGGAAGGGAAAGTCAGTGTAGGGAGAAGAAAAGTGTGTTTGAACAACATATAAAGAAAGACCCAAAAGTCCTTTTTAGGACTATTGTGTGTGGGGGCAGCAGTTATATTTTGTTTTGGGGGGCAGAGTTTAAAAAAAAAAGTCACATATTCTGTTCACTGTGCCTAGCCGCAGATTAGCAGCACATTCTGTTTAGTGTGCAAAGTTGCAGATTAGCAGCACATTCTGGTTAGTGTGCAAAGTTGCAGATTAGCAGCACATTCTTTTTAGTGTGCAAAGTTGCAGATTAGCAGCACATTCTGTTTAGTGTGCAAAGTTGCAGATTAGCAGCACATTCTTTTTAGTGTGCAAAGTTGCAGATTAGCAGCACATTCCGTTCACTGTGCCTAGCCGCAGATAAGCAGCACATTCTGTTTAGTGTGCAAAGTTGCAGATTAGCAGCACATTCTGTTTAGTGTGCAAAGTTGCAGATTAGCAGCACATTCTGTTTAGTGTGCAAAGTGTAAAAAATAAAAGTCACTTATTCCGTTCACTGTGCCTAGCCGCAGATAAGCAGCACATTCTGTTTAGTGTGCAAAGTTGCAGATTAGCAGCACATTCTGTTTAGTGTGGAAAGTTGCAGATTAGCAGCACATTCTGTTTAGTGTGCAAAGTGTAAAAAATAAAAGTCACATATTCCGTTCACTGTGCCTAGCCGCCGATAAGCAGCACATTCTGTTTAGTGTGCAAAGTTGCAGATTAGCAGCACATTCTGTTTAGTGTGCAAAGTGTAAAAAATAAAAGTCACATATTCGGTTCACTGTGCCTAGCCGCAGATAAGCAGCACATTCTGTTTAGTGTGCAAAGTTGCAGATTAGCAGCACATTCTGTTTAGTGTGCAAAGTGTAAAAAATAAAAGTCACTTATTCCGTTCACTGTGCCTAGCCGCAGATAAGCAGCACATTCTGTTTAGTGTGCAAAGTGTAAAAAATAAAAGTCACTTATTCCGTTCACTGTGCCTAGCCGCAGATAAGCAGCACATTCTGTTTAGTGTGCAAAGTTGCAGATTAGCAGCACATTCTGTTTAGTGTGCAAAGTGTAAACAATAAAAGTCACATATTCCGTTCACTGTGCCTAGCCGCAGATAAGCAGCACATTCTGTTTAGTGTGCAAAGTTGCAGATTAGCAGCACATTCTGTTTAGTGTGCAAAGTGTAAAAAATAAAAGTCACTTATTCCATTCACTGTGCCTACCCGCAGATAAGCAGCACATTCTGTTTAGTGTGCAAAGTTGCAGATTAGCAGCACATTCTGTTTAGTGTGCAAAGTGTAAAAAATAAAAGTCACTTATTCCGTTCACTGTGCCTAGCCGCAGATAAGCAGCACATTCTGTTTAGTGTGCAAAGTTGCAGATTAGCAGCACATTCTGTTTAGTGTGCAAAGTGTAAAAAATAAAAGTCACTTATTCCGTTCACTGTGCCTAGCCGCAGATAAGCAGCAAATTCTGTTTAGTGTGCAAAGTGTAAAAAATAAAAGTCACATATTCCATTCACTGTGCCTAGCCGCAGATTAGCAGCACATTCTGTTTAGTGTGCAAAGTTGCAGATTAGCTGCACATATTCCGTGTAATATGAAGAAGGCGGGTAAAAAGGGACGGGGAAGTGGACGTGATCCTGATAGTTCAGGGCGCGGGTCAGGACGCGTAGAAACTGTGCCTGGTGCCAGAGCACAAGAAAGAAAGACATCCACCATACCTAGCTTCATGTCTCAGTTTACAGGGCGTCGCAGGACATCACTCTCGAGGTCAGACCACTGCGAACAGGTGGTCGGTTGGATTTCAGCTGATACTGCTTCCAGTCGGTTAAGCACCACCCTGTCTTCCACCAAGTCCACTCTCAGTAGCCAAGAGTCTGGTCAACATAATCCTCACCCTGATCATCCTTCCTCCCACCATAGAGGGTCTGGCCAAAGAAGTGAGGAGCTCGTCTCATCACCAATCCTTCATTTGAACCTCTCTCCAAGCACGCTTGCAAAGGAACATGACATCTTGTGCCCTGATTCACAACCTCTAGAGGGTACCCAATCACAAGAAGATGACAGAGGGGAACGGCATTTAAGATCAAAGGAAGTGGATGATGATGATGAGACACAGTTGCCATCAAATCAACCACTATTACTGTCTCAAGACCTTGATGAGGAGGATGATACACAGTTGTCAATGACTGAGTATGTGGTGGGATCAAGAAATGAGGAGGATGATCAGAGTGAGGAAGTGGAGGAGGACTTGGTGGACGATGAGGTGACTGACCCCACCTGGGAAGGTGGAGAGCCGAGCGATGACAGCAGTCCTGAGGGTGAGCCATCTGCAGCACCGCAACAGGCTGGAAGAGGCAGTGGTGTGGCTAAAGAAGGAAGGCGGACCGCACCAAACCGGCCCGCAAATGTTCCACGGAGCACCCCCTTGCGTAAATCTCCCTTGCCAAAGGCTAGGTGTTCCGCGGTATGGCGTTTTTTTAAGGAAAGTGCGGACGACAAAAAAATTGTAGTTTGCAACCTGTGCCACACCAGAATGAGCCAAGGCATGAACACTAGAAACCTCACCACCACCAGCATGATCCGACACATGGCATCCAAGCACCGTAATAAGTGGGAGGAACGCCCGGATCGCCAATCTGTGTCTGCAGGCCACACCACTGCCTCCTCTTCCCCTGTTTTCGGTGCCGGCCAATCGCCTGTCGAAGGCGCAGGCCCGCATACCTCCCGCCCTGCACCTGTACCATCTGAAGCACCATCAGCGACCACATCCACTTCCCTGTCCCAGCGCAGCGTCCAAATGTCGTTACCCCAGGCATTTGAGCGCAAGCGAAAATACCCAGCCACCCACCCACAGGCCATAGCACTAACCTCACACCTTTCCAAATTACTGGCCATCGAAATGCTGCCATTTAGGCTTGTGGAGACTGAGTCCTTCCGCAGCCTGATGGCAGCAGCTGTCCCTCGGTACGCAGTCCCCAGCCGCCACTACTTTTCCCGGTGTGCCGTCCCCGCCTTACACCACCATGTGTCCCGTAACATCACCAGTGCCCTGACCAACGCAGTTACTGGGAAGGTCCACTTAACGACTGACACATGGACAAGTGCTTGTGGCCAGGGACGCTACATTTCCCTGACGGCACACTGGGTGAATGTCGTGGAGGCTGGGAGCGACTCGGACCCTGGGATGGCACAGGTGCTACCCACGCCGAGGATTGCGGGCCCTACCTCCATCAGGGTTTCCGCCAGCACCTACGTTATTGGCTCCTCCTCCTCCGTTTCCACCTCCGAATTCTCTGCGCGCAGCGCCACTCACCCATCAGCCGGTAGCTGGAAGCAGTGTAGCACTGCAGTGGGGAAGCGTCAACAGGCCGTGCTGAAGCTGATCTGCCTTGGGGACAAACAGCACACGGCCTCAGAGCTGTTGCAGGGGATTAGTCACCAGACCGAGCAGTGGCTCTCGCCACTCAACCTGCAACCAGGCATGGTTGTGTGTGATAATGGGCGTAACTTGGTGGCGGCTTTGGAGCTCGGCAAGCTCACACACGTACCATGCCTAGCGCATGTATTTAATTTAGTGGTTCAGCGATTTCTAAAAACCTACCCCAATTTGCATGATCTCTTGACCAAGGTGTGCCGCGTGTGTGCACATTTCCGTAAGTCATCAACAGCTTCAGCCGGCCTGTTGAAGCTGCAGCAGCGCTTACAATTGCCAGCTCACCGGCTGCTGTGTGACGTGAGCACGCGCTGGAACTCCACCTTCCACATGTTGGCCCGGCTTTGTGAGCAGCAGAGGGCAGTAGTGGAGTACCAGCTGTTACACGGTCGTCGCCTCTCCGTTCAACTTCCTGTAATCAGAAGTGAGGAGTGGGAATGGATGTTAGACCTCTGTGAGGTTTTACGCAATTTTGAGGAATCGACACAGATGGTGAGCGGCGATAACGCTATTATCAGTGTAACCATCCCACTTCTGTGTCTACTGAAACGCTCGCTGCTCACAATTAAAACCGACGCTTTGCATGTGGAAGAGGTGGAAATGCGGGAGGAAGAGCTTACACAAGGTGATAGCCAGAGCACCCTCACTTCGTCTTCTCAGCGACAATTGGAGGAGGCGGAGGAGGAGGAGGAAGACACGGTTGCCTCCGCTACAGAGGGTAGCCATGGAACTTTAGTTCCATCTCTTCAGCGTGGGTGGGCAGAAGAGGAGGAAGAGGATGAGGAGATTGAGAGTCATCCTCCTGGTGAGGACAGCGAAATCTTGCCTGTTGGTACTCTGGCACACATGGCTGACTTTATGTTAGGCTGCCTTTCCCGTGACCCACGCGTTATACGCATTTTAGACAACACGGATTACTGGGTGTTCACCCTTCTGGACCCCCGCTACAAAGAGAATTTCTCATCTCTCATTCCTCCGGTGGAGAGGACAAGCAAAATGGTGCAATACCAGAAGGTTCTTGTTGAAAAATTGCTCCAAAATTTTCCATCTGACAACGCTGGCAGCAGAGTACGTGCTACCTTGGCCAACCGAGAAGGGGAGAAAAGGGGAGCACACAGCAGTTCCGACAAAGGCAGGGCAACACTCTCCAAGGCGTGGGACACCTTCATGACACCCCGCCAGCACCCTCACCCTGATGCGCAGCCTAGTGTCACAAGGAGGGAAAAGTTTTGGAAGATGGTGAAGGAGTACGTAGCAGACCGTGTCAGCGTCCTCAATGATCCCTCTGTGCCTTACAACTACTGGGTGTCCAAGCTGGACACGTGGTATGAACTGGCACTCTACGCCTTGGAGGTGCTGGCCTGCCCTGCCACCAGCGTTCTGTCTGAGCGGGTATTTAGTGCTGCTGGTGGCATCATAACAGATAAGCGTATCCGCCTTTCCACCGAAAATGCTGATAGGTTGACACTTATAAAAATGAACAAGGCCTGGATTTCCCCTGACTTCTCCACTCCACTGGAGGAAAGCCCCGGGTGAACATAAAGTCACTTTAGATATGTTATTTACAATGATGGGAATACTCTGTATTCCCATTCACCCCTTCCACCCAAAAAATGGGTATATGGTTGACTCTTAATCTTCTCATCCTCCTCCTCCTCTTCCATATACCCTGTGATATAATTTTTATATAGGGCCAGCTCACCAGCGGGCGCTGTTTGACAATTTTTGTATAGGTCAGCTCACCAGCGGGCCTTCTCATATAATGTTTTATTGGGTCAGCTCTCTAGCGGGCCCTCTCATATAATGTTTTATAGCGTCAGCTCACTAGCGGGCCTTCGCATATAATGTTTAGGATGGTCAGCTCCGCAGCAGACCCTCACCCATAATGTTTTAGATGGTCGGCTCAGCGCACGTTTCCCTCTTAATCATGGCCCCAGTTCAGAAAAATCGAGGAAATTTTTTGCAGAATTTGCCTCTGCGCACGTTTCCCTCTTAATCATGGCCCCAGTTCCGAAAAATCGAGGACATTTTTTGCAGAATTTGCCTCTGCGCACGTTTCCCTCTTAATCATGGCCCCAGTTCAGAAAAATCGAGGAAATTTTTTGCAGAATTTGCCTCTGAGCACGTTTCCCTCTTAATCATGGCCCCAGTTCAGAAAAATCGAGGAAATTTTTTGCAGAATTTGCCTCTGCGCACGTTTCCCTCTTAATCATGGCCCCAGTTCCGAAAAATCGATGAAATTTTTGGCAGAATTTGCAGATGATATACAAGTAAATATACAGCAAATACTGTTTGGTAACAATTTTTCGCCTAAAGTCGTTTTTATCTTCCTTTTTGTGTGTTTTACGGTCAGTCTGTAAAAATGGCGTACTACGGGCGAAACATCGTTCCCAGCAGCGACGTTGGAGTCCAAAATGCATCCAGACATCCTCCCTATGCTGTCCCTGAACCATTTCTGTGGTGTTTCCATCATTTTCTGCCCTTTTCCTATGGACCAGGCACCCTCCCCTCATCAGAGCAGGGGGTGCCTGGTGTAATGCTCGAGTCCTCCCATTGACTTCAATGGGGCTCGGGTGCTCGGCCGAGCACTCGAGCCTCCGGGGGTGCTCGGCCAGAGCACCCGAACACCCGAGCATTGGGGTTCTCGATCATCACTACTGGAAACAGTTGTGCTCCCCAGCCTAGAGTTAAAAAGGCAAGTGACCCTCATTTGATGTAGCTGGAATAGTATGCTTTGCCTACCTTCTTTCATGTTTCTAATTGTTATGAACATTTTAGTGGAAGCAGGTAATCATAGAAGATAAAAATGGTAAGTGAAGTTTAATGCTCCTGCCACCTCTATAGCATGTCAAACCATACTACTGTAGTACTATTTTCTTGGGCTGTAGTAGGTACTTACTACAGTAGGAAATGCCATGGCTTTCAAATAAAAAATACACTCCGGAACAGTCAATTGTCACTCTCTACAATAATAAAACTTTTTTTGGACTAGAATGGACATTTTTTGGTCATGTTAAGAAAGGGAAACACAAATCAATGGTATCTTTTGAAAGTTCTCAGTTTGCTGAAAAAACAGTACATTATATAATGTGGGTTGTCAGCAGAAAAACAATTGTCATTTGACTGTAAACTGCAACAAAAGTGTGAAAACATGCTTAGTACTGGGAAGGGATGAAAAAGGCTTAGCAACAAAATAAATATAAAAGGCAAGTAAACTTTTATGAAAAATCATATATAATGTAGGGTATGTCTTGCTGAGTAAAACAATGGTACTCTCACTGTTGGCAAGTTTATCATTCAAGAGTTATTATAGTTTAAATTGTGTTTTTTTTGTTTGTTTGTTTTTTGTTAACATTGCCTCCTGGTGTCCAAACAGTTCAACTACAGGTCACCTGGAGGGTTATGCACTAAGGTGTGATAAAGAGGTGATAAACAAATTATAAAGTGGAGATGACTTCTCCATTGTTATAAACTCTCCAAGACCTATTTACTCTATGGTTCCTATGCAATAAGCTATAACAATCTTAGTGCATTGGCTCCAAAGAATAACATAGTAAATGGAGAGTTTATCACACTAGAGAAGTCATATCCACTATATCACCTATTTATCACATCTTAGTGCATCTCTCCCATGGTTTTCAGACAGTTATTCTATTGCACTCTATGGGAGAGGTGAGTCACTGACTGTAGTAGTACTCCATAGAATGTGATAGTGAAAGCTCCACCACTTTGTGACAGCTTGAACTGTTAAAACTTTTGAATAAAACATCACCCAACAGTGGGAATGACCTATGTTTTATTCATAAAAAACAACATTATGCAATACCAGTTTTCATAGAAAGAAATGTATTACTGCTTCTTTAACCCTTTAAGGACTAAAGGCTTGTGCAATGCATTGCTAGTCAACGCATTGATATCTCTCTGGTCTTTAAAGGGTTGATGTGTTTTCTCACCAACACCTCCAGTGCATACAGTAAAAGTCAGAGCAAATGCACAATATATTAAGTAGCTTCATAGAAAAAGCTGTAACCTCGGCACAGCCTATTATTTTAGGAACCCAGAAGCAAACAGTCATGCCCCTTCCCCTGGCCTCCACCCTCCCTAGTCCTGATGAAAGGCAACTCTGTGGCAGGAGCAGGAAAACTGCTGAAAAAGCCTCTTTCTGTTAGTTGCTGACTGGAGATCTGGAGATCTGGGTGGTAGACACCCTGGATAAACAGTCTGCTGTGGCAAGGCATGGTGGGAACGAGGAGATGAGAAGCTGTTAAACCAGGGAACTTTAGGACTTTAGGTGAATGTATAATGATAAATACATTATGGGTCATACGTACAACAGAAAAGAGGAGCAACTCTGGGCAAAATAATTGCACAATAGAGGAGACAAAAATGGGCAACTATTTAAAGGGATAGTAATGTTTCAAAATAAAAGCAGCTCCAATTAATCTTCATAGTATTTGGGCCATGGAGAGTGTTATTTCAATACTGTTAGAGCTGTAGTTCAAGAGTAATTGAATGATAAAGTATACTTCTCCTGCCCCTTTTACTGATGTAACACTACTCACCTTGGAACAGAAAGGTGGTGTCCAGATGGCTTGCAGAGAGGGACAGTCTTCAATTAACATAAGGGAAAAACCTGAAAAATCTGTCGAGGGGGGCAGGGTTTTCCTTATTCTCACACTAAGAAAATTGTCCCTTGCTGTGAGCTGTCTGGTCTTTGGACCAGATTCCACATCTGAGGTGAGCAGTGTTACACTAGGTAAAAGGGACGAGAGGGGGATACTTTATCATTCAATTACTCTTGTACTACAACTCTGACAGTATTGAAATAACACTCTCCATGGCCCAAATACTATGAAGATTAATTGGAGTTACTTTTATTTTGAAACATTACTATCACTTTAAATTGTATTTTTAACCCCTGGAATGCTAAAGAGATCTCAAGCCCAGTTTGTCTTTGTGCCTCTTATTGTGTGCATGATGACCTAAGAATATTACGAGGGAGTGGTCTTTTTTGGAACTCCAGCTGTTGGGGACTGCAACTCCCATCATCCCCAACCAGAGTTGTAACCCCAACAGCTGATGGCTAATAATTGATCATTCCTGATCTAATATGTCTCTGCACACATTTTGCTACTCTTCATAAAATCTACTAATAAGAAAACCCATCTTATCTGACTATAGCCAGAAAATACTAAAGGCCCCGATGAATTTTGTCATAGTGCCTTTTTTCAAGAGATAGTGTCTTGGATGTCATGTCAGTGGGGGTGGACATGACAGTTGCTGTTAGTTAGCAGAGTGTATTAGCTTACTTAACCTTTTAACCCTTTGAGTTCCAGAGGGGTACACAATACATTGCTTTGCAATGTGTTGCATACCCCTCTGGCACTCAAAGAGTTAAGGAACAGAGTGGTAAGCAACAAGTTGCAAAGCAATGTGTTGCACAACTCTTTAGTTCTTTATAGAGTTAAGATTACCATGTGTAGTGGGCAGCATTTGTATCCTGTGGTCCTGCTAGAGACTGTCATGTCTGACTCCAAGGACAGGGCACCTAGCACTGACTGAAGATGTTATCTCTTGAACAAAGGCATTACATTAAAATTCATAGGGGCCGTTAGAATTTTCTGGCCATAGGAATGTAAGTGGAAGGTTATTATGAGGAGCTGTGAACTCTCCTTTAACAATCTGAAATGTGTAACCTTGGCCATGAAAAAACTGTTGCATGATATAGGTGAGTGGCAAACTTGTATTAAAAGCATAGTAATATTTAAATTTAACTTTAATCTTGTAGCCCTTAAAAAAACATTAAATGACCCCAGCGGCATCTCTAAAACCTTTATGGTTTGAGTGATATCTGCTTTCAAAGTTCCCACTCCCCTGACGTATGCGCTCTAGCTGACTGCAGGGGAATCCTGTCCTTGAACAAGTGGAGGCTCTGCAGCAGAGCCGAGATCGCATTATTGAAGAAGAAATCCTTCACTGAAACGAGCTTCTACGTGTGCGCATACATCAGGGGAGGGGGATCTTTGAAAGCAGATATCTCTCAAAACATAAAGGTTTTAGAGATGCCGCTGGGGTCATTTAATGTTTTTTTAAGAGCTACAAGATAACGGGGAGATGGCTCAGTTGGTTAAGGCACCAGCTGTAGAGTCTGCTCAGACTGTGAGGTTGCAGGTGCTACTCCCGGCAAGGTCAGCTCAGCCTTTCACCTTTCTAAGGTAGATAAAATGAGTCCAGGACATACTTAAAAATGAGACTCAATCTCAATGTATTCTTCCTGGTAAAATATTTTCACAAACAAAAAAAAAAAGGATAGTAACGTTTCATAATAAAAGCAGCTCTAATTAATCATCATAGTATTTGGACTTTGGAGAGTGTTATTTCAATTCTGTTATAGTTCGAGAGTAAGTCAATGACAAAGAATCCTCCTTTTACTGATGTAACACTGCTCAGCCAGAGCAGAAGGGAGGTGCCCAGGTAGATTGTAGAGGGGGACAATCTTCAATTAAGATAAGGAAAAAAGCTGAAAAACTTGTCAAGTGGGGCAGGGCTTTCAGTGTTCTGATAGGAAGAATATTGTCCCTTTCTGTTATCTGTCTGGTCTATGGACTGGATTCCACATCTGAGAAGAGATGGCTTACACTAGGTAAAATGGGCGGGAGGGGGAAACTTTGCTTGTGAATATCTCTCAAACCATAAAGGCTTGAGAGATAAGACTTATATCATTCTTCATGTTTTTTTAATGCCTACAAAATAAAATAAAGATCAAATGAAGTATTACTATCCCTTTAAAGATAAATGTAAGTATTACTATCCCTTTAAATACTGTACAACAGGGGAAACACCACACCATGGCAGCCATCAAGGGGGGACACCATACCCAGGCAGGAATGGGGGCCCAGATGGAAAGTAAAAGCATTATCGGAACAGTGTGATTTAAAATGAGAAACCAGGCAAAGTCTTTCATAGAAGGTGTGGTGTGGGCCGCTGCTTCTGATCTGTATGTCAGTGCTGCAAAGCAACTGGGGCAGAACTGCACAAAAGGATCTCCAGCAAGCCTGATCTCATACAGCTACTGGAATGGCTGGTGGTACATTTATCCCACACGTTCCACCAGGCACTCCAGATGTGGCATGGGGTCAGGCTTGCCCCCTCTCCTTTAGTGCAGATCTCCCCCCAGTCACCTCTTGCTATGGACATACAGTCCACGAGCAGCAGGCTTGCTTCTGTGAAAGATCAAGCCCAGCTAACTGTGTTAAATTGTGCATTGTATACGTTTAATCTACTTAGAAAATGTTTTACCAGGAAGAATACATTGAGCTTTCTCTTGTTTTCATATATGTCCTGGAGAGTTTACAGTAAAGGGTTACATATTTTCACAAATTGAGAAACATTGTATATTACATTATATATATATATATATACACACATATGAATATACATATTAAATATTAAAATGATATACAGTTACATACTGTTTTAGATATAAAGAAGCATTTACCTTTAAATGGATAGTAATACTTCATTTTATCTTTATTTTATTTTGTAGGCATTAAAAAAACATGAAGAACGATGTAAGTCTTATCTCTCAAACCTTTATGGTTTGAGAGATATTCACAAGCAAAGTTCCCCCCTCCCACCCCTTTTATCTAGTGTAAGCCATCTCTTCTCAGATGTGGAATGCAGTCCATAGACCAGACAGATAACAGAAGGGCACAATCTTCTTCCTATGAGAACAATGAAAGCCCCTTGACAAGTTTTTCAGGTTTTTCCCTTATCTTAATTGAAGATTGTCCCTCTCTGCAGTCTACCTGGGCACCTCCCTTCTGCTCTGGCTGAACAGTGTTACATCAGTAAAAGGGGTGGAAGGGGGATACTTTGTCATTGAATTACTCTTGAACTATAACTCTGGCAGAACTGAAATAACACTCTCCAAGGTCCAAATACTATGATGATTAATTAGAGCTGTTTTTTATTATGAAACATTACTATCCCTTTAAGGATTTTAGACTGGGGGCAGATCTGATTATTTCAGGCAGATTGTTCCAGGCCTTTGGAGCTCTGAAGGTGAAGGCAGATCTTCCTGCTTCTTTCTTGTATTGTGGTATATGCAGTGAATTGTTAGCAGTGGAGCGGAGGTTATAATTAGTATGAAGACACTTTTCTTCTCCTAGGACCCTGCTTTTTGCAGCCAGTCACAGTTACTCCTTTCTAGGATCCATAGGGTTAATATTTTTAAACTCTTTGAGTGCCAGAGGAGTACACAGCGTATTGCTTTGGAAAGCATTGCATACCCCTCTGTCACTCAAGGGTTAATACCAGAAAAGGGTGAAATGGATTGTGCAAAACTCCTTCATTCAGGAGGTTAATTAACACACAGACAATGTCAGATTAGTGTGCGTATGGATGTGAAAGTGAAGACGTATAAACAAGGCATGGTCATGGGTGGAGTTACTGGGTGCAGTGGGGTGAGTTGCCTAGGGCTCTACAAAATGCCTGTAGAGAATGATCTAGCGCTACACCTTTCTGGCACTAGCAAAGCTAAGGGCATGATGTTAAAATAAATCATCATAAGGAAACAATTGCCGGATCGTGAGTTCCTAGTAAATGAAGGACAATATTTTAAGAAGTAAATCTGTCACATTTGAAAATGTGCTATAAATGATTAAACATGGAGGTGATCTTGAGGAAAATTACCCTTAAAAATTCTGGCGATAAAAATGTCTTTTGTATTTTCAATAAAGCAAACTTTTTTTTTGTTTGTTTTCAAATAAACAAATGTTTTTTTACTCCATGCTACTGCTTTTTACTCCTATCTGCTAATAGTACTTTAACCACTTAACAACCCTTGACGGTCATAGTATGTCATGGGTAAACATGACTGACCGACCCATGACATGCTATGACCATCATGGAATTCCGGGTTCTCCGCGCGGTTGCACTTCGTTTGGGGAGTCCGGAATCGGATTCTTAAACAAAAAAAAAATGTTCCGTGGTCCTTTAGTGACCGCCGTGTGCTGCATAGCCGGTCGTTAAGGGGTTAATATGTCTTCTCCAAGTTTTTATTTTGTCAGAAAAAAATGACAGAAATTAGACAAAAAGTGATGGCAAAAAGACCTTTTTTTCTGAAAATACTTTACAATATGTCTATAAATTAAACCACATCGACTTTTTTTCCTTTGATGGAGGTGGCAGAATTGCATGCAAATGATGGCAGTATGTCTGAGGAATGACGGACCATGTCATAAGAATTTTTTGTAGCCTGATTACAAACTATTGTCTATTTTTCTAGCCCTGTATGTGAAGGTCCACAGTAAACAATGGAGCATGTGCAATTTAGGAATCAGAGACATGTGTGTATGTTTTTAAAGGGACAGTATTGTCAACTTAAAAAAAAAAAAAAAAAAACTAATATTGTAGCTATTTAAAAAATAAGCTAACTGTCCCAAGGGGGAACTTTACTGCCAAATATCTCTCAAACCATAAAGGTTTGAGAGATGGGACTGGGGGCATTTAGCTTAATTTTGAAATAACTACAATATTAGGTTTTTTTTAAGTTGACAATACTATCCCTTTAAGTGTGTATGTGTGTATAAGAGACGCAGAATAAAAGTGGAGCAATTCTGAAACAAACTAGCTGGTTTTCCCCTTGTTTAACCCTCTGAGTGCCAGATGGGTACACAACACAGTGTTCTGCAATGCGTTGTGTACCCCTCTGGCACACAGAGGGTTAATGCATGGGTAATGGTTCAAGCAAAAACACAGACCAATAAATATGGGTTTAACTCAGGCCACGGCTTTATTGAACATTACATAACAACCAATTATCGACCCCCCTACTTTAAGCCCTTACCAATCCCAACTTGGTAGACCACCAAACCGCCTATCACTTTACTGTGTCTTTATGCTCACCCCACTTATTTCCACCTTACCGCACCCCATTAGCTGGTCAGTGCAGCTCAATGGGGCCGGTGCCTAAACCCGCAATCACAGTCCGGGTGTCCTTGTCCCTAGGTCACTGGCCTACTACTTACTGCATCCATATCACCAGATTACTGACCATTCTACTCATTGGCAAGGGCCCAAAGTGCCCCAGAAAGCTGTGACATAACAGAAAAATTAACCACCCCATATGCAAAACCGCCCACCACCATACAATAACACCATGTCCCGTAAACAACACCAACATAAGGGAGTGTGGGAAGGACGCTGTTTTCTCCAAATTGTAAAAGGAAGTGCACCACAGTGTAGGCCCTATATATATCTACCTGAATTCCTTTCTCCTTCACTTCCTGTCCCTTCCCCTAAACCTTTTACTTGCCACCCCTAGCTAAGACATGTCTCCCCGTCTTCATTTTCATGGGGAGCTCTAGAATTGCTCCGTATTGCTTTTATGCATATGCCTTTAGGGTTTTACCTGCTATTGATGGAACAGTAAAACTCATCAAATATGTCTTTTCTTACAACTATGTACAATTTGCCATTGTGCATAACTAGATTTGTTATATACCATTGGGCCATATGCACAATGAGAGTGGAATAATTTTGGAGCAAAGCAGCTGTATCAAAGGGGACAAATAAATATTCCCACATTGATTTAAATGAGACTGTTGGTCTTATGTAATACCAGGTTAAAAAAAGGGTACTGGCTTATCAACATGGAGTAACCTGGATGAAAACCATCATTCCACACAGTTGGAAAATTAAGCAGAAACAATTAAATTGTCAGCTTAGTGAACTAACCCTCTGATTGCCAGATAGTTATCCAGCGCATTGTGTTGCAATGCTTTGGATACCTAACTAAAAAGAGATAACAAGGTTTTGTTCAAGAGATAAAATTCCTGGATGTCATGTCTGTGGAGGCGGATATGTCAGCTGCTGGCAGTTTTTTTCAGACCGAATCAAGCACATTGCATCGGCCTACTTAGCTCTATAAGGACCAGAGGGATGTGCAGTCAATTGCAAAGCAATTTGTTGCACAGTCCTATGGTATTTAAAAGTCTAAGACTGCCCTGTGCAATGAACAGAGTCTGAGACAGGGTGACCACATTGCCATAAGAAGTATATGCCCTACCTTCCCATCTCTCCTTAGCACGACTGCTTTGCAGTCCACTCTCCACACGCCTCAAAATACAGGTGAGTTATCTTTTTTATTCATGCTGATTGTGAAGGCCAGGATATTCTCTTTGCCCCAGGACCTGGCCTCACAATCAAGGGAAGAAAGCAGGAGGGCCCTTCATCTTATTTGGCTTCCGGTGGAATAGCCACCCTCCACCAACGTTCAGAGGCACTGTTGAGACAAAAGGGGCTAGATTCTATTGCAGGTGCTAAATGTTAACACCTGTTTTATCAAAGATTTTCCTATGGAAGTCTATGGGGAAAACTGGTGTCACAGTACCTTGTTTCCATCGCCGCCGTTTCAGCGATGCTCAGCGTCTTTCCACATGTCATCTGCAGGCAAGAGGCTTAAAGCATGCTGCAGGCCTCTGTTTTATGTGTGTTTGTTTCCTGTAGTCTCCTCCTACCCACTTCCTCCCTCTAGCTGCTCCTTCTACCTACTTCCTGTGGAGGGGTTTAAAGGGCAGACTGAGTCCTGACTCAGTCACCCTTACGTTGTTGTTCTGAGCAGTTAATTTTCTATTTTTCCTGATTCCTGTGTATGATCCGGCTTGTCTGTCCATCCATTCTGGTTTGACCTGTGGCTCTATCTGACTATTTTCTTTGGCTTTACGATTTGGCTCAGATATCCTTTCTGGTGCAAACCTGTGGCTCTGGCTGACTACCCGCTCCGTGTATGACCTAGGCTTGTCTGACTACCCACTCTGGTGTTGACCTGGGGCTCTATCCACTGCACATCCAGCTTTCCATCGCTTCAGTGGATATCTTTCTGGTACAAACCTGTGTCTCTGGCTGACTACCTGTTCTGTGTATAACTTTGGCTTGTCTGACTATCCTATCTGGTGCTTACTAGAAGGCTCTGTCTGTTCGCTAAGTTTGTTGGTTCCGTTATTCAGACATCCTTCCTAGTACTGACCTGGATCTCTAGCAGACTCCTAGCTACTGACTGCAGGCTGAGTCAGTATATCTTGGGCGTTACCTTGCCACGAGACTCCAGTGGGCTGAGGCCTAGTCTTGGACAGTGTGGTGCAGAGATTGGGAAACTGCTATTCCTAATACAGTGCTCACCATTTCAATCACCCACTGTGTGTTTATTTATATATTGCATTACTGTCATTATTCTCATAATAAAGGTTCTATTAACTATACAGTCTGACTCCTGGTTTTGCTTACCAACCGTAACAACTGGAGATAAAAGCAGAGATAAAATTAGCGCCTGTAAAAGAATCTAGCCCAAGATCAGCTCTGGTGGCGGGAACACATGGCATCACCTAACTTGGAGTTTCTCCTTAGCTCCACACGGTTGTAAATATTGGAGTGAGGATTGCCTATTGACTGCTTTGACAGAAAATGATGCCTGTGTTTGTCTATAAGAAAATGAACATGAAGCCCCAAGCCCTTTTTTACCCTCACGGTACAAGAAAATAGTCAATGCAGCGTGTGTTTGGCTTTACGAATTGTACAGTGGTCTCCCTCTACTGCTTAAAACTGTGTGGTTGCCATTTTCTTGCAGCTCAGAATAGGTGTCATTTTGTCAAAGCAATCAGTGAACATTTCACTCTCTAGTGAACCCTGTCCTCAAGAGGCTTCATTTCGGAATTTGTATTGTCCTAGAAGCAACTGTCGAGACATGGGACACACATTTAAATCTTTGACTGTCCTGGGCAATCCGAGATATATAGTTACTCTAATCAGAGATCCTGTGGTCTGGCTAGCAACTGTCATGTCCGCCTCCATGGACATGACATCCAGGACTGATAAAAAATATTATCTCTTGATTCAAGTAGCCAGAGAAAAATTCATAGGAACTATTAGGATTTTCTGGCCACAATGCAGTCAACAAGGGGTTACTATTAGGAGGAGTTATTTCTCCTTTAAGTACTTTAACTGAAAGGACCACATACTTAAACCAGGAAAATGTGAAATGAGTTATTTTAGGGAGTATTAAAGCTGAAAAGTGAAATGTATATGGTATGTTTTCTCTACTTCTGTTTCCTGTCAGCCTTCATATCAGAAGAGGCTGAGACATGGTCACGGGTGGTCCTGCTCAGCAACCAACAGAGAAAATTTTATTTAGAGAACTAATAATTTCTCAACCCTTAGCCCTTTTCCAACCAGTGGGAGTAACCTTTATTATTCAATAGAAAAATAATGGAAAATTATATGGTTTTTTAATAAAAACGTTTACTGCTCCTTTAACCTAACTAACAAGGATTAACTTGTAATTTGCTCACTTGCAGTTCTGGGGATTCTGGGCATCTGAATAAAATATGTTGGGTGCAGAATAGAAGTTTTTATTAGAAAGGTCTACATAAATCCATCTGTAAGCAGGCAATCATAATAAGGGTTGCCTTATACTGCACTGTTCTTGTTACTCTCTTGAATTGCTCTCAAACATGAAAGCTGTTACTAAGTAAATATCATTTTAAGATCATGCTTGTGGTATCTGAGAGCCTCTGTTGTTGGTCAGGCTGCTGTTTTCTATCTTCCAGATAACATGTCTTTGAAGATGATGATGTCTGCAGCCAGACAGTTCTTAACCCTTTGAGCGCCAGAGGGGTACACAATGATTTGCTCCGCAATGCGTTGCGTATTCCTTTGGCACTCAAAGGGTTACATTTTGATATCCTGCTAAAGCACTTATAGTGGCAGGCAAGAAAGTGGCACATACACTATTTATAATGTACTTTTGATGAAAAAATTATCAGTGCTAAAATGTTACTGAATTGAAAAACATTTTTTATGAATTGGTGAACTTTTGTTCATGGTGAGTGGACTAGCCCAATTCAGCAAAGCAATTAACACTGATTTTCCTTTTACATCTAGCAGTGGTGTAACTAACCATTGGAGGGCCCTGGTGAAAACTATTTTTAGGCCTGTAACATAAAAATATTCTCCAGTGGGCATAACTGATATGTATTCCTGTGAACTCTCTGGATCTCCAGTTGTTAGAGTTAATTACCAGGTCTCCAGGGACAAAGGATGAATCTTTAACTTTGGTGAGTAAACTGGGTAACTCCATGCACTTCTTGTCCATTCTGGCTGCTTCCCACCCTGTTCTGCTTACCCCATTAAACCCTGCCCACTTTATCACACGATTCATGTCATTTAGACATGCCCCTTTCCAGCCCATGAGCCCATGTGCTCCAAAGAAGAAAGTTCCATGGTATGCTGAAATGTACTAGGCTCTGGGGGTTGATGGACCCCCTTGGAGGGCGGGCCCTGTTACAGCTGCATCGTCTGCGCACCTCTGTAGTTAAAATCCTGGTGTCTGGCTAACTGTGGTGTTAATTTTGGAGTCTGTTCAATAGTATGTTTATTGCATCAAAACAAGAATAATCACTAATAGCTCACACATTTATGGCTCTCGAGAAACAGCTAATGTTACACTTTCTTGCATGTCATCCTTAGGGCCATTCAGCAAGCTAAATAGGTGCAGTTGAAGAGCTAACCAATTGTGCCATAGTGGACAAATGTAAATCACATACCTCCCAACATTTCAAATGACCAAAAGAAGGACACTTTTGTTTTCGGTGGGGGCATGGCTGGTGGGCGGGGCATTCCTGAGAATTTTTGGGTTATTTCATGATCTACTGACACTCGTTTGTATAACAGAGTAAATGATTTAGAACAAGTCCATAGTATTTTATTTACACAGACTAATGTATAACACATACAGTATATTAAAGTATAAACAAACATTAACCTTTTGAGTGCCAGAGGTGTATGGAATGCATTGCTTTGCAATGCATTCCATAATAACCCTTTAATAATAATAACCCTTTATTTATATAGCGCACACAGATTCCGCAGCGCTTTACACTCATATTGGTTCCTGTCCCCATTGGGGCTCACAATCTAAATTCACCTATCAGTATGTTTTTGGAGTGTGGGAGGAAACCGGAGTACCCCCTCTGGCACTCAAAGGGTTAATGTGCGTTTTATGGCCGTTGAGCAATGTGATACATTTATATGCACACCACACAGTCTGATCTCCTAACAAGAGGGACACAAGGGTGGGAAAGAGGGACAGAGAGATTTGGGTCTCAAAGAGGGACTGTCACTCCTACAGAGGGACACTTGGGAGGTATGAAATTACCATTGTTTTAACCCTTTGAGTTCCAGAGTGATCCACAAAGCATTACTTTGCAACACTTTGCATACCCCTCAGGCATTTAAAGGGTTCAGTAGTCATTTTAACCCCTAAAAGGTCTCAAATGCATTGCTACACAATGCACTGGAGTTCTCTTTAGAATTCAAGTGGTTAAAATGACCATTTCACCCTTTAAGTGCCAGAGAGGTAAATATCACATTTCACTGCAACACGTTGGATTCTCCTTTGGCACTCAAAGATTTAAAACAGTGGGTACTTGATGACTTTTCATGTGTCCTCTATGACGCAGTTAGTTTGCCCCAGAATTTTCACCTACTTAGTTAAAAAGGTGCAATTCTGGAGCAAAAACAACATCATATTGTTGAAACAAATATTCTACAGATTCCCATTGATTTAATTGAATTGGGCATGTTTTTTTATGAAGTAGCGATCATTAGATTTTTTTTTTATAAGATTAATTTCACAAAATGGACGTGGCTAAAATGTCCTTCATATTATGAGAAGGTTAGCTATTGTGCGTAATTCAGCAGTTAGCACGCACTTTCACACATCTGGCTTATTGTAAATGTTTTTCAGCATCAAACAAATAAGTATGTGTGCTGCATAACAATAGGCGCAATCACTAAGAGCACAGGGCTGGATTTAAATTCCAGGTGTCCCTAGGCAAGGAGCTCTAGGTAGAGTCGCCACCCAGCCGGTATTTTACCGGCAGGCCGGTAAAAAATTGGCTTCTATCCAATGTTAAGTCTATGGAGGGATTGCCATGGCCGGTATTTTTTTGAAGAAAAGGTGGCAACCCTATCTCTAGGTGCTCTTAGATACACCCATGACCACACCCCTATTTTGCACAACCCCAGTCAAGACGGTAAACAGGAATAGGAAAAGGGTTGAACTAGATGGACGCAAGTCTTTTTTCAACCTAAATTACTAACTATTTTACTATGTTACTATGTTACATCCACTGTTTTCTGCCGCAGAAAATACCCTTGGCCTATAACAAGCAAGGGGGGGGGAGCTTTAATTCCTAGCATCCCAGGCAGTAGTGGCTCTCAAATTTTTTTTGTTCAAGGCACCCCTGATATAGAGTCTGAAAATTTGTGGCACACTTAAAATTGTGTAGATCATTTGACCTGCAAGTAATGAGGATACAGATGAATTAATATACACTTCTTTTTAGGTCTCACAATCAGAAAAGCAGAAACAAACGTATTGAGCAGAAACATTTCCATAAAAATACAACTAGTGTTGCCACCCAGCCGGTATTTTACCTGCAGGCCAGTAAAAAATTGGCTTCTGTCCAATGTTAAGTCTATGGAGGGAATGCCATGGCAGGTATTTTTTTGAAGAAAAGGTGGCAACCCTAAATACAACTGAAACTCAGTATTGATATTTGATCAAAATCGTTATAGAAAACACGGGGCACCCTAAGCAGATGCCTGTGTCACAGCACCCTCATTGAGAATCACTGATCCAAAGGGTTAAATAGTAGCCTGTAAAGGAGTATAAAATTGGTTCTGGGACATTGAAATTGCTTTGTCCACACCCGTTATTCTCAATGTGGGTGTGACCAGCACAGCTGAGATGCCCCCTCAAAATTTTTAGCTGTAGACAGCTGCCTACTCTGCCTATTGGGAAATCCAGGCCTGAATAGCACATACATTTATGGCTTTCAAAAAATAGCTTATATTACACTTTCTTGTATGTCCTCCATAGGGTCACTCAGCAAGGTGCAATTCTGGAGCTAACCAATTGCACCATAGGGGACAAATGTACATCACCACTGTTCTAATTAACTCTTTGGATGCCAGAGAGGTTCACATGCTTTTTGCAATCCGTTGAGCACTCCACTGGCGCTCAGAGAGTTAAATGTTTATTTTAACCTCTTGAATGTTAGAAAAGTCTCCATTGCATTGCTTCACAAACGCATTGGTGATGTCTCTAGCATTCAAGAGGTTACAATGACAATTTAAAAAGTGGTGATACAAGGTTGGTTTGCTCCAGAATTTTACCTGTTTTGTTAACCCTTTGAGTGCTCTGGCACTGAAAGGGTTTAAAAAGGTGTAATTTTGGAGCAAACCAACTGTATCATAGGGCTGAAGTAAACACAAAGCAAGATCCCATTGATTTAAATGAACTGGACGTTTTTATGAATTAATGAACACTTGCTTTTTTTTACCGAATGTGTTTAGAGAATTGCTAACATGTCCTCCATTTTGTGAGAGGACTACCAATTGTGCCTGAATCTAAAAGGCAGTTAATACTTATTTTCATGCGCCAGGCTAACTGGACCTTTCATTTAGGTGCATGTGTTATTCAACATCAAGGAATAAGTATTAGTGTTGAGCGAGCACCCCGATGCTCGGGTGCTCGGGTGCTCTGACCGAGCACCCCCTGAGGCTCGAGTGCTCGGCCGAGCACCCGAGCCCCATTGAAATGAATGGGGCAACACCAGGCACCCCCTGCTCTGATGAGGGGAGGGTGCCTGGTCAATGCCCCCTTCATCTCCGCTATGCCCCCTTCATCTCCGAATGCCCCCTTCAGCTCCGCAATGTCCCCCTTCAGCTCCGCTATGCCCCTCTTCCACAATGTGCCCCTTCATCTCCGCTATGCCCCTCTTCCACAATGTGCCCCTTCATCTCCGCTATGCCCCTCTTCCACAATGTCCCCCTTCATCTCCTCTATGCCATAGAGGAGATGAAGGGGGACATTGTGGAAGAGGGGCATAGCGGAGATGAAGGGGCACATTGTGGAAGAGGGGCATAGCGGAGATGAAGGGGCACATTGTGGAAGACGGGCATAGCGGAGATGAAGGGGGACATTGTGGAAGAGGGGCATAGAGTCTATGCCCCTCTTCCACAATGTCCCCCTTCATCTCCGCAATGCCCCCTTCATCTCCGCAATGCCCCCGTACCTCCAGTCCCTGGTGGTCCAGCGGAGCGTCTTCGGATCTGTGCCTCTTCCGGCACAGATCCCCGCCACCCGAACATGGCGGGAGAGCACATGGCGGTACTCGACGAGTACCGCCATGTGCCGAGCAGAGCGATGCTCGAGCCGATCCGAGCATCGGCCGAGCACGCTCGCTCATCACTAATAAGTATGTTTGTTATAATCACTAATAGAGCTAAATGTATGGCTTTCATAATATAGCTAATGCACTAGTTTATTGCATATCATCCTTAGTGCCGCATTACTTTTATGGCCACAGTCTAAAGAGAACATAGACTGTGAATGACCTGATTAAATGCTAACCTTTGAGGCAGATTTAGGCCTAGAATCTATCCCAGACAGGGGCTGAACTGTTATTGAGTTCAGCCAACTTTAGGGGCAACTGAAGGCTGAAAATAGAAAGTGATTTTTTTTTTTATTTTTATCAAAGCCCTCATTCACTATATTTTGCTACTGATGGTCTGTTTTGGTAGGAAATTATTAATTTGATATTTTCGAGACATGGTAGCCATACTCATTAAACTCCTTGAAAATGGCAGACTTTCCTACCATCAATTTATTGAATATCACCTGTCTCTTCTTGCTACCAAAAGCCAATCTTTATCTAATAAGAGAACGGCAGGAAGTTTGCTTTTTTAAACTCCCTGAAAATGGCAGACTTTCCTACCATCAATGATTTATTGAATATCACCTGTCTCTTCTTGCTTCCAAAAGCCAATCTTTATCTAATAAGCGGATGGCAGGAAGTTTGATTTTTGAATTCTAAACTTTGAAAGCCAATGATACTTTTTTCTGTATTAAAGCGTGCCTTTAGTTTACACAACCTACTGATGGGCTGTTTTGGTAGGAAATTATTAATTTGATATTTTCGAGACTTTACATGGTAGCCATACTCATTAAACTCCTTGAAAGTGGCAGACTTTCCTACCATCAATGATTTATTGACTATCACCTGTCTCTTCTTGCTACCAAAAGCCAGTCTTTATCTAATAAGCGGACGGCAGGAAGTTTGCTTTTTGAATTCTAAACTTTGAAAGCCAATGATACATTTTTCTGTATCAAAGCGTGCTTTTAGTTTACACAACCTCGTGTCATACAACAGGTTTCTTTAGACCTGAATACATAGTAAACGACCCTTTTTGTTAGCGGACTGACACAGTATGAAATTGAAAGCACTAGCAGGAGACTAACCTACAGATCAGTTTCAAACAAAAGCAGTAAAAAAAACAACTGTTGTTTGAAGGACACCTACCTAGGAAAGTCTTTCTGATAAACGAACAAGTCACTTATTCATAAGATATATTTCCCCATTAATGTACAAAAGGGTTCTGGGAACTTGGAAGTATTAATCAAAAGCTTGTATAAAAAGGAATTATTTTAGCTTCTTTTTGAAAATGTCTAAAGTGGGGGAGTCTCTGATCATGATTTACTAAGTATCCTATTGATTGCTCTTGAGTTGTGATGGTCTAAAACAGGGCTGTCCAAGTTCAGTCCTCAAGCGCCCCCAACAGGCCAGGATTTCAGGATTTCCCTAATAAAGCACAAGTGAGTTAATCAATGGCTCCTTCATTTTGATTGACTCACCTGTGGTAAATCAGGGAAATCCTTAACCCTTTGAGTGCCAGAGGGGTATGCAACGCATTGCTCTGCAATGCGTTGCGAACCTCCCTGGCACTCAATGGCTTAAACCCTTGCCTTTTGGTGGCCCTTGAGGACTGAAATTGGACAGTCCTGGTCTAAAACAACTATCTTCTTTTTGAGTAACCCATTTGTTTGCTGGTCATAGATTTATTTCAGCATTCACTTATTCTTCATATTTACTTAGAGTTACTCTAATAAGAAAAACCCTTAATATATATATATATATATATATATATATATATATATATATATATATATATATATATATATATAATGAGGTCAAGGCTAAAGTTTAAGTCCAGCCACCTTGTTACATTTTACACTATAACAATAAGGAACAGCACTGAAGTAATATATTGATACATTTCTTTTATCATGACACCACCAGAATTTATGGCTTTGGACATTCCTTTCCTCTACATCAAAGCCTGTTATTTGTTAACGTTCTCACTCATCCCTTCTACTTGTAGCCTGTACTTCAAAAGCTGGTCCTACAAGAGTCTCTTAGAACACCAAAATCCATCAAACATATTACAGAATGTCTCCCCCAGCACAGATCCCGCTGCCCCTGTTCCTCCTGGAGCTGTTGAAACACTAGACATTTTTCAGTCGGACAAGTTCAAATAAACGACCAGGGATGAGGGCCTGTTTTTCATTAAGAGCTGCACTAGGTTTCCTTCCCGTGCTAGACATATTTTGTCAGTCAGAAGATGGGTGGTTTTACAAACAGATGGAGAATGGCGGTGTAAGTGAGCAGATTGGACTTACTTAATTTTATTAGAGAAGAAAAATAATAATAATGAGGGCAAGAAAGGGGGGTGTGGGTAATTACAATAAAAAGGTCAAACGGTCATGACTGGCTTCAACAAGAGCTGTTAGAAAATCTACAAATTACTTGGTCTTGCAGATAAGACATGCTGCAATATGAATATATTCTTCACAGAACAGCATACTGAGTTTAATAGTGTAGTGCAAGGGAATAATATACAGTATGAACTGCAGCATAAGAAAAAATATAACAATTTCCCCAGTGTTTTTTTTAACCCTTTGAGTGCCAGAGTGGCAAAGCAATGCGTTGTGTACCCCTCTGGCACTCGAAAGGTTAACACAGTGATATTATCGTTCACATGAACTGAGCCTTAGACAAGGAAAGGCAACCTTTGTCTCTCCAGTTGTTGGTGACTAGAACTCCCATCATTCCTAACCAATGGCTATTTGGGGATGATAGAAGTTGTAGTCCCAGATGTATGGAGAGTCAAAGTTTGCCTACCTCTAATCTAACATGTCTGTTTAACCATTTGAGAACCAGAGGGGTACGCAACACATTGTTTTGTATTGCATTGCATACCTCTCTGGCACTCAAAGGGTTAATCTTTTCATTACATGCGTAACTCTACAAATCATGAATGAGAGGTAAGGCCATGCTCAAATAACATTGCTACCACCTGAAAGGGGCTGACATGTTCAAACTACACCCTAGAAATATAGGGTTCTTAATTTGTTTAACAGAAGGACTTACCTAAGGAGGTATCTTTCCTCTAGCAGTCAGTTATAACAATATACTTTTTGTATTTGACCTCTATTCTAATCTAGTTTCAGTTTACAATGTGATAAAGACAACTGGCTCTTAAAAACCATTCAGGTCTATTGAAGGCTATTGTTTGTTGTGAGGAAATCATTTCATACAGAACATTTCAGCAACAATGTGGTTTTATATATATATATATATATATATATATATATATATATATATATATATATATATACAGGGGACGTGTACCAGTTATTAATAGCATTGTTTATAATATTCTATATTTAATGTGTGCCACTATCTGCCTTATTTGGCTACAATTGTGTATATATATATATATATATATATATATATATATAAATTTACCTGTGCTATTTTCAGACTGTTGGGGAAGCAATTTCCTTTACACCCCCCATCTTTTTGAGTGGGCCCCAGGCATAGGGGAAGCCCACCCAGACTGAAAGGGCCAATGAGGGCATACCAGGTTTTGGGGTTGGTAGTTTCCACATCTTCCTTTCTGACATGTTGCGCAGAATGGGAATTGCCAGGGATGAATAGGCGGGAGGGAGGAGTTTATATGGGGGTTTAGTTAGGGCAGAGGTGATAGGTGATAACACTTCCTTTTCAGCCGGACTGCACAAGAGAAGCAGCATTCCTCCCTCCCCTAGTGTGCTTTGCTTGTATCTACCCCCCCCCCCGTTTCTCTTTTGTTATATTTCTTGTGATGTTATTGTCCTTTAGCGCTTTAAGTAGGGTGTATTTTTTATTATTAGGTAGGTTATAGTTGTGAGTACTAGCGCTAGTGAAGTTAGCACAGAATATGTTAATTTAAAAAAAAAGGAAATCTTGTTGTGTACCAGTGGTCATGTTGTTATGTTACTGGTTCATTTTAATAAATTGTCGTGGTTTGGCTGGTTACAATTCTTCCCATGATGCCAGCCTCAGTACTTGCTGGGTAACATGCTCACTGCTGACAGGCATTGGTTAACGCGTTCCCAGTTGGGATACAGCTCAGGCACTGACACGGGCTAGGGTGAGATTCATGATATGATCTGGTTTTTGAGCTGTTTACTTGCATCTGGGGATGAATACTGTCCAGCCACGGCCATTTACCTCCAAGTGGTCTTGTGTTTTATTCATGGGGATGTGGGGTTGGGGACAAGATAGAGCATCCTCCAGTCATGCTGAGTCTATGACCAGGTTCAATGCTTGGTACTGGCTGAGGGGTGTAATGCTTTAGGTCTCATGCTTAAAGGGATAGTAATTAGTGTTGAGCGAGCATGCTCGGCCGATGCTCGGATCGGCTCGAGCATCGCTCTGCTCGGCACATGGCGGTACTCGTACGAGTACCGCATGTGCTCGCCCGCCATGTTCGGGTCTCCTCCCCGCACGTTTTGCGGCTGCTGCGCAGCCAATAAACGTGCAGGGAGGCTCTGACATCAGTGTAATGCCAGCAGCCATGTTGGCTGCTGGCATTACACTGATTGGCTAGCCAGAACCCGTGGTCGGGTGCTGTATAGCACCTGACCAGCGAGTTCGGCTCAGTCTTAGCCAGGGAGAGATGAGGATAGGAAGGGAAAGTCAGTGTAGGGAGAAAGAAAGCAAATTTGTGAAAAAAAAAGAACCAAAAGTCCTTTTTAGGACTACTGTGTGTGGGGGCAGCAGTTTATTTTGTGTGGGGGGAAAAAAACAAAAAAAAAAAAATTTCATATATTCTGTTTAGTGTGCAAAGTTGCAGATTAGAGCACATTCTGTTTAGTGTGCAAAGTTGCAGATTAGAGCACATTCTGTTTAGTGTGCAAAGTTGCAGATTAGAGCACATTCTGTTTAGTGTGCAAAGTTGCAGATTAGAGCACATTCTGTTTAGTGTGCAAAGTTGCAGATTAGAGCACATTCTGTTAAGTCTTCAAACTCAAATATCAAAGTCACATATTCCATTCAGTGTGCTTCGCCGCAGTTTAGCAGCCTATTCTGTGTACTCTGCACAGTTGCAGAATAGGAAGAAATACTGTTAAGTCTTCAAACTCAAATATCAAAGTCACATATTCCATTCAGTGTGCTTCGCCGCAGTTTAGCAGCATATTCTGTGTACTGTGCAGAGTTGCAGAATAGGAAGAAATACTGTAAAGTCTTCAAACTAAAATATCAAAGTCACATATTCCATTCAGTGTGCGTCACCGCAGTTTAGCAGCATATTCTGTGTACTGTGCACAGTTGCAGAATAGGAAGAAATACTGTTAAGTCTTCAAACTAAAATATCAAAGTCACATATTCCATTCAGTGTGCTTCGCCGCAGTTTAGCAGCATATTCTGTGTACTCTGCACAGTTGCAGAATAGGAAGAAATACTGTTAAGTCTTCAAACTAAAATATCAAAGTCACATATTCCATTCAGTGTGCTTCGCCGCAGTTTAGCAGCCTATTCTGTGTACTCTGCACAGTTGCAGAATAGGAAGAAATACTGTTAAGTCTTCAAACTCAAATATCAAAGTCACATATTCCATTCAGTGTGCTTCGCCGCAGTTTAGCAGCATATTCTGTGTACTCTGCACAGTTGCAGAATAGGAAGAAATACTGTTAAGTCTTCAAACTAAAATATCAAAGTCACATATTCCATTCAGTGTGCGTCACCGCAGTTTAGCAGCATATTCTGTGTACTGTGCACAGTTGCAGAATAGGAAGAAATACTGTTAAGTCTTCAAACTAAAATATCAAAGTCACATATTCCATTCAGTGTGCTTCGCCGCAGTTTAGCAGCATATTCTGTGTACTCTGCACAGTTGCAGAATAGGAAGAAATACTGTTAAGTCTTCAAACTAAAATATCAAAGTCACATATTCCATTCAGTGTGCTTCGCCGCAGTTTAGCAGCCTATTCTGTGTACTCTGCACAGTTGCAGAATAGGAAGAAATACTGTTAAGTCTTCAAACTCAAATATCAAAGTCACATATTCCATTCAGTGTGCTTCGCCGCAGTTTAGCAGCATATTCTGTGTACTCTGCACAGTTGCAGAATAGGAAGAAATACTGTTAAGTCTTCAAACTAAAATATCAAAGTCACATATTCCATTCAGTGTGCGTCACCGCAGTTTAGCAGCATATTCTGTGTACTGTGCACAGTTGCAGAATAGGAAGAAATACTGTTAAGTCTTCAAACTAAAATATCAAAGTCACATATTCCATTCAGTGTGCTTCGCCGCAGTTTAGCAGCATATTCTGTGTACTCTGCACAGTTGCAGAATAGGAAGAAATACTGTTAAGTCTTCAAACTAAAATATCAAAGTCACATATTCCATTCAGTGTGCTTCGCCGCAGTTTAGCAGCCTATTCTGTGTACTCTGCACAGTTGCAGAATAGGAAGAAATACTGTTAAGTCTTCAAACACAAATATCAAAGTCACATATTCCATTCAGTGTGCTTCGCCGCAGTTTAGCAGCATATTCTGTGTACTCTGCACAGTTGCAGAATAGGAAGAAATACTGTTAAGTCTTCAAACTAAAATATCAAAGTCACATATTCCATTCAGTGTGCGTCACCGCAGTTTAGCAGCATATTCTGTGTACTGTGCACAGTTGCAGAATAGGAAGAAATACTGTTAAGTCTTCAAACTAAAATATCAAAGTCACATATTCCATTCAGTGTGCTTCGCCGCAGTTTAGCAGCATATTCTGTGTACTCTGCACAGTTGCAGAATAGGAAGAAATACTGTTAAGTCTTCAAACTAAAATATCAAAGTCACATATTCCATTCAGTGTGCTTCGCCGCAGTTTAGCAGCCTATTCTGTGTACTCTGCACAGTTGCAGAATAGGAAGAAATACTGTTAAGTCTTCAAACTCAAATATCAAAGTCACATATTCCATTCAGTGTGCTTCGCCGCAGTTTAGCAGCCTATTCTGTGTACTGTGCACAGTTGCAGAATAGGAAGAAATACTGTTAAGTCTTCAAACTAAAATATCAAAGTCACATATTCCATTCAGTGTGCGTCACCGCAGTTTAGCAGCATATTCTGTGTACTGTGCACAGTTGCAGAATAGGAAGAAATACTGTTAAGTCTTCAAACTAAAATAT
Organism: Rhinophrynus dorsalis; assembly: GCA_037306005.1. Lineage (NCBI taxonomy): Eukaryota > Metazoa > Chordata > Amphibia > Anura > Rhinophrynidae > Rhinophrynus > Rhinophrynus dorsalis. The sequence goes on along the minus strand of CM074721.1, from coordinate 70,750,750 downwards.
CAAAGTCACATATTCCATTCAGTGTGCGTCACCGCAGTTTAGCAGCATATTCTGTGTACTGTGCACAGTTGCAGAATAGGAAGAAATACTGTTAAGTCTTCAAACTAAAATATCAAAGTCACATATTCCATTCAGTGTGCTTCGCCGCAGTTTAGCAGCCTATTCTGTGTACTCTGCACAGTTGCAGAATAGGAAGAAATACTGTTAAGTCTTCAAACTCAAATATCAAAGTCACATATTCCATTCAGTGTGCGTCACCGCAGTTTAGCAGCATATTCTGTGTACTGTGCACAGTTGCAGAATAGGAAGAAATACTGTTAAGTCTTCAAACTAAAATATCAAAGTCACATATTCCATTCAGTGTGCTTCGCCGCAGTTTAGCAGCCTATTCTGTGTACTCTGCACAGTTGCAGAATAGGAAGAAATACTGTTAAGTCTTCAAACTCAAATATCAAAGTCACATATTCCATTCAGTGTGCGTCACCGCAGTTTAGCAGCCTATTCTGTGTACTGTGCACAGTTGCAGAATAGGAAGAAATACTGTTAAGTCTTCAAACTAAAATTTCAAAGTCACATATTCCATTCAGTGTGCGTCACCGCAGTTTAGCAGCATATTCTGTGTACTGTGCACATTTGCAGAATAGGAAGAAATACTGTTAAGTCTTCAAACTAAAATATCAAAGTCACATATTCCATTCAGTGTGCGTCACCGCAGTTTAGCAGCATATTCTGTGTACTGTGCACAGTTGCAGAATAGGAAGAAATACTGTTAAGTCTTCAAACTCAAATATCAAAGTCACATATTCCATTCAGTGTGCTTCGCCGCAGTTTAGCAGCATATTCTGTGTACTCTGCACAGTTGCAGAATAGGAAGAAATACTGTTAAGTCTTCAAACTAAAATATCAAAGTCACATTTTCCATTCAGTGTGCGTCACCGCAGTTTAGCAGCCTATTCTGTGTACTGTGCACAGTTGCTGAATAGGAAGAAATACTGTTAAGTCTTCAAACTAAAATATCAAAGTCACATATTCCATTCAGTGTGCTTCGCCGCAGTTTAGCAGCATATTCTGTGTACTCTGCACAGTTGCAGAATAGGAAGAAATACTGTTAAGTCTTCAAACTAAAATATCAAAGTCACATATTCCATTCAGTGTGCTTCGCCGCAGTTTAGCAGCCTATTCTGTGTACTCTGCACAGTTGCAGAATAGGAAGAAATACTGTTAAGTCTTCAAACTCAAATATCAAAGTCACATATTCCGTGTAAGATGAAGAAGGCGGGTAAAAAGGGACGGGGAAGTGGACGTGATCCTGATAGTTCAGGGCGCGGGTCAGGACGCGGAGAAACTGTGCCTGGTGCCAGAGCACAAGAAAGAAAGACATCCACCATACCTAGCTTCATGTCTCATTTTACAGGGCGTCGCAGGACATCACTCTCGAGGTCCGACCACTGCGAACAGGTGGTCGGTTGGATGTCAGCTGATACTGCTTCCAGTCGGTTAAGCACCACCCTGTCTTCCACCAAGTCCACTCTCAGTAGCCAAGAGTCTGGTCAACATAATCCTCACTCTGATCATCCTTCCTCCCACCATAGACGGTCTGGTCAAAGAAGTGATCCCACACTGGGATATAGTGAGGAGCTCGTCTCATCACCAATCCTTCATTTGACCCTCTCTCCAAGCACGCTTGCAGAGGAACATGACATCTTATGCCCTGATTCACAACCTCTAGAGGGTACCCAATCACAAGAAGATGACAGATGTGAACGGCATTTAAGGTCAAATGAAGTAGTGGATGATGATGATGATGATGAGACACAGTTGCCATTAAATCAACCACTATTACTGTCTCAAGACCTTGTTGAGGAGGATGTTATACAGTTGTCAATGACTGAGTATGTGGTGGGATCAAGACATGAGGAGGATGATCAGAGTGAGGAAGTGGAGGAGGACTTGGTGGACGATGAGGTGACTGACCCCACCTGGGAAGGTGTAGAGCCGAGCGATGACAGCAGTCCTGAGGGTGAGCCATCTGCAGCACCGCAACAGGCTGGAAGAGGCAGTGGTGTGGCTACAGAAAGAAGGCGGACCGCACCAAACCGGCCCGCAAATGTTCCACGGAGCACCCCCTTGCGTAAATCTCCCTTGCCAAGGGGTAGGTGTTCCGCGGTATGGCGTTTTTTTAAGGAAAGTGCGGACGACAAAAGAATTGTAGTTTGCAACCTGTGCCACACCAGAATGAGCCGAGGCATGAACACTAGAAACCTCACCACCACCAGCATGATCCGACACATGGCATCCAAGCACCGTAATAAGTGGGAGGAACGCCTGGATCGCCCATCTGTGTCTGCAGGCCACACCACTGCCTCCTCTTCCCCTGTTTTCGGTGCCGGCCAATCGCCTGTCGAAGGCGCAGGCCCGCATACCTCCCGCCCTGCACCTGTACCATCTGAAGCACCATCAGCGACCACATCCACTTCCCTGTCCCAGCACAGCGTCCAAATGTCGTTACCCCAGGCATTTGAGCGCAAGCGAAAATACCCAGCCACCCACCCACAGGCCATAGCACTAACCTCACACCTTTCCAAATTACTGGCCATCGAAATGCTGCCATTTAGGCTTGTGGACACTGAGTCCTTCCGCAGCCTGATGGCAGCAGCTGTCCCTCGGTACGCGGTCCCCAGCCGCCACTACTTTTCCCGGTGTGCCATCCCCGCATTACACCACCATCTGTCCCGTAACATCACCCGTGCCCTGACCAACGCAGTTACTGGGAAGGTCCACTTAACGACTGACACATGGACAAGTGCTTGTGGCCAGGGACGCTACATTTCCCTGACGGCACACTGGGTGAATGTCGTGGAGGCTGGGAGTGACTCGGACCCTGGGATGGCACGGGTGCTACCCACGCCGAGGATTGCGGGCCCTACCTCCATCAGGGTTTCCGCCAGCACCTACGTTATTGGCTCCTCCTCCTCCGTTTCCACCTCCGAATTCTCTACACGCAGCGCCACTCCCCCATCAGCCAGTAGCTGGAAGCAGTGTAGCACTGCAGTGGGGAAGCGTCAACAGGCCGTGCTGAAGCTGATCTGCCTTGGGGACAAACAGCACACGGCCTCAGAGCTGTTGCAGGGGATTAGTCACCAGACCGAGCAGTGGCTCTCGCCACTCAACCTGCAACCAGGCATGGTTGTGTGTGATAATGGGCGTAACTTGGTGGCGGCTTTGGAGCTCGGCAAGCTCACACACGTACCATGCCTAGCGCATGTATTTAATTTAGTGGTTCAGCGATTTCTAAAAACCTACCCCAATGTGCATGATCTCTTGACCAAGGTGCGCCGCGTGTGTGCACATTTCCGTAAGTCATCTACAGCTTCGGCCGGCCTGTTGAAGCTGCAGCAGCGCTTACAATTGCCAGCTCACCGGCTGCTGTGTGATGTGAGCACGCGCTGGAACTCCACCTTCCACATGTTGGCCCGGCTTTGTGAGCAGCAGAGGGCAGTAGTGGAGTACCAGCTGTTACACGGTCGTCGCCTCTCCGTTCAACTTCCTGTAATCAGAAGTGAGGAGTGGGAATGGATGTCAGACCTCTGTGAGGTTTTACGCAATTTTGAGGAATCGACACAGATGGTGAGCGGCGATAACGCTATTATCAGTGTAACCATCCCACTTCTGTGTCTACTGAAACGCTCGCTGCTCACAATTAAAACTGACGCTTTGCATGTGGAAGAGGTGGAAATGCGGGAGGAAGAGCTTACACAAGGTGATAGCCAGAGCACCCTCACTTCGTCTTCTCAGCGACAATTGGAGGAGGCGGAGGAGGAGGAGGAGGAGGAGGAAGACACGGTTGCCTCCGCTACAGAGGGTAGCCATGGAACTTTAGTTCCATCTCTTAAGCGTGGGTGGGCAGAAGAGGAGGGAGAGGATGAGGAGATTGAGAGTCATCCTCCTGGTGAGGACAGCGAAATCTTGACTGTTGGTACTCTGGCACACATGGCTGACTTTATGTTAGGCTGCCTTTCCCGTGACCCACGCGTTATACGCATTTTAGACAACACGGATTACTGGGTGTTCACCCTTCTGGACCCCCGCTACAAAGAGAATTTCTCATCTCTCATTCCTCCGGTGGAGAGGACAAGCAAAATGGTGCAATACCAGAAGGTTCTTGTTGAAAAATTGCTCCAAAATTTTCCATCTGACAACGCTGGCGGCAGAGTACGTGCTACCTTGGCCAACCGAGAAGGGGAGAAAAGGGGAGCACACAGCAGTTCCGAGAAAGGCAGGGCAACACTCTCCAAGGCGTGGGACACCTTCATGACACCCCGCCAGCACCCTCACCCTGATGCGCAGCCTAGTGTCACAAGGAGGGAAAAGTTTTGGAAGATGGTGAAGGAGTACGTAGCAGACCGTGTCAGCGTCCTCAATGATCCCTCTGTGCCTTACAACTACTGGGTGTCCAAGCTGGACACGTGGTATGAACTGGCACTCTACGCCTTGGAGGTGCTGGCCTGCCCTGCCGCCAGCGTTCTGTCTGAGCGGGTATTTAGTGCTGCTGGTGGCATCATAACAGATAAGCGTATCCGCCTTTCCACCGAAAATGCTGATAGGTTGACACTTATAAAAATGAACAAGGCCTGGATTTCCCCTGACTTCTCCACTCCACTGGAGGAAAGCCCCGGGGGAACATAAACTCACTTTATATATGTTATTTACAATGATGGGAATACTCTGTATTCCCATTCACCCCTTCCACCCAAAAAACGGGTATATGGTTGACTCTTAATCTTCTCATCCTCCTCCTCCTCTTCCATATGCCCTGGGATATAATTTTTATATAGGGCCAGCTCACCAGCGGGCCCTGTGATATAATTTTTATATAGGGCCAGCTCACCAGCGGACCCTGTGATATAATTTTTATATAGGGCCAGCTCACCAGCGGGCCCTGTTTGACAATTTTTATATAGGTCAGCTAACCAGCGGGCCTTCTCATATAATGTTTTATTGGGTCAGCTCTCTAGCGGGCCCTCTCATATAATGTTTTATAGCGTCAGCTCACTAGCGGGCCTTCGCATATAATGTTTAGGATGGTCAGCTCCGCATCAGACCCTCACCCATAATGTTTTAGATGGTCGGCTCAGCGCACGTTTCCCTCTTAATCATGGCCCCAGTTCAGAAAAATCGAGGAAATTTTTGGGAGAATTTGCCTCTGCGCACGTTTCCCTCTTAATCATGGCCTCACTTCAGAAAAACCGATGAAATTTTTTGCAGAATTTGCAGATGATATACAAGTAAATATACAGCAAATACTGTTTGGTAACAATTTTTCGCCTAAAGTCGTTTTTATTTTCCTTTTTGTGTGTTTTACGGTCAGTCTGTAAAAATGGCGTACTACGGGCGAAAGATCGTTCCCAGCAGCGATGTTGGAGTCCAAGATGCATCCAGACATCCTCCCTATGCTGTCCCTGAACCATTTCTGTGGTGTTTCCATCATTTTCTGCCCTTTTCCTATGGACCAGGCACCCTCCCCTCATCAGAGCAGGGGGTGCCTGGTGTAATGCTCGAGTCCTCCCATTGACTTCAATGGGGCTCGGGTGCTCGGCCGAGCACTCGAGCCTCCGGGGGCGCTCGGTCAGAGCACCCGAACACCCAAGCATTGGGGTGCTCGCTCATCACTAATAGTAATACTTCAAAATTACTAATCCTTATTTTGTAGCCCTTAAAACAAGAACAAAAATGTGCCCAGTGGCATCTCTCAAACTCTTATGGTTTGAGAGATAACCGCTTAGAAATTATCTCCCCTGCCTGACATCAGCGTTCTAGCTGACAGCTGGGGAATCCGCTCCTGGGACCAGCCGGCGGCTGTGCATCAGAGCCGAGATCGAGTTAATGAAAAAGAAATCCTTCACTGAAAAGGTCTTCTGCGTGTGTTTGGTTTGCAAGCACACATAGAAGGCCGTTTAAGTGAAGGATTTCTTTTTCATTAACACTTTATATATATGTGATAGTAACAATAGGCCCGTTGTATTTTCTATTTATAAATCAAAATATTTCATTATTAAACTATTTAATCTGTAAAAAGATGGATTCATATGCTACTGAATATGGCAATTGTGTGTCTTTGTTTTAAATGGAACCAAAGGTTAGTAAGAAAGGTGCCTTTGGGAGTGATAATGATCTAATTAAAAACATGTTTCTTAGGTTAAATACCAGTTATAAAAGAGTCAAGATGAAATATATCTACACAATTTAAATTACTTTACTCCATGGAAGGGATTCTCCTGTATTTACCCACCTAATGTAATAAAATTTTCCTTATCAATCTTTTAGGAATATGGGGGGGGGGCATGTATTAACAGTTTTAAAAATTAAGAGTTTATAGGTGTAATTCAGTAAGTTAAACGTGTGCAATTTTGGAGCACACTAACAGCAACATAGGGAAGAAATAAAGATTCACGTTGTTTTAAGGGGGGGGGGGGGTTCAACCCCTTGCACTCCAGATAGATCTCCAATGCATTGCTTCACAACGCGTTGGAGACCTCTCAAGCATGCAACCAGTTGGGAATTTTCAGTACTCCTCTATGTTGAAGACTTTTTGCTCCAGAATTACATACATTTCTTTTAATGAATTGCACACTGAGTAGAGAAGTTCTAAAGGGATAGTAATGTTTACAAAATCAAGCCGCTCAAATTGTTTGTTATAATGAATAGTCCTGATGTGTGAGGCTCTCAAAGTTAAAGGGATAGTAATGTTTCAAAATAAAAGCAGCTCCAATTAATCTTCATAGTATTTGGGCCATGGAGAGTGTTATTTCAGTACTGTCAGAGCTGTAGTTCAGAGTAATTGAATGAAAAAGTATCCCCCTCTCGTCCCTTTTACTGATGTAGCACTGCTCACCTCAGAGCAGCAAGACTGTCAGATGGATCACAGAGAGGGACAATTTTCATTGAACATAAGGAAAAACCTGAAAAACCTGTCAAGGGGGGCAGGGTTTTCCTTATGCTCACAGTAAGAAGACTGTCTCTTGCTGCGACCTGTCTGGTCAAGAGACCAGATTCTACATCTGACGGGAGGAGGCTTAGACTAGGTAAAAGGGGGCAGAAGGGGGGATACTTTATCATTCAATTACTCTTGAACTACAACAGTATTGAAATAACACTCTATATGGACCAAATTCTATGAAGATTAATTGGAGCTGCTGTTTTTGTGAAACATTAATATCCCTTTAATAACTCAATAGTTATGCAGTAATCCTATGATGAATTTTCCACCTCCTGCCCCTTTTCCCATTCGGATCTGAGAGCAGATGACAATGAGGGACAATCTTCAGTCAGTATCAGGAAAAACCTGCCCTCCTTCATCAAGGCAAGATTGTCTCTCATTGTGATCTGACCAGGCTTTAGATCTGAGGGGAGATTGCTTCTGAACAGGAAAAGGGGAGGGCTAAAATTCATAATATGATTACTGCATAACTGTCAACATATGAACTTTGAGAGCCTCACACATCAAGACTATTTAATATAACAAACAATCTGAGCTGCTTGTTTTTGTAAACATTACTATCCCTTTAAGGGATACTTATGTTACAACCTACATTTTAACCCTTATATAAAGTCCTCATTAGCATCTAAGGGGTTCAAATGATTTATCGTTATGCATTTTAAAGGAGCAGTAAAACCTTATTATGAAACAATATATATTGTAGGACTTTTACTGCTGAGTGAAACAAGGGTATTCCAACAGCTGAGAGATGCTTCAATCAGAAGATATTACAGTTTTTGGCATCTCCTTGAGCATCGTAAGGTTGTACAAGGTGTTGTGAAGCAGTGTTGCACCCTATTGCTCATAAAAGGTTAATTAATTAACTTGCTAGCAACATCGCCACCTAGTGAACAGAAGACAAAATTGCATTATTATATTACTGCCTTTAGCAGAGCTAAAGTTAAAGGGATAGTAACACTTCGTTTTAACTTTATTTTATTTTGTAGGCATTAAAAAAACATGAAGAATGATATAAGTCTTATCTCTCAAACCTTTATGGTTTATGAGATATTCACAAGCAAAGTTCCCCTCCCCGCCCCTTTTACCTAGTGTAAGCCATCTCTTCTCAGATGTGAGTCTGGTTGTATGACAGTACAGATAACAGAAGGGGACAATTTTCTTTGTATGAAAACAATGAAAGCCCTTCCCCCCTTGACAAGTTTATCAGCTTTTTCCATTATCTTAATTGAAGATTGTCCCTCTCTGCAGTCTACCTGGGCATCTCCCTTCTGATATGGTTGAACAGGGGGGGGATACTTTGTTTGTGAATATCTCTTAAACCATAAAGGTTTCAGAGATAAGACTTATATCATTCTTCATGTTTTTTTAATGCCTACAAAATAAAATAAAGTTAAAATGAAGTATTACTATCCCTTTAAAGGGATAGTAATACTTCATTTTATCTTTATTTTATTTTGTAGGAATTAAAAAAACATGAAGAACGATATAAGTCTTATCTCTCAAACCTTTATGGTTTGAGAGATATTCACAAGCAAACTTTCCCCTCCTGCCCCTTTTACCTAGTGTAAGCCATCTCTTCTCAGATGTGAATCTGGTTGTAAGACCAGACAGATAACAGAAGGGGATAATCTTCTTCAGATGAGAACAATGAAAGCCCTGCCCCCCTTGACAAATTTTTCAGGTTTTTCCCTTATCTTAACTGAAGATTGTCCCTCTCTGCAGTCTACCTGGGCACCTCCCTTCTGATCTGGCTGAACAGTGTTACATCAGTAAAAGGGGCGGGAGGGGATACTTTGTCATTGAATTACTCTTGAACTACAACTCTGACAGAATTGAAATAATACTCTCCAAAGTCCAAATACTATGATGATTAATTAGAGCTGCTTTTATTATGAAACATTACTATCCCTTTAAAGGGTTAGTAATGTCCAAAATAAAGTTTATTCTGTATGGTAGATTTTACAAAAATAAAGTATTCAGAGAAAATCCTATCTCTCAAAATTGTACAGTTTGAGAGATATCCTCCGCTAAAGTTCCCCCTTCCCTTCTACTGACGTCAGCGCTCTGCTGACAGCAGGAGAGTCCTGGTCTGTGGATCAGCTGGTGGCTCTGCAGCACAGCCAAAATCACGTTATTGGAAAATAATTACTTCATTGGAATGGTCTACAAAGTGTGCCTGGTTTGCAAGCACACTTTGTAGACTGTTCCAATGAAGTAATTATTTTCCAGTATCGCCATTTCGGCTCTGCTGAAGAGCCTCCTCGTGTCGGCCACCAACAGTAGAAGTGGAAGTTTAGCAGAGGATATCTCTCAAACCGTAAAGGTTTGAGGGATAGGACTTTCGCCAAATACTTTATTTTTTGTAAAATCTACCATTTAATATAAACTTTATTTTGGTGATTACTAACCCTTTAACCACAGACAGCATTTATCTGCTCTGGGAGTACCATTGCTTTACTCAGTAGTGCAATGATGTTCTCCATCACCATCAGAGAGGTAAATATAAGGCTATGTATTATGAGAGTTTATTTGAAACACATTTAGTCCCTTAATTATTGATGTGGCCACACTAATTGCTTTGCAATGCACTGCATACCATATTAATCTCAGGTGCAGGTGGATGGAGGGTGTTTGGTCTGATGAGGCTCAAACCTCAAATGGTGTAATTGTGGGTCAGTTAAGGATTTGGAAAGGCTCAGTCAAGGTAAAAAAAAAAGCCCAGAACTGCTCTATGCAGCCCAAAAAAGGCAACTGTCAGACATTTGGGAGAAGTTAGAAAATGGATCCCCTTCTCTTGGAATGTAACTCGGGAATGTATGGCTCTTAATAAAATTCACAGTCCTCATAACCCATTGTGTTGGATTTTTAAGCCCAATACAGTTCTGTGGGAACCCATATTGTGCAGGACAGGAAACTGTCCTGCAAGATGTAACACAGATACACTAGGGGAGCATTAGGGGTCATTCAGACCCCCATTCTGCTACACTGTTATTTTGTTGCAGCTCACAATGTGGCCTGAACTTAAAGTGGAACTACCACCACTAAAAAAACTTGAGCTCCAATAATTCCCCATCTGGCGACTAGCTGCTCAGTAGCGCTAATCGCCAGAATTATTACATTGTTAAATAGAATTATCCATTGTTCCCGGGCTGACAGGCAGGATGGAGCGCAGGCATCTTTCCATAGTGACGTCTGCACGCCTGCGCTGTCAGTCCCAGTCTGCTCTAGGAGGCATTGCTAGGAGCCATTCGGCTCCAAATGGGACTGATAGCGCAGGCATGCAGACATCACTATGGAAAGATGTCTGTGCTCTGTCCTGCCTGTCAGCCCGGGAACAATGGATAACTCTATTTAACAAGGTAATAATTCTGGCGACTAGCGCTACTGAGCAGCTAGTTGCCAGATGGGGAATTATTGGAGCTTAAGTTTTTTAGCTGTGGTAGTTCCGCTTTAATAAGCAAGTCTACTACTATGGGAGCAGATCGGCTGATAGGAGAACTGTATACTAATAATTGCCCTTTAAAATAACTGCCCCTTTAATGTTAAACAGAATCCTAAAAATTGAGTTAAAGAGTCCCTTTTAATGCAGCAGCAAGTGGAATCACAAATATTGTGTGCATGTCTTCAGATCTCTCACCTTGGATACTCAAAATGCCCAGAGGCCATGTACTGATGTTAGATGATCTTTGAATAAGTAATGTACATTGACACTAACAAGGTGAGGCAGCTGATAAAGATGATTCCTGTTTTGCATTTCTGATTAATCTTTGCCTTTCTTTACTTCTGCCTTGACATGTTGCTCAGTCTCAGATGCCAAGGAACTCCTTTTTTGGTTGGAGGAGTTGGGGGCAAATAAATCTAACAAACCCCTGCAGATCCATCAAGCAACAGCTTAGATCAGGAGTGGGCAACATGCAGTCCTCTGGCTCTTGATGGACTACAGCTTCCATCATCCTCAGCAAGCCATTGGCTGACTGTGGATGATAGAAGGTGTAGTCCAACAACAGTAGAGATTGCAGGCTGCCTAAATCTGGATTAAAAGGAACATTGGTTTTGAGAGGGATATAAAGTTGTTGGAGCCATAAACTTAGCATTCCTTTCTGCTGCCGTAACCGGTGTCATTTTCATCAAGACCATAATCATGAATGATCATGGCATGGAGGTAGTGTCAACCACTGCTGTGTGTTTTTTAAAGGAGCATTAAATGTGTTATGAGTAGAGCTTTTCCTGTTGAGTAAAACAAGGGTACTCCCACCTCTACGAAATGCATGTTTCCAGACTTATTCCAGTTTAAACTCTTATATTTTTTTAAGTTAAAAGTGCCCTCTAGTGGTCAGATTCCAACTTGTTGTTCTGTTACATTCTATTTGAGAGGAAAGTCTCTGACAAACAACTCTCCATAGAATGTGACAGAAACTGCTCAGGAAGTAAAATCACTGATAATCTGAACTATTATAACTTTTGAATAAAACAACCAACAGCGGTGGAAGTACACTTGTTTTACTTGGCAGGAAAAGCTCAATAACATACAGGTTTTCATAAAGCTAACCGTTCCTTTAAAGGTTCTGGACACAATCAAAGACTTCTTGCAACTGAAGGATGCCACTGATTGCTGCAAATGAACGTTTGAATTGCCATTTTCTGTTTTGATCATTTATTTGTGAACATGTGCTCAATATTTTACAGCTAATTTTTTAAATCTGAATCTTTGTTCAAACAAATTGAGAATTTGATCCCTTACCCTGCTAGAGGCCCTTCTCCTTACATGGCAAAATGAATACTGTACTTTCATTAGTTATTCCATCATTTATTCCCTCTTTTCTTTGTTTATCCATCCCTTTCTTCTCCCATTCCTTTCATCTATTTCTTCCTTCTTTAATTATTTCCTTAATTTTCCCATCCATTCCTTCTTTCATTACTCCTTCCAATATTCCATTGTTTCACATATGCATTAACTCATTCACCCTTTGAGTGTCAAATTGCTGACTCATTTAAATGGGTATATGTACATTTAGTCAGTTATTATTTAATCCATTGATTTGGGTATAAATTGATTCACTAACTCATCAATTAATTAAATCATTCACGCATTTATTGACCTTAATTAATGCATCCATTCATTTTTAGTTTCAATGATTCATGCTTATTTATATATTTTCTTTGTATGAATGCATATTCCATTATCAGAATAGAATTTCCCCATCTAAAATTTTCATATGATGAATGCTTTAAATCTAATCAACAGTACTATTTGTGTTGTAGTGGGTATTATGAAGTAATGCAATGTGTTGCATTCCTCTCTGGTACTCAAAGGGTTACTATTGTTTGTGCAGTTTCAAATGATAGACAACAATTATTGTAGTCTATTTAATAAGCTCAATACCCACAGCTCTTTTATTCAGAAATGTTGTTACCTTTTTCAGTCAATGCACAGATAATACAACACTACAACTTATGAGACACCTATGTAGATATCGAGCTATGCTAATGGGCATCAGGGACCCCAGAAAAGGCACACATGGCTGTTCCTGTAGAGTATAAGTAAGACTAGATTTTAGAACTCAGAAAAACAACTAAAGAATTTTTATGTATGTTCTCATGGAGAACGGAGCAGAATCCACACCAGAAAAAGGGGGTGCTCTTATGAAATGGGTAATATATTAAATAAGACACCCAAAGGGTTACTCATGTCAAAGAATACTGGTTAACAAACATGCAACTGGTAAAAGCAACAGGGAAACTACCTGGTCAGGGATCTCCAGAACAACTGTTGCAAATGATGATTGGTGTCAATGATTGAGATAAAGTTGTAACTGTTAGGGATCAGAAACCAGACAGACACGAAAAATATAAAATGTGAAACATCTTTATTAAAGCAACAAGAAAACAAGCAAAGCAGAATGGTGATACAGAAGCATAAACCAAAAGACAAGCCGGGGACAGGAACCAAGGAGGGTACTCAGCCAAGCCAGGAACACAGGAGTCAGCGATATCAGGAACAAGCCAGGAGTCAGGAACACAGGAGTCAGCGATGTCAGGAACAAGCCAGGAGTCAGGAGCCAGAACGATCGTCAGAGGAAGCCAGGTCATACATAGGTAAACAGGAGCACAGGAGAATCCCCAGCAGATAGCAACAAACACAAGACCAATCAGGAAGTGAGCCAAGCTGCTTTAAATATCCTGGGAGGGTTGGCTGATAACAGTCAGGTGACCAATCACAGAGAATCAGTGTGATTCAGGAAAGGGCAGGCAGCAGCAATGGATAGCAGAGCTCTAGATAAGCTCAGACAGCAGAATCAAGCAGCTTAGAGCAGCTTAGCCAAACCTTGACAGTAACATTTATTGATAAGTTAAAATAATAAAAGTATAGCCCAGTCTTAATGCATTTCAGTATAACTCCTTTCTTCAGAAAACACAGGCTTATCATGGAGAACAGAGTATTTAAGAGTGTTAGATGTTTTGTTCCCTTAATTAATCAAAAAATGTGACATCCTGAGAAACACTAATCCTGCCTCTATCAGGAAAACATTAGATGTTTAGTACATATTTTTATTTAGCAAAATGTGACATAGTTCATGAGGCCAAAAAAAGACATGCCCATATCATTCATGTTTATCCACATAAAGGCAAAAGGAAAAAAAAGCAGGTAAAAAAAATTCCATTTTGACTTCAAAAGGAAGTTGACAGCTCCCTGAATCAACATTCTATGTGGATTAAGACCAACTGTCATAATTTTCACTATTGTTCTGAGTTAGAAAGGTATCAACATTATCTGCACAAGTAGCCTCATAAGGCAAAAAATACCAAAAATGTTCCTGCCCTTACCGTAAAAAATCCATGCTTGTTTATTCAAAGTTAGCTCAACAGCTTAGCTATATAGTGCATACATTTCTTTGTAATACCATTACATTATTTAGTAGTATGTGGCCCTCGATTCATTGTTCATTTGTCAGTCTCCCAATTAGGAAATACAGTACCTGCATCTTGTGGCCTCCTGGTCAGAAATAAGGATGTGCAAAAAAATAGCTTCTGTCAGACTGCTGAAAATTAACACATGAAGGAGGAGATACACTAAAGCGTGATATAGAGGTGATAACGTGGAGCTGACTTCTCCAGTGATATCACTTCTACAATTCTTGTTATTCTATGGAGCAAATAAACTAAAATTTCTCCAGCTTCTGAGTTCGTAGTGCATAGGCTCTATACAATAACATAGGAACTGGAGAAGTGATATCACTGGAGAAGTCCTCCCTACTTTATCACCTCTTTATTGCACTTTAGTGCATAAACCCCAAAATATCCATTCAGCTGCACTGTAGGGGAGAAATTCCCATTTATTAAAATTAATTTAAAGAGGCATCTTAACCCCTTAAATTCTAGAGGTCTCCAACATATTACTTCAGGGTCTTCTTCTACTTTTTTGCATTTCTTTGATACTATCTTATCAGCAAATTCTATACAAAAATGGTAGACACTGAACATTTTTATTTTTTAGCTTCAAATTCAAATTTTTTTAGCTCTAATTTACTAAGTCAGACAGTCAACGTACAGGTAAGGCTTTCATCAATGACGTCTCCTTCATTCCTTACTTCAGATCCCTTGAGGGAAACTATTTTCTGACATATTTACGGTGTAATGGTCCTCTGCGGGATGGAAATCACATCTGCTCTGACATGTTACTTGTTCAGCATTGTCTCAAAGTAACAATTAGGATTAAAGTTGCATGTTATAAAAATAAAATAGCAACAGTAAATCAGTGTAGAAAAAAGAGCTATGTCTACGATTTGTTCCCTTTTAATTATGTGAGAGGCTCCTTTTCTACTTAAAGGATAAAAGAAAATATTTCTACAAATTTTTATATGAGAGAAAATTAAACATTGACTCAAATATAAGTTATAAGCTTTCTTCTTGAGTCACGTGCTATTGACTAGATTATCAGAAGTACTTAATATGCTCCAAAAAAATCCACAAGTGAAACATATAAAAACATATAACTTATCTTTGATAGATTCTCATGTTTATATACTGCAAACCGAAATAGGAAAAAATAATGATGTATATATTTAATACTCCTGAGTTTCAGACATACCACTTCTGTCTGTCTCAAGTAATTACTCCTTTTATTCATGAGTGTGTTCATATAATTAAAAAAAATTAAGAGTATATCATTTACCCTGATGGAAACCCCTGATGGAATGGATGGCCAAGTTTCATATAATTTATTTGAATTACTCTTCTTCAAATGTTGGTCCAGAGAAGGAAGCAGGGGCCTTCCCCACTGAAAATAGGGTTTAACAAATTTCATCTGGCAATGAATACTTTTAGTGAAATTCTGACTAACCGAGCATAAGGGCAAAGTTAATTTTCTCTGAATGTTTAACATTTTTTTTCACAAATGACAAATGACAAAACAAATTTTCTCACTGTGCACAAATCTAGTGAAATCCGTGTGATCAATGTTATAAGATATATTCAAATAGAAATACCAATCATTTTGAGTAGTGTAACAATATAAAATATAAGTGTATATGAACACTGTTATCAACATGATCTAGTTGTCTCTTCCCCCTTGAATAATAAAAAGTTCATGAAAGGAAAATCTTCAAATAATCTGTTTAGTAGGTCTAGTACAATAACACACAACAATACGTTTATGGATTCTCCAAAAAAATTGATAATGCAAACATTTAGTGATATGATATATTCAGGTACCACAACTTACAGAAAACAATCCAGGCTATAAGTGATGAAACAGAATAGGATGAATGCTGTTGGGAATATTTGAACCAGTCCGCACTTGAACTCCTAAGTTGTAGATAGTAGAAACCAAAAAATCAAACACATATCTTTGTCAGCCTGTAAGGTAGAAAGAAGACTTGCATTATTCATATAGAGGAAATAGCTCTGCCTATGATTAATCTTAGACAATACTTATATACACACACTCTGACACATTGGGTAGTTTAGCCAAGCGAAAACCCAACTCATATTCTGCATAACCACATAAGTATTTTCAGATAACTAAATGGATTCCTCCAACTGTAGGTTACAGCAATGTTTCACTGCAATAATAAATAATGAGATGTAGATATAACTGACTGCTATGTGAAGAACAACTACCAAGACATTTGCTTCTGTAAAACAAATGAAGAGCCATTTATTTGTATAGGTATAATTTCTGTGTAATGCAAGCCACATTTAAAAGTATATACAGTTGAGACTGCTATACTAAGAAGAACTGGATTATAAGGATTATAAGGGCTTAGGATGGTTGGATCTGTGTCGAAGGCACATCCTCATTTGCCAATGTACACTAAGATTTCTTCGCTATCATATTCCTGCCACCAATCTACCGTCATCACCATGCATCCACCATGCCTTCGACAGGTTTACTTAAAAACATCAACAATGGCTCACTTCCATATGGAAATGCAAGTTAATGAGCCATTTCTATATAGAAATGTAGGTTAATGAACCACTGTCATATTTATGTGGGTGTGTTTATATGTTAATTTCGCTGTTGGCCACATGCAATAAGCTCCAATAGCTGCCTCTGCTGTCGGAGTTCACAGTCCCAATATCACCAACCTGCAGTTAGGGGATGGTGAGATCTCCCTGTAGCTCTCTATGCAGGCACAACCATGGTCACACAACCCCTTAATATTTGTACAAGTACATGGATGTGGGTGTGCTTAGTTATCTTTGTACTGGCTTCATTATTCTAAAGAGTCACGAACTCAGACATATTTAGTAAAACAGATTTATATACACATCATTATACAAATGACCAGGTAAATAAATCTAGAGAACATATCAGTTTGTGATTAGGAGTTGTTTGCCTTGTGAAACATATACATAAGACTTTCCAATGTACTTGAGTTGTTTTCGAAATTCAAAAGTAAACAATGCTTTTATTAGACTATGGAGATGGTCTGCAGTTTTGAGTGTGATTATTTCAGGTACTCTTGTTCGGTACAGGTTTAAACCAGTAGGGGTCTGGCAGCCCGTAGAGTCTTCTTCAGTGCAGGGAAGTAGGCGATGTCAGCGAATTTCAGTAGTAGCGGTGCTAACTGGTGCTAACAGCATATGCACATATACTATTTTAATGTATAGATCATCGGCTTTTGACCCTATGGGTGTTGATGAGACTTTGGTGCAGTTTGTTGGGTGTCTCCTCAACACTCAGTTGGCTAATATGTGTTTTATATATACACTGAATGGACTACGTGTCACAATTCATACTAGCACTGAGAAATAAGGCAAATTGCTTGTTCTTAGGGGACAGTTAACTCTCCCCCTTCTGCACACTTAAATTGATTATGGCCAAATGGTACTATAATAGTGGGCGTGCATTCTTTGGTTCATGAGGAGTGTGACGTCTGTTTTGTTTACACATAGGTATACTTTGTAGAGACTTTCTGATGATGCAATCGTGACTTTCATTTGACCTAGAAGTAAAACTCCATATTATCTTATTACTTTGTAATTGGCTGCCACACATCTTGAAAATGTCTTTACACAAACAACCCATTATCCCCTGATGAAGCTGACTAGGCAATATGTGTGGGGTCTCCTATTAGGAGAGCATCATGGTTCCGCTAATACCACAGTTTTATACTGATTCACATGGTGGGCTTTTTCTGATGAGTTTTCACTAGGTGTGGTTATTTTTATCTGCTCGCTTTGGTAATAAAATTTTAACTTCAGTGAACCTTTTGTGTCCATAATATGTATATATCTTTAAGCAAAAAAGGAGAAAACGTTAGCCATTGCGAAAAGAATAAAACTTTAGGGAAAAATTGTTGGCTTTCCTCGAAAAGTCCTGCAGGAAATGTTTCTAACTTTTCGCACACCTGTAGATAGGAGTTGTAGACTCCAAAAGCTGAAGTGTCAAAAGCTTGTCTACCTCTGGAGATATACCTTATTGTTGTCTGAAGCACCTCTACATAGGCATGTACTGTTAAACAACTTAAAAACCACTTGTTCCAACAGGTACCATAAGGTAACAAAATTGCAATTTTAGTCCATGACACTTATGAAAATGTAATTCTGCAATACTGTAAAGTAATCAGGGCAACCCTGCAGTGTGTTTTTTTAAGTGTCCCAAATAGAGATTTGGTTTAATGCCTGCTCACACAGTGGTAGGTGAAGTTTGATGACTCAGATTGCATCATCATGTTGGATGGAGCCAGACTGTAATACAGTATAGTACAGGGCAGGGGTGGATAAAACTTTAACACTCCAATAATGAGAAATAACTGCTGCAGTTAAGCATATTACTAGGTCATGTGACTTGACTGACTGATGATAATGGGCACTGTAGTCCAATAACAGAGGAGGACTGTATGATTCTCTACTCCAAGTCCACGGCATAGCAAGAGTGAGTCCTCATTCTAAGGTTAGACATGGAGTGTTCGCACTGGGCACTGTAGTCCAATAACAGAGGAGGACTGTATGATTCTCTTCTCCAAATCCACGGCATAGCAAGAGTGAGTCCTCATTCTAAGGTTAGACATGGAGTGTTCGCACTGGGCACTGTAGTCCAATAACAGAGGAGGACTGTAGGATTCTCTTCTCCAAGTCCACGGCATAGCAAGAGTGAGTCCTCATTCTAAGGTTAGACATGGAGTGTTCGCTGCCAGAATGCAGAACAGGGAGAAGTTTTTAGATCACTCTCTAACAGTATGACTGCAAACAAATGAATTTGTCACAATTCCATGAAATTATATGTAGACATATGGATCCACTTTCCTTGTTGTGCATGTTAAAGGCTATATACTAGCACAGGGTTCCCTGAGTTCAGCACTCATGGGCAACTAACAAAATATTTCCTATGGTTTCTAGTTAAACGGATGTTTGGCCACAATACTTTTTCTGTCACCTAATGTCCATTCTGCTTTTAGCTGATAGGGCCTTTAAATACCGACTTAGACATTTTATTATGTCGGTCAGTACTCAGTTTGACCCTACTGCATATTTTTGTGCAATCCTTTAAATTGAGCCCTAGATATCTTAGTGTTATGCACTAAAGTGTGATAAAGAAGTGATAACATGGAGATGACTTCTCCAGTGATATCACTTTTCCAATTCCTATTATATGAAGTTGGAGAAGTCTTTGTGAACAGGCTCCATGGAATAACATAGGAAATGGAGAAGTGATATCACTGGAGATGTCATCACCACTTTATCACCTCTTTATCACACCTTAGTGCATAACCTCCCTTATGGAGAAATGTTTAGGTGTTTTTAACTAGGCTTTTTTAAATTTGACACATTTCTATTTTTTATTTTAGAATATTTCTGTACACCATAAAGATAGGGCCGGATTTCCCAATAAGCAGAGTAGGCAACTGCCGAGAGCTCCAAATTTTGAGGGGTGTCTTAGCTGTGCTGGCCACCCCAACATTCTGAATTGTAGGTGTGGCCAGAACAATCTCAATATCCCTACACCAGTTTTATAACCCTTTACAAGCTATTATTTATCCCACTGAATGCTGGAGAGATCTCCAATTCTAAGCGGAGATCTCGCTCTAGCATCCAAGGGATTAAAGTATTTTTTTGCTTGTTGTAGGCCAGTGATATTTTCTGTGCCACGATAGGACTGGGGGTGGGGTTATGAGAGGAATGGAGGTGTGACCATGAGTGAACCTAAGGGTGCATAGAGTAGTTTATACAGGGGCACATTGGATGTAAATCCGGCCCTGAAAATGTATTGGATAGGACTTGCTTGTAATGGGGTATCTTGTAGAGGTAAGCATTCTTAAACATACTTTGGCAAAACTATGAGACAAAATTCTAATTTAAAAAAAAATTATTGAATCAATACACCAGTATAATATATCCTTAACAAAGAGATCACATTTATGTAAATTGTATTGACCAGAGCAGAATTTCTCAACTACTTAATGAAAGGTACAATACATAAATGTACATTTATTCTTAGGTCTGAAAGTCAGAATGACAAAAAAGAGCATTTTGTGCATAATAATTTCCATATTTACATTAGGAACTCAACATTTTCGTCAACATCTCCATAGAAAAAGCAAGGCACCCAGAGCTGGTATCAAGGGCACAGTTAGTTTTCTATGTACATCAGAATTACTGTCCATGTCCTGCGTAACCCTAAATGGGACCTCTTACACATCCAAGTGCTTAATTGCATTTTATTGGAACCCTTCTTTTAAATATTTGGATTTGCCACTGCTTCTATATACTATTAAATACACAATAGCCTCATTAACGTCCTAAAATCTCATTAATTTGCTTTAGCTGGTTCCAGGATGACTCATGTTTCTAAATTATAACAAAGTCTGGTAGAATTTAATCTACTGTGACCTTTTCTCCCCTGGCAAAGAATTAACTTTATGTTGGGACAGATATCCAGTTGACTGAACTGAAGTTTCCACACTTTGTTATGCCTAAAATTTGGCTTTCGTTTTTTGTTTTAAATACTAGATTTAGATTCTGTTCCACATGCTAAGTATATTCAGCTGCACCTTAATAGGCTGCCTAATGTAACTAATAGATGCTGGAGGCTCATTTCAAGCTGGTACTACACAGTTAATAACAGCAAGAAAAGTGGCCGAGGGCTCTGGATAAGCCTAAAGCCACATTAGGATAGCCCTGGGGAGGCTATCAATGGAAGGGGTAGGCCCTCCTCCAGGCAGCAGGAAATGAGGGGATTAGTAGGAGTCAGAGTAGAAGGATAAAGTGAGCGGGTGTAGCAAGTATATAAAGATGACTGCAGGCCTGGGGGAGGTATTGTTGATTTACTTTTGTGGTGTACCCCAAGATTACCCTGGAGCAGGTAGTAGACGATCTAGGCCTAGTAAAGGGGCCCTCACTCTAAATAACTCAAAACACCTAAAGAAAAGATGTGACCTTTTTAATTGCCACCTACACCTGTGTCTGATGTTGATTTGTCTATGTGTCATGTTTAAGGTTACATGTTAATGGAAGAGAAAAGGGGAGGGTGATGTTGGGGCTAATAATGGAAGACGGGGAGTAGGCTAACTCTCCTACGTGAGTTGGAAAACATAGGTTCCTAGGCATTTATAAATATGAATGGAAATTTGTGGCTTCCAGTAGTGAATGGGCACACACCTGTATCGTTGGATACTGTTTTGGGCAGAGTAGGAAACCACCTAGGACACCAAATTTGAGGTGGGGGCTGTGCTCAACTGTACGGTTGACAGAAACCTTTAGAGCTCTTTCACACAGGTGTCAGAAATATACAGCCTCTCCACTACATTATATCACCAATATTCTGAGCCCACTTTTTCCTGCATTCCCCTGGTAATCTCATTACAGAGCTGATGACTACACACATGGTCAACAGACAGGTATGACTGACTGAAGCCAACCTGGGTCAGCCATTCATTCAAAGGTTGCAATGGGCATTGCACCTTTTAGTGTAGCTCATATGAAATACCTGCACGTGGCCCCATAGGCTGTGGTGCAGATCTGCCACACTACTGTATTATTAGTGAATGCAATATGAATGCTGGATCTTGGTGAGTTTGCACAAGGCAATAGTTTGCCATGTGAAAGGGACCATACGTCCCCAACATCCATTTCTGCATGGGCGACATTACAACACCAGTAGAAAATGGGTCTTAGAGTTCTGGATGTGACCATAACAATCCCAATGTCCCAGCACCAAACACCTTTTCCTTCTTTATGATGTCTGGTTTATGTACAATTTACTTACCCCTGTACTTACTATTATTTAACCTTTTGGATGCTGGTGAAGTCTCTAATTCATTGTGAATCAATATGTTGGATGTCTTTCTAGCAACTCTAGCAAGCAAGCTATTTTACGCTACTCCCATCAACCTCGACAGGCTGTTGGCTGACTGGGATGATGACACTTGTAGTCCTCAACAGTTGGAGGACCACAGGTTGCCCAACCCTTGTATATGGGGTGACCAGATCTGCTTTCTCCCAATCAGGGACATTACATCTGTGCTCATCCTGTGCTTTCTCCAGAGCACTACATTATTCAAAACACTAGAGGGAATACTGCTATGACAGAGTGAGACCTATGTTAACCTACCAGAAAATGGCCACCAATCCATAGCATGGTCTTACAGTACAAGAAAACTGAAACAGGAATCAGTTCTCTGTCTATTGTTAAAAACTTTGCAGATTCCATTTTCTTGTACCGCAGCATAGGCATCACTTTCTGTCACAGCGGTAAAAAGACAATTCTCCCTCTAGTGTTAATTACTCTGTATTTCTTCTGAGTCTTAATTCTGGTACTCCGTATTGTCATGGAAGGGGACTGCACAGGACATAGAATACACTTTTAAAATATAGACTGACTGTGCAACATATTACCACCCTGCTTCCTTACAGCATGCAGTGCCGCAGGTTTTGTAAATCAACTCAATGTGATTCACCTATATTTCCAAACTATTGCATAATGAAGGTTTATAACTTCCCCACTTGTGTTCCATTTACACCACACCTACATTATTTCAACACTAGTGGTTCCCAAACTTGCCCTTAGAATCCACAAACAGGCCTTGAGAATTTTCCAGCTTGAACATAGATGAGTAAATCAAAATGACTGAGCCTACTAAATAACTCACGTCTGCTCAAGCAGAGAAATCATCAGATCCTGCCCTGTTCATGTTCCCTGAGGGCACTGGTTGAGTAATATTGGTCTAGTCTAGAAGCAGGCAACCTTTGGTTTTCCTGCAGTTTGGAACTAAAGCTTCCATCACCTCTGTAAAGGATGACCCTGAGCTTATCAAGGCACTCCACCACTGATTCCTATATGTACACCAAAATGAAAAAGGAAAGGACCACTGTAATCAGGCTTCATTTAGTTGAAACAGGAACATGGGGAGTCGGAACACTGTCAAAACATGTGCCCAGCTCTCAGGGACACCTGAAAACCTATATGAACCCAGTCTTTATAACCAAAGTCCTAGAACTCTGGTCTGGCTACATCCATGACTATGACCAAGAAATGAAAACTGGCCAATCAGATAGCTGCCGTTTTCCATTTCTTGTATGACCCATTGGAAACCATGCCAGCTATCTCACCTGCCCTGTCCAAGTCTACATCCCCCACACATACAGCGCTGGTCCTTCCAGGTAATAGAGGATTCCCTGATAGTGGATCCTCCTCGCTCAGGAACAATGACCTGTCCTGAGTACATAGATACTGTCTTGTGCATTGAGGTTTGTGATCTTTCTGTTATGCTACTGCTCAAGTAGACTAGTTATGGTGATGAATGGAAATATCACATGTATTTATCACAGTCTCCCTCTGAGGCCTAAGCGATCCTGTGCTCTTACCTCTGTATGGCCACCGGCCGGCATGGCCTCCGGCCACTCCCTCTTTGCTAAGACATGTTACAGGCACTGGCACAGACACCTGTTTATGGCCCTATTTTGTTGGGCCTAATTGGGTCCCGCCTCCTTCTGCTGCTTTATAAAAATCATTGAAGCTAGGACTAGTTGCCCTTTCATGGTGTATCTGTGCGTTTCTTCAGTGTTGCTCTCGTTTGACCCTTGCTTGGCTGCCGTGTTTACTCCTGATCGATCCTGTGGCTTTGACTAACTAACTGATCTGTGTATGACCCTGGCTTGTCTGACTACCCGCTCTGTTTTGACCTTGGCTGTGGATGACTACCCGATTTGGCTCTCGACTGTGGCTTGTCTGACTTACTCTCTGTGCTGTCCTTTGCTCCAGTCTGACTACCACCTGTCTGGGCTAGTTGTGGGTGCACTCCATCGGTGTATTGCAACTGCTACCTCTGTGGTAGAGTAGCTGGTTACCTCTCGCTCCGTTGCCTCCATTCTGTGCCACTGTATCCGTTGCCTCCTGGTCCTGTTGCATAAACCTCCTTTCTGTAGCCTACGTACAGTATTGCCTTTGCATACTTATCAGTGTTGGCTGGCTATGTTCCACTCTCTTGCCTCCGCCCTTTGCCTACCTAGTAGACCGGATCTGTGACTCTTTCAGAGTACTAGTTATTCTCTGTCTTGCTCCTCCTACCACTCCGTGGTAGAGTCACTACTTCGAGACTTCTGTCTGCCTGTCTCGTGTCTGGGAGTTTAGCTGTCGCTCCAGTGATCAGGTTTCCTGGTGTTCCAGGTTTCCATTTGCTAGGTATAGAACCAAGCCTGGTTCTGTTGTCATCTATCTCTATAGCCTACTGAGAACCAGTTACAGTTCAGTGTCAATCCTTGGGTAGTGGACTCGGCACGGTCCTCACGCCTGTTCCTACTAAGGTTGGGGAAGTGCTTAGCTTATCTTAATAAACTGGCAAAACTTCACTGTACCTGTGTTGTGTGTATTATTTACTCTGGTGTCCATGACAGTATTCCCTGGGGAACCAGTACATTTGTGTTTCCCAAATCAAAATGAATGCAATATACAATTTGTATCAAACAAAATATACACTCTGCTGAACAAATACATAAAAAAAACTTGGCTTACATAGACCCCTCCAGGATGACAGAGACTTATGGCACAAAGGTAATGGGATTGCATTACGGAAAACTGGCTTCATCTTTATTATGTTGGCAGGCTTGAAAGTCGTTGAACATAGTCAGAATGCAGAAATGATGGGAGTTGGGGGTGATAGCAGTTGTAGTACTCAAAAGATAGAGTGCCAAAGTTATCCATCCCTGGCCTAGATTCTAGAAAATGTCAACTCTTCATGACTTTCGGATGACTCCTGAAAAATGTTCCTGCTTTTTCCCCTGGCAAATTGGCATATTGAAATAGAAATGCAACAGCTGACAGAAATGCATGGCATAAACTGATTCAACTAACTCAGCAGGCAATGCTACTAAACATTTGCAATTTTCAGATCTCAGTTTGAAGATACAGCTGACCTTTTCTTGCAGTTCAGTGACGATAATGCATTTGAGTGACGTACTGTGACAAGACATTATTTTATTGTCTATGAAATGCTCCTATCCATTTCCTCATTCCAAAACCGCTTTCATTTTGCTAAACCTATCTTGACCCTTCACAGAATGAGCAGTTGCACTGATTCTGCTGATAAATATATACATTACTAAGTCCATAACCATCGGTTTTAAGTAAATTTGTACAACTTTGCAACTATGCCATTAACGCCCTTGTTTACACAATAAAATATGAGAAAAGGGGATATAACTTTGTTCGTGTTAACTAAGCAAATAGGCTGTGAAATAGTTACCTTCCTCTGTATAGTTGTCACACACCCTTAGCAATGTCATCTTATAAAAGATCTTGATAACAATATAGAAGAAACAGAAACATTCACTCTGGATTTATAAGCAAAGGCAGTGTTTTATATATTTATCAGATATGAAGTGACAGCCGGTCACGCATTAAGAGGTATGTTAATATATTGCAGAATCTATTTTCAAAGATCTGAACTATTTTATTTTGCAATATAAATGTAAAAATCTATATTTCATATTCATGGTTTTAGATCTGAGATCACAATTTTTTTCTCATCTCAGTGAGAAAATCCATCTCGCCTGATTGGCAGCTGTCATCATATGCAAATGAGTTAGTACTGGCAGACAGGAAGTGACAGGTGGGAAGGAGAGGCATGTGGAATGTATTTGTAGGCATGCCAGTCAGTGCTGTCTAATATGCCTAAACCAACCAACAAACAAACCTAAATAACACTTAAACCTTTTTTTTAAATATAAAATGGCAAACAAATATAAGTGATTTTAAAATATCTTTTAAAATAACCTATGATGTTATAAGGTTTTAAGTAAACTTTAAGCTCTTGGATGCTGGAGAAGGCAATGTGCTGGAAATCACTCTAGAACTCGAGAGGTTAAATAGCACCTATTATGAGGATAGTGCTGTACTGGCAGATCTGCTCCACAGGGAGCAGACCCACCGATTAACCTGGGACTGCACTGAGAGCTAGCGGAACAATCTGAAAAGTGACACTATGCGATTCTCTACTGGTCCCCTGGGAGAGACTGAACTGTGAGACTTTGAAGTCTTGCAGTTCAGTTTCAGGCTAAGTTCAGAGGTGAAACTAGAAGCCACCGGGCCCTGGTGCAGAAATTGTCATGGCCCCCCCGACCACATTGCCCCCCCATTGCCCCCAATCTCCACATGACCCCCCCACTGCCCCCAAACTCCACATTACTCCCCCATTGCCCCAGTCTCCACATTTCTCCACATTGCTTCCCCATTTGCCCCCAATCTCCACATTGACCCCCCACTGCCCCTAAACTCCACATTATTCCCCCATTGCCCCCAATCTCCACATTGCTTCCCACATTGCCTCCAAGCTCCTACCTCCCTGGTGTTCCAGTGGCGTGACATAGACCTCTCTACTGCTTGAGCTCCTGCGCGGGGAGATCGCAGGGGGCGGCTGGGCCCAGTCGCAGGAGCGACCCCTGCAACCCCCATTGTTATGCCACTGGCTAAGTGCACAGCCACAAAATACACTAGATAAGGGTTTTGAAGCACCAGTGGGCAATACATTTGCAACCTGCAATGCTTTCCATTGACAGACACAAACTCCTAGGTCACTTTTCAGTTTTGTAAAACCACCAAGAAGCTGAAAGAAGCCATTCTGAGGCTCCATATAGTAGATCAGGGCTTTAAACAGAGTCTGTTTCCATAGAGTCAGATATAGTAAAACACTATCATTGCCATTTAAGTCAAAAGGAATTTTGAATTGTCCCATATGGTGTAATTGGTTTGTACAGTGTTTCTCCAGAAAATATTCATTTTAATCATTATGTAGTCCAGTGGTTTCCAACTACGGTCCTCAAGGTACACTAGCAAGTCATATTTTAAGGATATCTCTAATTAAGTACAGGTAGATCAGTCACAATGACTGGGCCACTGATTAGTCACCAGTGATATCCTGAAAACATGAAATGCTGATAAACACAGACATATTGAATTAATCAGAGGCGAGGCAGCCATATAAATCCATAGGAACAGTAAGAATGGGTACAAGAAAATAGAGAGGGCTCTCCCATGATTTGGAGATGTATCTAGCACCCACTGGGTTAAAAAAAAACATGCTCATCCATATAAAATGCTGATAAATATCTCACAATTAGCACCGATACACTGATAGACGATCACATGTAAATACATATCCCAAACTGCACAATACTCCAAAGATGTTACAACAACAACAGGAGAGCCATCTACCTTATAACTCATATCAAATTCACAATACATGATTGTCCTGGATGAGCGAAATAACAGTGTAATGATTTCCAGAATCCCTAAATCATATCTCCCAGTGAATTCCTTCCATCTCCGCAGTGGGTTACTGAGATGAAAGCGAGCTTGACAGGAAATGTTGCACAAAGGTTATTTAATCTGGTGTGCATATACACTAGAACATTACAGACTATGGCATTCTACCTGCTGATGGGTGACTCTCATTAAACTCAAGATTGGAGTTGTATTTCAACAGCTGGAAAACCACATGTTGTTCAAGATGTTTTCCAACTACTATGATCCTTCACACACACACACATACACACACACACACACACACACACACATTTAGAGTAGTTTGAAGAATCCATGAGCACATTGCAAAATTGTGACTGGAGGATCCCAAATATAGGAGAACATTGAAGATCCTCTATAAATCTGCCTGTAATTTTCTATGAAAATTAACCTTTTGAGTACCAAGTACCACTCTGGCATTCAAAGTTTTTGAGAACTAATCCTTTATGTTTTGTTACCATAGAATGGCACTTCATGCTAATTACCTGCACAGTATGCTAATTAGTTCAAGGTCACACACACACCCCGCCCCCCAAGTGTCCGGATTCCACTTGGATGTATTCATAGCACTGTGTGTGTGTGTGTGGTAACAATTGCCAAGCACAGAAACTAATATGGCACTTTATGCTAATTACCTGCACAGTATGCTAATTATATGGGTTCAAGGTCAAATGTACACTCGCTGTACTATTATACCCCCCCCCAAGTGTCTGGATCCCTCCTAGATGTATTCATAGCACAAAGCACAGTATGTGTGGTAATAGTAGCTGAGCACAGAAACCAATATGCATAAAGTACCAGTACCAACAAATAAAGGTCAATTTCTAGAAAACAATTTACATTAGAAAACAATGTATAACAGAGAGGCAGTTTTTAATTCTCATTAAATTGTACAAAAGTGTTTCTTAGAGTGACAGGACCACTAGTTGCAGCCTGTTTTTTCTTTCCTTCATACATGCTGGAAAATCAGGCACACGTCTGTGTTGTGCACCTAGACAGCCTCCTTGCACCATGACCATCTGACCACAAGATTAAACTGGTTCCTTTCTGTAATAATGCGACTGTTGGGAACCCAAGGTGATACTACCTCAGATAGGAGGCCCCCAGAGAATGTCAGGTATGCCCATACATTAAAATGCCCCTGCATACTCTAAGCCTTATTCATCAAGCAAATGAGCTGCAATTCAGTAACCCAACTACACCAAGGGGAGGGGAATGAAAATTACCTTTTTAACCACTTGAGTGCTAAAGAGTTCGCCCACATTGCGAAACAATCAAAGATTAAACAATCCCACTTAAAGGGGATGTATCACCTATATAAAACTTAGGCTAAATAGTTAGGTTAAATAACTAATCTCACTAAAAGTGTGTTCATTTTTTTTTTTTAAAAAAAGCTTTATTTTGTCAAACTTTAAGTTATAAAGTCTGGGCTGCAGCTACTTCCAGACAGACTGCAGTTACCTGCTCTGTACCGCAGTCTGTCACTCTGCCTCTGCTCCCCTCCCTTTATCCAACCTCCTCCAATGGCGGAGACTTCTGTCTGTAAGTTGGAGAGGTCTCATTGACCCAAAAAGGGGCGGTGCTTGATGCGAGTTGTGGGGCCAAGGCTTAACAGGTGTGACACAGATAGTAAAAGAAGGCTGGGGAAGGAGGAACACAGGGGGAAAGAGCAGAAGTGGGCAGAGTTTCAATAGAAAGTCCCCACATCCGGAGACCTGGTAAAGCAGTGTAAAAACCGGAGTCTCAGGGGCAAATCCAGAGAGGTCCCAGGTATGCAATTAACTGATTATTTAGTCAATAAATTTATCCCATTTTATACTAAAAAAATAAAATAGGGATAATTCCTGTGTGGGTTCAAGCAGTGATATCATTACATGTGTCCTGTAAATGGATCCATGAAGACTCACTGGAGAACCTGTGGGATAGACCATATCACCTATAATGTATTTTATGAGCAACTTTAAGGGTTAATATTATAGAGATCTCAGGGTCCACTCATTTTAAACGTTCTGCAGGTGCACATACCATCCCCAACCAGCAGTTTGCAATGCATTGCTTCTGTTGAAGACCTCTGTAACATGTATGAGGTTAACTTATTAATTGAAAGACATTTTTTTCTCAGATCTCGTCTTCCTTGTAGCTATTTTTGCTGGACCCCTGCCTCATTGGTTTATGTTTTCAAGCTCTCTGGCTGTATCTGTTTTGATCAAAGCTTTATCTACATCCAGATGCAAAAATGTAGACAAACTCACGCAAGCTTTTTCAAACCGTATAATATTTAGGGCTTGAAAAGCGAAGAAAGATACAACAGTTTGTTGACAGTTCTAAAGTAGCTCTTCCAGAATAAACTGTTATATACACAGGAAAATATGCTTTGATGTCACAAAAATTCTCCTTTAGAATCTAGCATTGCATCTGTTTTAAAAGTACCGTCTGACTGCAATTACTGGCAATTCTATTCCAAGTCATGCTACAGAAAAAATGTTTCTCCGTCTTCATTAATGACTTTATTTCCTTCCTGGAACTCTGGGAAAATCTTTGAAGCTGATTTATAATGTTTAAGATGGAAAATATGCAGCATCAAGTCCAGGGAAATCCGTTCACTCCCCAATCCCATTGACATCTCCACCTCTGCATGGCATAGACCCCACCGCCAGTTTTCGTTACCTTTTCTGTGCTTGATTATTCTGAAATTTACAGTCTCAGTCCTTCAGACCGAGAGAGAACAATCAGCCCTGTAGTTACTGTTGGACTACAACTCCCATTATCCACAGCTGACTAAAGGCAGGTTGAGGATGATGGAAATTGTAGTAGGAGAAAACCTGCCAAATATTACATCCAGCTCTGTAGGTCCTTAGCCTACACAGAGTACAATCCTATTTAGCTCACAAGTGCCATGTACAGAGAAGAAATATTGTACAGCACATCATACTGACCCTGCCCAGAAATAATAGGAGGCACAAAGTGCCAAGCAGTTCTTCACTGAACAAGAGAAGCAGCCAACCCCATATGTACTTTTAGGCCTTTTGGGCCTCATCTTTGAGGTGCAGCTGTTCTCTCTAGGCACTTGTGAGAAAGGGAAGTGTGGTCTAATAGCAACTGATGGGAAATTGACCACTGCAGATTGTTCTCTCTAGGCACTTGTGAGGAAGGGAAGTGTGGTCTAATAGCAACTGATGGGAAATTGACCACTGCAGATTGCTGATATCCGCTTTAACCTTTTTATTCTAAAGATTGGGTAGTTAACTAGGTACTCATAAAGACTGGATGATCAATTGGCCACTCCTCACATGACCCCACCCACAGTCCCATACACTGGCCACTAAAAGGGTACATAAACTGGTGCGGGACTCTGTAATTGCATTAGCCACACCCACAAGTCAGAATGTGGGTGTGGCCAGGACAGCTGAAGCTCCCCTCAATATCTGGAGCTCCAGGCGGTTGCCTTGCCTACTCTGCGTAATGGGAAATCTGGCCCTGGTAACAATAGTACTACATACATACATGAATGATTATAGGTGTATTTTATTATTCACTTGTGTATTATCAATTGTCTATATGCAGTTAGAATGAAATATGCATTCTGCAATCAGATATACCCTTAATTTCCTGAGATTTGTTGGACAATTCAGTTTAACCTTTTGGAAACTAGAGATAACTCCAATGCATTGCAAAGCAACAAGTTGGGGATATCGCTACAATTCATGGGCTTAATAAAAATATCTGTTTGCGCGTAAGTGGCCTTTATTTGCACACATCATATTATTAACAAATGCGTAGAATGTGTGCAATAACAAATCATATTGAATTGTGCATATCTAATCAAGAACAACAAAAATCAGCATTAATCTTAATCTACAGAATTTCAGATGATTAGTTTGCAACAAACTTGCACATCTGTAACTCTAATAGAAAAATATGTGCAACTAACCCAGAACACCCGCTTAAGGTGGCTGTTTCATAAAATTAGTGTTCTGCTGCCCTCTTCAGAAATTTTGTGGTACTGCAACAAGATGGATTTCTGGAAATCAGAAATAAAGTAAATTATAATCTCTAGTCAGCACTGTTAAAAAATAAAAAAAGGAAAACGATCCCCAAAATATGTAATACGCTTGCTCTTTCTTTGGATGTGTAACCATAAATGATTGGGTCTGTCCCCTTTTGTTTATATAAGATTATAACGCATTCCTCCCAAGTGTCCCTCTTTAAGAGGGACTTTGAGACCCAAAACCAAATCCCTATGTCCCTCTTTTTAGGAGATTAGACTGTGTGGTGTCTATATATCATTTTGCTTCACAGCAATAAACCTCACATTATGTTTGTTTAAACTTCAGTATATGTGTTTCTAAATCATTTATTCAGGTACACAAAAAGATGTCAACAGTAGGTATGGGAGAATAGTAAATATAAAAATTCTATAGGCATTTTCATGGAAAATTAGCAATTTCCTGCAGTTCCAGTGAAAATTCCCACTCACAAAAAATACATAAAATGTCCACCGTTTTGCCACTACCAATAACATTTCTGTTAGATCATTGCTGTTTTTTTTCTATGCTTTCTGTGACTGCAAGATTTCCCTCTGCAATACTACTACTACTGCTGCTGAGGGGTGATAAGGAGAAATCAGCAGCTGAAAGTATAAGTTGTGAGTCCTACAGCAACATAAGCCTTGAAAACATATTAGTTGCTCACAAAATTAACCTACTGCTTGTGTAGCATCCTTAAAAAATAACTAACTGCAGCTTAGGATATTCCAGCAGGGTGCAGCACATGACATAATTTTTTTAAAACTTCTGTTTTCAACAAAAGAAAAGGGCAGCAATAGTGTGTATTTTAGGCAACTTTACTTGTCCAGAGTCAGACTTTCCAGTTGGTTTCTCAAACAGTTTATAAACAGGCACAGCGCTCCTTTTTTAGTGTTGGAAGATTGAGCCTTTGCCTTTCAACTAATTTTCTGGCCATCGCAATATCTCTTTCACTCTCAGATTCACATGTATCTGAAGAAGAGGATGTGGGCTAGATCAACATTGTCATCATCAGCAGCAGCATTGCCCGCTGCTTCTTCCCACAAATTTTACATTTCTCTAGGCCGTTTGTAGTGTCAAACAGTTTCTTTTTACTTTTCTCCTTAGAGAAATTTTCAGCACATGCTCCACTACTTTGAGACCTTGGGGGTTTTGCACAAAGGTGTGAAAAGAGATGATAAAGTGGAGATGACTTCTCCAGTGATATCACTTCTCCAATTCCTATGCTATTCTATGGAGACAATGCACTGAGATTTCACCAACTTTGGTGATCTTAGTGCATAGGTTCTATAGAATAACATAGGGACTGGAGAAGTGATATCACTGGAGAAGTTATCTCCTTGTGTTACCACCTCTTTATCACACCTTAGTGTATAACACCCCCCTGGTGTTTTTGCTCTTACTGTCAAGCACAGCAGCTGGTTGAACTGCTACAACTTTCTCCATTTTGCCATCAACACTAGAATTAGACTCATTGTTTTCCATGTTGTTAGACGATTTATTAATATTACGAGTGGTAGTGGAACTTTATCTGTAACTTTGATGGCCTTCTCAGGAAGAGAAAGACCATCATAATATATTAATTAACACCTCCTAATCATACTCGCCCTTACAATGGCCAGAAAATCCTAATTGCCCCTATAAATTTTGCCGTTGTGCCTCTGTTCAACAGATAACATCTTTAAAAGGTTAAGGATGTCATATACTTGGTGATTTTATGTAGGCTTGCATGCTATTTCTCCTTATGTTTAAAACACTGCCAGCAGCTGTCATGTCCATTTCCGTGCCATGACATGTCATCCAGGACTGATTGAATAAGTTATCTCTTGAACAAAAGCAAAAATTCATAGGGGTCATTAAGATTTTATGTCCATAGTAAAGTGAGTAGGTGTATTATTATGAGGTGTTAAAGGGTTTATAAATGCATCTGCCTACTGTGCCAACTGTACCATCAGCCTCCTATTTATATTATATGTATTCAGAATTGACACTGACTGTTTTTTTCCTAATGATTTCCAGGACATCCTTGGTTGAAAGGGACTTGAATGGTTGTGATTTAGAGAGTAAACCTTGAAATCACATTGGGATACCCGATATACACCAAATAAAAGCACTAATGAGATTCAACACTGATCTCTGTTACAAGAGGTTTAGAACTAATTGACAACTCAAATTACACTAAGTAGGCTACACAATTTAAAACTGCAGATGCAGCAGGTCTTCTGTCCCATATGTTGTATAAAGCTGAGAAGATAGGCCACCAGTCAGTGTCTGACCCCAAGTCTCAATGGTCTACTAAATTAGCCTTGCGTAACGGATACAGCAGGACAGTCCTATTAACAGAACAGGCTTCTAACTATGTTGCAAACATCAGAAGGAATAGATGGCTACTATCAGCTGGCATGCCCTAGTATATTCTAGGTCCTTGGAATTTCCAAAGTTCAAGAACTTTAATATATTTTGACCTCTGTTCATAGGTCCAGATTATACTGGTTTTATATAACAGATTCCCATTGATGTCTATGGAGAAATTGGTAGCTAAAACATTTGATAAAGTTACCAAATGAAATGTAAACCTGGTTAAATTAGAAATCCATTACAAAGAGAAGAAAAATATTCCCCTAAAATGTCATGTACACTAAAAGGTTGTACGTAGATATCCAATGGAAAATCCTGGAGTAGATTGTCACAAGTTTCATATAGAAAAGCATCTTACATGGCCAACCAGTGAAAGTATATCTAGATGGATCCTTCATGAGTAAAAACAAGTCACAAAATGGACATTATTCTAGCTACATTTTTTCTTAAATACAAAAGGGAACTGTAGATTCCTTTCTATCAGGCTGCATAAATAATTTATTCTTGAATCACTTTGATGATATTAACTTAGTGTTTTAATGCTGCTTAGCCAGGGCATAGAACAAATTGTTGCCTATAAGGCATTTGACACTGGCAATTTTAGAACAAATTAAATCAGCCTAATGCAGAGTACAGCAGCTCCAAAGGGCTAATGCATTAAGACCAGTGATGTTTAACAGAGCTGATATCTATTTCAGCTTATAGGCCAGGTAGCAGATATTTCACACTGGTAAACTGGACATTACACTGTTGTTTATGCTGATGGGAACCATTCATCAGTCATGCCTCCCCTCCCCCACAGCCCTCAGAGATGTGTTCATCAAGTCTCCAGGCCAATTATTTATATTAAAGGGATAGTAATACTTCATTTTAACTTTATTTTATTTTGTAGGCATTAAAAAAACATGAAGAATGATATAAGTCTTATCTCTGAAACCTTTATGGTTTAAGAGATATTCACAAACAAAGTATCCACCCCCCTGTTCAACCAGATCAAAAGGGAGATGCCCAGGTAGACTGCAGAGAGGGACAATCTTCAATTAAGATAATGGAAAAAGCTGAAAAACTTGTCAAGGGGGGAAGGGCTTTCATTGTTTTCATACAAAGAAGATTGTCCCCTGCTGTTATCTGTCTGGTCTTACAACCAGACTCACATCTGAGAAGAGATGGCTTACACTAGGTAAAAGCGGCGGAGAGGGGAACTTTGCTTGTGAATATCTCATAAACCATAAAGGTTTGAGAGATAAGACTTATATCATTCTTCATGTTTTTTTAATGCCTACAAAATAAAATAAAGTTAAAACGAAGTGTTACTATCCCTTTAAGGAACATTAACACCTTAAAAATACACTGAAGTTGTATATCCTTAACCCCTTAACAACCAATGATGTGCCAGGACACATCAGTGTCTGTCCCTTAAGGATCAGTGATGGTCCTGGCATGTCATGGCGTGCTGTGATCACTGGGTAGGCTGGTAAAAATGTTTTTTTAAAAAGGGGGTTGGTCCTTCAGGGCACCCCACCCCTGGACTGTGTGGTCCTTAAAGGTTTAAATACCATGTACTGCATGCCAGCATCTGTAAACATTCTATTTGTTGTATGAGACATAAAATCTAATTTGACATATGAGGGAGAAGACATTGCTGCATCTTTCAGGGCTCCGATTGATTGTCCAGGATTATATGTTAAAGAGCTGAGACAGCAGTCCTTCTGAACACAAGTGTAGTTGTTGCTAATCACAGTTAGTTAACTGAGTTTAGCATTTATCTCTCAATACAAACAGCAAAAACAACACTAAATAAATGCTCTTTGAACATGACAGTTTACAAATAAATACTTATTTTTTACACATGCTAGCTGTAAGAATGTAATACAGTATGTACATTTATTTAAACCTATTTCATTTTTGGTTTTAGGATTACTTTCACCCTTTGACTGGCAGAGGGGTATGCAATGAATTGCAAAGCATACCTGCTTGCAAACCAGGCACACGTTTTAGACCATTCCAATGAAGAGATTCATTGTAACTAACGAGATTGTGGCTCTGCTCAAGCGCCTCGATGTCGGTCGACACGGATCTCTTGCTGACAGCTCTACAGCTGTCAGTAGGAGACAGCAAACTTTAAACGCCTGTATCTTAAACCATAGCGGTTTGAAAGATATGTTCTTTTGCATTTAGTTCAGCTTTTTACGCCCTTCTAAATGCAAAAAACTTTTTTGGGACATTACTAACCCTTTAAAACAGCAGTCAGCATTTTTTTTTATTGAAAGTGTTATATTTTAGGGTTTTTGCTGTTAAGTAAAATAAAGTTGCCCCTACTTGAGACAAATAAAAATGTTGTTTGATTTTAATGGAACTTTTAACCCACAGAATGCTAGAGAGGTCTCCAATGCTCAATTTAAATCAATGGGATTACTGAGAATGTTAAAGTGCAAGTAATGTTTCAAATTAAAAGCAGCTCCGATTAATCTTCGTAATATTTGGGCAATGGAGAGTGTTACTTCAATAATGTCAGAGTTGTAGATCAAGAGTAATTGAATGATCAAATATCCCCCTCCCACCCCTTATACCTAGTGTAAGCCGCCTCTGGTCACTTGACCGGACAGGTAACAGCAAGGGACAATCTTCTTACTGTGAGTACAAGGAAATCCCTGCCCCCTTGGCAGGTTTTTCCCTTATGCTAATTGAAGGTTGTCCCTCTCTGCGATCCATCTGGACAGTCTTGCTGCTCTGAGGTGAGCAGTGTTATATCAGCAAAAGTGACGGGAGGGGGATACTTTATCATTCAATTACTCTTGAACTACAACTCTGACAGTATTGAAATAACGCTCTCCATGGCCCAAATACTATGAACATTAATTGGAGCTGCTTTTATTTTGAAACATTACTATCCATTTAATTTGTCCCCTATGGGGAAACTTAGGTTTGCCTCAGATTTGCACCAATCTGCTTTAAACCATAATGCTGTTTCAGGGTGGTGTAGGATTAGATTGACTTTCCCACGTTCCTCATATTTAGCATTTTGGTTTTGCAGGTGAAAATGTTCCTCTTACAGCCTGCATTTGGGAAAAATCTCCCCCCACTGACAAAAAGACGAGTACAGGTACATATAATTTATTTGATGCTGTTTTATTGCATTGGACAATGCAAGTAATGTTATAGGTAGAACCCTTCATCTGGTGAAATTGTCACTATTTGCACCTGATGATCCGTGAAAGAAATTATGTGTATCTGTACCCTGCATCTTGTTGATTTACGCAATTTGATGGTGGTGACAGGAAGGAAACAGCGCAGTAACATGGACACTGAATGTCCATCTACTCCACCAACACAATAACCCCAATTAAAACAAGACAAGACACACTGAAATGGTGGTAAGGCTGCAGTGTTTATTAATTAATTAAAATCAAACTAACAACTCATATATAAAACATTCCTTATTAGCCATACCAGCCTGATGAGCCCCAATTTGAAATGACCCATGCAAAAAACCCGGTCCTGCCTTACCAACCAGGAGCCGAAGGCTGCTTACCAAACCTCCACACAGCGACAACCTTTTTTATTTTTATTTATTTATTTATTTTAAAGTAAAAAAAAAAATAATAAGGTAACAGTGAGGTAACCAACCTGTCCAATCAGCTGCCAGGCAGAAAGGTACCTGGGTTTCTGGTACATTCATTTTTTTTTTTTTAAGGAGCTGACCTAATAATACAACCATTAAATTTAAAACCAAAAAAAGGGGTGGGGGACCACAACCCAATGTGGTCCTTACCCTATAAATCCGGTCCCTTTCATTATTCAAGTACTTACCTTTGAGAGGCCAAGAACAACATACTTCTCTAAGATGAAAACCCTCCCGCACATTCTTTGAATAAATCTATAACAATAATTAAGTTGTATGATATTCTTGGATAGAAAATGGTGGTGATTTATAATCGATAGTAATTCTTGTTTTTACTGAGCAAGATGTTCTAAAGAAAAGTGGAGCAATTTTGTATCAAACAAACTGCACCATAGGAAAACTGCAAAATTAACCCCTAGAATGCTAGAGAGATCTTTAGTGCTTTTGCTTATCAATGCGTTAGAGATCTCACTAGCATTCAAGGGGTTACAATTTGTTTTTAATCACCTGGAATTGTTAATTCTTCCTGATAATCCAGTCAGGGGTGTAACTATGAACTAGGATCCCCCTCCCCCAACATACACGCCCTTTGTTCTAATATCCTATACCTGTGAGAAAAGAGTTTATTAATACAATATGCATGTGGCTGAACATACAGTGCATTCATGTGATATGAATTCTGTGTATATATATATTTTTCTAATAGTGATCTCAGGTTGGCCAAACTACTAGTGCTTACATCCATGTATGTAAACCATTTGAGCACGAGAGTGGTTCACCTCTCTCGCGCTCAAATGGTTAACATACATGGATGTAAGCACTAGCACTTTGGCATTCATAGAGTTAAACTGGGATCCCTTTCTGAACGCAATAAAATAAATCATACTCACTTCGACTATGTATGTTCCTGATCAGGGCTGACACTGCTGTTAAATGCTGTTGTCTAATTATTGCTCCGGAACCACTCTCGTGGAGTGCAGAGTGTGCCGTGTGTAGGTAATAATTTTGAATGTTAACTGTTAAAATGTGCAAAGCTTTAAGCTTCTGATATCAGAATCTCGACTGGTTTCTTTGTTGCCTAATAGTGGGCGGCATTTCAAAAGGATACCAGGTTGCCTAACAATATTTACAAACTAGGGGGAACTGGCCATAATGTTTACAGTACAGCTACAAATAGTTCCATCAGGTTTGAAGATCAACAGGGAAACTATCAGAATTTGCAATCTATAGAACCAAAAAAAGAGTTTACAGGTACTGATGTTACAGTCAATCCATAATACACTATAGATACATACTGGGCCACAGAGCTGGATGAGATGGGGATAAAATGTTAGGAGAGCTGTGGGTTCTGAGTGGGAGTGAATGGTATGGAGATACAAGTCTGTTGTGGGGGTGCAGTTCTTGGTGCTAATGCACAGCACATAATTGTGGTGATGTGTTATTTTGTCTGTGTGTGTTATTTTAATAGCTAACTGCTTGGTAGGAAAAATATCCTGATATAGATAGTCTAACATGATAAAGCAGAATAAGCCATTACAATATGGGCACACACAGTAGGAGACATCGAACTTTAAAGTGATAGTAATGTTTCACAAAAACAGCAGCTCTAATTAAAGCCAAAACACTAAATATGAGGAATGTGCCCCCCTTGACAGGTTTTTCAGCTTTTTCCCTTATCTTAATTGAACATTGTAACTCTCTGAAATCTACCTGGACACTCCCTGCTGCTCTAAGCTGAGCAGTGTTGCAGCAGTAAAAGGGGTGGGAGGGAGATACTTTATCGTTCAATTACTCTTGATCTACAACTCTGACAGTACTGAAATAACACTCTCCATGGCCCAAATACTATGATGATTAATTAGAGCTGCTTTTATTATGAAACATTACTATCCCTTTAAATGCCTGTATCTCTCAAACCATAGCGGTTTGAGAGGTACGGTTTTTGCATTTAGCTCAGCTTTTTAAGCTCTTCTAAATGCAAAAAAAACTTTTTTTTTGGACATTACTAACCCTTTAACAAATTCTTTACAATGACTTAATTAGAGAGTGAGATATTAATATAATAAACCCTTTAAGTGCCAAAGGGGTACGCAATGCACTAGTACTCAAAGGGTTAAGGCCTTTAAAAACAGAGTTGCCTCTGGAAAAGTGGATGCGTCTTGTCTCTTCTCAGTCTTTGGCCATTAGAATTCCTTAGTATTCAATTTCTAGCCAATATATCCACTTCAGCATTGAAGCTTTATGGTTCTGTCCTCAGCTTACCCATTCCAAGCCATACGGATTGTAAATTATATATTTGCTCAATCAAGAGTGCCTCTTTGTCAAATTTTAGCCTTACTTACTGTGTGGGATATTGAGCCTCTTCTTTCTTATTTAGGGTCTCTAGAGACATCTATTTATTTTGGGTCAGCAGAAGCTTAAGTTGCTTTAATGATGGCATTAGAATTAGCTGCTAGAGGGGCAGATCTTTTCATGCCACATATTGAAGATCCAGGCTCAGTAACTACTCCCATGGGTTACCTTCTTATCCCTCATTGTTGACTAAAATCCTTTACAATTATGCTCCATGCCTGCAGCATTGAACAGAGGAAAGTGTCCTATAGAGCCTTCTTTATGCACTTGGATACTTTCCCCCACTCTTAGGAAGAAACTCACACAGTTGCTTTTACATTTAGAAATCTGGGCTGTGAATCTGAACACTGTTATGGGTTGGATTCTCTCTGCACTGAGAGGCAAGCAGGGATCGATATAAAACAGTTTAAAGGGCACTCTGTGAGAAAAGATCAACTTCAAATCAACAGCTAAAGGTGTTTCTTTATCTGCTATTAGGGAAGCTGTAAGAGAATGTCCTTTGCCTTTTTTTCAACGGTATTTTTCCTCTAATTCATTTAGTCAACCCACAGAAATGATATACAATTTTTTAAGCATAAGTAAGGCTTTATTTTAATGGCAAATGTATATGTATAACCAACCATTTCATTCAGTAAAAAACTTTTATAGGCTTTACTGTCATAATTTGTGCTCAATAATTAAATTATTAATAGGGCCAGGATAAAAGGTATGAATGGACATTCATATTCACAAATGCCCCTTTTTAGGGGGAGTACTGTCCCTGGTACACAAAACTGCCTATGTCAATTATTCTCTCCCTGGTGTCCCTCTTTTTGGAGAACAGACTATGTGTTTATTTGTGTTTTAAATTGCTCTACAGTAATACAATTCACATCAATGTTTATGTGTTTAAAAAGTTTGCTGTGTAAATAAAATACTTTGGACTCGCTCTAAATCATTAGTTCATATTTTTTGTAATGCCCCATACCCCCAGTCCTGCCCCAGTACCTCAAAAGTGCCTAGGGTTGCCACCTTTTCTTCAGAAAAATACCGGCCATGGCATTCCCTCCATAGACTTAACATTGGACAGAAGCCAATTTTTTACCAGCCTGACGGTAAAATACCGGCTGGGTGGCAACTCTAAAAGTGCCTCTTATTTTTACACTAGTTGAACAGCCCGTTACACGGGCCACAGTGCCTCTGGCAGCCGGTCGCGGGGCAGTCACGCGCAGTAGAGACTGCCCGCACCACTGCTGATACAGAGCTGGACGTTCCTTCAGAACTCCCAGCTCTGTATCAGCCGCGGTGTGGGCAGTCTCTACTGTGCCTGACTGCCGCACGCCCAGCAGTGTCTACTGCGCGTGTCGGGCGTTACACACGATTTAGCGAATTATTATATAGGATTATCACAGTGAGGAGGAGAGTGGCAGAGAAAACTAACAAAGGCAACGTATAGAATACATTACCTTTGTCATCGGCTCAATCGTCACATGAGATCACTCCAGCAGCAATCACTTGTACCAGCTCAACATGGAAAGGCTAAAACTGACTGCTAGAAAGCTCTCCAAAGCATTGATGTGCAATGCTTGGGAGACCTTGCTAGCATTCTAGGGGGTTAAAATCCCTATTAGAATCATGAAATTTTTAGTCGGTTTGCTCCAGAATTATTGTTTTGCACAATTGACCAATTGCCACTTAATATTTTCAGTGCCAAAGGCTTGGAGAATTTTTATACCCTCAATATTTTGCTATCCAGCTTTTCAGGTACAATTCCCGGATATAACTTGTTAGTTATATATGGGAAAATGGTTTGTATTTTCCAGAACAAATTCAGCTTTTTCATGGTACCCCATGCGGAGTTAGTTTAGCTTCATGCAACAAGTTATGATTTCATAAATACAAAAAATAAAAATTACTTATTTTGCTAATATTATACACTATATTATCAAATATATATGTTGATTTTGAAAGTTTCAGTTATTTTTAAAAGTCCTGATATACACTGATTGTTTTACCTGCAGGTATGGCCTAAACAAACCTATAATTCACAGGCGAGCAAAAATGTATTTTCAACATTATGAACTACAGTGCACTTTCCATTCTTGGTTACCTGGAAAAACTGCCCTGAAAAACAGCTTTAATAACCTTATAGATTTCCTGAATGTAGAGTAACATACAAATCAGAAAAGGGCTGGTTTCATCCGACTTTTGGTTTTTATAGGCCTCGACGGTCCCCCGATTTACATGAATAAATCTAATCATTTGTACACTTGATTATACTATTAATTTATTTGAATTCTACTTGTTTAGTAACATATTTTTAAGAAAATTAAATATCTAGCACTTTCTTTCGTTCTGACATTCCCCCCAAACAATAACATCTATATAAAATCTTCCCACTAAACACATACAGTATGCATTAAATGTACAAACACTTCAGACTGTGTAGTTCATACCTGTTGTTTGAATCAGTCTTTCTCAGTTCTCTGCCTGTGACAGCTTTTTGATAATGTTATACTACATATCTACTCAGTATTTTGTTACTGCAACAAAGCCTACCCCCTCCCCTCCACACATACATACACACACATGGTCATGACCCATGTTGGTAATCACCATATTACTCCAAATGTTGAAGCAAGGATTTTTTTTACAAACATTGAGGTTTTCAGAAAGGATTCCGAAACGTATATTAACCCCTTGAGGACCAGCGCACGCACGGCCGGCACTTGAGGACCACGGGGCTTTTTTTTGTTTTTTTTTAAGTTCCGGTTCAGGGCTTCCGGAGCGGCGTGAAGCCACACCAGGAGCCCTGAACTCCATGCCATGCCAGGACCGTCACTGGTCCTTAAGTGCTGGACCGCCTTGACGGTCCTGGCACGTCAATGGTCCTTAAAGGGTTAAGGTCAAAATGTACATCTCTAGCAAGCTTAGCATTCCAAATGAAAACAATAGGAAATATGAATACCACATATCTCCTGAGTTCACTGATACACAATATATACAGGTGCACAAATGTGTGTCATTCCCTGGGACCCCAGCTTGGTAAGAGAACATAACAGAATTTAGACTGACATTTTCATGGAGATAACAAAAATGCATTAAACATAGTCTGAAGGTATAATTACCAACATTTTATAGAAAATCCGTTCTACAGTTACCATCTCTGTAAGACCGCCGAGGGCTTCATATTATGCAGTATTAATTACACCCATTGTTGGCTCTCATCTCTTGTTATGAACTGATATGTCACTTGCATTTGGTTCAGTGAATTTTTTTAGAGCCCATTAATGACTACAAATCATTCAGTTGTTTGCTCCATCCCTGAGCTACCTTCCAACATCTGCCAGGCATCTATTTCTTCTACCGTTTCAATGTTAAATTGAACTGATCAGCCAGAAATAATATGGACAGATTAGGGAAGACAAAACATTTTTATACATTGTGCTTGCCAAACTGACAGCAGGTGTTTAAAGGGATAGTAATACTTAAAGGGATAGTAACACTTCGTTTTAACTTTATTTTATTTTGTAGGCATTAAAAAAACATGAAGAATGATATAAGTCTTATCTCTCAAACCTTTATGGTTTATGAGATATTCACAAGCAAAGTTCCCCTCCCCGCCCCTTTTTTCTAGTGTAAGCCATCTCTTCTCAGATGTGAGTCTGGTTGTATGACAGTACAGATAACAGAAGGGGACAATTTTCTTTGTATGAGAACAATGAAAGCCCTTCCCCCCTTGACAAGTTTTTCAGCTTTTTCCATTATCTTAATTGAAGATTGTCCCTCTCTGCAGTCTACCTGGGCATCTCCCTTCTGATCTGGTTGAACAGGGGGGGGATACTTTGTTTGTGAATATCTCTTAAACCATAAAGGTTTCAGAGATAAGACATATCATTCTTCATGTTTTTTTAATGCCTACAAAATAAAATAAAGTTAAAATGAAGTATTACTATCCCTTTAAAATGTAAAAAAAACATATGTTGTAGGGTTTATCCCCCTTAGTAAAACAAGGGTACTCCCACTGCTGAGAGAGATTTTATTAAAAAATTATAACAGCTCAAACTTGCAATATCACAGTGGCCTGAAAATTTACAGTGGCACTGTTGCTACACCATCCTATGGACTGCTCTGGTCCTTAGACCATAAATCTCCATAGGATGGTGTAGCAACAGTGCCACTGTAAATTTTCAGGCCACTGTGATATTGCAACTAAAAAAAAATCAAGTTTGAACTGTTAAAATTTTTTAATAAAATATCTCTCAGCAGTGGTTG
Organism: Rhinophrynus dorsalis; assembly: GCA_037306005.1. NCBI lineage: Eukaryota > Metazoa > Chordata > Amphibia > Anura > Rhinophrynidae > Rhinophrynus > Rhinophrynus dorsalis. Next base: position 70,706,900 of record CM074721.1, on the reverse strand, counting down.
TACCTTTGTTTTATTCAGGGACATAAACCCTACAACATATATTTCTTTACATCTTAAGTATTACTATCCCTTTAAGTATTAATTAAGGTCTCATTGAAAATCTGAATGAAATCACCTCCAGGTTTGGTCAGCATACTGTATAAGACAAATAATTCACTAGTTTGCTAGCTATTTGTGGACTTTCAGATGAGTATGTGCTACTGATTTACATTTGATACTTTGTTTATTGAGCACTTTTTATGTCTTGGATTTATGATATTCTTGTTTCTAGCACTTAAACTTTCTAGCACTTTACTCCTCTACAATATATATAAAGAGGGCAGCACCCGAGGAACTTGCAGCAGGCAAAAGATGGAATTTATTACTGGTCAATGTTTCGGTCCTCACAGGGACCCTTCTCAGAGAAAGGTCCCTGTGAGGAACAAAACGTTGACCAATAAATTTCACCTTTTGAATGCTGAAAGTCCCAAGGGTGCTGCCCTCTTTATTTATCTTATACTAATTATTTGGGGATTGTGTATCTGGGCATCTATCATTTGTCTGAGTGAGTGTTTTCACCAACCACAAAGCTATATATATAAATATATTGCTGGGGAGCAATTTAATACACTAATATACATAGCACACAGTCTGAGCTCCTAAAAAGAGGGACACCAGGGTGGGAAAGAGGGACAGAAGGATTTGGTTCAAAAAGAGGGACTGTCCCTCCTAAAGAGGGACACTTGGGAAGTATGCTACTCCCGCAGGGGGCAGAGGCCTTTGGCCTACTCAGCACGGCTGTCAGTAAAAGCACCTCCTGTCTTTACATGTCTTAAATTCAGCAGCAAACAGTTAAAAGGTGAATCTCCACTTGACAATAAAGATAAAAAAGGGTCCCAATCCTATGTGTTTCATATCATAAATTATAATATGTATTATATTTTTATCTTAACCTGCCTTTGAGATACATTAGGGATTTGTCTGATATATATGTATATATATATTTTTTTTTTCTCTTTTCCAGTATGCTATATCCTCATACTTATTTACCATCTGTAAATATATGCAAGTATATAAAAACAAAATACTAACAACCTAAGGAGGGCGCTACAGCCTCTGTATAAAATACAATCATTTTAATATAATATACAACATAGATACAAAATAGTATTACAAATATATATCAGAAAAACCCCTAATGCATCTCAAAGGCAGATTAAGATCAACATATAATGTAGCACTATATCAAAATTCGTGAATTCTCAAAAGCATGAATATTTAAAAAATATATGTGATAATAACTCTAAATTGTGCTTGTGTGGATATCATCTGAAAGTTCAATATGGTAAAGATATATTTGCAAGCCAAAAATGATGTGAGAGGCTCTGAGCAAGAACAAAAGCACAATGGCCTGTTCTCCAGCTATTCACCGCTCAAGAGCATCACATTTTAGCTCTCTAGTGCCATTACAGAGGAGAAATTTCCACATACATGTTAGACTAATCCCGACCATAAGGGAGGTCTAGTACCAAAATGATGGGCAAGTCCCCTCTGCGCAGAAAACCCAGCTAACCCCAGACGTACATTTCAGCCTTATCTGGGCCTCATCAGTGAGGTGCAGCTGGCATCCCTAGGCACTGAGAGCAAGGGGTCCACGTCTGGATTACCCTTTACACTTAGGGAGAGGAGAAAGATATATTTGGTAAGATCAGCGGGTAGGTGCTAAATACTATAGATGACTTGCTTGTCGGCTCTTCCGTCTTTGTTTCTATTGAACACAAATGTTCCAGTGTGGGTCCTGTCAATTGAATTCCTACTGCTGTCTCTCATGCTTTGTTGTGTGTTGTTTTTATTGGAGCATACAACTACATAATTTTGTATCTATATATTTATTGTTATGATAATAAAATGTGTCTTTTTGATACCAGGGGAATTATCTAGTAAGGTGTTATAAAGAGGTGATAAAGACAGAAACACCAGTAATATCACTTCTCCAATTCCTATGTTATTCTATGGAGCCAATGCACTAAGATCTCTCTCATTTGAGAATTCTTAGTGCAGTGGCTCCATAGAATAACATAGGAATTGGAGAAGCGATATCACTGGAGAATTCATCTCTTTATCACACCTTACTGCAGTCCCCCTGGTGTTTTTTTTTGTGTTTTTTTGAGCCCCTCTATTAATGGGTCTCCATTAGGACTCCTAAGCATTTCCCCTGATTGGGGGGTCTTCTAGTCCTGCTTTAGTTGTCATACTTGTATTCAGCCCTTGAGTAAACTACACTATTTTAGTGCATATATTTCTTGTGTTTATTAGTTACTGGTGCAAGCCATTCTTGCTTTGTGTTCATTATAAAGCATACTGTATAGGAGCATCCTGTGTTGGGTATTTAAATGCTATGTCAAATGTCAAGTGGTGAAACACACAAGTGGTCTTAAGCCTGCAATATTTGCACTTCAGTAGTTAGCAAATCCTAAAGGCTTAAGATTCCATGTAAAGGCAACTGAACAAGGTAGGAAAATGAGCCATATGTATAAAAGCTGGCGTACTGGCGTTATTCTAGAGTAGACCAACTGCACCACAAGAGACGAATAAAATTCCTTTTAAAATAAATTGGTACTTTAACCCCTTGAATGTTTGTGAGCTTTCCAATGCATTACAACGTAATGCATTGAAAACCTCTCTAGCATTAAAGGGGTTAAAAAGCTCTATTCAAGTGCATGGGAATTTAGGAATTCTTATTTGTTCCCTAAGGTGCAATTGGTTTACTCCAGAATAACTCCAGTTTATTTTTATAAATATGAGTCTATGGGACAGATATATGTTCTTGTTCATTTTGTGAACAGATCCTTAAAGTGGAACTTTCACCTATTAATAAGTCGCCATGCAATCATTAAGCATATGGCGACTAACTTGAAAATTCATGTCTTACCTATCAGAAGTGGCAGATACTAAAGAAAACTTTATTGTTTGGAGACTGACGGCCAGGTTTGTGCAGTCTGCGTGCCATGTGGCATGATGCTATGCTTTACAGGAGACCGGGACTGACGGCGCAGGCACACAGACAAGATGTCTGCACTGTTACCTGGCTTCCTGTCTCCAAAGGGTAAAGATTTCTTTAGAATCTGCCACTTTTGATACACGTATTATCAAGCTAGTCTCCATATGTTTAATGATTGCATGGCAACTTATTAATATGTGAAAGTTCCGCTTTAAAATGTCTTTATTCCTTATTATGAGTGTTGGTATTTATAAAGTAATCTAGTTACATTTTTAAATGTATTAACTGCAAAAATAAGAACAGGTCAGTCATGTCCTTAAATATTGTCGCAAATAGAGGCATTTCTGTATAGATTCCCAGGACTTTTTACAAACGTCCTTACTCCATTTAAAAAAAAAAACATACAATACAGTGTAATAGTCTCCTAAACTGCCATTAATACTTTTATAACTACCAGAGACAATCTTACAGCCATTTTAACACTTCTTTTCACTTAACTCTGCTTTTATAAATATCCCCTATGTTCCCTTTAAGTCAGGGGTACTTTGTAGATGTTGTTGGATTACAATCCACCACCCTCAAACAGCCATTGCTGTATCCGTATCCTCATTTGGTCCGGTACAAGTGATCTTTTTGCCCTGTTTGTACAATATTTGAATACTAACGATTTGGGATTGAATTTTACGTTTGAATTTCAGGACAGAGAGATTAATTTTTTGGATTTACGATTGACCTTAGGGATTTCCTCCATAGAGTCTACGATGTATCGGAAATCGTGTGCGGGGAATGCATTATTACATGCTAGTTCTTGTCATCCAAGACATACCATACAGGGAATTCCGATTAGTCAATTTCTTAGAGTATGTAGGAATTGATCCACAGTTACAGACTTTGAACTTCAATCAGCGGATCTCAAGACTCGGTTTTTGGATAGGGGTTATCCGGAGGCATTATTAGATGTGGCATATAATAAAGCGAAGAATACAGATAGAGATACCCTTATCCAAAAACAGTTGAGAGGAAAGAATAGGATAAACAGTTCATTTTCAGAATCTCCCATGTTTATCACCCATTATAGTCATACCTGGGAACTCTCCGGATTTGCCCCGGAGACTCCGGTTCTGACAGAACTTTACCGGGTCTCCGGGGCAGAGGCTGATTACTCCAGATGTGGAGAGTTTCTATTGAAACTCTGCCACATCCGCTTTTTCTCCTGCTGATACTCAGTCCCCAGCCGTCTGAGTGCCAGAGTGGTAAGGAATGCATTGCTTTGCAATGTATTCCGTACCACTCTGGCACTCAAAGGGTTAAGCCCCCCCCCCCAATCACGGCAAGCCCCGCCCCTTTTTGACGCGATTAGCGTCATTTTGTCACCCCCTGGTGAACAGAGGACTACCCTCCGGGTAGCCCTCGACTGGAAGTTCCCAGGTATGATTATAGTTCCGAGTTTAATTGTATTAGACAGATTATCAAAAAACATATTCCGATTTTGTGGGGGGATAGTCAGTTGAGACCTTACTTAGAGCAAGGATGTAAATTTTTGTCCAGAAAAGCACCTACCTTAGGGAGTTTTCTTTCTCCTAGTTTATACAGGCATACACCACGACAGAAACCCACTTGGTTAAATGTAGTGGGTATGTATGCCTGTGGAGCACGGATATGTTTGGTTTGTAAGTTTGTTAAGATAGGTTCACAATTCATTAGTTCTACAACTGGCATTGGTTATCAAATTAAACAATATATTAACTGTCGAACCAGTTTTGTAGTTTACTTGATCACGTGTTTAAAATGCTCTAAACAATACGTAGGTAGAACTATACGTCCTTTGAAGGATAGAATAAGGGAACATGTTCTAGCTATTAAGCACAAAGATCTAACAAAACCTTTGGGACGGCACTTTGTTGAATGTTCAGATGGAGATGTCAATTGTTTTTCTTATCAGGGAATAGAAAGGATCACCCTACATGAAAGAGGTGGTGATTTACAATTGGTTCTAGATAAAACAGAAGTTAAGTGGATTGTATATCTGTCCACTAGAATGCCGTTTGGTCTTAACTCGCAACATGATGTTAGCCTGTTCATACACAAATGATTTCGTGCCAAAGAAAATGTATATCCTTTATAGTGTTATTGATGGTAGAGACAATGGACCCCTATGGATTTTATTTTAGTTTTGAAATTTTAATTGGATCTACTGTTTATGTAGATTGATATTGAATCTATGGGGTCTATTAGCTTATCATCATGAACATACGCAGTGTCCTTTGACCTGTGTATAGTTTTTATACTAAATATGTTTTTATCTAAATTGATATCCCTTTTGTGTTTCTTGATTATATAGTGACAGCCATTTTTGGTTGTTAATATTTAGGGGACACGTTAGATTGATGTGTAGTTACTTTGCGCAGTCTGATTAGGGTGCGTTGAATCGCTTTAGTGACAGCCATTTATTGATTGCTTTTTTGATCATGGTAGTCACTCGTAGTTTATTCGAGTTTGTTTCAATGTTGCGCTCCTTATCAGATGTTCATCCTTATCCAATTATAGGTGCTGGATTTGATTTGACCATCTGTGTCAGACTGCAATTAGTAAAGTAACACACTAGGGGATACACCTATATAAGAGGTGATTGAATGTTTTTTGTTTAGCTTATGATTAAGTGTATATCTTGCACGAAACGCGTTAGGCAATTTTTGTAACTTCATTTGCCATGCACGCTCTCTGTATTCCGTTGTTGTTGGTGTGCTATTTTATTATTATTTTTCAATAAAATTGATGGTATTTTTATCAAGAATTTTTGCTGAATGTTACTGATGCGAGGCAGATCTGTTGAGTGCTCCCCTCCAGTTGTCTTCACGTCTGTATCCGTATTAGCCGTACATTACTTCCTCCACTAATCAACACATAATCTAATGCATTGCTAACTTCCACTAGCTAGGGTGACCACACGTCCTGGAATGCCCGGGACTGTCCCGTATTGGGGGATCTGTGTCCCGTATCCCGGGTCACCCCCCACCGGAACAACAAAGAGTCCCGGAATTGAGCAACACGCCCCAGTCCAGCCAGCCAGCCAATGAAATGTATTTGCTATATGGTCCTCATTGGCTGGATTTACATTTCATTGGCTGGCTGGCTGGCTGGCTGGCTGGACTGGTACATGCGAGACAGCTGGGGTGGAGCAGGTATTCTGGTGCTGCAAGTGAGACCCGCGGCTGAGGCTCCCGCTGGCACTGACCATCTTTCTGAGGCTGACACAGAGTAAGAGTTCCCACTGGGAAGTCTTACTATGTCAGCCTCAGAAAGATGGTCAGCGCCGGCGGGAGCATCCGCCATGGGACTAGGGTGACCACATGTCCCGGAATGGCAGAATGGAAATGTGGTCAACCTACCACTAGCATTGAAAGAGTCAGTCAGTGTAGGGCTAAGACAGGAAGTGCCTGCACTGCATGCAATCATTTCTGCATCTAAATAACTAAAAAAATAGTTTTCTAAATCTAAAACGATGGCTAATACAACATATAAGTTTTCTTATTAGGTGATAGGTTCCCCCATCAGCCATCTGCTCCTTAAAGCAGAAGTTTCAGTTTCTAATAAGTCGCCCTTGAATTATTAAACATATGGCAACTTGCATCCTAATACATGTATTATCTCTGTAAAGTGCCGCATACTAAAGAAATCTTTCCTCTTAGGAGACTGACGGGTAGGTTAGTGCAGTCTGCGTGCCTGTGCCATCAGTCCTTTCAGTTACCATGTGGTACGCTGCAATGCTTCTTACAGGGGACCGGGACTAACAGCGCAGGTGTGCAGACAAGATGTCTGCTCTGATGCCTGGCTTCCGGTCTCCTTAGATGAAAGATTTCTTTAGAATGCAGCACTTTACAGAGGTAATACATGTATTAAATCGCATAATTCAAGGGTGACTTATTAGTAACTGAAAGTTCCTCTTTAAAGGGTAAACATAAATTACATAAATTAACAGCACATTTTAATTATGAGTATATATATATATATATATATATATATATATATATATATATATACTCATATATATATATATACACACTACATCTTCTACTAAGTAACATAAGGGCTCCTCCACTTCTGAGAGATGTTTCACTCAAAAGTTATGATACCTCAAACTCTTTTTAAATAATGGATCTGCTAATGACAGCACAAGGTGGTGTTCATACCGTCATTTTTTCATTCTTTGGGACAGCTGCACCTCAGGCTTCTTCTCTCCATAGAATACAATATAAACAGATCCACCTCATCATAACAGAACTGCAATAACTTCTTAACTGAACATCACCCACTAGTGAGAGTAACCTTGTTTTACTGGGAAATCCCCACAATATATATTTTTCACACTAAAATTTGACTAATTCTATAAATTAAGAAAGTGATGGGGAGGACAATGGTCAATAGCTTTGTCTGACTCCCCAAATTAAAAAGATGTTTCTGGTCTCTGGCCCCATGTGTAACAAAACTCGCACACAATGGGGGAATCATTTCAGCTTAGTACAAGTTATTTTGGGGTATTACTTCCCTTTGAAGTTTGAGAGAGATTTAGTCTAACAGCTGCCCAAACGCAAGATATGAAGTTTATACAAAGCTCTTAAATTCTTTGGAAACTCTTGTATTTTTAGTCATAACAGCCCATGTTACGTGATCCAGAGACACAATGTCTCATGTCGCTATTGTCTTTCGTTGAAATGAAATATCAGAGATGTTTGCAATGGCTAACTATATATCTGTGGATTCCAGACAATTAGCTGCTTTCATTGTATCTACTCTTCTTTCTTCTGTTAACCACCTTCTAGCTCTCAATGGCTGGGATTTAGATATTTAGGAGACTGGAGGAATAGTTGAAGCTGTGAGATGAAAGTGTGGAAGGCTGTAGTTAAGATAATGTCAAAAACACTCCTCTGCAAACACTCACTCTTTGTTCTATCTTTAAGATGCCAAATGAACTTGTTAAGATCAGGCGAGAAAATTCCCAGAGGAAAAGAGTGAAAAATGTATAAAAAAGACATCAGACTAGCAGAGACAGAATTGTCTACATCTTCTAAAATTATGATAACAGCCATTTTCATATCTGTCAGTACAGCTTATATTGATGTCATCATCTACTGAACACAGTAACATTCTACTTCAGGATTCTGATGAAAAAAATTAAAGGGACAGTAAAACATTATGAAAAAAAGAATAATAATACAGATGTCAGGACTGGAGTATCTATTAACTTTTTGCATTATAAATGCAGTTAACTTTATATAGTTGTGACAACCCTCCACATAACTGTTAGGGAGCTGGTGTCCCTGCCCCAGGCATTTACCTGATATCTGGAATGCACCAGCATCTTGGGGTTCCATAAGACTGTAAGGGGGCTTGCAGGAGTCAAAGCCAAACAAACAGTGATTCAAGCACTCAACCTTGCATAGTGAGCCTTCCATGGAGGGGAATGGATACCAGAGTGCTGAAAATGTTCTGGGAACTGCTGGACTGCGGGGCAGGGACAAACCTAGGTGACAAAAGAGTAAATTGCACTGCAGCATTCTGTATGGATTGAAGTGGATGGAGATGGGAGGCAGGGATGCCAGACAGAAGAAGGTTGCAGTAGTTCATGTGGGAGAGGATGAGTGCTTGTATAAGAATTCTAGCTGTGGAGGAACAAAGGAAGGGGCAGATTTTAGCAATGTTACGCAAGGGAAAGCAACAGGATTTAGTGATGGCATTAATATGAGGAGAGAATAAGAGAGATGTGTCAATTATCACCCCAAGACACCGTGCTTCTGATACTGAATTTATGGTAGTGCCATTTACAGCCACCTGGAAGGGCGCTACAGGGCCAGGCCTAGGTGGGATAAGGAGTAGCTCCGTTTTAAACTTATTGAGTTTGAGGTGCCTATGAGCCATCCAGTCTGAGATAGCCGACAGGCAATCTGTGACTTTAGCCTCAATATCTGAAGTCAGTTGAGGTGCCAATAAATAAATCTGGGTATCATTTGCATAGAGGTGATATTTAGACCAAAGGAGTTAATAAGATCACCAAGTGTTATTTTTTAAAGAGAGAACAGAAGTGGTCCTAGAACAGAACCCTGAGGAACACCAACAGAGGTGAATGGGAAAGGATGAAGAGGTGGCAGAGGAGACACTGATGAGGTTAGTTAGATAAGAGGAGAGCCAGTCCAGTGCTAAGTTATGGATTCCTAAGGAGTGAAGAGTGTGGAGGAGGAAAGCATGATCAACAGTGTCAAAAACCTCTGAGAAATCAAGCAGGATAAGTATTGAATAATGACCTTGCAATTTGGCAATGTGAAGATCATTGAGAACTATTGTGAGAGCAGTTTCAGCAGAGTGAGCAGTGCAAAATCCATATTGTAAAGGGTCGATCGGGTCATGTTTGTTAAGGAAGTTAAGCAGGCAGTAGTAGGCTAGGCATGCCAGGCTAGGAGTGCCGGGAGGGGAATGAGGGAGGCTAGGAGGGGATTTACAAGGTGGGATAATATCGTGGAGGGAGTCCACCTTTGCTTTGAAGAGGTCAACAAAATCTTGTGGCTGCATGGAGTTTGCGAGGGAGGCAGATGGAGGGCGGAGGGAGTCAAAGGTAGAGTAAAGGCACTGTGTGTTAATTAGTTTTGAAAAGTAATTTTTTTAGCTAGGGACAGAGAAGAGTTAAAGCAAGAAAGGAGGAACCTGTAGTGGAGAAAGTGTGCCAAAGAGTCGCTCAGCTAAACAGGTACAGGAGTGGAGGAAACTGGTGTCTTTATTAAGTCACGGCCGCTGGTTAGTATTACAGATTCATCTGAGAAAGAGAGAGGTGCATGCAGGTTCAAAGAGGAGGATAGGATTGAGTTGTATGTTTTGACAAGTCTGTCAGGATTAATAGGAATCTTGTATCTAACAAAATATGCTATGTGAATATTGTACTGTGTAGTGTATTGTACTTCGATGTGACTTAGCCGATCCAACAACCCAGCAGCCAGCAGGTCCATTCCATTTTGTAAGAAAGAAATTGTAATATTTTTCTGTGTGATGTAATTATATATATATATATATATATATATATATATATATATATATATATATATACATTACCAGCAAAAAAATTTAGAACACCCCCATTTTTCCAGTTTTTATTGAAATTTACGCAGTTCAAGTCCAGTGAATAACCTGAAATGGTACAAAGGAAAGAGGTAAACTGCCAGAGGTGAAAAAAAAAGTTTAGGTTAACAAAAACTGAAAAATAATGTACATTTCAGAGTTATATAAAAAGGCAGTTTCAGGGAAGAAGTAATGGGTTAACAACTCACAGTTGTTCTGCAGCAATGTAAGTAAACTAATACTTGAACGTTCATGCTAACAGTGTCTACAGATGTCCCAACTTTTGTTGATTACTTACAAGCTTTCTGTCCCTATAAAAGCAGTGTTGAAACAGAGCATGTCACTACACCCTCTTAAGCAATATTTGGACAGTATTGTACTGCAGGAAGTAGTACATTGCTCTCAAAATGGCAAAAAAGGCAATTAACAAAGGAAGGCAGACAGATCATTAAAACCCTTAAAAGTATTAGTCTTTCCTTTAGAGAAATTGCAAAGAAAACCAAGGTGGCAGAGAGTACAGTTTTGCTACAGCATCAAAAGGCTCTTGGAAACTGGAGGAAACTCTGACAGAAAGAGGTCTGGCAGACCCAAAGCCACAACAGAATCAGATGACAAGTTACTGAAAGTCAACAGCTTGCATGACAAGCGGTTCACAGCACAACAGCTTCAAGCACAGCTTAACACCGATCGAAGTAAGCAAGTGTCAGTTTCAACTGTGAAGAGAAGATTTCGAACTGCAGGTTTGAATGGTCGAGTGGCAGTAAGAAAGCCATTGCTAAGTTAGCATAATAAGCACCGCCATGAAGCACCGCCAGTGGACTACAGAGGACTGGAAGAAGGTCTTATGGACCGATGAATCAAAATTTGAGATCTTTGGTTCATCACGCATAGTTTTTGTACTCCGTCAAGTAGGTGAAAGGATGGTTCCTCAGTGTGTGACACCAACTGTCAAACATGGATGAGGACGTTTGATGGTCTGGGACTCTTTTGCTGGATCCAGAGTTGGCGACTTGCACAGAGTGAGTGGCACCCTGAACCTATATTCCTACCACAGCATTTTGCAGCACCATGCAATACCCTCTGGTACACACCTAGTTGGTCATCCTACAGCAAGGTAATGAGCCAAAACATTCCTCCAGGCTGTGTCAGAACTATCTTAGAAGAACAGAAGAAGACAGTAGGATGCAAATCATGGAATGGCCAGCACAATCTCCAGACTTAAACCCCATCGAGCTGGTTTGGGATGAACTGGACAGAAGGGTGAAAGCAAAGCAACCTACAATTGCAACACATTTGTGGGAACTTCCGCAACAGTGTTGGTAAGAAGTTTCAGAACAATATTTGATTTCCATTGTGGAAACAATACCACAAGTGTGTTTGTCTGTTATATCTCCAAAAGGTGGCTGCTTTTATGAGTCAAAAATTTAGATTACAATTTGTTAAGGAAAACTATTATTTTTTTTAATGTCCAATTGTTTATTTATTCTATGCTTTATTTTCGGAGTACATTGAGACATTAAACTGCGTAAATTTCAATAAAAACTGGAAAATGGGGGTGTTCTAAAACTTTTGACCGATTGTGTATATATATATATATATATATATATATATATATATATATATACTACGGAACAAAATATTGTGGAGTTGTATATGTATAGTTTATGTATGTTGTTATTTGATTAAGTAACTTTGCTTTTACGTGACTTAGTTGGTTCAGCACCATGGCTGACTCGGCTAAGTGCCAAGATTGGGCACGAGAGTGTTTAGACATAGTATGATATTCCTGATGATCCAATAAAATTGTGTTGCAGTGGTCTCCTGCCTTATCCACCTAATCTATCTATGTAGCAAATTACCAATAATGAAGCACCTCTAGTCAAGTATAGGGGTCATTCTCTCAAAACTAGTGGCAGCAGTGGGATCACACAGTAGTGAGGACATCGCCAGATTTAAGTGTTTTGTTGCTGAGGCTGATACAGGAGTACATTTGCTAAACACTAGGTCAGATTGCATGACCCCAGAGGAGCTGGGGTCAGACCGGGATAAGAACAGCTGTCTCAATAGATACTGATGAATCTGAAATCAGTAGGTCTATAAAAATAGCAGCTCTTGTAGTAGGACCCTCAGTGCAGAGAATGAGGAGGAATGGAGGATGGCTGAGGAACAGATCATAGTAACATCCCAAGAGGAGTCTCTGAGAAGAGCTCTGTCCCAGTAGTAGAATCAAGAAAAGAGGGAGGTTCCCAAAAGAGCAACTGACACCAAATATGTCTTAGGACAGAGTTTCAATTCTGGAGCAAACAGGATAAGCTGAAGGACTAAATTGGTGAGGTACAATAAGCGAGGGGGAGGCTGGAAGTCAGCCAAGCGAGGAGAGTCACCATAGAACAAGCTAGCAGGGGAACAAGGAAGGTGATCCAAGAAAGAGAAGATAAGCAGCTGAGAAGGAGCAGCTGACTATCCTACACTGTACAGAGAAAGCCGGGTGAGGAGAGAGCTCAGAGAAAGACTGAAATCAGCTGCGCCGGCTACAAAGAGAAGCATCCAATAGGAAACAAGCTGGCCAGCAAGATGGCAAGGGTATTTTCTGTGACAGGAAACAGGATGGAACTAGAGGTGGGGTCATGTGAGAGTGGGGGCGGTGAACATGGGCTGAGCTAAGGGCGGAGCTAAGGACACCTAGAGTGTCTTGCCTAGGGGCAAAAAAGAAATGTGGAGTGCCAGTTGCTACTCAGTGACCCTCAAAACTAATATAATGTGAATTAAGTTAGAATGTGAGAAACCGCAGTCTGTTGAGGTGCAAAAGTTCCAAAAAGTATTTTATTATAGTGTCAACATTTTGATCCTAATTTGGGCCCAGTGACTACTAAGGGTTAAAGTTAGTGGAATGTGAACAATATTTTTTGAATGGAATAGGAAGTGAGCAGAGAACAGCTTCAGAGGGGAGGTTGTTGAGGAAGAAACACCAGGGCTGGTCATTGGGAAATAGCTGCTAATAATATACAGATGCCGGTAAAAAGGGTGAAGTTTATGGGTACAATCCAAATGGCAGTCTCCTTATTGTGGCATGAAGAGGAAAGTGTTATATATAATGGTCATGGGGGGGAGCTTGGCAGACTTCGATATTGTGGTTAGACAACACAGTGCGTTAACAGCATAGACTTGCATATTATGTGTCCTGCACACGATTTGCAAGGCTATGGTGTGAGTGTAGGGCTGTACCTGCGGTGCTGCACTGTGTTATGTGGGATATGCAACTGTGTGGTGTAACACTGGACAAGTGTATGGTCTCACCATATGGTGGGCGCTTCCCTACCTTAATCCCTTGAGTGGCACGACTGGGGCAGCAGGCATGTAGCTGAGAGTGTGATTCACCCATGAGGCATTTAGTGGAGGCTGTGAGTAGTCCATGAGGCATGTATTGAGTTATGAGCCATGTAGTGGAGGAGCAAAGTTTGGAGAATGTGTCTTGTTACATATAGGTTGTTTAGTCGCCCATGTATTTTTTTTCTTACAACAGAAGTTGAGGGTGGTCCTAGTACTTGCTTCTCCTTTGTCCTGTATTCTGGCTCCTCAACTCTCCTTTTGGACTTCAATTGTGTACTGCATCTCAGCATCTTCTAGTTCTATTCCGGGTTCTCATCTGTACCTCCTTGGTGTCTTGGCTGACCTGCTTCTGGGTTCGCCGCCTGTCATCTTGCTGGCCAGCTTGTTTCCTATTGGATGCTTCTCTATCTAGCCGGCTCAGGAGATTTGTCTAGATTTCTCAAGAGGTTAATTAATAACATGTAAAGAGGTATATAACTGGTGCGAGGGGCTTTGAGATTTTTATGGCCACCCACAATTCTGAATGTCGTTGTGGTCAGCACACCTGAGCCGCCCCTCAAAATGTAAAGCTCTAGACAGCTGCCTACTCAACTTATTAGGGAATCCAACCCTGCTCACCTGAGCAGTTTCTGGCTGGGGCCCATGTGAAGTTCTAGGCATAAAGCCTAACAAGGACAGATAAGGTCCTAGATAACCCTACAGATTTCCACAGACTGCAATAGCAACAGCATCACCTTAAAATTCAATTACCACAAACATACCATCAATGTATTAAACAGAGTGTTAAAAAAACAAATTGAATCATTCCTTTGTGATAACTTTGAATTAAACCTCTCTCACCATAAGAAGTACAATTACATTTTTCCCAGCTGGAGAACGTTACAAAATAATATATTTTGTTACACTCACTTGAAACGAACAATACCAGCTCCTAATTAAAAAAAAAAACAAAAACACAAAAAACCTCCCAGAAAAACCCAATGGCTGTTACGAATAAATTCTGTGAGAACTGATTTTCCCAAAATGAATCTTTAATCAGTGTCCCTGTAGGTAGACATGGTTCTTTATTGCTAAACTCCAGGACCCTAAACTCCACCTACAGAAGGAGGATTTAAATGGGAGGAGATTGGGGTCTTAGAATCCTGTAACAAATGAACATGACTTCCTCTGTGGACAGGCTATGAGTACTAATTAATAACTAATTACAGATAATAACTGCAAGTAGAATCAACTATGTGAAAAGGAAGAAAAATGAAAAACATTTCTAAGTATGGTCTAGAATACATTGCAGTTGATAATTTTATAAAGGGTTTTATCTACAAATGTCTCCATAGAAATCCATAGGAATCTGTTAGATAAAACCAGCGATTATGTAATCTAGGCCCTAACTGTTAACTACAATAAACAGTTTAATCAGTCTGCTCTCAGTTAGCCCTCTTAATATGGCACCAGAGCTCGGTCCAGCCATAAATCCAGCATTACACTGACTCATTGTAGAGTTCGTGTTTTGTAATATTTCTATATTCTTCTTGAAATTGTTGTATTTTAACCCTTGGGGGGCCAGTGGAGTGTCCAACATCTGCCAAAGTAATGCATTGGACATCCCTCTTGCGCTAAGATGGTTAATGACCAAAGCAGAATTGCACAACCTGTAGCTCTCCAGCTATTGTTGACCTACAGCTCACACCAACCTCAGCTAGACAATGATGATCAAGGAAGTTGTAGCCTAACAGCTAGAGAGTCATAGGTTGACCACCCTGGCCTAAAGCAATAAGCTTTATAGGGATAGTAATACTTAAAATGTAAAAAAATTATCTTGTATCTTGTAAAACAAGGGTATTCCCACTGCTGAAAGGTGTTTTATTCAAAAGTTATTACAGCGCAAACCTGAATTTTTTAGATGCAGCGTCACAGGGGCCTGAAATTGTACAGTGGCGCTGTTGCTACACCATCCTATGAAGATTTATGGTCAACTGACCAGAGCTTTCCATAGGATGGTGTAGCAACAGTGCCACTGTACAATTTCAGGCCACTGTGATACTGCACCTAAAAAATTCAATTTTAAGTTGTAATAACTTTTGAATAAAATAACTACCAGCAGTGGGAGTACCCTTATTTTACCCAGAAGGATAAACAGTGCAACAGATTTTTTTTTACATTTTAAGTATTACTATCCTTTTGTGCAACATACTAAAGCTGATATAGTAAGCAGAACTGGTTATTATCTAGCAAACCAACGGCACCTAATTCACAGTGATTTAAATGGGACTTTTTACCCTTTATGTGCTAGAAAGTTCTCTAGTGAATTGTAAACCATTTACAGGGATAATAGTCCCATTTAAATCAATGGGAAGTTGTCCTCTGTGGTGCAGATTGTTTGCTATAGTACTGCTTCAGTTCAGCTAATAGATCAACCTCGCTTGGATGTTAAATTCCTTTAAGGGGAATAATTTAATTTGTATTCTTTGGCATTGATCTGTCGACCTTCTAGAATTACAATTCTCAACCTATGGGATTATTTTTGTTTATATTCTTTGTTTCCCATGAATTATATTGATCAACAGAAAAGCTCATGTTCCATGTTGGGGGGAGGCATTTAGGTTTGATTACATATTTTATAATACTTTCTGTTCTAATTCCATAGTAAGCATTTAATTGCTAATCCAAAGGAAAATAATGTCTCCTCTGAGAGGAAATGTCAGGCATTGCATACATTCCCCAAAAACCTACAAAATGCAAGCAAAAAACCCGTAGCTACGACTGCAGCGAAATGTAGATTTGTCAGTTCTAAAGTCCTCTTCTACATTTTACCCTTTGAGTGTCAGTGGGGGATCCAATGCATTGCAAATGGTTAAAGGGATAGTAATGTGTATTGATAATAAAAGCTAATATTGTAGCTATTAAAATAATAAACTAAACGATGTAAGTCCTATCTCTCAAACCTTCATAGCTTGAGAGATATACAAAGATAAAGTTCCCCTCTCCATCCCCTTTCCCTGATGTGATCTGTAAAGCTGTCAGCCCGAGATTCTGGTTGCGCGACCAGATGAGGCTCTTCAGCAGAGAAGAAATAGAGCGATCTTGAAACAAATACTTAATTGGAAACTGAAAACCAGGCACACTTTGTAGACAGTTCCAATGAGGTATTTGTTCATACCTCTCAAGGACACTTGGACAGTCCCTCTTTTAGACCTAAATCCCTCTGTCCCTCTTTCCCACCCTGATGTCCCTCTTGTTAGGAGATCAGACTGTGTGGGGTGTATATATAAGTGTGTCACATTGCTCCACAGCAATAAAACTCACATTAATGTTTGTTTAAATGTCAGTCTGTGTAAATAAAATACTTTGGTCTTGTTCTAAATCATTTATTAGGTTAGACAAGAAGGTGACAATAGGTCATGAAATAGCTTAAAAATTCCTGGTAATGCCCCGTCCACCAGTCACTACCCCGGAAACACCCCCTAAAACACAAGTGTCCCTCCTTGGCAATTTGAAATGTTGGGAGGTATGTTTGTTTCACAATCTCGCTATTTTCGGCTCTGCTGAAGAGCCTCGCCTGGTCCTGGGACCAGGATATCCTGCAACCAGCTGTACAGGTCCTGTCACAGAAGGGGGAGGGAGGGGGGAACTTTATCTTCCTGTATCTCTCAAACCATAAATGTTTGAGAGATAGGACTTACATTGTTTAGTTTATTATTTTAATAGCTACAATATTAGCTTTAATTATCAGTAGACTTTAAGGGCCATATGTTTAAAAGGAAAGTGGAGGAGTTCTGAGGCAAACCATACAAACAATTTTTAACCCTTTGAGTGCTAGAGGGATATGCAACACATTGCAAAGCAATGCATTGCGCACCCCTCTGGCACTCAAAGGGTTAATAAGGCTGAACTAGTACCTTATACGAAGTTGATTACAAAAGAGCTTTCAAACTCATCTTCAACCCCTTAAGGACCACGAGATTTACTGCAATCAATTCTGGGATCACAGATCACCATGCAGATACTCTGCAATCCCAGAATTTCATGTCATGCTCTCACCGGTCCTTAAATGTCCAGCTTGGCGTGACGTTCCTGGCATATCATACTTAGTTAAGGTGTTAAATACTTTAGCAATTCTTTATTTAAACTACAGAGCACAAAAAAATGAGGTTTATCCATTGGTCAGTTCATGCACATTAGGCTGTACCAGATGGCACTGCCTGGTATGTAACATACTAACATTCCACTCTCCCTCTCAACTGCCACTTCCTACCAGGAAGTAATGGCTACTCTGTATAAACTAACAAAAAAATAATGCTAACTATCTCATCCTATATAATAATTCTCTAAAACGTGTGTAACGACTCAGTCATGCACAGTATAGACTGCCCGTGACGAGGCTGATACAGAGCGGGGCGCTCTGTATCAGCCGTGGCGCGGGCAGTCTCTACTGAGCATGACTGCTCCGCGACTGTCCGGCACTGTATCAGCAGCGGCGTGGGTAGTCTCTACTGTGCAAGACTGCCCCACGACTGGCTGGCAGTGGCACTGTGGCCCGTGTAACGGGCTCTTCAACTAGTAATCTATCATTTTAAATAAAGAATGGGCAACATTAATATAAGTAATTTTGAAAGCTCATTACCGGCCAAGTCATTATAAAGAGTTAGTTTTAAACTGTGAGCTATATTAATAAAAACTAAATAGAAGCAATTCTGGATCAAACTAGCTGCACCACAGGGAATAAATACAACTTCCCCAAAATCCCATTGATTTAAATGGGGCTATTAATCCCTTGAATCATGGGCGTCAGCAGAAAATTTTCTAGGGGTGGGGGGAAAAGCCATAATCAGGGTAGGAGACTAGTGGAGTAAAAAAGGTACATTTATTGGCTGAGAGGCTCTATGATACATCATTTTACTCCTGCTTTTTCTACACAGTACCACCCTTTACCAATGATCATGGTAGATTCTTAAGTCTATGTCAGAAGTTATGTGCTGGTCTTGGGCAAGGGTATGTAACACCTTATAATAATATCTTACTATGGCCAAAAAATCCTAATGATTTTTTTTTCTGATTTTTTCTGTGCTTCTTGATTCAAGACAGATTATCTACAATCAGCCCTGGGTTGCTGAGAGATTTTTCAAACTGAAGCAGGTACAGTACATTAGCATATTTAATGCGTTAAGGACCAGGGAAGTGAGCAACACTTTCCCATCCTTCTGGTTCACAAAGATTTAAGATTACTATGAGCAGTAGGCAGAAATTTTGTCCTGTGGTCCTGTTAGCAACTGTGATGTCTGCCTCCATGGATCTGACATCCACGACTGATTGGAGGTGTTATCTCTAGAAACAAGGTGCAAGGAAAAGATGAATTGTGGGGAATTTCCTGCTTCCAGTCTTGTAAAACAGAGGTGGTTAAGATGGCGTCTTCCACAAGCAAGCATCAACATGTCATGGTTAATTATCCAACTGTAACAAGAAAGAAACAACGGCACAGCTGTATAAAGAACATCCAATAAGTAATCACTTGAGTTGTAAGCCAATGTTGAAACACTCACCGCCATATAGCAAATCCATGGTGGCGATCCTCGGGATTCCAACTCCAACAACACAATCCAAAAACAGAAAAGACCGCACTTGACGCGGATTGGCAAAGTAAAAAACACTGCTTTATTCAGAGATACACTGGGACACCACACTACATTACTGTCTCACACATTTCACACAAACAGTGCTTACTCATAGACATAAGTAATGTAGTGCGGTGTCCCAGTGTATCTCTGTGAATAAAGCAGGGTTTTTTTTTACTTTGCCAATTTGCCTCAAGTGCGGTCTTTAAAGTACCCAACTGTACCTTAGCAGATTTGTGACACTTAAGCGTGACTGTGATGCAGGCGACATGCTGATGTGGGCTTGTGAGTGGAAGAGCGCATCTTAACCCTTTCAGTTCTTTGCAATGCGTTGCGGACCTCTCTAGCACTCAAAGGGATAAGACACAGATGGTGGAAACACTTCAGCCTGCAACATCAGAATGTCACCCTTTTGATGGGTGCGACATTCTGATGGCTCCCTTTTCATGCATTGTAAACGTGCAACATTGTAAACGTGCCATTTTATTGGTCGCCAAATAGTGGGCGACATTTCATTAGTGAATAGTATTCTTCAGTGCAAAATATTCTTAAAAGGATCATCATTACATTTACATAAAAGTATGCTTTAACTCTTTGAGTTCCAGAGGGGTACGCAACGCATTGCTTTGCAATGCGTTGCGTACCCCTCTGGCACTCAAAGGGTTAAAAAATTAAAGGAAAAAAATAGCGTACAGCTTCACTCCTACTTATACTCTGGACTAATGAACTTCCCAGCAATCTGACAGTGTGTTATGTTCTGGTCAGTGACAAGTGCAAGAGAACACACCTCTTTGATTGGTGCATTTTAATGTATTGTATCTGCAAGACACAGTCTCCTTCTGTGCAGCTGATATATATCCAATAACATTTAGATAAAGAATTATGGACGGAACCTAAAATCAAACTGGTTTTCAGCAAAAGTAAACAGTAAATTCAAGAAACCACACATTTTGTGAAGCAAAAGGAATTTAGCATAACTATACTGGATTGTTAAAATTAAAGTAGGTGGCCTGGCTGTTGTATCAGTGTCCTGAATCTGTGTCCAGGGCCTAAATCAAATTCCTTCTCTACATTTGGCTGTTTCATTTAAAAAAAATTTAATCATTTTTATCTAACATTCCTGTCTTGGGTTCATTATGTAATTATACAGTTATGTTTTCAGTAAGGCTTTCTGTTACTTCAGGTCAAAACACCCCTGTAGATATATGTATAAGCAAAGGGGACCATGGCAGAGGCTATAGAAATCTGATTGAAGTTTATTCCTGGAGCTAGGGTCATTCTGTGGTCAGATAGGGTCAAGTTTAGGTCAGGGTGGTTGCTCAAAGGATTGCAATATTATAACGTCACAGTCATTGAATGCATGTTCTTCCTTATGGTAATTTCCCACGTCAGAAGTTTAACTAGGTCAGCTTTCTTCTGTAATATGTTTTTCGTTTGTTATTAAAGGAGACCTAACACCTCCAAAACGTACCTTATTATGACCAGAAAAAAACATAATGGCCGGTATGAGTTTTTTCCATGCTCCTTTGCTCAAGAGATACCATGTTCAGTCAGTCGTAGATGTCTTGTCAATGGAGGCAGATGTAACAGTTGCTGGAAGGAGCACAGGACCTCAGACTCTGACCACTGCTCCTGGGAATCTAAATTGTCTTAGGACCAAAAAGGCATGCAATATATTGTTTTGCTATGCTTGCCACATCCCTCTGCTTCTTAAAGGGTTAAGTAGGTGAATCCACTCTGAACTGTTTCCGTTTTAAAAATCTTCCGACAACTGTCATGTCCACCTCCAAGGACCTGACATCCAAGACTTTAAGATGTTATCTATTGAAAAAGGCTTGGTCCATGCTGATCCAAGCTCACCTACAGTTGTCACTGAAATGCATAAATTAATACTGCACACACCTGCATTTTGTACAATTGTAGTATAATATTTCATTGGCCATTCCACTTAATGAGGGAGCCGTTGTTGGCAGGTGTTGTTGGAGCAGTCTGTGAATATCAAATGTCAGAGATCAACAACACCGCCACAAATAGGAAACAATTCTACACATGTAAAATGCGCATTAGCTGTAATAACTTTGGAATCAAGCATTTCCTTGCAGCGGCAGTGCACTTATTTTATTCAGCAGGAAAGGTCCTAAGTAGTGTTGAGCGAGCATGCTCGGCCGATGCTCGGATCGGCTCGAGCATCGCTCTGCTCGGCACATGGCGGTACTCGTACGAATACCGCATGTGCTCGCCCGCCATGTTCGGGTCTCCTCCCCGCACGTTTTGCGGCTGCTGCGCAGCCAATAAACGTTCAGGGAGGCTCTGACATCGGTGTAATGCCAGCAGCCATGTTGGCTGCTGGCATTACACTGATTGGCTGGCCAGAACCCGTGGTCAGGTGCTGTATAGCACCTGACCATCGAGTTCGGCTCAGTCTTAGCCAGGGAGAGCTGAGGATAGGAAGGGAAAGGCAGTGTAGGGAGGAAAAAAAACAAAATTGTGAAAAAAAAGAACCAAAAGTCCTTTTTAGGACTACTGTGTGTGGGGGCAGCAGGTTATTTTGTGTGGGGGGAAAAAAACATAAAAAAAAAAAAAAAAATATTCTGTTTAGTGTGCAAAGTTGCAGATTAGAGCACATTCTGTTTAGTGTGCACAGTTGCAGATTAGAGCACATTCTGTTTAGTGTGCAAAGTTGCAGATTAGAGCACATTCTGTTTAGTGTGCAAAGTTGCAGATTAGAGCACATTCTGTTTAGTGTGCAAAGTTGCAGATTAGAGCACATTCTGTTTAGTGTGCAAAGTTGCAGATTAGAGCACATTCTGTTAAGTCTTCAAACTAAAATATCAAAGTCACATATTCCATTCAGTGTGCGTCGCCGCAGTTTAGCAGCACATTCTGTGTACTGTGCAGAGTTGCAGAATAGGAAGAAATACTGTTAAGTCTTCAAACTAAAATATCAAAGTCACATATTCCATTCAGTGTGCTTCGCCGCAGTTTAGCAGCACATTCTGTGTACTGTGCAGAGTTGCAGAATAGGAAGAAATACTGTTAAGTCTTCAAACTAAAATATCAAAGTCACATATTCCATTCAGTGTGCTTCGCCGCAGTTTAGCAGCACATTCTGTGTACTGTGCAGAGTTGCAGAATAGGAAGAAATACTGTTAAGTCTTCAAACTAAAATATCAAAGTCACATATTCCATTCAGTGTGCTTCGCCGCAGTTTAGCAGCACATTCTGTGTACTGTGCAGAGTTGCAGAATAGGAAGAAATACTGTTAAGTCTTCAAACTAAAATATCAAAGTCACATATTCCATTCAGTGTGCTTCGCCGCAGTTTAGCAGCACATTCTGTGTAGTGTGCAGAGTTGCAGAATAGTAAGAAATACTGTTAAGTTTTCAAACTCAAATATTAAAGTCACATATTCCATTCAGTGTGTGTCACCGCCGTTTAGCAGCCTATTCTGTGTACTCTGCACAGTTGCAGAATAGTAAGAAATACTGTTAAGTTTTCAAACTCAAATATTAAAGTTACATATTCCATTCAGTGTGTGTCACCGCCGTTTAGCAGCCTATTCTGTGTACTCTGCACAGTTGCAGAATAGGAAGAAATACTGTTAAGTCTTCAAACTAAAATATCAAAGTCACATATTCCATTCAGTGTGCTTCGCCGCAGTTTAGCAGCACATTCTGTGTAGTGTGCAGAGTTGCAGAATAGTAAGAAATACTGTTAAGTTTTCAAACTCAAATATTAAAGTCACATATTCCATTCAGTGTGTGTCACCGCCGTTTAGCAGCCTATTCTGTGTACTCTGCACAGTTGCAGAATAGTAAGAAATACTGTTAAGTTTTCAAACTCAAATATTAAAGTCACATATTCCATTCAGTGTGTGTCACCGCCGTTTAGCAGCCTATTCTGTGTACTCTGCACAGTTGCAGAATAGTAAGAAATACTGTTAAGTTTTCAAACTCAAATATTAAAGTCACATATTCCATTCAGTGTGTGTCACCGCCGTTTAGCAGCCTATTCTGTGTACTCTGCACAGTTGCAGAATAGGAAGAAATACTGTTAAGTCTTCAAACTAAAATATCAAAGTCACATATTCCATTCAGTGTGCTTCGCCGCAGTTTAGCAGCACATTCTGTGTAGTGTGCAGAGTTGCAGAATAGTAAGAAATACTGTTAAGTTTTCAAACTCAAATATTAAAGTCACATATTCCATTCAGTGTGTGTCACCGCCGTTTAGCAGCCTATTCTGTGTACTCTGCACAGTTGCAGAATAGTAAGAAATACTGTTAAGTTTTCAAACTCAAATATTAAAGTCACATATTCCATTCAGTGTGTGTCACCGCCGTTTAGCAGCCTATTCTGTGTACTCTGCACAGTTGCAGAATAGGAAGAAATACTGTTAAGTTTTCAAACTCAAATATTAAAGTCACATATTCCATTCAGTGTGTGTCACCGCCGTTTAGCAGCCTATTCTGTGTACTCTGTACAGTTGCAGAATAGTAAGAAATACTGTTAAGTTTTCAAACTCAAATATTAAAGTCACATATTCCATTCAGTGTGTGTCACCGCAGTTTAGCAGCCTATTCTGTGTACTCTGCACAGTTGCAGAATAGGAAGAAATACTGTTAAGTTTTCAAACTCAAATATTAAAGTCACATATTCCATTCAGTGTGTGTCACCGCCGTTTAGCAGCCTATTCTGTGTACTCTGCACAGTTGCAGAATAGTAAGAAATACTGTTACGTTTTCAAACTCAAATATTAAAGTCACATATTCCATTCAGTGTGTGTCACCGCCGTTTAGCAGCCTATTCTGTGTACTCTGCACAGTTGCAGAATAGTAAGAAATACTGTTAAGTTTTCAAACTCAAATATTAAAGTCACATATTCCATTCTGTGTTCGTCACCGCAGTTTAGCAGCCTATTCTGTGTACTCTGCACAGTTGCAGAATAGGAAGAAATACTGTTACGTTTTCAAACTCAAATATTAAAGTCACATATTCCATTCAGTGTGTGTCACCGCCGTTTAGCAGCCTATTCTGTGTACTCTGCACAGTTGCAGAATAGTAAGAAATACTGTTACGTTTTCAAACTCAAATATTAAAGTCACATATTCCATTCAGTGTGTGTCACCGCCGTTTAGCAGCCTATTCTGTGTACTCTGCACAGTTGCAGAATAGTAAGAAATACTGTTAAGTTTTCAAACTCAAATATTAAAGTCACATATTCCGTGTAAGATGAAGAAGGCGGGTAAAAAGGGACGGGGAAGTGGACGTGATCCTGATAGTTCAGGGCGCGGGTCAGGACGCGGAGAAACTGTGCCTGGTGCCAGAGCACAAGAAAGAAAGACATCCACCATACCTAGCTTCATGTGTAATTCTACAGGGCGTCGCAGGACATCACTCTCGAGGTCCGACCACTGCGAACAGGTGGTCGGTTGGATGACAGCTGATACTGCTTCCAGTCGGTTAAGCACCACCCTGTCTTCCACCAAGTCCACTCTCAGTAGCCAAGAGTCTGGTCAACATAATCCTCACTCTGATCATCCTTCCTCCCACCATACACGGTCTGGTCAAAGAAGTGATCCCACACTAGGATATAGTGAGGAGCTCGTCTCATCACCAATCCTTCATTTGACCCTCTCTCCAAGCACGCTTGCAGAGGAACATGACATCTTGTGCCCTGATTCACAACCTCTAGAGGCTACCCAATCACAAGAAGATGACAGATGTGACCGGCATTTAAGGTCAAAGGAAGTAGTGGATGATGATGATGATGATGAGACACAGTTGCCATTAAATCAACCACTATTTCCGTCTCAAGACCTTGTTGAGGAGAATGTTATACAGTTGTCAATGACTGAGTATGTGGTGGGATCAAGACTTGAGGAGGATGATCAGAGTGAGGAAGTGGAGGAGGACTTGGTGGACGATGAGGTGACTAACCCCACCTGGGAAGGTGTAGAGCCGAGCGATGACAGCAGTCCTGAGGGTGAGCCATCTGCAGCACCGCAACAGGCTGGAAGAGGCAGTGGTGTGGCTACAGAAAGAAGGCGGACCGCACCAAACCGGCCCGCAAATGTTCCACGGAGCACCCCCTTGCGTAAATCTACCTTGCCAAAGGGTAGGTGTTCCGCGGTATGGCGTTTTTTTAAGGAAAGTGCGGACGACAAAAGAATTGTAGTTTGCAACCTGTGCCACACCAGAATGAGCCGAGGCATGAACACTAGAAACCTCACCACCACCAGCATGATCCGACACATGGCATCCAAGCACCGTAGTAAGTGGGAGGAACACCTGGATCGCCCATCTGTGTCTGCAGGCCACACCACTGCCTCCTCTTCCCCTGTTTTCGGTGCCGGCCAATCGCCTGTCGAAGGCGCAGGCCCGCATACCTCCCGCCCTGCACCTGTACCATCTGAAGCACCATCAGCGACCACATCCACTTCCCTGTCCCAGCACAGCGTCCAAATGTCGTTACCCCAGGCATTTGAGCGCAAGAGAAAGTACCCAG
Source organism: Rhinophrynus dorsalis (assembly GCA_037306005.1). Lineage (NCBI taxonomy): Eukaryota > Metazoa > Chordata > Amphibia > Anura > Rhinophrynidae > Rhinophrynus > Rhinophrynus dorsalis. Next base: position 70,681,373 of record CM074721.1, on the reverse strand, counting down.
CCACCCACCCACAGGCCATAGCACTAACCTCACACCTTTCAAAATTACTGGCCATCGAAATGCTGCCATTTAGGCTTGTGGACACTGAGTCCTTCCGCAGCCTGATGGCAGCAGCTGTCCCTCGGTACGCGGTCCCCAGCCGCCACTACTTTTCCCGGTGTGCCATCCCCGCATTACACCACCATGTGTCCCGTAACATCACCCGTGCCCTGACCAACGCAGTTACTGGGAAGGTCCACTTAACGACTGACACATGGACAAGTGCTTGTGGCCAGGGACGCTACATTTCCCTGACGGCACACTGGGTGAATGTCGTGGAGGCTGGGAGCGACTCGGACCCTGGGATGGCACGGGTGCTACCCACGCCGAGGATTGCGGGCCCTACCTCCATCAGGGTTTCCGCCAGCACCTACGTTATTGGCTCCTCCTCCTCCGTTTCCACCTCCGAATTCTCTACACGCAGCGCCACTCCCCCATCAGCCAGTAGCTGGAAGCAGTGTAGCACTGCAGTGGGGAAGCGTCAACAGGCCGTGCTGAAGCTGATCTGCCTTGGGGACAAACAGCACACGGCCTCAGAGCTGTTGCAGGGGATTAGTCACCAGACCGAGCAGTGGCTCTCGCCACTCAACCTGCAAGCAGGCATGGTTGTGTGTGATAATGGGCGTAACTTGGTGGCGGCTTTGGAGCTCGGCAAGCTCACACACGTACCATGCCTAGCGCATGTATTTAATTTAGTGGTTCAGCGATTTCTAAAAACCTACCCCAATGTGCATGATCTCTTGACCAAGGTGCGCCGCGTGTGTGCACATTTCCGTAAGTCATCTACAGCTTCGGCCGGCCTGTTGAAGCTGCAGCAGCGCTTACAATTGCCAGCTCACCGGCTGCTGTGTGACGTGAGCACGCGCTGGAACTCCACCTTCCACATGTTGGCCCGGCTTTGTGAGCAGCAGAGGGCAGTAGTGGAGTACCAGCTGTTACACGGTCGTCGCCTCTCCGTTCAACTTCCTGTAATCAGAAGTGAGGAGTGGGAATGGATGTCAGACCTCTGTGAGGTTTTACGCAATTTTGAGGAATCGACGCAGATGGTGAGCGGCGATAACGCTATTATCAGTGTAACCATCCCACTTCTGTGTCTACTGAAACGCTCGCTGCTCACAATTAAAACCGACGCTTTGCATGTGGAAGAGGTGGAAATGGGGGAGGAAGAGCTTACACAAGGTGATAGCCAGAGCACCCTCACTTCGTCTTCTCAGCGACAATTGGAGGAGGCGGAGGAGGAGGAGGAGGAGGAGGAGGAGGAAGACACGGTTGCCTCCGCTACAGAGGGTAGCCATGGAACTTTAGTTCCATCTCTTCAGCGTGGGTGGGCAGAAGAGGAGGAAGAGGATGAGGATATTGAGAGTCATCCTCCTGGTGAGGACAGCGAAATCTTGACTGTTGGTACTCTGGCACACATGGCTGACTTTATGTTAGGCTGCCTTTCCCGTGACCCACGCGTTATACGCATTTTAAACAACACGGATTACTGGGTGTTCACCCTTCTGGACCCCCGCTACAAAGAGAATTTCTCATCTCTCATTCCTCCGGTGGAGAGGACAAGCAAAATGGTGCAATACCAGAAGGTTCTTGTTGAAAAATTGCTCCAAAATTTTCCATCTGACAACGCTGGCGGCAGAGTACGTGCTACCTTGGCCAACAGAGAAGGGGAGAAAAGGGGAGCACACAGCAGTTCCGACAAAGGCAGGGCAACACTCTCCAAGGCGTGGGACACCTTCATGACACCCCGCCAGCACCCTCACCCTGATGCGCAGCCTAGTGTCACAAGGAGGGAAAAGTTTTGGAAGATGGTGAAGGAGTACGTAGCAGACCGTGTCAGCGTCCTCAATGATCCCTCTGTGCCTTACAACTACTGGGTGTCCAAGCTGGACACGTGGTATGAACTGGCACTCTACGCCTTGGAGGTGCTGGCCTGCCCTGCCGCCAGCGTTCTGTCTGAGCGGGTATTTAGTGCTGCTGGTGGCATCATAACAGATAAGCGTATCCGCCTTTCCACCGACAATGCTGATAGGTTGACACTTATAAAAATGAACAAGGCCTGGATTTCCCCTGACTTCTCCACTCCACTGGAGGAAAGCCGCGGGGGAACATAAACTCACTTTATATATGTTATTTACAATGATGTGAATACTCTGTATTCCCATTCACCCCTTCCACCCAAAAAACGGGTATATGGTTGACTCTTAATCTTCTCATCCTCCTCCTCCTCTTCCATATGCCCTGGGATATAATTTTTATATAGGGCCAGCTCACCAGCAGGCCCTGTGATATAATTTTTATATAGGGCCAGCTCACCAGCGGGCCCTGTGATATAATTTTTATATAGGGCCAGCTCACCAGCGGGCCCTGTTTGACAATTTTTATATAGGTCAGCTCACCAGCGGGCCTTCTCATATAATGTTTTATTGGGTCAGCTCTCTAGCGGGCCCTCTCATATAATGTTTTATAGCGTCAGCTCACTAGCGGGCCTTAGCATATAATGTTTAGGATGGTCAGCTCTGCAGCAGACCCTCACCCATAATGTTTTAGATGGTCAGCTCAGCGCACGTTTCCCTCTTAATCATGGCCTCAGTTCTGAAAATCAAGGAAATTTTTGGGAGAATTTGCCTCTGCGCACGTTTCCCTCTTAATCATGGCCTCAGTTCTGAAAATCAAGGAAATTTTTGGGAGAATTTGCCTCTGCGCACGTTTCCCTCTTAATCATGGCCTCAGTTCTGAAAATCAAGGAAATTTTTGGGAGAATTTGCCTCTGCGCACGTTTCCCTCTTAATCATGGCCTCAATTCTGAAAATCAAGGAAATTTTTGGGAGAATTTGCCTCTGCGCACGTTTCCCTCTTAATCATGGCCTCACTTCAGAAAATCAAGGAAATTTTTGGGAGAATTTGCAGATGATATACAAGTAAATATACAGCAAATATTGTTTGGTAACAATTTTTCGCCTAAAGTCGTTTTTATTTTCCTTTTTGTGTGTTTTATGGTCAGTCTGTAAAAATGGCGTACTACGGGCGAAAGATTGTTCCCAGCAGCGATGTTGGAGTCCAAGATGCATCCAGACATCCTCACTATGCTGTCCCTGAACCATTTCTGTGGTGTTTCCATCCTTTTCTGCCCTTTTCCTATGGACCAGGCACCCTCCCCTCATCAGAGCAGGGGGTGCCTGGTGTAATGCTCGAGTCCTCCCATTGACTTCAATGGGGCTCGGGTGCTCGGCCGAGCACTCGAGCCTCAGGGGGTGCTCGGTCAGAGCACCCGAACACCCGAGCATTGGGGTGCTCGCTCATCACTAGTCCTAAGTTGTATTTTATCCATTCTCAGGGCTGCTGTCCCTTTAATGGTGCAATGAAATCCCGTTTCAGATGAAACTCAGATAACTGCAATAACATGTAAATGTTACAAAATACATCTGGTCCATGTTTTTATTTTCTGCCCTCACATGTCTTTTTTATTTATTATTATATATTTAGCAATTTTTTTGTTGCTATGGCAATGGTGAGAAACTTTCCTCTCAAATGTTTTATTCCTTGTTGATGATGTCATTAACTCAAATCCCACTCAGATCACTCAAGCCCATGCCTTCCCTGCAAACTCCCTTCAGTTGACTTGCCTTTGCTCATCACTGAGAGGGTAAGTCTTTGAGTGACAGAGTGGTATTCAATGCATTGCATACATCTCTGTCACTCTGAGGGGTAATTACTAAGGAAATAAATGCAAAAAAGAATCCATGTGAGTAGAAAAAATTCAGAGAATAGAGAAACTATCAAAAACTAACTGTAAACAAGAAAGAAACAGTGCAGAAGAAATTCCTCTAAGTGTAATATCTTCAAGACTGGATAGCCTTCACCTTCACCATGTGCTCCACAAGAAATGCACTCACTTGTATGAGAGGTTTGGACTGCCTCTCAGTATAAAAACATCCCTGGTACACAACCCCAGGACGGTTACTCTCTTCTGTCGTTGTCTCTCCCTCTTTACTTGGTCTGGTTTCTCCAAAGGATGCCCTCAGGTCCTTCGAAGTGGGCTTTTTTTTTTCTCTCCCAGCCTTTGTTTTGGGGGGATTATCCCTCTAGACTCAGTAGTGATCTTATTTACATGAGCATCTTATTATAAGAATGCATAAGAGCACGGGTGCTATTCAATTATTTCAAGGTTTAATCCAGTATTCAAGGATATATATAACAAAAGATAAATAAATTAAATTATATTATGTTTTAAAAAGCAATTGCTTATCTTTCTACGAAAAGATTATATAAAACCACTCTAAAACAATGCTCAACGCGTTTCGTGAACTATATCACTTCCTCAGGAGCATTTGGCAAACAGTCCTCATTTAGCTTACCTCCAATATTTATGCCATAGTAGATTCACTTGTCTCTCCAAATTTCCCGCCATTTGGGTTTGTTTTGCAGCTTACTTCCTCACAGGAAAGTTTCCGTCCTACCCTAGATAAGTCATGCGGTTCACTTATGAAGCGCAGTTCAGTGTACATCCACCGTGCTTATCATAGAAAGATAATTGGACTCTATTGTCCGTGCGTTCCACTCCTGGAGTTTTGCCTGTCATTGAGATTTTAAGAGAATAGGTTATATTCAGCTATCTTAACATGTGGGTTCCAGCGCTATCTGCACTTCCGATCCCCATGTATTATAGCCGACTACTCCTATTCTTATGCTCATACACTTCTAGTCCGCTACTAGGATACACTATTCTTCTTATCTAATTGCACCGGTGGATTTTATCGCTCACCTCTTCAACGAACCTCATCTGGTACATATTGCTGCATTCTCCACTGAATAAGTCAGTAGAGACTTGTCCGCAATATACTACCCACACATCTGTAAGGTGGAGGGAAAATACCCGCTATTGGTTTAAAAATAGTTTTCTCAAATATTCATATTAAAGACTTGCTTTGGTTTCGACTTTGGCATAACATTGGTTACAGAAACTCTTTTCTTTGCATCAATGTATGTCTATTAGAGATAAAATATTTTATTCACTTAATTATAAAGCATGTTATTATAACATATGAGGAGAAAAAGATGAATAGAACTAGAAATAGAGGAATTACAGGAGGAAAGCATGTTAAAAAAAGCAAGACCTAACAGTTCCACCACGGACAATAATGAAAGGGATCTACAAGTTATCAGATGTAAAACTAGAGAACGATGAGGTTAAACTTTAAAAAAAAGGATTAAGATATGCACCCCAAAGTAAAATAAGAGATTTTGATTTTATTGTAGATTTCAATAGACTCATAAGGAAACTAAGCCTTAAAGGGGTAGTTATACTTCATTTTATCTTTTTTTTATTTTGTAGGCATTAAAAAAACATGAAGAACGATATAAGTCTTATCTCTCAAACCTTTATGGTTTGAGAGATATTCACAAGCAAAGTTTCCCCTCACTGACCAAAATGGTCAAGTCTCCCATCTAGCTGTCAGATTTGGAATCCAGTCCGCGGACCAGCCGTGGCTCCACAGCAGGGCTGAGATGGCAAGATATAAGAAGAACTATTTTATTCGAATAGTCTACAAAGTGTGCCTGGTTTGCAAGCACACTTTTTAGACCCTTCCAATGAAATAGTTATTTTTGTATCTTGCGATCTCGGCTCTGCTGAAGAGCCAATGGTTGATCTGCGGAGTGGATTCCAAATCTGACAGCTAGATGGCAGACTTGACCGTTTTGATCAGTGAGGGGAACTTTGCTTGTGAATATCTCTCAAACCATAAAGGTTTGAGAGATAAGACTTATATTGTTCTTCATGTTTTTTAATGCCTACAAAATAAAATAAAGGTAAAACGAAGTATTACTATCCCTTTAAGAGATTTTTTAATATAAAAGAAAAAGAAAAGAAAGAAAACAAGGAGGACATTCCTTGTGAGGAGTTATAAATTCTCATGAGTCTAGTGGAAGAAAATAATAGTAACACACAGATAGATAAAAAAGAGGAAACCTATAGTAAAACAAGTGGCCTCAAAAGAAAATCAAAATTTTATCCAACGAATTATAAAGGACCATATATCCAAACATTCTATAAATTAGTGATGAATGGATATAATTCTAACATTAAAGAGAAAAAAATTACAAATAAAGATAATCTTAGTAAAGGAGAAAGAAAAGCAATGAGAAATGTGTCTCAAAATAACAAAATAACTATCCGTGAAGTGGATAAGGGAGGAGCCATAATTATCCAAAACACAGAGGACTACATCAAAGAGGGATGGAGACTATTGGAAGATAAACAATTTTATGTCAAACGAGAGGAGAATCCCAGTGAAACATACTATAAGAAATTAGAAAAATTGTTGTAAAGTGTAGTGGAACTAAATATAATTACCAAAAATGAATATGAATTTATATTGGTGAAATATCATGAACCTGCATTTTTATATCATAATCCAAAGATCCATAAATCAATAATAGACCCACCCGGTAGACCTATAGTAGCGGGTATGAACAGCATTACTTCAAATCTCTCAAAATATGCTGATTATTATCTCCAAGAATATGTGGTTCAATTACAGAGCAATATAAGAGATAGCCAGCATGTTTTGGACAGAATGGAATATATAAAATGGTCTCAAGAATATAAATGGGTAACTCTAGATGTTGTGTCGTTGCACACAAATATTCAACATAATTTGGGACTGGAAGCTATGGCTCACTATTTAAATTTAAATGATGATAAAACTTTACTACATAAAGAATTTCTCCTAAAATGTGCCTATTTTATACTAGAACACAATTTTTTGGAATAGCAAGAAAAATATTACCTACAAAAGAGAGGGATGGCCATGGGTACCAAGTTTGCTCCCTCCTATGCCAACCTCTTCATGGGCTACTTTGAATAGTGGAACATTTGGAGTGGGTTGGCATGGAGGGAGGGCTTGATATACTATGGCCGCTTCATTGACGATATACTCCTCATTAGGGGAGGAAAAGTCGATGATCTCTTATTACTTATTGCAGATCTTAATAAGAACTCAAGTGGTATACAATTTTCTTGTAATATACAAGATATTAATATGGAGTTTTTGGATATTGTCCTAACGGGCAATGAGGACGGCACTGTGAGTAGTAGTGTATATAAAAATGAAGTTACAGCAAATAAATACCTTCATGCCAGTAGTGCACACTGCCATAAGTGGTTAAACAGCATCCCATTTGGGCAATTCCACTGTTTAAGGAGGAATTGCAGAGAGCTAAGGGACTTTGAAATAAAGAGCATTTAACTTAAGGAAGAATTTAAAGAAAGAGGTTATAAAGAGTCAATAGTAGCAAAATCATTAGAAAGAGCTAGAAGACTAGGTAGGAAGAAAATTATAAGTAAAAAAAATGTAATCTGGAGAAAAAATGATAGGAGTAAAAAGAAATAAATATCAAACAAACTTTATTACAACATGTAATGCACAAAGTAACAAAGTCCAGAAATTAATTAACCCTTTGAGTGCCAGAGTGGTACGGAATGCATTGCTTTTCAATGCATACCTTACCACTCTGGCACTCAAAGGGTTAAGAAATACTGGAATGTTGTCCAACAAGATCCAAATCTAAGTGAGGATCTTCCTACAATCCCATCTGTAATATTTAGGAAGAACAGAGATTTGCTATCATACATTGCACCAAGTAGGCCGAAAAAGTTGAAAGAAGGGGAAAATAATGAGACAGATATACCAAACAGAGAAAGAAACCCCCTTGAAAGTATAAATAAGAATGAAAATAAAATACAAACTGTTGGGAGCTTTCAGTGTAATAGAAAAAGATTAAAAACTATGTGTTTATGATACAGGGAGCAAAAGAATATAGTGTTTTAGAAAATAAAAATAGATATAAGGTGAAACAACACATAAATTGTGAGACAAAATATGTAATTTACCTGATAAGTTGTGGTTGTGGGGAGGACCATCAGCAATTTGAGAACAAGGATAGGAGAACATAGAAGGAAAATAGAAGGTGGTATAAGAGACCTTGGAGTTCTTAATCATTTTTTATCATGCAAAAAAGGTGGTCTAAACTCACTTAGGGTTAAGGGTGTAGAACATGTGCCCAGTGATAGATCCAGTAGATATGAAAGCCTCTGTCAAAGGGAGGCATATTGTATTTATACGCTGGGCACAATGGTGGAAGGAGGTTTAAGTGAAGAGATTGATCTGGGGTTTATGTCATGAAAATCACAGAGTTGGGTGTATAAATATATATATTTATCACTTCAAAACATATTAATTTAATTATTAGTTTATAGAAATAGAAATAATAAATATACGTAGAAGGAAATAAAATGGAAAATGACACCAACCCCAGAGACAATCTCATTATTTTATTTTATTATAATAACATGTTTTATGAATATGTGAATAATTTATTTTATCTCTAATAGAGATACATTGATGCAAAGAAAAGAGTTTCTGTAACCAATGTTATGCCAAAGTCGAAACCAAAGCAAACGTCTTTAATATGAATATTTTAGAAAACTATTTTTAAACCAATAGCGGGTATTTTCCCTCCACCTTACAGATGTGTGGGTAGTATATTGCGGACAAGTCTCTACTGACTTATTCAGTGGAGAATGAAGCAATATCTACCAGATGAGGTTCGTAAGTTGAAGAGGTGAGTAATAAAATCCGATGCAATTAGATAAGAAGAATAGTGTATCCTAGTAGCGGAGTAGAAGTGTATGAGCATAAGAATAGGAGTAGTCGGCTATAATACATGAGGATCGGAAGTGCAGACAGCACTGGAACCCACATGTTAAGATAGCTGAATATAACCTATTCTATTAAAATCTCAATGACACGCAAAACTCCAGGAGTGGAACGCACGGAAGATGGAGTCCAATTATCTTTCAATGATAAGCACGGTGGATGTACGCTGAACTGCGCTTCATAAGTGAACCGCATGACGTATCTAGGGTAGGACGGAAACTTTCCAGTGAGGAAGTAAGCTGTAAAACAAACCCAAATGGAGGGAAATTTGGAGAGACAAGTGAATCTACTATGTCATAAATATTGGAGGTAAGCTAAATGAGGACAGTTTGCCAAATGCTCCTGAGGAAGTGATATAGTTCACGAAACGTGTTGAGCGTTGTTTTAGAGTGGTTTTATATAATCTTTTAGTAGAAACATAAGCAATTGCTTTTTAAAACATAATATAATTTCATTTATTTATCTTTTGTTATAAATATCCTTGAATACTGGAATAAACCTTGAAATAATTGAATAGCACCCGTGCTCTTATGCAATAAGATGCTCATGTAAATAAGATCACTACTGAGTCTAGAGGGATAATCCCCCCAAAACAAAGGCTGGGAGAGAAAAAAAAAGCCCACTGCGAAGGACCTGAGGGCATCCTGTGGAGAAACCAGACCAAGTAAAGAGGGAGAGACACCGACAGAAGAGAGTAACCATCCTGGGGTTGTGTACCAGGGATGTTATTATACTGAGAGGCAGTCCAAACCTCTCATACAAGTGAGTGCATTTCTTGTGGAGCACATGGTGAAGGTGAAGGTTATCCAGTCTTGAAGATTTTACACTTAGAGGAATTTCTTCTGCACTGTTTCTTTCTTGTTTTTTTGTTGCAGTATTGGTGGTGTGGAGGGTCCCCGTCTCCTTCTAACAGCAACGAATAATTGTTTGAAAAGTATAGGACTTGTGTCTTTATAAGTAAGAACTAGATTTGAATGTATGGATGTATGCATTTTTCTTTATTTATATAGCACCATACATGTACACAGCGCTTAACAGAAGTTGAAATAATACAATACAAAAATACAGAACAGGGTTAAGAGCATTAAGCTAAAGTGAGATCATTGCATTATTTTTGGGGGAAGTGCAGCAAGGGAAACATACACTGAGAAAGGGACCCTGCCCCAAGGAGCTTACAATCTAATTAGAGTTCATGATGACATACAGAGACAGCAGGAGGATGATTATAAGTGCAAGTACAAGGTGTGGTAAAGGGAGTGCAGAAAGATTCTGATGTCACTATCGTTGTGCAAAGAGGATGATATTGCTATTGAGATGCCTCCTTGAGCAGGTGGGTTTTGAGGAGATGCTTGAAAGTGATGAGTGAGGATGATTGGCGAATGGTGATAGGGAGGGCATTCCAAAGTCAAGGGACAGCCAGTGAAAAGCTTGTAGCCGAGAGATGGCTCGAGTTGTGTAGGGAGAGGACAGGAAGAACCCTTGGGAAGGCCGTAGGGTACGGGAAGGGGTGTAGCGGGAGATAGGAGCAGAAATGTAAGAGGGTGCTGAAGAACATAGAGATTTACAGGAGAGGAGGAGAATCTTGTAAGAAATATGATACTTTATAGGTAGCCGATTGAGGGATTTCAAGAGGAGATGAGAGGGCAGGTATCTGGGAGCAAAAGTGGGGATTCTTGCGGCTGAATTGATAACAGATTGAAGTGGAGAAAGATGAGAAGCAGGAAGACCAGAGAGTAGAATGTTACAGTAGTCGAGTCTGGATAGAACAAGTGCCTGAGATAGAGTTTTTGCAGTTGACATGCAGAGGAAAGGACTTATTTTGGTAATATTTTTTAGGAAGAAGCGACATGTTCTACTGACAGCCTGGATATGGGGGGAGAAAGTTAATTTCGAATCAAGTATGACCCCAAGACAGTGTGCTTTAGGTACTGAGTGTATGGCATAGTTGTCTATTGTGATGGAGAAGGGGGTTGGTGGATGGGTTTTCGGAGGGAACACCACCAGCTCTGTCTTAGCAATATTGAGTTTAAGATGGTGGTGGGCCATCCAAGATGAAATAGCTGACAGACATTGAGTGACTCGAGACTGCACAGCTGGGGTGAGGTCAGGGACAGAGAGTTAGATTAGAGTGTCATCCGCATTACAGATGGTAATTAAACCCACGAGATGAGATGAAGTCACCAAGTGAGAGGGTGTAGAGAGAATGTGGATAACAATCTTGTTTTCTGAATAGAATTTTCTTTATAGTGTGTGGCGCTTTCTTAAAGGGATAGTAATACTTCGTTTTAACTTTATTTTATTTTGTAGGCATTAAAAAAACATGAAGAATGATACAAGTCTTATCTCTCAAACCTTTATGGTTTATGAGATATTCACAAGCAAAGTTCCCCTCCCCGCCCCTTTTACCTAGTGTAAGCCATCTCTTCTCAGATGTGAGTCCGGTTGTATGACAGGACAGATAACAGAAGGGGACAGTTTTCTTTGTATGAAAACAATGAAAGCCCTTCCCCTCTTGACAAGTTTTTCAGCTTTTTCCGTTATCTTAATTGAAGATTGTCCCTCTCTGCAGTCTACCTGGGCATCTCCCTTCTGATCTGGTTGAACAGGGGGGGGATACTTTGTTTGTGAATATCTCTTAAACCATAAAGGTTTCAGAGATAAGCCTTATATCATTCTTCATGTTTTTTTAATGCCTACAAAATAAAATAAAGTTAAAATGAAGTATTACTATCCCTTTAAATCCTGTTGAGAGCGCTGGATTCTATAGTGCTACCCAGCAGGATAGATATATACAAAACCTAACTGTACAATTTTTTGTTTGTGGGGGTGTTCATGAGTGTTAGTGCACCTCAATAGTTCATTTATTAAGATGTAATTTTTTTCATGAAGTAGAAAATGCCCCTCTAAAATAAACTAAAATACTTTCTTATAATTCTGAACTACATTACTTTATCCTTCAGAAGGTTTAATCAGGGATTATAATCCATACCTTATGGATGTCATTGGACTAAATCTCCCATCATCCTCAACAGTGTCCAACATTTGGTCATTATAGTTCCAGCTCAACAATAGATAGGCAGTCGCAGGTTGCCCACCTTTGCCACAATGTTTTTATGATATTTTCTCTTTAAAATAATAGTGTAAACTTCCATTCAGTTAAGTCTGGATCCATTAAGCATAAATTATTTATGAAACATTAAAAATAACTCTGGTACTGCTGCCAAGTCTCATAAGCCTCAGGTTACATATTTGTACCATGGTTCTAGTAATGCAGTATACTTATTTGCGACCTTAAAACAGTGGTGGGCAATGTGAGGCTCTCCAGGTGCTGCCAGACTTCAACTCACAACATTCCCTGCAGGCCAATTGCTGACAAAGAATCATGGGAGTAATAATCTGGCAGCAGCTGGAAGGCTTCACATTGCCCATTCCTGCATTAAAGGATGTCAAGATTAAAGGCGGCAGTGGACTCTGAAGTAAATTGACCAGATTTTTAAAATGAAATCCGGGGGCATTTTTTTTTCTCCACACCCTCTCCACCTCCACACCCTGCCCGCAATCTGGCTACCTCCACACCCTGTCCACACTCGGACTACATACACACCCTGTCCACACACTGCCCCACACTGCCCACACTGTGTCCACCCTCACACCCTGCCCACACACTGTCCACCCTCACCACACCCTGCCCACAATGTCCACCACTCCCCACCCTTTCCTCCTCCACACACTGCTCACCTTGTCCTCCTCCACATACTGCCCACCTCTGCACTGTCCATCCCTACATTACCCACACTGTCCAACTTCACATTGTCCACCTCCACACTGCCCACCCTGTCCAACTTCACAATGTCTACTGCCACACAGCCCACACTGCCCTCCTCCACACATTGCCCACTTCCACACTGCCTACATTGTCCAACCTCACAGTGCCCACCCTGTCCAATTTCACATTGTCCACCTCCACACTGCCCACCCTGTCCTTCTCCACACATTGCCCCCTTCCACATTGTCCACCCACACATTGCCCTCCTGGTCCAACTACACATTGTCCACCTCCACACTGCCCACCTCTGTCCAACTTCACACACTCTCTACCGCCACACTGCCCACCCTGCTCTCCTTCACACATTGCTCACTTCCACACTGCCCATCCCCACATTGTCCACCCAGTCCAACTTCACATTGTCCACCTCCACACTGCCCACCCTGTCCAGCTTCACAATGTATACAGCCACAATGCCCACCCTTCCCTCCTCCACACATTGCCCACTTCCACACTGCCCACATTGTTCACCCCCACATTGCCACCTCTGTCCAATTTCACATTGTCCACCTCCATACTGCCCACCCTGTCCCCCTCCACACATTTCCCAATTCCACACTGCCCTCATTATCCACATCCACACTACCCAACTTCACATTGTCCACCTCCACACAACCCACCCTGTCCTCCTCCACACATTGCCAACTTCCACACTGCCCATTGTCTACCTCCACATTGCCCACTGTCCTCCTCCACACACTGCCCATTTCAACACTGCCCTACCTTTGTTCAGACTCCTGGCATTATGGCGTGGAGGCCGTGGTGAGGTGATCCCTGTAGTCTGGATTGTTCTGCTTGCACACTGAAGCAATTTCTTTATACCTTCCCTCCCTTAGATCATCATCCTGCGCCCCATGATTACATCATTGCGCATGGTACACATGTGCAGTATTCAACTAGCTTCACTTCACTGAGTATAATAGACTCAATGAGGAGAAGCAGAATGTCATTGCCAGGCACTGGGATCCGTGGATTTTTCCAGGGACAGATTCTTTCCGGGGACAGTGAGCTGAATCCAGGGACTGTCCCAGGAAACCGGGGACGTCTGGTCACCCTACTCTGAAAGGGACTGAACAAAATTAGACATGAAGGCAATCTCCTTTCTTCATTATTACCTGAAGCAGAGTAGCTATGGGAGCTAGCCATCAATGGAAGGGGTGGGCCTTCCACCAGGTAGCAGGGAAAGAGGAGTTTGGTAGCATACCTGGAAACTTCCTTCTGTAGTGTCCATGGAGAGGGCTTATAAGCAGCAATCAGGCTTATGTTATTTATGCAGTTTGCATCATAAAGTGAGTAGGGCTTAATTAGGTGGGCACGGCTGGGGAAATGGCCAGGGAGTGGGCGGGAAGTGGATGGAACAGAGTGAAAAGGAGGAGAAGTGGGCAGAGTTACTCAGGAAACTCACGACAGCTGGAGAAGCAGCCTGTGTCTTCAAGATGGAAGTTGTAGTCTGGCAGCAGCTGGAGGGCCTCATGTTGTCCTCCACTGCTCTAGCATAACCAATAGACACAATTTGCATAAAAGGCTTGAGAAGAGAGGACATTTGTCTCTGCTCAGGCCCTGTATTCTCTGGTGGAAGAAAAGAAGTAGGCACCGACCTCAACCAACCCCCTCAAGAACATATAGCAGAATCTGGGGAGCTACACAGTGAGCACTAGGCTTTCAACAGTTATTATATGGTCATTATGTGCAGACCAGTATGCCCATTAGTTTAAATACCTTTATTGTAAAATTGACACTAATATATAAAGGTGCCCCTTTTACCTCTGTACAACAAGAACAGATCCTGGAACCACTAATCTTTTCTGGGGGGCTTTGTGCACAAGACCCCAGTTGGAACCTTGCTGCAAGTCCAAAGCAGCGCCAGCTCCATTGTTTGACGGGCTCTTGGTGTCACAGTCCGCATGGAGATCAATGGCTGACTTGTGCATGACCTATTTTTCTCTATGGCTGTGCTCCTGGGTGCAGCTGTGTGTCCAGAAGCACAAATGCCTTTTTTTCCCCAGAAAAGTGAGAGGCTGTCTTTCGAATGGCCACCTCGCCTTCCAGGAAAGTGGTGTCAGCAAGGTACCAACAGGGAGTTGCAACCTGATTCGTCAAGTGCCCCAGAAAACTTTAGGAGACTCCATTTCCCTTCTTTCATAGGATTACTTCAGGAAGGCAAAGCTCAAAGATCGTCTTCATACACAAAGTGCAAGTCAGAGACTGTTATCTAAGGATAAGCCTTCAATATGCTGTAGCATGGTCTGTATAAGGCATGATCTTTTGCAGGGTGCAAACTTTCTGTTAAACAGTATTTAAAGGGATAGTAATACTTAAGATGTTAAAAAAATACATGTTGTAGGTTTTATCCCCCTGAGTAAAACAAGGGTACTCCCACTGCTGTAAGGTGTTTTATTCAAAAGTTGTTACAGCTCAAACTTGAATTTTAGGTGCAATATCACAGTGGCCTGAAAATGTACAGTGGCGCTGTTCCTACACCATCCTATGGAGATTTAGGGTCTACAGACCAGAACAGTCCATAGGATGGTGTAGCAACAGCCCCACTGTAAATTTTCAGGCCACTGTGATATTGCACCTAAAAAAATCAAATTTGAACTGTAACAAAATTTGAATAAACACCTTTCAGCAGTGGCAGTACCCTTGTTTTACTCAGGGGGATAAACCCTACATGACATATTTTTTTTACATTTTAAGTATTACTATCCCTTTAAAGGGCAAGTGCCTCCTAGGTAGAGAATAAATTACGTGCTTGTTTTAAAAAATAAAGAATTGAGTAGATCCCTGGCATACATAAGTGGCTCTACAAACCTTATAAATATACTATTAGATTTTTATATTTTCACCATTATCTGAATTTCTCTGAGTCTCTAAATTCAGCTGGTCTCCTCTTCATCCTTCACATATCTTAATTTAACACTTTGAATTACATATGGGTATGCAACACATTGTTAAGAAATGCTTTACGCACTCCGCTGTCACTCAAAGGGTTGAATCTGCTGATAACCAAAGACATCAACCCTCCTCCCAATGAATAAAGACAAACCCAATAAAGGAGAACTGATTTGGCTCAGTTGGTTAACGCACCAGCTGTAGAATCTATTAAAACTACAAGGTCGCAGGTTGAAATCTCTGTAAGGTCAACTCAGCTTTTCGACCTTCTCAGACAGATAAAATGAGTCCAAGACATACTTGAAAACCAGAGACAATCTCAATATATCCATCCTGGTAAAACACTTTCACAAAAATAAGAAGAAGAAAAAAAAGAACAGAGATGAGCTAATAGTGTTGGAAGGGATCTGTGCAGATGACATCACCAGAGAAGAAAACATTGAGCGCAATAACTCCCCATTGTCATAGAAACAAAAGAGACTTTTAAAATATATATTTATATGAATAAGAGATGAGAGGACAAAAATAAAAGCACAGATGTGATTTCTTTTCTCATCTTAACATGCTACTGTACGTATGCCAGTTTTATTCTACGAAAACGCACCTCTGAATGAAGCGTCCCACAGTAATAGGAGTAGTATGTTTTACTCAGGATGAAAGCTCCTATAATATATGTACTTGTAACATGGTTTTGCGTGGGCCCACAGACACCCCTGTGGTCCTTTACCCCAGAAACCTCCTTGTACTCTGCAGGCTGATCCTGAGCCTCCACTACCTGGGAGTTGGGGTACATGACTGCTGCAGTGCCTCCGCCCAGCTGGGCATCCAGGGTATGGATGTGGGGCCCAGTTGGGAACATATTTAAGTGAGCAATAAAACTGACACAGAACTATCTTAAATAGAACTTTGTATTGCACAGAAAGAAAACCCTATGCAGAAATATAACAGATACATGAATATAACACAGTAAAACAGTTCAAGAATGCAATAGTCAATATGGTATTCGCCCACCCCACAACAAATACTGCGGCCCACCCTAGGTTTCACCCTAGTGGCAGTTGGGTACCATTAGATGGTGCATGTAGTTGGGGCCCAGAGTAATTGTAATCCACATTATGGTTTGTGTTATGCTGTAATCTTCCAATGATCAGAGAATCTATAGAGCAAGGTCTCTTTAATTGTGTAACCAGATTCAGGGTGCCCTGTGGTGAAACAGGGGGAGAGGTTTCAAGCTTGCTACTCTTCAGTCTGCAATCTGGTCAATTCAGGAAGGGGAGCGCCTGCTCCTTTAACTGCTGCTGGAATTCCTGCACTCTTCACAGCATTCCCTGCCAGGATCAGTTATGTACCTTGGTCTGGTTACAACTGTATGCTGGAATGCTTCTTCCAGGATCCTCCAGCACTGGATCAGCCAAGTCAGCATTCCCTGCTTAGAAGAGGCTCCTTCACTCACTACAACCCAGCTCTAAAACCAACTCCAAACTAAAATGGAGTCCTGAATATCCATCCATGTGCATAGGAGCGCGCCATCTGCTGGCCACTCCACAGGAACTGCAGGATAGTCAGTGGCAGCAGAAATCATTGTGATCCCAGAGGGGTTACATACTCATACTTCACAACATTTCATATGGCCAGAGGGGCTCTTTTGTTTTAGGTGCTATTGCTGGGGGCATGACTGACAAGAGGGTCATTACTAATAATTTTTGAGATGCCGTCATGACCATACCTGGCAACTCTCAGGATCTGCCCTGGAGTCTCCTGTTTTTGCAGTGAATTACCGGGTCTCTGGGAGGAGGCTGATTCTCTGGTGGTGGGGAGTTTCTTATGAAACTCTGCCCACTTCTGCTCCTACCCACCCTATCCCTCCCACTTCCTGCACACTTCTCCTCCTTCCCCACTCGCCCACTTCCTGCCCACTTTATTACACAGCCTGTTAAGCCCTGCCCACACTTCATTAGGCCCTGCCCCTTTGTGACACTAATCTAGTCATTTTTATCCTCCCACCGGCACCAGATGAGTACCCTCCGTGGACTTTAGAAGAAAATGTTCCCAGGTACAATCATGATGTATTAACAGTTCTTTATGTAACTAAATAAATTATTTAACCCCTTTGAGTGCCAGAGGGGTATGCAACTCTTTGCTTAGTTTACACAGACTAATTTATAAACACTAATATTGAGTAGACGTGCAAATTCATTCGGAGACATTCGGATTTCGTCGAAAATGGGGTCATTCGGAGACATTCGGCCAATCTGAAACTCAAGGGTCATTCGGAAAAAATGATCCGACTCCGAACAGCCCAGGTCAGAAATTCGTCGAAACTTTCGGAAGTTTCGGCAATCAACACATTTCCAAAAGTTTTGACTACTTTTGACCAGGACTTTTTTGTACTTCCTGTGCGCGCTCAATTACTTTCCCTCCATAATTTTCCCTCCATGTCTCTAGTCCAATTCCATTCTCCGTTTCATGCACTACTTCCCTCTTTTGTCTGTATTCGAATAGCCTTCTTCGTTTCATGATGGGGGTTGGACTAATGACACAGTCACACAGACAGACAGCCTGCATTTCCTCATTGGGTTGTTGGAGCTCAGAGAGAGAAGAGATTAGAGAGTGTACAGTTGTTGTGTAGGCAGGCAGGTAACATTAGGCTAGGCATAGGTAGGCAGCCAGCATTAGTTCCAGTTATTGCCACTGCAAGAGCAAGTAATATTTGTTCCTGTGCAAAATATAAAAAAATATTAGGTATTTGTTTGAATACAGGGCCGGCCCTTACATGGGTCCCAGTGGGTCCATGGACCCAGGCGGCACTTTGACAGGGGCGGCAATTTACCGTCCCATAGCATGTTTATTTTGTGCTCTTCCGCCATTTCTGTGTTGCAGGGTGTCCCATCCCATCAGTGTGACTGTCAGCAGCCGGGCAGCCCTATGCTCACTCAGTGGCGATGCCTGCTGGCTGCTTCAGTGACGTGAATTATGTGATAGTGAAACATTATGCCTATTTTATATTGTTTATCGCCCACCTAAAGTCAAGACTTGAGTAAATAGGTCTACCGTCCCAGATTTGCTAGAGAGGTTTTACAAATACAGGAGGGTGCCCCCTGTACGAAATGAGTCTAAACATTTGGGATCCCTAGTATGAGTGCACAACAGTGCATGATGTGTCCTGAACAGGATTGCTGTGAGGTGTCTCCACCCAGAAGGTGCTGGCTTCAACATTGCGACAAGTGACCAACTAAGAGCACCGTGCCGTGCAGCCATAACATCACCCCCTCCTACTCTCCGGGTCCCGCTGACTGGCAATAACAGGTGAGTCACTAAGAGATCTGAAGCCTTTCTGGAAGTCCTTTCACTTGGAAAGGGGCTAGGTATTACTTGGGGGAGTTGCCTCGTGTGTAAATAATTTCTAGGTGGGAGATGAATGTGAATCACTTATGTGTTTCCTAACAGTAGTTAGAATACAACTCCCATCATCCCCTGATTATGACGTTGGGAAATGCCCAGCAATTATCGTAGAGCCCTGTATTGCACACTCACGGAAAACGGTGATATTGCTATACTAAGACAATGCTGTGGACCCCTCTTCAGTATAGATGTCAATCATTTTTTTTTATTTCTCTCCTGTGTTGCAGTTTGTTCACAACAGAATGTCTCAATTTTTCTTTTTAACCCTTTGAATGCCAGAGTGGTATGCAACGCGTTGCTTTGCAATGCATTGCGTACCACTCTGGCACTCAAAGGGTTAACACATTACATCTATCACATTACAATCATTGATGTTTATTCTTGATGTAGTATGAAACTCTACAATGTATATACACATAGAGTTATCTGATATGAGGGGAAATCAGGATAGGAAAACGAGAGAGAGGAATTTGGGTACTAAAGAGGGACAGTAGGGTAGGAGGCTGGTACCAGAAAATGAAACCTTAATCTTTACCCATGTACTAACATAGAATGTGACATGTAGTTTGTCCATGTTCGAGTCGACCACTTATGTTGAGTAGGATGTGACAGGCATGGGTTTTCGATGTCGAAACATATGCTAAATTGAATGACAGGCATGAGGTTTCGATGTTCAAACATATGCTAGATTGAAGGACAGGCATGGGGTTTCGATGTTCGAACATGCTAAATTGAATGACAGGCATGGGGTTTCGATGTTCGAACATGCTAAATTGAATGACAGGCATGGGTTTTCGATGTTCGACGTTTGCATTGTGACTGGCATCCCATGCTAGAGTAGAGGTGACATGCACAGACTTTCAATGTACGACAATGTCCGTTTTTGGGATGGATCTTTTTCTAAATGCACACCCTGTCTGCAAATAATGATAGCAGCGTGCACGGAGGCGCACTGCTATAATTTAACCCATGTTAAATTCGGCCGAATAATTCAGAATGGATCAGAATTTCGTCCGAATCGAATAGGCCCGGTCCGAAATTAAGATCATCCGAATTAGAAAAAAAAAAATTCGTCCGAATTCGAATTTTACCGAAAATTTTGCCCGTGCACAAGTCTAATATTGAGGTTTAAACAAATATTAAATGGACATCAACAGCTAGCATCTGTAAAATTGAGTTTTTATGTTAGATCCCTAAAATCTAATCTTAAACTTGCATTTGTAGTGCATGTGTATACTATCCTATATATATATAGACATATTTTGGTTAATTGTTTGTGCAGAGATAATACTGTATTGAGATTAGCACCTACTATTCTATTCAGAAAGGTTGTTATCTCAATACATTTAAAGACAATGCCCATTTAGACACTCTATTGTCACTACACAGGGGGTAGGGACCCACGTAGCCTAGCACTGGTTCAGTTTCTGGGGTGCGACGCTAGGGAGCGGTGCTTGAGTTCAGGAGACGGTGTGCCAGGTACTACCTTGCTGCAGCTAAACTAGGTATAGGGGCAGGTCGCGAAACCAGATTGTTCCACTCCAGTTGAGACAGGGTGCAACCAGGATGGGCGTACGCTGGGATCTGCTAAGAACCAGGACCTGGAGATACCAAAAAGGACCAGGACAAAGATCTGACTGGATACGGTAGGATAGCTGGTTCGGTAGCCAAGGAACGAGTCAGGAGCCAAGGAGTGGAGATCTAGAGGTGGTCAGCAAAATGGGTCAGTAGCCAAGGAGCGGAGCATTGAATCCGATTGGACCGTATTGCCCAATGAAAGACAGGCCAGAGACGTCAAAGCGGTGGTGCCGCAGATAGAGGAATCGGCGAAACTGCACATGTTCAGACCCAAAAGTGGCTTTGAGCAAGCGAGCCACAAGAAGGAAGAAGAAACCTTGCACAACTCAATAAGTGGCCACGAGGTAAGCGAGCCGCCCGGAACCATGACACCTATAAAGAATCCTATGGTAATAAGGGCCCCAGAGCACAGGAAAACACAGAACTCATATATATGACTAGATTTTAGGCCTCAGAAAACAAACAGAGAAGTTTTACAGAGGCCAGCATGAAGTACAGGGTATATCCAATAGGGATAGACGAAAAGTCCCAAAATGTTTTCGCTATTTTCTTCAATGGCCAAAAAGTTCACACCCGTCTGCTTAAGTGTACTTCGTTTTTCACACCAAAAACGTGATATTTCCAGGAAGTAAAAGACAAAACTAAGCAGCAATAGTGATGTTAGGCAATTTTCTAGGGATTTATATAGCGAAATAGGGCCAGCAGAGGCTCAGACTGTTGGCTAACAGTATGAGCAGCCATCTGAAAAAGAAAAGGAGGAGTTGGAAGGACTCTGATGTGTCCAGTGAGTCAGAGGAGGAGGAGGAGGAATAGACCACCACTAGTTCCAATAGAGTGCACCTCTCCTGGGGCCTTCCTCACCTTCCTTTGTTGGCCATCTCTTTGCTTCAGCGTGGACTGAGGGAGGGAGGAGAGTGGAGTCTTTCACTCATGTGGCTGTTTTATCAATCCATGTGGTCATGGCATTGACGCACTCCCTGGGAGACGCCGGGCAGAATTTCCAGGTTCGCATGGAGTGCGGATGCTCAATGCGGCCTACTGGGGGGAGGGAGCAGGGGTGCCTGATATGGCATAAGTGTCTCACATAGCACAGTGGGTCTGCGCAGGTGTGGGCAGTGTTGGTGTTGGCACAGGCGGCCACATTATGCCGGAGGCTTGCGCAGGTGGGGGCAGTATTCCAGTGAGGCAGCAAGTAAGCAGTCCCCTGCTTTCTTCTCCTGGGTTGAAGACTCCTTCTAGCGGGTTCAGCAGGGTTTGGGGGCATGGGGGAAGGGATGTGAGCAGGGCAGCTGCAGGCACTGATGTGGGCAGCCCTGCAACAGGGGCTTTCTCAGTGGTTAGAGGGGACTGGACTTCCAGGGGAGCTTCCGGTTGCATCCCTGGAACATCCATCTGGTTTTCCAGCGTGCCCCTGGCTCCAGCAAGTGTCTGCAGGGCAGCGGTTAAATGAGCAACATGGGGGTTCACCGGTTAGTGCTGCCAGGGGGGCCATGGGGCAGGGGCGTGGGTCTTTGCTGGGTTTGGGGTTGGCTACTGCACAGCATGGCCAGGTGAGAGGTAGTTGTGGGCTATCCAAGTGTATGGCGTATAGTGGGGGCCAGTCTCAGAGGTCTAATAGTGTTTCTCTTGCCAGACAACAGGGGCTTGGGGGATCATCAAAGGAACAGACTGGAGGAAAGATGAAGAGATCTGGGAAGCAGCCAGGTCAAGGAAAGAGACTTGACTGGAATTCACAACAGGAGCCAGCAAGAGAGGACCCACAGGTGTCTGCTGAGCAATCCAATGGGGTGTGTGATGTATTTAGGTAAGGGAATTCTGATTCAGATTAATTTTTGTATGACTATAACTCAAAGTCCACGGATTTGTAGACTGACTCAGACACAAGCAAAAGGGTTGTGGGTCTAGTTAAGAAATGTCTGAAAAGCTAGGAGCACAGTCTGGTAAAAGGGGGAGAAAAGGCGGCCGCGGGGGGGTCATGTGGGTAAGCAGGTTAAGTCGGCAGAATCCAGGGGACCATTGTATTTGGATTGTCAAACCCATATGATCATATTTCCAGGAAGCCACACAGGTGAATTGTGGCAGGTAAATTTGGGGATTATTTAAACTCAATTGTCAGATGGTGGACTATACGGAGGATGTGGTGAAGCAGGAGAAGGCAGTGCAGAGACCTAGACACATTATGGACTGGGTGATGGGTTTCTTAGCCTACGCTAGTTTTTATATGGAGCAGCATCCTGAACAGGCTCTTAACATAATGAAATATATGGACTTTATAGTTGGAGTTGATGTGCACGCGGTTTATGGCATCATGGCCTAGTTTCAATGTGACAGTGCAGTCCGTTGTAAGATGGTGGATAATGAAAGTCTGGACTTTGGAGGTAGGGACATGGATCTTTGGTCATGGTTAGCAACATATGCGAGAGGAGGGACCTCTGTTAGAGTGCAGCAGTCAACAGACCTTAGAGCAGGCATTGGTCATGCTTGAGTTTTTGGGGTTTCCGGTGGCACCAGAAAAGACAGTTTGTCCCACAACTGGCTTCACCTTTCTGGACACTGAAATTGACTCAGAGGCCAAGTTGGTCAGGTTACCTAAAGACAAGATTGTCAGGGCAAGTGTACTGGTAGAGGAGGCCTTGGGGGTTAGCAAAGTGTCATTGAGGGACTTGCAGGCACTCATGGGGACTCTAAATTTTGCTGCAAGAGTAATACCCATCAGGAGTGTTTTCGGTAGGCAACTGTGGGGGTAAGGAAGCCTTTCTTTAAGTTTAGAATAACAAGGCAGCTGTGGGAGGATTTGAAAGTTTGGAAAGCCTTCCTTAAGGATTTCAGTGGTGTGAGGTTCTGGAGGTCATCCACAGCACCTAATACAAAATTGAAGCTATACATAGACGTAGCAGGAGGAGTAGGGTTTTTTGTATGCTAGGGAGCCTTGCTTCTAATCTCATGCTGTTGGAATTCTTCCTAGTAGTTGTGGCATTGGAACCATGGTAGGGTTGCTTTGCTAACTTCTATTGTTTTGTTTGATGGACAACATGAGTTTTGTCCATGCCATAAATAATCTTTCCTCTTGCTCTCCACCTGTGCTGAGCTTGCTAAGGTACATGGTGTTGCTGTGCATACGGTACAATATTCAGTTTAAAGCTATAAACATGCTGGAGGTGGTAAATTGCATAGCAGATGCCTTGTTTAGGGGGAAATGGGATGTGTTTAGGTCCTTAGTGCACGATGCTAACCCTGTTGGCTGTCTTTGTCCAGCAGCACTGTGGCAGTTGGCAATGGCGAATTAGATTAATTAATAAGAAGATCCTAGAACCTAGGCGGCATACAGTAAGGCTTTCAAGGATTGGTGTAAGTTTGCAGCCAGGGGAGGGGTCAGTGGGACAGAGGGGGAATCAGTCACCCTGTTAGGAGATATCAAGCTCATGAAATGTTCATGGGCGTCCAGGGCTAAGGTAGGCACAGCCACGACAATCATTTTGTTTTTTTCTAAATTGGGGGGGGGGGGGAAGGGACATGGCAGCCAGCTTTGTAGTAAGGAAAATCATGAGAGGCTGGGCCAAGGTATCAAGGCTTAGGGTGGATAAGCGTTGGCCCATAGATGAGAAGAGGCTGGTAGTGCTGCAAGGGGTCTTGCCTTCAGTTGTGATTCCTTGTTGCTTTATTTCATTGCTCATTTGTTATGGCTTTTTGTGGGGCATTCAGAGTCAGTGAGTTGGTGGATCAAGCAAGGGGAGTGTTGAGCGGGGTTCTGCAGCAAAGCCAGGTGGAATGGTTGGGTGGGGGGGTGCACTTCATGATTTCCAGGTCTAAAAAGGACCAAGAAGGTCAAGGCCAGTGGGTGCAGATGACACCAAGGGAGGGCATATGGTATCCAGTGGCAGCAGTCAGAGGATTTGCAAAAGTGCAACAAAGGAAAAAGGGTACTTTATTGATTCATGCGGATGGGTCAGCACTGTCTCTGTTTCCGTTTAGGGCTGCCATGTGCATAGGAAAGATGCTGAATAAGCATTGGCTCACATTCATTCAGAATTGGGGCAGCTACAGTGGCTACAGAGCAGGGCCTGTCCGCAAGGGAGATTATGAGATTTGGGAGGTTGAGTTCAGGGGTATACAAGTGATATGCATGGCCATCATTATATAACTAACATGTTTTTGATTTCTTTTAGAAGCATTGCAAATGGGATGTAAGGCTTTCATCATAGGTCACCTGAATGTGCATTGGGCAGAGAGGCACACGGCAGAGATGGCAGGAAGAAGGCAGCTAGGGATCACGTAGGAACATATGCAGGTTTTCTGGCTAGGTAGAAGGAGCCTAAAGTGGGGGCAGATGTGGGGTCTGTGGTTGGAGGCGTTGAGAAGGTTGGGGCATCCCCACGTTGTGGTCATTTATGCTGGAGGGAATGAATTGACGATGGTGAAGGTGGTAGACCTGATCCACTTGATCAGAGAGACTTTTCACCAGGTTAACAACACCTGTCCCGGGGTTAGGTCCATATGGTCTGAAATGGTGCCAAGGCTGTGCTGGTGGGGAACAAATTCGCCCTCCACCATGGACAGAGCTCGGCACAAGGTCTACTTGACTATCGCCAGATTCTTGCCTTCCTTTCAGGGTCACACCATTAGTTATAATAAGCTTACCAGCTCGGTACAAGGTTTGTACTGGGAAGATGATGTGCACCTAAGTAGGGTAGGGTTGGATTTGTTCAAAAGCACACTAGGTGCAGCCCTAGGGGGTAGTATGGGGGTCACAGCACAAAAGGTGGGGCACAGAGGGATATATGCTTTGTTTATTTGCCTAGAGAGGTGAAGTTGGTTTGCCCAAGAATAATTCCAGATGTATTTTATGCATAAGGCCCATTATCCATTGAAAAAAGATACAAGGGCTAGATTCATAGGAGCCATTTGGATTTTTCTGCCCAATGTAAAATTGTTAGGAAGTGTTAGTTCTCGTTTAACTGGGATCCACTGAGTAATATAAGAATTTAGAGAGCTTTTTCTGACTGCAGTTTAATCGCCACTTGGTAATTCTAGGGCTAGAGGGGAGTAGCAGACCTTTCTAGGCTCAGAAGTCCCAGTCATGCCATAAACTTGGAAAACTGTTGAATTCTGCTCAGTTGTTTAGGCTGCTAATTAGATGATTTTCAGGTCATTATAATACAGCAGGGGGTACAAGAGCTGCTATAACCCCGTTTCATTGCTTTTGCATTGACTCCCACTCCCTCTAGCTTGGACATACTTTCCCTGTCCAATCCACCTCGACCTTTTGAAGATCCTCTTTCCTTAGTTTGAAACTGGCCTCAGGCTAGCTAATTAGTAACATGGGGAGATAGGCTCTTTTCACATGTAAAGAAGCCTCATTCCTTTCCTAAGGAAAAATGCCATTATCTTTAGAAAACCGAAAAAAAACACACACACACACACATTCTCTTGTTTCATGTTTAGTTAGGATGAAATATATATTTTTTTAATTCCCAAGGAGCTTTCATTGTGGGATGAATCACTGTTTATAAGAATATCTTCATTTTATGAGAATAGCTGAACTATGTGGAAGTGCTCCTTGGAGAGACTAGAACACACATCTGTATTTTCAAACATTTAACCCTTCCAGTCCTGGGGGGGAGGGGGGTAGCATGCACACATATGTTTGAAATGTGTTGGGTGGCTACTTTAAACATTAAAGGGGAACTATCACCTCCTATAAAATAATACTTATTTAAATATTTGTCACTAATACACGTTGAACCACATTTTGTTATTTTTAAATCACTACTTTTATGGAGAAATAAGCTTCTGAAGTGTTACCAGAAAATCTGACTGCAGGTCTCACTGCGATACAGCTCTGTACCACAGGCTGTCAACCTTCTCCTCTTCTCCTCCTCTGTTGTGCCTCGTTCCCTCCTCTTTGTCTGATGCTGGAATCCTTTATGTGACCTGGCACGTTCTCTTGCCAATGAGAGTGCATAAGGTCACATGGAGGATTCCAGCATCAGACAAGGAGGAGGGAACAAGGCACAACAAAGATTGACAGCCTGCAGTACAGAGCTGTACCTCAGCAAGACCTGCAGTGATGTATTCCGGTAACAATTTAGAAGCTTATTACTCCATAAAATTAGTGATTAAAAAAAAAACTGTATTGGGGACAAATAATGAAATAAGTTTTACTTTATAGGAGGTGAGAGTTTCCCTTTAAAGAAAATATATGTTAACCAGAGCTATTTTGTACTATAACCCCATAAAGACCATATTACATTTTTAATGCACTTCTTTACAATGCATTGCACACCCCTCTGTGGTCCTTAAGAGGGTTAGTGGGCAACTTTCATGAGACAGTTGCTTTATCTGCAGATCTGTTTCCCTGGGAGCAGGATGGATAGATAGATAGATAGATAGATAGATAGATAGATAGATAGATAGATAGACAGACAGACAGACAGACAGACAGACAGACAGATAGATAGATAGATAGATAGATAGATAGATAGATAGATAGATAGATAGATAGATAGATAGATAGATAGGGCAGGGACTGCATTGTGAGAACTGGCATGAAAGAAGACCCCAAAAGTTCCCCCATTTATCTCTAATGAATCATGTAGGTCAGTGTCCTGTCTTGCACAATGCAATTTCCCCTTGACCCTCTGTATCTGCAGGATTGACAGAGTCTTTGGGAGTTGCAGACATCAAGTTTGCATTCCCGCCAATGAGGTCAGCAAAGAGCAGCCCCAGGCTTTTTAACTGTCTACTTCTATTGGAAAAGATAATTATACTTAAAGGATCATGTCAAATTTCATATTTCTTGCAATTTGTTAAATGAGATTTCACTGTTATCCTATTTAATATACCTAGGCAAATTATGTTTACTTTTGAGGGATAGAATAAGCTTTAATTTGGACATATATATATATATATATATATATATATATATATATACAGTACTGGTCAAAAGTCTTAGGCAGGTATGAAAAAAATGCTATAAAGTAAGAACGCTTTCAAAAATAGACATAATAGTTTTTTTATCAATTAACAAAATGATAGTGAGTGAAAATCTAAATCAATATTTGGTGTGACCACCCTTTGCCTTCAAAACAGTGTCAATTCTTCTAGGTACACTTGCACACATTTTGTTAAGGAACTCAGCAGGTAGGTTGATCCAAACATCTTGGAGAACTAACCACAGTTCTTCTGTGGATTTAGGCAGCCTCAGCTGCTTCTCTCTCTTTATGTAATCCCAGACAGACTCAGTGATATTGAGATCAGGGCTCTGTGGGGGCCATACCATCACTTCCAGGACGGCTTGTTATTCTTTATGCTGATGATAGTTCTTAATGACTTTGGCTGTATGTTTGGGGTCTTTGTCATGCTGCAGATTACAAAGGAGGCCAATCAGATGCCTCCCTGATTGTATCACATGATGGCTAAGTATCCACTTGTAATTGTCAGCATCCAATTCCATTTGCAGAACTTGCACGGAACTCCACCATGCTTTACTGTTGCTTGCTGACACTCATTCTTGTACCACTTTCCAGCGAACAAACTGCCTTCTGCTACAGCCAAATATTTAAAATTTTGACTCATCAGTCCAGAGCACCAGCTGCCATTTTTCTATACCCCAGTTCCTGTGTTTTTGCGCATAGTTAAGTCACTTGGCCTTGTTTCCACTTCGGAGGTATGGGTGTTTTTCATGAAGACCACTACTGACCTGACTTCTCTGGACAGTAGATGGGTGTACCAGGATCCCACTGTTTTCTGCCAATTCTCAGCTGATGGCACTGCTGGAAGTAAGGAAAAGTAAGGGAAGTAAGCATGATTTTCTTTCATTTGCTGCACTAAATGTCCTTAGCCGACCACTGTATCTACGGTTCTCAAAGTTGCTTGTTTCTTTGTTCTTCTTCAAAAGAGTTTGGACAGCAGTTAATGAGTGTGTTTCAACCTACATATTAAAGCAGAATTTTCATGTGACTAACATTACCCACCAATACTTTACTAACCTAGCAATATACACAGTCATGTTGTCCTTAAAGGGATAGTAATGTTTCATAATAAAAGCAGCTCTAATTAATCATCATAGTATGTGGACTTTGAAGAGTGTTATTTCAATTCTGTCAGAGTTGTAGTTCAATGACAAAGTATCCCCCTCCCATCCCTTTTACTGATGTAACACTTTTCAGCCAGATCAGAAGGGAGGTGCCCAGGTAGACGGCAGAGAGGGACAATCTTCAATTAAGATAAGGGAAAAACCTGAAAAACTTGCCAAGGGGGGGGGCAGGGCTTTCATTGTTCTCATAGGAATAAGAGTGTCCCCTTCTGTTATCTGTCTGGTCTATAGACTGCATTCCACATCTGAGAAGAGATGGCTTACACTAGGTAAAAGGGGTGGGAGGGGAAACTTTGCTTGTGAATATCTCTCAAACCATAAAGGTTTGAGAGATAAGACTTATATCGTTCTTCATGTTTTTTTAATGCCTACAAAATAAAATAAAGATAAAACTAAGTATTACTATCCCTTTAAAATGTGTTACTTGCCATGCAGTCATGGTTCTGGGTTTGGGAAGAAGGGCAATGTTGGGCATATACATCTTAAAAGCCAGAACCTCCTGCTTTGCAGAACAGTGTTCAGAGCTCTATATCACCATGTACCAACAGTGATCCAGATGCCAAGTAGCAATACTGGTCCAATAATCCAGACCTTAAGTTGCACACTACTCTAAATAAGGATATAACAATAAATGGAAATATAACTTAATTTACACAATTGTATTCCCACATACAGCAGTACACCCACACATACACACCTGTATCCCAACATATGTACACACATATACAGAGGCCTGTCACTAACCCCCTCCTGCTCACACATGCTGAGTAGCACTACACGCACTCAACCGATGTGGACCCCCCGACACAATCATACACTACTCATTTTACATTGCATTGCAAACCCACACTGGTTCTCATAGGGTTAAACAAACATACAACTGATATGTAGGGATGACACTGACTGACTTGTCTGGAAACAACATTTAATTTCTCCTTATTCTTCACCCACTCACGTATACTTCTTTCTTTTTTCGTTTTCCCTGGGAGCTGACTCATTTCCCTTGACCTTCTTTCCTTTGTATTAAAACTGATGGCTTACAGTGAGGGAAAAATTATTTGATTCCCTGATGATTTTGTACTTTTGCTCACTGACAAAGAAATAATCAGTCTGTAATTTTAATGGTAGGTTTATTTGAACACTGAGAGACAGAATAACAACAACAAAATCCTGAAAAACACATTTCAAAAAAGTTATAAATTAATTTGCATTTTACTGAGTGAAATAAGTTTTTGTCCCCTTTACAAAACATGAGTTAGTACTTGGTGGCAAAACCCTTGTTGGCAATCACAGAGGTCAGACGTCAGACGTGGCCACCAGGTTTGCACACATCTCAGGAGGGATTTTGGCCCACTCCTCTTGCAGATCCTCTCCAAGCCATTAAGGTTTCGAGACTGACGTTTAGCAAATCGAACCTTCAGCTCCCTCCACAGATTTTCTATGGGGTTAAGGTCTGGAGACTGACTAGGCCACTCCAGGACCTTAATGTGCTTCTTCTTGAGCCACTCCTTTGTTGCCTTGGCTGTGTGTTTTGGGTCATTGTCATGCTGGAATACCCATCCACGACCCATTTTCAATGCCCTGGCTGAGGGAAGGAGGTTCTCACCCGAGATTTGACGGTACATGGCCCTGTCCATCATCCGTTTGATGCGGTGAAGTTGTCCTGTCCCCTTAGGAGAAAAACACCCCCAAAGCATAATGTTTCCACCTCCATGTTTGACGGTGGAGATGGTGTTCTTGGGGTCATAGGCAGCATTCCTCCTTCTCCAAACACATAAAATTGAGAGCTCGATTTTGGTCTCATCTGACCACAACACTTTCACCCAGTTCTCCTCTGAATCATTCAGATGTTCATTGGCAAACTTCAGACGGGCCTGTACATGTGCTTTCTTGAGCAGGGGGACCTTGCGGGCGCTGCAGGATTTCAGTCCTTCACAGCGTAGTGTGTTACCAATTGTTTTCTTAGTGACTATGGTCCCAGTTGCCTTGAGATCATTGACAAGATCCTCCAGTGTAGTTCTGGGCTGATTCCTCACCATTCTCATGATCAATGAAACTCCACAAGGTGAGATCTTGCATGGAGCCCCAGACCGAGGGAGATTGACAGTTATTTTGTGTTTATTCCATTTGAGAATAATCACACCAACTGTTGTCACCTTCTCACCAAGCTGCTCGGCTATGGTCTTGTAGCCCATTCCAGCCTTGTGTAGGTCTACAATCTTGTCCCTGACATCCTTGGACAGCTCTTTGGTCTTTCCCATGGTGGAGAGTATGGAATCTGATTAATTGATTGCTTCTGTGGTAAGGTGTCTTTTATACAGGTAACAAGCTGAGATTAGGAGCATTTCCTTTAAGAGAGTGTTCATAATCTCAGCTTGTTACCTGTATAAAAGATACCTGGGAGCCAGAAATCTTGCTGATTGATAGGGGCGATCAAATACTTATTTCACTCAGTAAAATAAAAATCAATTTATAACTTTGTTGTTATTCTGTCTCTCACTGTTCAAATAAACCTACCATTAAAATTATAGACTGATCATTTCTTTGTCAGTGGGCAAATGTACAAAATCAGCAGGGGATCAAATAATTTTTCCCTCACTGTAGCTGG
Source organism: Rhinophrynus dorsalis (assembly GCA_037306005.1). NCBI lineage: Eukaryota > Metazoa > Chordata > Amphibia > Anura > Rhinophrynidae > Rhinophrynus > Rhinophrynus dorsalis. Next base: position 70,650,216 of record CM074721.1, on the reverse strand, counting down.
AACTGCTCTTTGTTAATTTGTTATTTATTTTGATAATTTTGTTAGCTTAAAAAAGAAAGATAAAAGGGAAAAACTGGAAATTTGGGATCACAATAACTGACAAAGATATTAACCCTTGAAGTGCCAATATAGTGTTCAATGCTTTGCAAAGCAATGCGTTGGACACCCCTCTGGCAATTAAGGGGTTAATCCTAGGTTCTGAGATTGCATGCATCAATACTTAGAACAGAAAACTAGGACAAGACTGGTCACAGGCAGCTGGGGCTAAACTAGTAACATGGAGCTGGGACAGGACTGATCAGAAGAAGCTGGGACAGGACAAGACAGAGATTAGTCAAAAGACAAGCCAAAGTCAGGACAGGTGGAATACTAGCACATTCATAATGTAAGCCAAAGGTTAAGCCAGGAGAAAAAGTAGAAAACAAGGGAAACAGGACAGGGCAAAGAAGGAACCTGGACTGAGCTAGGTAAAGCAACAACAGAGGGACACTGAGGCAGAGAAACATAGAGGTATAGACTATACAAGGGCACATATGCTACAAAGGAAAAGAGAGCAAGTGGACAGGCTAGATCAATAGGACAAGCCACAATAACCCAGCACTGATTATGCAAGTAGAAGTCAGGTGTACTTTTAGCACAATCGGGACTCCCAAAGAAAATCAGTACAGGGAAGAGAAAGAAGTAGACCATCAGAGCCCCCACTGGCTCAGGAATCAGGAAGAGCAGGCTCAAAAGCACCTGGTTTGAAACCCTGCTGTTCTTGGCACCATTATACCATTTCATAAGATTTGTGGAGCATCACACCATCACATGTGACAATGGAGAAGAAAGCATGGTGGCTGGATAAAACACACTGACATGCAAAAAGATTGACATGCAAACAAACACTGTGACCTACACTGACACCATGAGTCCACAGTTACCACAAAACCACACTCACAAAAAGGCAGCTGACAGGAGAATGAGAGATGTGTGTGAATAGAAAGGGGTGATGGGAAAGTAAGTGAACAGGATGTTGAGGGAGAAGGGGTTGGACTGAAAGAAGACTAGATGGAAGTAGAACTGTGGAGAAGAAAGAGAGGTTGGGATGCAATGATGAAAAGGAAGAAAAAGAAGACCAACAGGAGAAAACAGAGGCCAGGGTCAGGGTGATGGAAGAGGAGCAGGAGACTGAGGGCTCGATCCAAATGTTGGCGTTAAAACCAACGTGAAGAAAAAAACTGCCTTCGCTCCTTAAGCAAGACCAGGTAACGTGAGATTCAAATCTTCCTTACCCAGAAAGCCTAAGGAGCGATAACCAACAAAATACACGTTAACCTTAAACCTGCGTCGCATAGAAAATCTTACCTAAAAACACACGATAAAAATGTTACCTAGCACCACAGCCAATCACAGCACTGCAAACTATCAAGTTCAGTCAGAAAATCCAAAACCCACGTCTCCAGTTCTGAATAGCTTTCTCTGTGCTTCCCTACCCAGCCACTAGGGGAACACAGAGAAGGCTTTCAGCACCATGGACAGCTTTGAATGCCATAGGGATGTGCACTGCTCACCCCTGTGGCATTCAAAGGGTTAAAATCAATAAAACTAGTACACCAAGCACTACACAATGCCCCCTTCCACATCCCCCCCTTAGTATGTCACATATATTGCATATATGGGACATACTAACCCCATCCACCTCATGGACTTCCATGTAGTGGACAAATCTGCCTTTTATTCCACAATTAACCCTTTGAGTACCAGAGAGGTAGGAAAGCATTGCTTAGCATGTTTCCTACCCCTCTGGTACCCAAAGGGTTAATAGGCAACGTATGGACTACATACCTTGCCTATATATATATATGTGTGTGTTTGTGTGTGTTTTACACTTTTTTTTTATTAAAATAGTATTATTAGACAGTTTAACTTACATCTCATTCATTGTTAACCCCCTACCTCCTGTGTCCCATTGCTATTAGTACTTTTGCTCCACTCTTCCTCAAACTGAGAGTGGAGCAAAAGTACTAAAAGCAAAGGGACACAGTAAGTATGGCATCATTAATGGTTGAGATCTAAGTTAACCCTTTGGGTGCCAGAGTGGTTCGCAACGCATTGCAAAGCAATGCGTTGAGTACCAATCTGGCACTCAAAGGGTTAACATACAACTGAGGGAGCAGCCTGCACTGTGAATGCAGGGCTTCCCTCAGTTTTAATTATACATTTGTTATTTTGTATTAATTAATTTATTTGTCATTTATTTTTACTTAAAAATCATGTATTTATTTCCTTGCTGCGGGCGGCTGTGAAGCCCGCAGCATAATAAACCCCTGTGCATAGAGGCATTGTCGACAGCGGAGGAGGGGACAGAGACATTGGAGGAAGCGGGTGGTAGGCTTGTACTTGCTGCCCGCTTCCTCCAATACCTCTCCTGTAGCGGTGGCATTGTGCCAGGCTGCCTGATCGCCTTGTGCAATTCGTCCCTTTGCACAAGGCGTTGTACAACGTTGTACAACGCCTTGTGCAAAGGGACGAATTGCACAAGGCGATCAGGCAGCCTGGCACAATGCCACCGCTACAGGAGAGGTATTGGAGGAAGCGGGCAGCAAGTACAAGCCTACCACCCGCTTCCTCCAATGTCTCTGTCCCCTCCTCCGCTGTCGACAATGCCTCTATGCACAGGGGTTTATTATGCTGCGGGCTTCACAGCCGCCCGCAGCAAGGAAATAAATACATGATTTTTAAGTAAAAATAAATGACAAATAAATTAATTAATACAAAATAACAAATGTATAATTAAAACTGAGGGAAGCCCTGCATTCACAGTGCAGGCTGCTCCCTCAGTTGTATGTTAACCCTTTGAGTGCCAGATTGGTACTCAACGCATTGCTTTGCAATGCGTTGCGAACCACTCTGGCACCCAAAGGGTTAACTTAGATCTCAACCATTAATGATGCCATACTTACTGTGTCCCTTTGCTTTTAGTACTTTTGCTCCACTCTCAGTTTGAGGAAGAGTGGAGCAAAAGTACTAATAGCAATGGGACACAGGAGGTAGGGGGTTAACAATGAATGAGATGTAAGTTAAACTGTCTAATAATACTATTTTAATAAAAAAAAAGTGTAAAACACACACAAACACACACATATATATATATAGGCAAGGTATGTAGTCCATACGTTGCCTATTAACCCTTTGGGTACCAGAGGGGTAGGAAACATGCTAAGCAATGCTTTCCTACCTCTCTGGTACTCAAAGGGTTAATTGTGGAATAAAAGGCAGATTTGTCCACTACATGGAAGTCCATGAGGTGGATGGGGTTAGTATGTCCCATATATGCAATATATGTGACATACTAAGGGGGGGATGTGGAAGGGGGCATTGTGTAGTGCTTGGTGTACTAGTTTTATTGATTTTAACCCTTTGAATGCCACAGGGGTGAGCAGTGCACATCCCTATGGCATTCAAAGCTGTCCATGGTGCTGAAAGCCTTCTCTGTGTTCCCCTAGTGGCTGGGTAGGGAAAAGCACAGAGAATGCTGTTCAGAACTGGAGACGTTGGTTTTCTACTCTTACTTGTGGACTGTACTCCAAAAAAAATAGGCGTTAGATTTCTGGAGAGAAATGTTGCAATTTAACGCGAGTTAGCCCTAACTCCAACATTTGAATAGCTTTTGGCGTCCTTTGTACATTATCCTCTATGGGTGAGATCTTGCTGTTCTGGCGACGGGCGATGTCTGTTTCAGAACTGGTGTCGCTTGTTTCTAGTAGAACATTTGCATTGCTCAATTGACGTTAAAACCAGCGTCTCCAGTTTTTTCTGGCGACGCCAACATTTGGATCGAGCCCTGAGTGAAGAGAAATATAAGGGAGGGGATAGCAGGAATGGAAACAAAAGAGATATTTGCATTGAGATGAAAAAATGTGCAGAGAGAAGGGACTGGGTATTTTAAGATGGAAAGACTGGGGACAGGGGGGATATTAATGGAAAAGTAGGCAATGGATAAATTATGAGAAAAGGACAAATATAGATACAAGAGTGGCAAGATTGGGTAAGAGGGTGGTAGAGTGTGTCAATGGAACTACCCTCTCCCCATTTATCTTTGTACAAGTTGTACCTCCTAACCATTTGTACAGCTGAACTGCAACCTCTGATGCTTTGCAGCAGGACTTTTCTTACTACCATCATGCAGAATGCTGCTCTAAAGTCCATAATCAGAAGTCATCTAAAGACAGTTGATAAGGAGTATTGAGATGAAGGTGAAGAGGGAGGTAAGCAAAGATAAGGGGATGATGGACAAAAGTCTCCATTGTCTCCAGAAATGTAACCTGAATGTATGCCCAGTTTAGAGTTGTTTGTTCCAGCCCTGAAATAGCAGTTATTCTTGTCATCTGAAGATTTTACTAGTTGCAAAAATGTTTTTTGCATGTCATTAAGTGTGTAGTCACCTTACTGTTATTACATCCCAATGATAGGACTGTAGGCAGACAGAGATGTGACCTCTCTCCCACCTTCAGAGGTTTACGTTAGTTCTCTAGCTTAATGGTGCTTAGCTGGTGCCCTCAGGGTCCACTAACATGCCAGGAGTTGATGTTTTCCATATCTGAGCACAGGTGAGTTAATCGGAGGCTCAGTTATTTTGATTTGCATACCTATGCTCAAGCAGGGAAATCTTCAAGTCCAGGCCTGTTAGTAGTCCCTGAGGACATGAGTTGAGTACCATTGATCTAGAGAACTAAAATAAACATCTGAAGATGTGAGAGAGGTCACACCAGTGTCTGCCCATGGACCTATCATTGGGACATAACGGTTCCAGGTTCTGATGGCACTAGCTGGGAACCACTGGTATAGATGACAGACTGTGGTTCACTTTTCCTGTTGATTTCAAGCACTGTGATCCAGTTTGGTTCTGTACTGTAAGCTCTGTGTGTCAGGTTTTCAGACTGCAAGCTCCGAGGGTCAATCTGATAGGGACCAGGAACCAGACAGACACAAAAATGTAAAATGCAAACCTCCGTTATTAAAATAACCAAAGCAAACAAAGCAAAATTTTGATCCAGGAGTGTAAACCAAAAGACGGGGTCAGGAACCAAGGCAGGTAGTCAGACAAGCCGGGGTCAGGAATACGCAGATCAGCCATGTCAGGAACAAGCCAGGAGTCAGGAGCCAGAAGGGATGTCAGAGGAAGCCAGGTCATGCA